>CM031371.1:75663060-76326476 GCA_018208015.1 Medicago ruthenica
TGCCGGGGCAACATACCAAGAGCAATGGTGACTCTTTTCCATGACATGATCCATAAGGAAATTGAGGTCTACGTCGACGATATGATTGCCAAATCCCAAACGGAGGAGGATCATCTAGTCCATCTACGAAAGCTTTTCGAACGCCTAAGAAAATTCAAGCTGCGCTTAAATCCTAACAAGTGCACATTTGGCGTTAGATCCGGGAAGTTATTGGGCTTCATTGTCAGCCAAAGAGGTATTGAAGTGGATCCCGATAAGGTGAAGGCCATCCAAGAAATGCCAGCGCCAAATACCGAGAAAGAAGTCCGGGGTTTCTTAGGAAGATTGAATTACATCGCTAGGTTCATTTCACACATGACAGCTACCTGCGAACCAATCTTCAAGCTGCTAAGGAAAAACCAAGCCGTTCATTGGAATGAGGATTGCCAAGAGGCGTTTGATAAGATCAAACAATACCTGCAAGAACCACCAATTTTAATACCTCCGGTGCCGGGTAAACCCCTCATCTTATACCTAACCGTACTTGAAGGATCAATGGGTTGTGTGTTAGGACAACAAGATGAAACGGGAAGAAAAGAGCACGCCATCTACTACCTAAGCAAGAAGTTTACCGACTGTGAAACAAGGTATACTTCACTTGAAAAGACTTGCTGCGCTTTAGCATGGGCTGCTCGACGTCTAAGGCAATACATGTTGACCCATACAACTTGGTTGATATCAAAGATGGATCCCATCAAGTACATCTTCGAAAAACCTGCCCTCACAGGGAAGATAGCCCGTTGGCAAATGCTGCTGTCTGAGTACGACATCCAATATGTTGCTCAAAAAGCCATCAAAGGGAGTGTTTTATCCGAGCACCTTGCTCACCAACCATTGGAGGATTATCAGCCCATACAATTCGACTTCCCGGACGAAGATGTCGTAGCTTTGAATGACGAAGAAGTCACAAGCGATGATGAAGGGCCAGAACCAGGAGCTCAATGGAAGCTCGCTTTCGACGGCGCCTCAAATGCCATGGGGCACGGTATCGGAGCAGTTTTAATCTCCCCAAGAAATGGATACCAACCCTTCACAGCAAGGTTGTGCTTTGACTGCACCAATAACATGGCAGAATACGAAGCATGTATCCTAGGCCTCGAAGCAGCAATTGATCTAAGGATCAAAAACCTTGAAGTATACGGTGACTCAGCTTTAGTCATTTATCAAGTCAAAGGAGAATGGGAAACAAGACATCCCAATTTAATTCCCTACCAAGCCCGGGTTGTAGAATTGATCAAGCATTTTGATGAAATCAACTTCCACCACATACCTCGAGAAGAAAATCAGGTAGCAGATGCTTTGGCTACATTATCATCAATGTACCAAGTAAATTCCTACAACGAAGCACCAATCATAAGGATGGATCGTAGAGACAAACCAGTTGTATGCGCATCAGTCGAAGAGGGACTTGACGACAAACCCTGGTTCTACGACATCAAGCGATACCTCGAAGAGCAAGAGTATCCAGAAAATGTCTCGCACACCGACAAGAGGACTCTCAGAAGATTGGCATCCCAGTTCTTCCTCAGTGGAAATACCCTCTACAAAAGAAATTATGACATGGTCCTGCTCAGATGTGTGGATAAACATGAAGCGGACATTCTCATCAAAGAAATCCACGAGGGATCTTTTGGAACCCATGCTAATGGGCATGCAATGGCAAAGAAAATCTTAAGGGCGGGCTACTATTGGTTAACCATGGAAGCTGATTGTTTCCACTATGCCAAGACTTGTCACAAGTGCCAGATTTACGCCGACAAGGTGCATGTACCACCAACTCCACTGAACGTCATGACTTCACCTTGGCCTTTCTCTATGTGGGGCATAGACATGATTGGAATGATCGAGCCCAAAGCGTCAAATGGACATCGCTTCATCCTCGTTGCCATCGACTACTTCACCAAATGGGTAGAAGCAGCTTCGTATGCAAACGTAACCAAACAAGTGGTAGCCCGATTCATCAAGAAGGAAATCGTTTGCCGGTATGGTACTCCCCACAAAATCATCACCGATAATGGGGCAAACCTGAACAACAAGACAATGAAGGAGTTGTGCAAAGATTTCAAGATTGAGCACCATAATTCCTCCCCTTACCGACCAAAGATGAACGGTGCGGTAGAAGCAGCCAATAAGAACATAAAGAAGATCATCCAGAAGATGGTGACAACATATAAGGATTGGCATGAGATGCTTCCCTTTGCGCTACATGGCTACAGAACAGCCATTCGCACTTCAACTGGGGCAACCCCCTTCTCCTTAGTATACGGTATGGAAGCTGTTCTCCCTGTAGAGGTGGAAATTCCTTCGTTAAGGGTCTTGATGGAAACCAAGCTAGAAGAAGCTGAATGGGTCCAAACAAGGTTCGACCAACTGAATCTCATAGAGGAGAAGCGTCTGACGGCGATATGTCACGGACAACTCTATCAAAGGAGGCTCAAGAGAGCATTCGACAAGAAGGTCCGTCCTCGAGAGTTCAAAGAAGGAGACCTAGTGCTCAAGAAGATATTACCTATCCACAAAGATCCCCGAGGGAAGTGGACTCCCAGCTATGATGGGCCGTACGTGGTAAAGAAAGCTTTCTCAGGCGGAGCCCTGATCATCACCACTATGGACGGAGAAGAGTTCCCACTCTCAATAAATTCCGATGCAGTCAAGAGGTATTATGCCTAAAGAAAAAAGAAAAAAGCTCGCTAAATCGAAAACCTGAAAGGGCTGTTTAGGCAATAGAGAGCGTCCTGCTAGATTGAAAACCTGAAAAGGCGGTCTAGGCAAAAATTAAGGACATCAAAAAAGGAAATACACGCCGGTGGATTGAAAACTCGAAAGAGCGGTCCAGGCAAAAGTTAGGGGTTAACAAAAAAAAAAAAAGGCAATGACTGCAGCATCCAAGCTCCGGACAAGATTCAAGAGGAGAGGAATCGGTCTCGTCAGCATCTTCCAACAAACAAAAATCTCGAAGTCATAAGGGAATAGCATGTGTTGTGCCAAAACCAACCATTTTCTTTTTGCTTTTTTTCTTGTTTTTCTCTATCTCACTTCTCACTTTGTATGTTTACCCATTCAAGAGGTCAAATCTGCATTGAATAAATTTCCTTTTTGTTATTTTATGTTCTCAGTAGCGCATAAAATTTTGTTTTATTCATGATGAAAATGCTTTAAAACATGGGAAATAAACAAAAGAATTTTCTTCCAAAAAAGAGAAAAGACAAACAAACATTGCTTTATTTTGAATCTTCTTGAATTCTGAAAGAATTGCGGTAATTCCTACCAAAATATTGCACCAAAGGACTTATGCTCCTTAGCAAAGGCAAGTGCGTAGCTCGCGGCACGCGGAGCGCAATCAAACCCCCAAGGGTTAGGAGGAGCAGAATTCCCCAGAAAACACCCTAAACATCCAAACACCAACCAAGGCTGGATATCGATCATGCTTCCAAAATGATCCTTGTATCCCCATGAGCCAAACCTCATTGATACTCCCCAGGGAATCTCAACCCCAAACAAAAGTCTAATCATTATTGGCAAACCCACACAAATTTTCGGGCTTAGGCTCGAACTACACCGGTTTTGATCCCATTTGGGTATGTAGGCAAAGGACCTTGTCCTTCCAAACCGACCAACCAAAAACCAAAAAGAGAGAGAGCCCAATCGTTATTGGCACAACCACAACCAAGACCGACTTTGCTCGGCACTCAACCAACATCCCACACATCATAGCATAATTCATGCATACATATACAAATCATTCATACACATGCATTTCATATCATGCCATGCATCCTCAACAAGGATTCTCCAGTGAGTATCACATATTCACCAATATCCATCAACATTCAACCAGGGGCACCTATTTAGGGTAAGACCGCAGCTCGTTAGGAATCAACATTCAGAAGCAGTACCTGAATAAGATCACCTAGCTTAGGTATCGACCTCTAGAAGCAGTACCTAGAGTAGATCACCTCCCCCAGTGCATCGACCTTCAGTGTTAGCAGCTGAATAAGATCACAACTCGTTAGGAATCGACATTCAGAAGCAGTGCCTGAATAAGATCACCTAGCTTAGGGTTCGATCTCTAGAAGCAATACCTAGAGTAGATCACCTCCATCAATGTTCGACCTCTAGAAGCAATACCTAGAGTAGATCACCTCCATCAATGTTCGACCTCTAGAAGCAATACCTAGAGTAGATCACCTCCATCAATGTTCGACCTCTAGAAGCAGTACCTAGAGTAGATCACCTCCATCGACGTTCCACCTCTAGAAGCAGTGCCTAGAGAAGACCACCATCCTCAGGAATCGACGTCTAGTGACAGTGCCTAGATAAGATTACCTTCATCCCCCAGTGGATCTACCTCCAGTGTTAGCGGCTGGATACGATCAACCTTTTCCAACCATTGCATTTGCATTTCGCGAAGGACAAAATTCGGGTCCTTCTTTTTACTTAATTGATCTCCGCAAAGAGTTCATGAGATGCCCTCGGCACTCACGCACTCTATGCGAAGACACAGTTAAGTAGGGGCAGCTGTAGTACCCTAATTTTGTCCTACGCATTTTAAAACAAAAAATCAAAAAAATCAAAGAGGGGAAAAAGTCAAAAGTCAACAAAAGTCAACAGAAAAGTCAACATTTTAAAAATGATGACTTCGCACTGCGAAGCTCACTTCGCACTGCGAAGTCTGCGATTTTTCTGCAGATTTTTGGTTTCTTTGATTTAATTCCAGAATCTGTTGCATATCATTTCCATATTTATTTTAAGTAGCATTCATGGCTAATTGGGCCAAGCAAAGCCAGAGTTGAAGGACTTGCCATTAATGCCAAGGTTGGAAGCTTTTTCTTCCAACCTAGCATGTGACAAGCAAGTGGGCTTGCCCTTGGGCAGCTCTAGTCCCTCCCAGGTGACCTGCTAGCCACCACAAGGTTGCCAGCCACCTGCTTGAGGACTTTCCTCCTGCTTGCTCCCCCAAAAACCAGTCAAACCAGCTGGATTTTTCACTTGAAAAAGCCATGATTGCCTACTCTGTTTTTGCAGCAGCTTTTCACCCTCTCACACCAGCCAATTATAGCCTTTTTCATCCCTCAATCTCTGCACATTACAGTGCACGTTTTTATTGACCAACCATTGAGATTGCAAGGATTGATCCCCAAGCATTAGCCAATTGCAAATCAGCTTTGTTCTTCATCATTACCTTCTAGAATTGGTTGAATTTGTGGCTGAAGTCAGGCTGAATCTTGCCCCTTGGTACAAGGCAAGGTTGCCTCTATCCATTAGCATTTAATGCAAAGGGATTCAGCTTGATCTTAGCCACAAATCAGCTGAATTTTAGGATTTTGTAATGATGACAAAGATTTGGTTTTGGCCTATAAATAGAAGGCAATGCCCAAGGATTAAACACAGTTCAAAAAGGAGTGAACACAGCATTTTCAAGAGCAGAAACTCTACTCATTTTAGCCTACAAATCTCCACCAAACAACCAGAAAAAATCAATCCAATACAAAGCTTTCCAAAGTTTCAAAACCATCACCAATATTCAAAACCTTTGTGAAAGCCTTCAACCAAATCAAATCAAGTGCAGCTGGAGCTTTGCTAAGGAGTTCTGTAAGTTTCTAAGGCTTTATCTTGCATTTACAATCGTGTTTGCATAGCTATTTTGGCTCAAAACCATTTGATCCTAAAAAACCCCTTTTGAATTTCAAAGAAATCCCAAGGTTTTCAAAACATCAAAACTGGTTTGTCCAGCCTTTTTCATCCCAAAAACTCCAAGTTTTTCACCCACCTATAAGGTCCTGAGTGTGTTCAGAAGTTGTTTCTGAACAAAAGTTCAGAAACAGCTTCTGAACCCAAAATTTCGCATGCTTCGCAGTGCGAAGTCATGGTCGCAGTGCGACCATGACAGAACTCAGAACCTGAGTTTTTGTGTCAAAATGACCAATTTTTGAGGTTCTAGCCCCAGAGCTCAGAGCCTAAGAGTTTTTAAATCCATGTTCTTCAAACCATAACAAGGTTTTTGCACATTTTTGGCAAAATCACAAGTTTGTATGACCATTTTGTGGATAACTTGCAAAGCAAGTTATGTTCCCAAACTTTCAAAACCACATGAACAAACAAGCTATGTTCATCTTTTCAATCTAAACTTGAACAATAAATATTGTTCATGATGTTCAAGACTCAAAGATGAACATACACCGTTTACGTTCGCATTTTCGCAAAATGAGACGAACTTGCGCGTTTTTTAGCAAATTTGCTAAACCTCCCATTTTGGGTTTTCAAACCAAATGTTTTGACATACCTTGGGATTTCTAAAGGATTCAACCCAAAAACATGAATGAAAAAGGGATGGTGTGACGTATGTCTCTCCATCGCCCCGATTGTACGAATGCGTGACGTATGTCTCGTCGCTCGGACAATCGTCATTCCCCTTTTTCAATATGTACAACCCTAACCAAACCAAAACTTGGCCCCTTGTGGTCAATCCAAGCCTTTTGGTCCCCCGTTGGCCATTAGACTCAACCCCTCGACTCATTAGAGTCCACTCGGTCAATGTTCGACTCGTCCGAGTCCATTATACCCGTTCTTGATCTCAGTGGATCAATCGAACAATCGCCCGACTCTTCGGAGTCCACTCGGTCAATGATTGACTTGTATGAGTCCATTGCACCTCTTTTGGTCCCATAGCGACCAATCAACCCTTTACCCTAACGGACGTACTTTTTAAATTCTAATGCGATTCACGAACAAACGCTTAATAAGTCTCCAAGAGCGAGCATACAAGCTACGTTTTAATCGCAAGAATTCGGCTAAAACATCGTCCATTTAAAATCAACCAACACATGTACGTTTTTCTACCAAAGAACTACGTATGCTTTGAATTCTCCGACTACCGGGAGATACGTAGGAGCAAGATCGACATCTTGTCAAGCACAATAATAAAAAACTTTTTTTCTTTCTTTCGTTTGTTTTTATCTCTTTCCCCCTTTTTATTATGTTTTAACATAAATGAACATGCACGCAAAGTATTAAAAAAAACAATTCAAGCTTTAACCAAATAGAAGGTTCCCGTTGAGTACAACGGACGTGAGGGGTGCTAATACCTTCCCCTTGCGTAACCGACTCCCGAACCCGACAATGGTTGCGATGACCTAATCCTTATCCTCATCGTCAAAAGGGTTTTATTATCGTTTCCCTTTACAACAAAAAAAAACTTAAGGGTTTATCAACGTTCCCTTTACACAAAAACTTTGGTGGCGGCTTCACAAAGGCCCTCCGAGCGTTCGAGGACGACCTCGGAGGATTTGCGCGTCTTTTTCCCGAGGAAAAAAACGAGGTGCGCACAGCTACCACCTGGTCACTTGTGGAGTTTCGCACCATGACGCCCCCAAGGTCTCTTAACCTTCACTTACGCACTCTCGCTTGTACCAAAGCGTGACTCACTCTTGGACTCATGTGAATTTATTTTAAGATCTCAGTATTATTTCTTGGTACAGCATGTAAATTTATTCTACTTCTTTGATTCATTTCTTATAACTAAGAATGATCATTTTTAAGAAAATGCTTCTCCTGCATAATTAGATAAAATACCTCATGTGACACTTTAAAATACATTAATAAGTAGTCAGTACCTTCAACCTAATCCAAGTATATGAATTCTATTTATTATTAGTATCTTCAGATTCTGAAGATCAGAGTCTGAAGAACAGCGTCTGAAGGTCAGAGTCTGATGAACAGTGTCAGAGTCTGAAGGTCAACGTCTGAAGGTTAGAGTCTGATGAACAGTGTCAGAGTCTGAACTGAAAATCAGAATCTGAAATACTGGTTTACTTGCAGACTAATCTATTTCATTTCTGTTAAGTTTCTGGATGTTGGTTCTTAAGCTAATCACTCCTACCACCCCATTTATTATTAATTATTATTACTACTATTTTTAGTTTTCATCCTAAAGAGTTATTATACCCTGTTGTTATTCAATTGAAAAGAGCATAACCTATTCACAATACCATGTACTGGTGATTGTTGCACCTTTCCAGATACTAGTTGTTGATGCTTATTTCCAGAAAATATTATACCATTATGTCTATACTACAACTACAAGAAATGTAACCTTCTTTACACACGTTTTTTTATCAACCTGGTCAGAATATATAATTTTTGCAGCAGATACTATACACACACATACATAGCGAAACACATTTATAAATATCATAGGTAAGATTAATTCATGATTAGTGCAGATTATAAAAGCCTTTTGAAACCAAAAAAGTTAGGGCCACTCTTGACTCAATTGATTCTACCATACTATCATTGTTGAGATTCCTCACCCCCCTACCTTGATAGTTTCTCTTCTTGTTGAAAAATTATTAGAATCTTCTCAAATCTAAACAAAAACACAATTTCATCAAAATGAGTTTTTACCTAAAGAAAAAAAATCATAAACAGAATGTGTAGTAGAAATGAATATGAGATAATTTCACCTTTAGGATCTACTAGTGAGATGCACAACTCCAACTTTAATGTTTTTACTTTAAAGTGATGAGGTGAAAGCTTGAAGGTGATATTAGTTGAGGAGGCTAAAGAAGGTGACTGATCGTATTTAGTTTGTATAGTGAAATATTGTTGGTTTGTTGTGTGAGTGACTTAAGCCAAGGGTGTAGGTATTTATAGTGGAAATGGAAGAGTAAAAAGTTCATCTCATGGTTAAAATTAGTGCAAGGTGTCATTCAATTAAGTTAGCCATGTAATTACTTAAGGGGGTGACGTCCAAAGTGGTGGATGAGGTATGGCTTTTTGGTTTTATATTGTGAACGATGAGGTGGAAGATGACTTGAGCATAGGTAGTGAGGTTGTTTTTGAGGGCTTTGGTGGGCTGCCCCGCTGCATTGAGTTCATAGCCCCTCCCGGATTGGAAGATGGTTTGGGCGTAGAGGTCGTGGTTCCAATTGCCACGGTTTTGGTGCTTATGGAAAGCACAAAGTTCATCATTCTCAAGTTGGAAGGGGTTGCGGAGATAAGTGTTGATGGCGTCGCGATCGAATCTAATGACCCGACCACGCACCATGGTTTGGTAGGTGAACTCTCCTTCCGGATCCGCGGGAATAGCGTTCGCGTAGAACTCCTGGATAATGTCATAATTAAGGTTTAGTGGAGGGTTCACCAAAACTCCCCAACGGCGATGATCTATTAACCGTGCCAACTCTCGGTAGGTGCCCCGCTCGCTTATGGTGAACTGCCTTTCGGCCCAGAACGTTCTGCTGAGAAGCTCCTCGTACCTCTCCTGATTTCGGAGGCTGAGGAAGCGGGAAGCATCGTATGCCCCTTGGGGTCTTGATCCTGATGCTTCACCCCTTGATCGTTTTCTGGTTGGTCTTGGTGCCATCTACAAGAAAAAGAGACAAAGTCAATAAACAGCATTCATGATTACAAGTGATATGGGGTGAAATCAATGGAATTGGAAAGGAAACATGAGAAAAACAAAGGTTCTGTTATGCTAAGGTCGCACTGCGAACGTATGGTCGCAGTGCGAAGCTGCTCGCAAAAATCTGGGTTGCCCAGAAAAAGGGGGTCGCAGTGCGAAGTTCATCTTTGCTCTGCGACCCTAACAGAAAAAATCAAAAACTCCAGAAATCTACCCTAAACTCCCAAGCTAAACTTCATACAATGCATGTTTAGATGGATGATTGAGAATAAATGAATGGGTATGAAAACAATTAACATGGCAACTAGCTTTGATTCAACTTCTACAAAAATGGGTAAAATGAATTCGTGTAAAAATCACTTAAAGATGAAAAGGAAATGGGCCTATTTCAACTACCCATAATGTACATTTACTAAATTACAACTTATCCTAGCAAGGCCAGAAGGGAAAGAAGCTAATCATAACCGTAAACCCTAAAAATGGAAGTTCAAAAATTAAAAAAACCTAAGACCCAAAACACGAATCAGAAGTAAAAGAAAGGATAAAGAGGAAGAAATCATACCTTGCTGCTTGCAGAAAAGGGAGATTAAAACTTGAAATTACTAAGAAAGAAGGATTTATGAAGAAAAAGTGAAATGGGTATGTTTTTGAGTTGTTTTTATGAAAAGAAATGAAAAGTCTTGAGTTTTAGGAGTTTAATAAAATAAAAAGAAAGAAAATAACGGTTAGATAAGAGAGATAGTGGAAATGGGTGGTTGGGGGGGAGTTAATGAGGGTTAGTAAATTTTGAAAACTGAGCTGACAAAATTCGCATGCTTCGCACTGCGAAGTAAGTTTGCTCTGCGAACCTCAGAGTCAACTTCGCAGTGCGAAGATACCCTTGCTCTGCGAAGTCAATCAAATTCTGAATTTTCAAAATTACTACCCTTCAACAAATTGGTCCTTTACGTCCCCAGCCATGTTTATTAAAAAGCAGTAATAAACAAAATTTATTGGTTGCCCCTGATAAAATGAAACAAAATGCAACAATTATGAATGAATGCGGATGGGTGATATGCAAAGGTACGGTATACAGAGGTTCGAAACTTCCCCCATCCTCACGTGTAGGCTCTACAGGTGAGATTTCCTAAGAAGAGGTCCCTAGAGTCATAGATCTCACATGGAATTAAGGTCGTCGACGGACATACGTCACGTGACTTCAATTCATTCCACGTGAAAATCTCCTCTAAGCGGGGTTTGGCATCCTACCTCACGGACATACGTCAACGCGGGCTTCCGCTCACAACCACCATTCTAACTTAGTTTTCTCTCGAGCTCGGGTAGAGAGCCTCACACGTCCGGCATTAACCCGAACAATGTGGAGTAACATCGCTCAAGTAACCCCACAATTGATATATATAAATATGAAGCAAAATGATATATGTAAATGTAGAGCAAAAGAATAAAAACAAATAATGATAAGAAGATATAAACACGCAAGTAAAATGAAACAAATTAGCCTAAAAGCCGACTGAGATAGGCTTGACTCGTCATGCACAAACAAAGTGTTTTATGCAGGTCCCCAGTGAAGTCGCCATTTTTTGTCGCGTCGAATTTCGGATATCAAGCTATTGGGAAGCATTGAATCACTCATGTTAAATCACGACTGAACTTTTAATTTTTCGGGGAGAAAAGGAAAAAAGTTCGAAATTACCCTTTGAAAAAGATTTTAGGTTCGAAAGTCGATTATGCGAGGGGAAGGTATTAGCACCCCTCACATCCGTTGTACTCAACGGGAACCTCTTAGTCGGCTTAGGCTTAAAATATTTCAAAGTTTTACTTGCGTGTTTGAACATATAAAAAAGGGAAAAAGAAAAATATGATATAAAGGAAAAAGAGATAAAAACAAACGAAGGGGGAAAAAGAAAGTTTTTTATTAATGGGCTTGACAAGATGTCGATCTTGCTCCTACGTATCTCCCGGTAGTCGGAGAATTCAAAGCGTACGTAGTTCTTTCGTAGAAAAATTTGTATGTTGGTTCGTTTTAATAAAAAAGATTTGACGACGCACAGAGGCGTAAAATGTTTTAAATGATAAAGACAACGAACGCTAAGGCGATAAACTCGCGCAAGGCGTAAATGTTTTAAGATAAAAAGACAGACGCACAGAGGCGTAAAAAGTTTAAAAATAAAAGACAGACGCACAGAGGCGTAAAAAGTTTGAAAATAAACGACAGACGCACAGAGGCGTAAAAAGTTTAAAAATAAACGCGCAAAGGCGCGAAAGGTTCGGATTGACCACGCGGGCCAAGAAAAGGTTAAAAATGGCCACAAGGGACCAAGGGAAGGTTGAGCGTGCTAGACGCGTCAAAGGTGGAATGACGATTGCCCGAGCGACGTGACATATGTCACGCATTCGTGCAACCGAGGTTTGGGAGACATACGTCAAGCCATTCCCGTTTCATTCAAGTTTGGTTTTGTTGAAACTCAGAGAAATCTCAAAGGGAACCAAAACACTTTAAAAGGAAAGTTGTAAAAAGGAAATCACGAACAAATTTGTCGTTCGAGTTTATTAAAATCATGAACATTACTTGTTGCTTAAGCTATTGAAACTCAAGAACAAGCGTAGTTCAAGTTTGAACGATGAACAAAATCATAAAACATGCACAAGTTTGGAAAGCGCACAAGTTCGGCTTGATTCGAGTTTGATTTAAAAAGAATGAGCAAGCTCGGCTCAAGTTCGTGTTTTGATTTGAAAATCATGAACAACGTTTGTTGTTCAAGTTTGGTTTTGAAAATAGACGAACTTAGCTTATTGCTCAAGCTTGATTTTGAAAATTTAGGAACATAACTTGTTTCACAAGTTACTCAAAATTAATGCACAAACTTGTAAAATCTCCAAAGTTGTGCATGATTCTTGATGTGTTTGAACAAATATGCATTTTAACACTCTTTAGGTTCTGAATCAAGGGTTGGAACCCCAAAAATTTGGCATTTGGAGGCCTGATTCACATTCTGAGTTTCACATACTTCGCAGAGCAACCAGAACTTGGCTCTGCGAAGTCAGGTTCTGATGTGGTCGCACTGCGAACATACTTTGCTCTGCGAAGTATGCGAAATTTTGAACTCAGAAGCTGTTTCTGAACAGAAGTTCAGAAACTGCTTCTAAGCAAGCTTCAGAACCTAAAGGGGGTTAAAAAGCTTTGCAAAATTGGGAAAAAAGGAGTGTAAAAACTCAGTTTTAATGCTTGGCCCCTTTGAGATTCCTTTTGAGTTTCAAAAGGGGTTTTTGTGCACAAAATGAAATTGAACAAAACAAGAGATGCAAACAGCAAGCAAAATGAAAGATAAAGATTATAGGAGACTTACAGAACTCCTGGCAATGCTTGTGCAAGAGGTTGGAAGTGTATTGCTTGATTGGTTAGAGGTTATGGACAATGAACTCTAATTTGCTTTGGTTTGTGTATGAACTGTTTTGATGCTGCAATGTGAGGGATTTTGGTGTGAATTTCGTGTGTATTGTGGCTGTTTTTTCTGGTGTATCAATGTGTGAATTCAGTGTGTTTCAATGTTCTTAATCCTTGAGCCTTGACATTCCTTTTATAGGCCAAAATGCAAATCTATGCAATGATGAACAAAATCCTAGAACTTAGCTGGTTTGAGGGCTAAATCCAGGCTAAATCACTTTGCATTTAATACTAAAGGATAGAAGTTGCTTGCCTTGTGCCAAGGGTCAAGACCTTGACTGATTTCAGCCACAAAATGCAGCTGATTCTAGAAGGTAATGATGGAAAAAACTGAAAAACAGGGCAGCTTGAAAAGGTGTGATTCTTGGGATCAATCCTTGCAATCTTGGAAGGCCAAGCAATGAAAACGTGTACTGCCATGTACAGAGGGATTGGGGGAAGCAAAATGAGCATGTGGGCTGGTGTGTGGGAGGAGAAATCCAGCTGAAAACAGGGCAGCACAAACAGCTTTTTTTGCAAGCAAAAACCACTTGAGTTTGACTGGTTTTGGTGGAGAAATAAGGAAGGAAAGGGATCAAGTAGCTGGCTGGCAAGCTCAGGTTGGATGATAGGTCAATTGGGAGGGACAAGAGCTGACCAAGGGCAGCCAATTTGATTGAGCACATGTTAGGTTGGAAGAAAATTCTTCTTTCCTTTACCTTTAATGTCACACCTTGATTCTTGCTTTGCTGCATTAAATCAGCCACAATTGGCAATAACAATAATAATAACAAAGATAGAGAGTAATAACAATAGTTAAAATGAAAACAAAAGCAAGAAAAATTAAAAAATTAGAAATCTGCAGAAAATTCGCAGGAGTCGCAGTGCGAAGGTCATTTCGCAGTGCGATCTCCTGTTTTTTTTGTATTTTTTGTTTTGAAATAAAATAAAAGGTAAAAATGAATAAATAATAATAATAACAATAATAATAATAAGGATAATGGCAATAATAGTAATGATAATGATAATGAAAATAAATAAAATAGTAATGAGAATAATAATGAAAATGATGAAATGATGAAAAAGCTTAATAATATTAATTATAATAAAACCTTAATAATAGTAAAAGATAATAATGATATTATTAATGAAAACATAATAATAATAATATTAATAATAATGATGATGATAATATTAATAGTAATGCTAATGGTGGTAAATGTAAATAAAATTCAAATGACAAGAATGAAATAATAAAAGATAATAATAAGTGATGAAATAATAAAAGATAAAACAAAGAAAAAATATGAGTCAAAAAATGGGGTATGACAGATGCCCCTATTTAAGTTTCTTCGCCCCGGAGATTGAAAGTGAAATTTTGAAATGGACGGGTCGAAGAGACTTAAATATAGAGTACACCATTTCTTGACTAAATATTTTTTTTGAATTGTAAATGCTATGAATGTATGTATGCGAATGTTATGAATGCTTGTAATGTAAATATGAATGCAAAGACGATAAAAATGACCACATTGGGGATAAAAAGAGACAAAGGGATACCCGGGTTCGTTAAAGAAACGGGATCCGACTTTATTGGGGAACATGGTTCCACTGGGGATAAATGTCAGCTGTTCGGGTCAATGCCGAACTGCCACTGACGACAAGAAATAAAGGTAAATGCCAGCTGTTCGGGTTGTTGCCGAACTTGCCACTGACGACATGAAATGAGAAGGTAAATGCCAGCTGTCCGGGTTGTTGCCGAACTTGCCACTGACGACAGGAAATGAAAAGAATGTCAACTGTTCGGGTTGTTGCCGAACTTGCCATTGACGACAGGAAATAAAAAGAATGTCAACTGTTCGGGTTGTTGCCGAACTTGCCAAAGAATGTCAACTGTTCGGGTTGTTGCCGAACTTGCCATTGACGACAGGAAATAAAAAGAATGTCAACTGTTCGGGTTGTTGCCGAACTTGCCATTGACGATACTGGGGATGCGGCTGACAAGCCGTTCCTTACAGAACTGCCCTTTCAATTGGGGAGAAAGGATGCACAAGCTGTTCATTAAAGAACTTGCCACTTGGCACAACACTGGGGAATATGCACAAGCTGTTCATTAAAGAACTGCCACTTGGCATAAAGATATGATAAAAAGATGCGCAAGCTGTTCGTTTGAACTGCCACTTGGCGTGAAAGGTGACATCTCTGGACCAGACAGACTGGGGATGACACTTGGGGAAAAAGGAGTTCACAAATTTTTCATGATTGATTGGTGAGACTCAAGGTGGTTAGAGCAACCGTGTATGAATGTAATATGTTGCATGCGTAAATGTACGTATGTACGAATGCATGAATGTATGAATGTACAAACACCTGAATGTACGAATGAATGTATAAATGCATAAATGTATGAACATATGAATGCATGACTCTCATTGGGGATGTCGTGTGAAAGATTGACTTGTACTGGGGATACCCAAAATGTTTGTTAAGGAATTGCCCCTTGATATAAGAATACAATGAGAGGCGCACAAGCTGTTCGTTAAGGAACTACCGCTTGGCAAAAAGGAGATTGACATCCCTAGACCAGACAGACTGGGGATGACACTCGACTGTTGCTGGGGAAAAATAAAATTGTGGGGGATGCATGATATGAATATGAGATGCATGTTAACGAATGAGGTTGATATGATGCATGAATTATGCTGACATCTGGGATAACAGACGCCACGTTGGACGCTGGGGGTTATGATTTGGGTGCCGAGCAAAGCCGGGCTTGGATGAGATACCGAGCGAGGTCGGGCTTTGGTAAGATGCCGAGCGAGGTCGGGCTTTGGTTGGATGCCGAGCGAGGTCGGGCTTTGGTTGTGGTTGTGCCAATAATGATTGGGCTTTTGGGGTTGAGACTCCACTGGGAGATGCCAATAAAATTGGGCTTTGTTTGTGACTTCGCTGGAGATATAAGGATCATTTTGGAAGCATGATCGATATCCAGCCTTAGATGCCAATGGTGGTTGGGCTTTTGTGAGTAGGTGCCAATGACAATTGGGCTTTTGATTGAGTAGGACAAAGATTGACTTCTTGGGGAGTTTGTTAATCCACTGGGGATTGTGCTAATCCGCTGGGGAGAAGAACTGATGATTCCGCCGGGAATGCTTATGCTTTGGTTGGCAAGTCCTTGCCTGAATTGTCCTTTTGGGCTCTCAATCCATTGGGGATATTCCTGATTGATTCACTGAGGATTCTGTTAGGGAATCCCTTTTTTGCAATTGACCAATGCTCAGCCTGCGAAACTTCATCCGTTTTAAGGACAGACATCGATGTACATTCCGAATATTCACGAGTTCGAAAGGAATGTGTTTGTTATTGATAAAAGATAAAAGACTCACAAAATAAATTTTGAAAAAAAGTTTTTTTGTTTTAAAAGTACTATCATCAAGAATAAAAATGCATGAATAAAATGGTAATTTGATAAAAGGTAAAGTAATGTTGGAAAGTGAAATCTATTAATGGGGTGGTAGCCCGCCAAAGGCGTGGCTCCTTTGTGATCTGGTTCGGGATTGCTGATGATAATTGGGCCTTTTGTAGGGGACCGAGAAATGTTAATGATGATTGGGTTCTTTGTGGATTGTGGGGGGAGTGCCAATCATGGTTGGGCTTTTAGAATGATTGTGCACCGGGTATAATCAGGTTTTGGTTTAAAATTGTGGGTGCCAACGAAAATTGGGCTTTATTTGTTGGGTACCAATGAATATTGGGTTTTGGTTTTGTCTGGATGCCGAGCGAGGTCGGGCTTTTATGTTTGGATGCCGAGCGAGGTCGGGCTTTGAATGGTATGATTCATATGAAATTTGCGCATGCGGTTTTAATGCTCCCATTAATCCGAGATTGCACTGAAAAATTTGAAACACATACCAAACACAAAATTTATATCGTACAGCTCAAGTTAATAACATGTTTATCAATGAACCAACCTATGACTCATTTAAGTAAATGAACAAATTGAATATTAATGTAAGGGGTATTGAACACTCATCCGGCAAGTTTGTTAACACTCCGATCGAGTTATGTGTCCATCTAATCATCGTTTCTAAAAGCATGAAGGCATTGATCACAAGGTCTTCGAGGGTTGTAATTTGGCTTGGTTACAAAAGAAATGTCATATGTGGGGAAATTGAATTCAAAAGGTCAAGCGAGAAGGAACATTCTTTCTAATTTACACCTTCCCTTGTTCAAATCACAACTTTTGGTGATATACAAATGCTTTCCTTTCGATCTTGACAACTCTCGGATTTTATGGATTTTCCTTTTTCTTTTCTCTTTTGAGATTTCTCGATTTGTTTTTCTTTTTTCTTTCTTTCTTCTTCTTGGTTGTCAAGATCTTTTACGAAATTCATCATTTCTTGGCTTTCACAACCCCCTTTTTTTTCAACCGAATCAAAGGTGATACCCTAATTGAATGTTCCTTTCTCTTTTGGCAAGGGATAATAATCATGATGGTTAAGGGTTCAAAAATTTGAAAGAAAATTATCAGAATTTAGTGATGATTTAACCATGAACTGAAAAGTTTTTTACAAACTCCGGCAATCTCATTAAGCAATTGAGCTTATGAAAGTTGGCAGTTCATAGTCAATAATTCTGATTCGTTAGGCTCAAAGGGTTGACAAATGCTCACTTCTCACAGGGTGGGCTATTTGTGGTCAAATGTTTTCACTCATATTCAAGAAATGCCTCGATCATGCCAATGCTTTCATACAGTTTAAAACAACGTTTAGATTTAACATAAAAAGATCGAGTTAACAAAAATGCTGGTCTCCTGCATATGTATAATAATTTTGAGGCTTCCTCACATTTTGGCTGGTTCTAAATGGTTCATCGAATAAACACACTAACAACGCAAATTGCATGATATAGCTTTGTGTTAAGTATATATCCTCATTTTGAGTTTAATCACACAAAAAACAGGAAGCATGTACTTGGCTTTGCGCAAATTAATCAAATTTATCATTACCATTTATCCGTGGCTAAATCAATTAATTTTGGATCAAACCATTGTGGGAAGATTTGTCAAATTCAAATTACCAATGATCCATAGCAAGAAATCTCGACATTTAAGCATATTAAAATTAAACAGGCATAAATGACGATGATTAAAAGGCCAGATAATAAAAGAAAGAGTACATAGTACAAATATGGATACAAAGTATTAAACATAGGAAGAGTGTACGAGAAAACAAAATAACATAAACATAAAAAACATGAGAAAACATAAAAAAAAAAGGGAGCCACTCAAGGAGTGAGAGCCTCATCGTCCTCGGTCTCCTCATCCTCGTCCTCCTCGTCCTCATCATCATCCTCCCCTCCATCATCACCTCCCTGGCCTCTGGCCGCTGCACCACTGCCTCCACCCTCTGAATACTCGGGCCTATCCCCGGGCCAAGCACCATGAGCTGCGAACATCTCTGGTGTCGGTATCTGAATGGCGGGATCTGTCGGCCTACCCAACTGTATCTGAAGGCGATACATGGAATCGTGCATCATGGTCATGTATCTATGACTGGAAGCGTTCTGCTCCCATGTGAAAGTGCAGGTGTGATGACCCTGTGATGCCGGTGGGGGTCTGGGCCGTGGCTGCTGTGCCCTCGCCGCTCTCCTCCCTGTGCAGTGTCTCGCGATGTACTCATCCGTGATCGGATTCTTTATGGTCTCGGAAACATGAGGAGGGATCGCTACTCGTACCTCCCGGCAGAGTCCCATAATCAGACCCGGGAAAGCGAGCGGGCACATCTTTTAAAAGTACTATCATCAGAAATATATGTTTCCTTTCAAGCCTTTGCAGAATTTTAGAAGTATATTTTGAAGAAGATATGTTTCCGTTTTATGAGCCTGCTGAAGTCTATATAAGGAGATGTGATGCTGCTATTGAAGACTACGAATCAAAAACCAGAAATACGAGTCTTAGAGTTTTTTTTAGAGTTTTTGAGTCTTTTAAGCTTTTGCTTTATTTGTACACCACTCATATGTTCTGAGTTGGTTTAGATTGTTTGAGTTGTAATTCACTCTAAGCCTTTAGGTACGAGTGTTGTTTTTGTTGTCTTGGAGTTGTCTTCATAAACTGGGTTGTTATTCAGAAGTTGTTAGTAACTGGGTTGTTACTTGAATAGGAAGTAAGAAGGGGGTTTCTTATACCTAGGTGTTGGGTAGAAATCAGACTAGTGGAGATTAAGTCAGAAGACTAGGAACAGGGGGTCTGTGTCTTGAGTCTTAGGATTAATTTCTCATAGTGGATTTCCTTCCTGGATTGGTATCCTCCAGACGTAGGTGTTGTTTGCACCGAACTAGGTTAACAAATACTTGTGTTCTTTATATTTCTACACTTTATTTGTTGCTTCTGAACCTGCATCATTGTGCTCTGTTTTACACGTTTTGTGCTCTGTTTTATTGTCTGTTACAATACCTGCCAGAATTTCAATTGGCATCAGAGCAGGCACCCTGCCTGTTTTTGGGTGAGCTCCAAGGAAGACTTTTCTGGAAATTATGGACAAGGAGGGAGGATATGTCAATAGACCACCTTTGCTGGATGGCAGAAATTATGAATATTGCAAGTCTAGAATGTGTGCCTTTCTGAAATCCATTGACACAGAACCTGGAAAGCAGTGTTAAAAGGTTGGGATTATTCAGTTGTGTTGGATAAAGATGGGAATAAAACTGAAGTGTTGAAACCTGAGGAAGAATGGACAAAGGCTGAAGATGATCTGGCTCTTGGAAACTCCAAAGCCTTGAATGCACAATTCAATGGAGTGGACAAAAACATGTTCAGACTAATCAAGCAGTGTACCATTGCCAAGGATGCCTGGGAGATATTAAAGACCACTCATGAAGGAACCTCAAAGGTGAAGATGTCCAGACTCCAACTACTCACCACTAAATTTGAAAACTTGAAGATGATGGAGGATGAAAACATTCAAGATTTCTATATGAATGTCCTGGATATAGCTAATTCCTTTGAGTCTCTTAGAGAGAAGATGTCAGATGAGAAGATAGTTAGAAAAATTCTCAGGTCACTTCCTAAAAGGTTTGACATAAAGGTGACTGCTATAGAAGAAGCTCATGACATCTCTACTATGAAGGTTGAAGAGTTAATTGGATCCTTGTTGAATTTTGAAACTGCTTTCTGTAAACAGCCTAAGAAGAAAGGGAAAGGAATTGCTTTTGCTATTAATATACTGAAGCTGAGGATGAACAAGAGTGTGATGAGGATGATGGTGACTTATCAGAAGCCCTTGTGTTGCTGGGGAGACAGTTCAACAAAATTCTGAAGCATGTTGACAGAAAATCCAAAACCAAAGGGCAGAACTTCAGATTCAACAAGAGTAAGCAACAAACTGATGTGAAGAAGACCAAGTCTGAGGAGAAGAGCAATCAAGCAAAGGGTGTTCAGTGCTTTGAGTGTGAAGGTTATGGACATATCAAATCAGAATGTCCCACTTTTCTTAAGAAGCAGAAGAAGAGCTTGGCTGTTTCATGGTCTGATGAAGACTCAGAAGAAGATGAAGAGAGTGAGTCTGCTAAGGTTGTTTTTGCCCTATCTGGAAGAAACAAGTCTGATGTTAAGGTTAAGTCCTCAGGAGCTAGTTCAAAGACTGAAGCAGTTTTAGAGTCTGAGACATTATCAGAGTCTGACTCAGAGTCTGAAGTTTCATCAGTGTCTGAAGCCAGAGTTGAAAAATCCTCATATGATGAACTGGCTGACAATTACAAGAACCTATACATCAGAAGTGTAGAAGTTTGAAAGCAAGTAGTGGATCAGAAGAAGACCATCTGTCAACTGGAAGCTGAGAAGGATGAACTCTTAGTGAAAAATTTTGATCTCAAAGAAGAAGTGAGCCAACTAAATTCCCAGCTTGAGAATATGAAAAAGCAGGTCAGAATGATGAATACTGCTACTGATGTGCTGGAGGAGATATTGGAGAATCAGAAACAAGGAAAACAAACTGGTTTAGGATTTGTTGATCAGACTCAAAACCTCAAACAGAAGAATCCTGCTAAAAGGTTTGTTCCTGCTACTCAAACTTATGATCCTATGATTGGAACATCTAAGATGAGACCTCAGAAGCAAGCTCGGAAGTTTAACAAGAACAAGAGAAGAAATCATACATGGGTTTGTCATCATTGTGGAAAGAAGGGGCATATTAAACCATTCTGTTTCAAACTGTATGGTTATCCTGAGCATTTTCAGTATAGAAGAGTGGAACCTGCTGCAACCAGAAACAGTGTTCAGAAGGTGTGGAAACCCAAAGACAAGACTGTTGGCCTCATAGCTCATACTTCTTTGAGAACCACCTCTAAAGAAGATTGGTATTTTGGTAGTGGTTGTTCAAGACACATGACTGGTGTGAAGAAGCTTCTGAGTAATTTAAAACCATATTCCAGAAGTTATGTAACATTTGGTGATGGAGCAAAAGGTGAGATTCTTGGAATATGAGATTTAATCAGTGATGGATTACCAAGACTTAATGATGTGCTATTGGTGAAAGGATTGACATCTAATCTGATCAGTATAAGCCAGCTGTGTGATCAAGACTTGAAGGTGAATTTCAACAAGGAAGAATGCTTGGTAACTGGTCAAGAAGGTGAGGTTCTGATGAGAGGCTGTAGATCAAAAGATAATTGCTATTTGTGTGTGTCTGAAGAAGAAAGAAGTCTGTCTACCTATCTCATAAGCACAGAAGAGGAAGTCAGACTCTGGCACTAGAAACTGGGTCATCTGCATCTGAAAGGTATGAAGAAAGTGATGAATTCGAAGCAATCAGGGGTCTACCTAATCTGAAGATCAATGGGGACAGTGTTTGTGGTGATTGTCAAATTGGAAAACAAACAAGAAAGTCTCATCCCAGATTAGGACATCAGGTAACAACTAAAGTGATTGAACTGTTACATATGGATTTAATGGGACCTATGCAAGTTGAGAGTATTGGAGGAAAGAGGTATGCTTTTGTGATGGTTGATGATTTTTCAAGATTTACTTGGGTAAGCTTTGTTAGAGAAAAATCAGATACTTTTGAGGTATTTAGAGATTTGTGCACTCAGTTACAAAGAGAGAAGGATTGTGTTATTATCAGAATCAGAAGTGATCATGGGAAGGAGTTTGAGAACAAGAAATTTTCTGAGTTCTGTGCATCTGAAGGAATTAAGCATGAGTTTTCTGCACCTATAACACCTTAGCAAAATGGTATAGTTGAGAGGAAGAACAGAACCTTAGCTGAGTCTGCTAGAGTCATGTTACATGCTAAGAAGCTACCTTATATGTTCTGGGCTGAAGCTATGAATACTGCTTGTTATATTCATAATAGAGTGACTTTAAAGAAGGGTACTACATCTACTTTGTATGAACTGTGGAAAGGAAGAAAGCCTACAATTAAATATTTTCATGTTTTTGGGAGCAAATGTTATATTTTGGCTAATAGAGAAAACAGAAGAAAGCTGGATCCTAAGTCTGATGAGGGAATTTTTCTGGGTTATTCAGTCAACAGCAGAGCTTATAGGGTGTTTAATTCCAGAACCAAGGTTGTTATGGAGTCTATTAATGTTGTGATTGATGATCTGTCTGCTGAAAAAGAAAGAGATGAGTCTGAAGTGGTTCCAGATACTGAAGCATCAGAAGAACAACTGTCAGAAGCTCCAGAAGCAGAAAATCAAGCAGAGTCTGAAGCAGAAGAAATTCATCTAGATCATGTTCCTACTGGTAAAGGACCCTCTATTAGAGTTCAGAAGGATCATCCCAGAGATTTAATCATTGGGAGTCTTGATCAAGAAGTCAGAACCAGAAGATCAGACTCAGTTGCTACTGATTCTTGTTTTGTGTCAAAGTTTGAACCCAAAAGTGTTAAAGAAGCTCTAACTGATGAATTTTGGATTGAAGCCATGCAAGATGAGTTGAATCAATTCAAAAGAAGTGAAGTGTGGGATCTTGTTCCAAGACCTGAAGGTTTGAATGTGATTGGCACTAAGTGGATCTACAAGAACAAAACAGATGACATGGAACTGTGATCAGAAACAAGGCAAGGTTAGTCGCTCAAGGTTACACTCAAGTGGAGGGACTTGACTTTGATGAAACCTTTGCACCTGTGGCCAGATTAGAGTCCATAAGATTACTGTTGGGAGTAACATGCATTTTGAAGTTCAAACTGTTTCAGATGGATGTAAAGAGTGCTTTTCTGAATGGTTATTTACAAGAAGAAGTGTATGTTGAACAGCCTAAAGGGTTTGTGGATCATAGTTTTCCTGATCATGTTTACAAGTTGAAAAAGGCTTTGTATAGATTGAAACAAGCACCTAGAGCATGGTATGAAAGACTGACACAATTTCTTGATACTCAAGGCTATAGAAAAGGAGGAACTGACAAGACTTTGTTTGTGAAAGAAGAAAATGGAAATCTGATGATTGCTCAAATTTATGTTGATGACATAGTGTTTGGTGGAATGTCAAACAAGATGGTTCAACTATTTGTTCAGCAGATGCAATCTGAATTTGAGATGAGTCTTGTGGGTGAGCTTACTTATTTTCTGGGACTTCAAGTCAAGCAGATGGAAGACACTATATTTATTTCTCAGAGTAAATATGCCAAGAATATAGTTAAGAAGTTTGGAATAGAGAGTGCTAGTCATAAGAGAACACCTGCAGCTACACACTTGAAGCTGACTAAAAATGAACAAGGAGTTGCAGTTGATCAGAGTCAGTACAGAAGTATGATTGGGAGTTTACTGTATCTTACTGCAAGCAGACCTGATATTACTTTTGCTGTTGGAGTGTGTGCAAGATATCAAGCAGATCCAAAGATGAGTCATTTGACACAAGTAAAGAGGATCTTAAAGTATGTCAACAGTACAAGTGATTATGGAATCATGTACTCACACAGTGCAAGTTCTGAATTGTTTGGGTATTGTGATGTTGACTGGGCAGGAAGTGCAGATGACAGAAAGAGTACTTCTGGTGGATGTTTCTTTCTGGGGAATAACTTAATTTCTTGGTTCAGTAAGAAACAGAACTGTGTCTCATTGTCTACAGCTGAAGCTGAATATATAGCAGCTGGAAGTAGTTGTTCACAGTTGGTATGGATGAAGCAGATGCTGGAAGAATACAACATTGAACAAGGAGTTATGACTATATTCTGTGATAATTTAAGTGCTATTAACATTTCTAAGAACCCCATACAGCACAGCAGGACCAAGAACATTGATATCAGACATCATTTCATCAGAAATCTTGTGGAGGAAAAGATTGTTCAGCTTGAACATGTTGATACTGACAACCAGATTGCTAACATTTTTACAAAAGCTTTGGATGCCAAGCAATTTGAGAATCTAAGAAGCAAGCTAGGAGTTTGTCTGCATGAGGAGTTATAGCAATTACAGATTGCTGAGGGTGAGCAAGCTGGAAGTGAGGAAGATGAAGTACCTGCCACATTTGCCAATGCTGAGTGTGATCCTGAGTCTGAGTCTGATATTCATTCAGTTTTGAGGATCTGTGTTACATATTTAGTTTTTGTTTCCTATATGAAGTCTGAGTTTTGTCAAAATTTTGTGGCTAAAAAGGGGGAGAAAAATTTGTGTTTGAGTTCAGAATGGAGCTGGTTAGAATGTGTTCAGAGTTTGAATTCAAAAGGTATTTTTCAGAAGACTTTTCTCAGAAGTTTCTGCAGTTCAGAATTAAGGGGGAGTGTTGTTTATGTGCTGAGTTGCAGGGGGAGAGTTGTTTTGGAGCTGGTTTGTGTTGCTGGTATGTTTGTGTGTTTGTGCTTCAGGAGTTGTGCATGTGAAGTCTGTTACTGTGAAGTTTGTTTGAGTTTAATTGTGAAGCTGGAGTGTTCATGTGGTTGTGTGTTTGTGAAGCTTCAGGGGGAGTGTTCATGTGATAATCAGAGACTGAGAAGTATCAGAAGATGATCAGAAGTTGGTGTGTGTGCTTCAAGAGTTCAGGTTGTGTTGTGTTCTTTTCAGAAGATGAACTGAAGTTGTTTTGATTGGTTTAACATAGCATGTATCCGCTGCTATCTCTGCTGCTATGTGGAAGTTCTTCATGGCTGAGTTTATTTTTTTGTTGAGTGAAGGACTTGTATTTGTGTTGCATTTGATTTTAGCCAAAAATTTGCCAAAGGGGGAGATTGTTGGTTATTTGAGGTTGGCTACATTGTTTGGTAAAATCAAAGTGCTCAAGTAATGCGTCTCCAGTTGTTTAAGAAGTCTTCAGAAGCAAGAAAGTGGATTAGAGGAGGTTCAGAAGCTGAAAACAACATCAGAAGCTGAAATCCTGGGTTACTGTTCATCAGACGCAGTTTTGGCCTTCAGACGCAGAAATGACCTTCAGACGCTGAACAGGTCTTCAGACGCACTGTTCAGACGTTGACCAGCGTTGACCTTCAGAAGCTAGACTTCAGAAGCTGATTTCAGAAGCTGGATTTTTTGCATTAAATCTGATTCTTTCTATGCGTATCTTTGGAAGATTTATTGAAGATTTATTCAGGCTTTTAGTTTCTAGAAGGCTGATTAATTTGCTGAAGATCTTGAGAAGATTGGCTTCGTGTTTTATGTTTGAATATAATTGCTGAAGAATCTTTGCAAGATAGAAGTCAGAAACATATGTTTCCTTTTCAAGCCTTTGCAGAATTTTAGAAGTATATTTTGAAGAAGATATGTTTCCGTTTTATGAGCCTGCTGAAGTCTATATAAGGAGATGTGATGCTGCTATTGAAGACTACGAATCAAAAATCAGAAATACGAGTCTTAGAGTTTTTTTTTTAGAGTTTTTGAGTCTTTTAAGCTTTTGCTTTATTTGTACACCACTCATATGTTCTGAGTTGGTTTAGATTGTTTGAGTTGTAATTCACTCTAAGCCTTTAGGTACAAGTGTTGTTTTTGTTGTCTTGGAGTTGTCTTCATAAACTGGGTTGTTATTCAGAAGCTGTTAGTAACTGGGTTGTTACTTGAATAGGAAGTAAGAAGGGGGTTTCTTATACCTAGGTGTTGGGTAGAAATCAGACTAGTGGAGATTAAGTCAGAAGACTAGGAACAGGGGGTCTGTGTCTTGAGTCTTAGGATTAATTCCTCATAGTGGATTTCCTTCCTGGATTGGTATCCTCCAGACGTAGGTGTTGTTTGCACCGAACTGGGTTAACAAATACTTGTGTTCTTTATATTTCTGCACTTTATTTGTTGCTTCTGAACCTGCATCATTGTGCTCTGTTTTATTGTCTGTTACCATACCTGCCAGAATTTCATAAAATGATATTTAATTTCTATATGCTTGGCTCTAGAATGTAGAATTGGATTTTTAGACAAACAGATTGCAGCAGTATTATCACAGAAGATATGAATGTTGTTTTCATGAATCTGATAGTCTTCCAACTGATGTTTCATCCAGAGCAGTTGTGTGCAACAACTTGTAGCTGAGATGTATTCTGCTTCTGCTATTGACAAAGCAATAGTTGCTTGTCTTTTGCTAGCCCAGGATATCAGATTCTCACCACGGAATTGACAATTTCCACTGGTGGATTTTCTTTCAATCCTGTCCCCAGCATAATCAGCATCACAGAATCCAACTAGCTTGTAATCTAAGGATTTCTTATACAGAAGTCCAAGATAAGTTGTTCCCTTCAGATACCTGAAGATTCTCTTAACAGCAGTCATATGAGATTCTCTAGGATCTGATTGGAATCTTGTGTGCGCTCTCGGAAAAAAAACGCAGATCCTCGAGCGTGTACGAACGCTCGGGATGAAAGTGCGGAGTCGCCACCAAAGTTTTTGTGTAAGGGAACGTTGATAAACCCTTAAGTTTTTTATTTTAAAGGGAAACGATAATAAAACCCTTCGCGATGTGGAAAGGATGGTCATCGCAACCATTACCGGGTTTGGGAGTCGATTACGCAAGGGAAAGGTATTAGCACCCCTCGCGTCCGTTGTACTCAACGGGAACCTCCTAGTTAGTTAAGGCTAAAAGTGTTTTTTAAAGTTTTGCTTGCATAGTTGAATATATAAAGATAATAAAGAAGGGGGAAAAAGTTAATTTTTATTATTGTGCTTGACAAGATTTTGATCTTGCTCCTACGTATCTCCTGGTGCGATGGAGAATTCAAAGCTACGTAGTTCTTTGATAGAAAAACGTATATTTGTTGGTTTTTTTAAAGAACGATGTTGATCGTATTCTATGCGATTAGACGTAGCTTGTATGCTCGCGCATGGGAGACTTAAGCTTTTGTTTGTATCGCGTTTAGAATAGATAAAACATGTCCGTTGGGAAAAAGAGGTTTGAATTGACCACAGGGGGGCCAAGAATGGTTCAATTGACTCAAAGGAGTCGCGAATTGATTTAAAAGGTCATGGGGGACCGAGAAAAAGTTCAATGGACCAACGGGTCGAGCATTGATTTAATTGACTCAACGGAGTCAAGAAAGGGTTAATTGGTCACGGGGGACCGAGAAAAAGTTCAATGGACCAACGGGTCGAGCATTGATTCAATTGACTCAACGGAGTCAAGAAAGGGTTCAATTGATCCAACGGGATCAAGAAAGGGTTCAATGGACTCAACGGAGTCGAACATTGAATCAAATGGTCACGGGGGACCAAAAAAGGTTCAATTGATCCAACGGGATCAAAAAAGGGTTCAATGGACTCAACGGAGTCGAACATTGAATCAAAAGGTCACGGGGGACCAAAAAGGGTTCAATTGATCCAACTGGATCAAGAATAGGTTTTGGTGTGTTGGATGCGTTGAAAATAGAATGACGATTGCCCGAATAACGAGACATACATCAAGTATTCGTGCAATCGGGAAATGGAGAGACATACGTCAAACCACTCCTTTTCATTCAAGTTTAAAATTGAAACGAAAAAATGTATTTTTGTTGGTAAAGTTTGAAAGGAATGACGATTGTCTAAACAGCGAAACATACGTCAAGTGTTTGTTCAATCGGGGAGTGGAGAGACATACGTCAAACCACTCCTTTTTCATTCAAGTTTATTGATGAAACTTAAGAAATCCCAAAGTAATCAAAACACTTGGTTGTTGAAACTCAATGAAAAAGTTTAATGCTCAAATTAGTTGTTACAACTTATGAACAAGTGTTGTTCAAGTGTATGAAAAATGCACAAGTTATGAAAATGAACAAGTTTAGTTCAAGTTCAAGTTTGGAAAATGAACAAGTTTGGTTGAAATTCATGTTTGGTTGAAATTCATGAACAAGGTTATTGTTCAAGTTTGGTTTTGAAACAAGTTTGGTTCAAGAACAAGTTTGGTTCAAGTTTAAAATTGACAAGTGAACAAGTTTTGTTCATGTGTATAATTGAAGAAATGAACAAGTTTGGAAAATGAACAAGTTTCTTGTTACTCAAGTTAACTATTTAAACTTATGAATTTCCAAATATTATACCCTTGTTATGTTTTGAACGAAAATGAGTTTTGATCCTCTTAGATTCTGAATCTTCAAGTCAGAACCTCAAAAGTTAGCTTTCAAAAGCTTGAACTCAGAAACTGAGTTCTGTCATGGTCGCAGAGCGACCTGAATCTGGCTCTGCGAACCCTTGAGTTCTGTCATGGTCGCAGAGCGACCTGAACTTGGCTTTGCGAACCCTTCGAAAATTTGAACTCAGAAGCTGCTTCTGAACTGCTGTTCAGAAGCTGCTTTTGAACAAGCTTCAGAACTTTAAGAGGAGTGAAAAGCTTTTGAAATTAGCAAGAAAAAGAGTAAAACACTTCAGTTTGGTGTTTTGCAAGTTTTGAGATTTCTTTGAAGTTTCAAAATATTTTTTAGTTTGAAAATGAATTGAACAAAAACTAATAATGCAAAAACTGAAATTGAAATCTCAGGAATCAGTTCAAATGCAAGCAGCAATGCAGAATGAAAGATAAAGAATTCAGAATGCTTACCAAACTCCTAGCCAATGCTTGTGTTGCAAGAAAATAGAAGAGGCTTGAATGATGATGGTTTTGCAAAGCTGGAAGTGTTTGATGAATACAAACAGCAAGAACAATGATATTGTGCTATTGTTCTTCCCTCTTTGTATGAGATTTAGTAGCTGTTTTGATTGCTTGGTTACTTTGTGCTTGTTTAGATAACTTGTGAAAGAAAGGAATGGAAATTTTTTCTAAAACTTCCTCCTAGAATTCTCTCTAAACTTGCTCAAAACCAACTCTGTTTTTGTAAAGAGAAACTGTCTGAAATGTGTAAAATTCACTGTCTAAGAACTCATTTTTTTGCTTTAAAAAATCTGTCCATAATCCTGCAGCATTGCATGGCTTTTATAGGCAAAATGAGATCAAATGTCATGATGAAAATCCCTAGAACCAGGCTGTTTTTGTGGGCTATAATCTGGACATTTGCTTTGCATTTAATGCAAAAGGGAAGAGGTGACCTTGCCTTGTGACAGTGGTCAAGACTTTGGCCAAATTCAGAACTCAATGAAGCTGATTTCTGACAGAAAATGCTGGAAAAAATGGAAAACAGGGCTGTTTGCAAAACAGGGGCAGCAGTTTTGCTGCAATCTTTGAATGGTTTAGATAAAGCCTATGGCAAGGTGGATGCTGGAAAGTAGCAGGGTCAGTAGCAGGCAAAATGGTAGGGAAGAAGTGCTGCCCAAGGGCAGCAACTAGCTGGGTTCCTTGCTAGGTTTTGCTTCGTCTTCCTTTCTTTTCTTGCTTGGCAATTGACACGTGCTTTCTTCCTTTCTTTGTTGAATCAAACAGTAAAACATAATAATAACAGTAATAATAATAATAATAATAATAGATGATAATAATAATAATAATGAAGGAAAGGTAAATCAGAAAATCAAAACCTGCAAAATTCGCAGAGTTCGCAGAGCGATTATAACATCGCTCTGCGAAATCCTTCGCAAAGTTCGCAGAGCGATTATAACATCGCTTTGCGAAATCCTCTTTTTTTTTATTATTATTTTTCTAAAAGGAAAAAATAAAAGTTGACTTTCTTCTTTTTTTTGTTGACTCTTTTTTTTTGAAAAAGCTTGGGACAAAATTAGGGTACAACATCTTGCACACAAGCATACACTAAATAAAATATCTGGCCTAGAAGCTGTTAAGTATAACAGAGAACCAATCATACCTTTGTAGAGCTTCTGATCTACCTTTGAGCCAGTGTCCTCTTTGCTTAAAGTGCAGGTTGGATGCATTGGTGTTGTCATCAATTTACAATCTTCAAGCTGGAACTTCTTCAGAAGCTCCTTTGTATACTTAGATTGATGAACATACACTCCATCTTTGCATTGGTTGATTTGAATTCCAAGAAAGAACTTCAATTCTCCCATCATGCTCATTTCAAATTCATCATGCATTAACTTAGAAAATTCTTTGCAAAGAGTGGCATTAGTAGAACCAAATATAATATCATCAACATAGATTTGCACAATTAAGATGTCTTTCTTAAGAGTCTTTCTAAAGAGTGTATTGTCAACTTGTCCTCTTACAAAATCATTTTTAAGTAAGAAATTACTTAGTCTTTCATACCAAGCTCTGGGAGCTTGTTTCAGACCATATAAAGATTTCTTAAGTTTAAAAACAAAATCTGGATGTTTTACATCTTCAAAACCAGGAGGTTGTTTGACATAAACTTCTTCAGAAATTACTCCATTTAAAAAACCACTCTTAACATCCATTTGATATAAGATGATATTATGATTAACTACATAGGAAAGAAGTAACCTGATTGCTTCCAGTCTTGCAACTGGAGCAAATGTTTCAGTGTAGTCTATTCCTTCCTGTTGACTGTAGCCTTGAGCAACCAGTCTTGCTTTGTTTCTGATCACTTCTCCTTGTTCATTAAGCTTGTTTCTGATCAACCATTTTGTTCCAATAATGTTTTTGTGATTTGGTTTTGCAACTAAATCCCAGACATCATTTCTTTGAAACTGGTTGAGTTCTTGCATAGCTACAATCCATCCATCATCTGCAAGTGCTTCATCAGCTGTTGTGGGTTCAATCATTGACAGTAGTCCAACCAAAGATTCATTCTGACATAATGCTGATCTGGTCTTTCTTGGACTGTTCTTGTTTCCAATGATCAGCTCCTCAGGATGTGAAGACTTGTATTTAAATGAGGTTCTGGGTGGATTTGCTTCTGAAGAATCATCAAGTGCTTGTTCAGAACCATTTTGATCTTGATTAGCTTCAAGAGGAGGGTCATCATCTGAGAGTTTTTCAGCTTCTTCAGTATTTTCAGCTTCTAAACTTTCTTCAGACTCAGAACTCTGTTCAGGGTCTGAAGGGTCCACTAATAGCCTTATATCTACAAAACTCTCAACCAGCTCTGGTATTTTATTACCAGGCTTCTTATCATCAAATCTAATGTGTATTGATTCTTCAACAACATGTGTTTCAGAATTATACACTCTGTATGCTTTAGATCTCTCTGAGTATCCTAAAAAGATACCCTTTTGAGCCTTAACATCAAATTTCTTCAGGTAGATCTTATTGTTCAGAATGTAACAAGTACAACCAAACTGATGAAAATAAGAAATGCTTGGCTTTCTTCCTTTAAATAATTCATATGTTGTTTTATTCAGAATTGGTCTTATATAGATTCTGTTTTGAATATAACATGATGTGTTAACAGCTTCTGCCCAAAAGTACTTTGCAATTTTAGATTCATGGATCATGGTTCTGGCCATTTCTTGCAAAGATCTGTTCTTTCTCTCTACAACTCCATTTTGTTGTGGAGTTCTAGGAGAGGAGAACTCATGGAGAATTCCATGATCTTCACAAAAAGTTTCAAATGGTTCATTTTCAAATTCACCACCATGATCACTTCTGACTTTTAAATTTTTCAAATCATTTTCTGTTTGTACTTGTTTGCAGAATTTCTTGAACACATCATATGTTTCATTTTTGGTTCTAAGGAATTTAACCCAAGTCCACCTACTGTAATCATCAACAATTACTAGCTCATACTTCTTCCCATTGATTGAAGCTGTTCCAACAGGACCAAACAGATCAATGTGAAGCAGTTCTAAGGGTCTTGAGGTAGAAACAATGTTTTTGGATTTAAAAGAGGTTTTTGCAATTTTTCCTATCTGGCATGCTCCACAGAGAGCATCTGAGTGATAGTCAATGTTTGGCAGGCCTCTGACCAGTTGCAACTTGCTAAGCTTAGAGATGAGTCTCCAGTTAGCATGTCCCAACCTTTTGTGCCATACCCATTTCTCATCACTCACAGACAGAAGGCAAACTACCTTCTGTTCAACCAGTTCTGAAAAATTAATGTTATAAACATTATTTTTCCTATTTCCTTTGAACACAACAAATTTATCTTTGTTGTTGATTACAGTGCAAGTGTTCTTATTAAACAGGACATCATAACCACTGTCACATAATTGACTTATGCTAAGTAGGTTATGTCTTAGTTCATCTACCAACCAGACATCATCAATGGACAGGGAAGAATTACCTATCTTACCAGTACCAATGATCTTTCCTTTCTGATTTTCTCCAAACCCCACAGTTCCTCCCTCTTTCATGATCAGGGTTTGGAACATAGACCTTTCTCCTGTCATATGACGTGAGCAGCCACTGTCTAGGTACCAAGACCTTTCCTTTTCTTTGGATGTTAAGCATATCTGCAAGAGAAATTATTTCAGACTTAGGTACCCATATTTTTATGGGTCCTCTTTGGTTAGTCTTGAAAGGATAAGGTTTCTTTTGCACCTTTGGTCTGACATTTTGAGGTTTGAAAGGTTTTGAATAGACTGGTTTAGTAATTTTTGAAGATTTCATAAACACAGTCTTATTGAAATTTGAGTTTGAATTTTTCAGATTCTGAGACTTGCTTATCTTAGGTTCTGAACTCTTCAGACTCTGAACATTTTCAGGTTTAGAATCTGATTTTCTCATAATCTTAGACTTAGGACCTTTTGGTTTAGACTTTGGCAAAGTTTTAAATTCTGCCTTCATCTTCATTATCAGAGTCTGAACATGATTCTGCATAAGAGAATGATGTTGCCATTAAAGCCAGATTTGCTTCCTCTTCATCATCTTTGTCAGATTCAGAATCATTGTCAAGATCATCCCATGTTGTCATAAGACTCTTCTTGAGTTTGTTTCTGAAGTTGCTTGATTTAGAGCTGGTCTTCTTTGATTTCTCCTTTGACTTGTCCTTCTGAAGTTCAGGACAATCAGCAATGAAATGACCAGGCTTCTTGCAATTGTAGCAACCCTTCTGATCTTCCCTCTTGGAACCAGATCCTTTGAAGTTGTTGCTTCTGTTAGAAAATTTCTTTTGTATTTTCATTAAGTACTGAAATCTTTTGGAAAGCATTGCAAGCTCCTCAGCATCTGAATCTTCTTCAGAATTTCCCTCAGGAAATTCTTCATCAGATTCAATAGCTTTTAGAGCTTTTACAGACTTTCTTTTGGATTTCAGTGCTATAGACTTAGACTCTCTAACAGATTCATCTTCATTGAGTCCCAGTTCATGCACTTTGAGTGAGCTTATAAGATCTTCAATACTTAGAGTATTTGATCTTTAGCTTCCTCAATAGCAGTCACTTTGGGTCTCCATTTAGATGGCAGACTTCTGAGGATTTTATTCACATGATCAGCAGTAGTATAGCTTTTCTTCAGAATCTGACGTCCAGAAACCAGAGCCTGAAATCTTGAGAACATAGTCTCAATATTTTCATCCTCCTTCATTCTGAACAGCTCATACTGCTGAACCAGAATATTTGCTTTTGCTTCTCTAACCTTCTTGTTACCTTCATAGTTAGAGCAAAGGGAGGTGAAGATGGCTTTGGTTGTTGATTTATCACTCAGCTTTTGATACTCACTGTGAGGTAGAGAATCCACAATGATACCTCTAACATTGTGATGCTTTCTGTAGATCTTTCTTTCAGCATCAGACAGACCTCTTCTGTTAATAGCCACTCCTTCTTCATCAACTGGAATAGATATTCCATCTTCTATGATATCCCATAAGGAATCATCAATTCCAATGATGTGGTTGTAGATTTTGCTTTTCCACCATGAAAATTTCTCTGGATCACCAGTAAACATTGGAGGTTTATTGTGTGAACGAGATTGTTTTTCGTTCGTACCATAGTCATGTGAAACAGCAGAGTGATTTCTAGGAGAGGGTGGAGGGAAACTATTGGATGACATGTTTTTCTCAGGATCTTATATTGACTCACTGTTAGGTGATTGAATATGAGAACCGGAGCTCTGATACCAATTGAAGGTGAGAAAAACACACAAGAAGGGGGGGTTGAATTGTGTGGGCTATTTCTTTTCTTTCTCAAAAACTTTGGTTAAGTTCAGAATCAGATTCTGAAACTTTTTCAGAGTTATTTAGCAGCGGGTAAAGTAAATGAGAGAGGGAAAGAGAGATAGACACAGCAGATTATCCTGGTTTCTTCCACAACCTGGAAGTAGTCCAGTCCCCTTGTTACTTACAAGAGATTTTCCACTATAATCAAACGATTACAATTGCTCAAGCACAAAGCAAGAGACTTCCTATTGCTCAAACACAAAGTAAGAGACTTCTTTTGCTCAAACACTAAGTAAGAGACTTTATATTGCTCAAACACTAAGTAAGAGACTTCTTTGCTTAGACACACAGTCTAAGACTTTGAATCAAATAGATTTTACACAGAAATGAGTTTGAGTTTGAACACTTGATATACAATCAGTGGTGTTCACAAAATACAACACAAGTTTAAGACTCTAAACTGAAGAAATTCTAAGATAAGAAGTTTGAAGAATTTCTAAGTTGTTTTTGGTGACTTTCGAATTTGACAGTTTTTGTGTTCAGTAAAACAGAGCACAGAGTTTCAGTCTTTGAGTTTCTTGAGTCTTAGTTTTTCTTCTTCAAATCTTCAATCCTTTATAGAGGATAAAAGAGCTGTTGAGATTAACCAATTTTCACCAAAGAGTCGTTGCAATTAGAAGCTATGTCCAGCTTAATTTCTGCCTGACATTGTGTGCGAAAAAGCAGAGAACAGAGCACACAAATTTTGAATTGTTTCCTCAAAAGCTGGCTGTGTGTTTCTTCCAAGGAGGCAACTGTTCCATTGAGCTGTTCTGACTGTACAGTGCTTTACTGTTGACAGTGACAGTTGCTTTTCCTAAAAACTCAGACTTCAGAAGCTTCTCTTCGAAAGCTGGCTTCAGGAACTGTTCATCAGAAGCTGTCTTCAGACGCACCCTTCAAAAGCATTGTTCATCAGACGCACCCTTCAGATGCACTGTTCATCAGACGCACCCTTCAGACGCTGCCTTCAGAAGTTGCCTTCATACGCTGCCTTCAGAAGCTGCCTTCAGTAGCTGCTTCAGACACTGATTTGCTTCATACTTGCAACACAAGCTTCTATGCTTTCCTTCTTGCTCTTAACTTGTTCTTTCATAACCAATGTTAGATACCAAACTTTAAGTACATGGTTCTGCACACTTAGAATCAAGCATTAGCAATTCCAATTTTCTTTTTAACACTTTGTTATCATCAAAACCCAAAAGAGAGTTGTTCATACATTTTGTTCCAACAATCAGGACTTACAAGTGAACTTGGAGAAACCTGCTTATGTAGATGACTTTCCCCCCATATCCAAAGAAGATAATCCTGAGGTTCTTGCCAACTTCAATCAAGAATACTACAAGGAGACAGGATTTGAGATCACATGGGATATGCTCCCAGAAACTGCTACTGACAAATGGACTGTCAAACAAAGGAAGAGGAAAGCAACTTCTGAAGCTACAGAGGCTGAACCAGTTAGAAGGCCTAAGGTTCAGAAGAAGTCTGTCAAGGCAACCTTTGAAGACATATCAGAAGCTGCATGATTTGATTATGATCCTGTTAAGGTGCTTCCCACAAGGACAAGATCTAAGGCTGTTGGGAAAAGAAATTCAGAAGATGTCTCACCTCCTAAGAAGAAGAAGAAGAAGAAGAAGAAGAAGAAGAAGAAGAAGAAGAAGAAGAAGAAGAAGAAGAAGAAGAAGAAGAAGAAGAAGAAGAAGAAGAAGAAGATGAGGAAGTTAAGGGTTGAGGAAAATGATTGTTGAAACTGAGGAGCAAGAAGAAGAAAATGAGATGTCTTATGAGGAAGAAATGGCTGAAAATAAGAAGATCAAGGAGCTTCTGGCTCAAGAAGCTATTAAGAAAGGTACTCTACCTGCTGTTCTAGAAGCTGTTGAAGAAGAACCTCTGACAAGAAAAGGGAAAGGCTGTGATAAGTGCTTCTGAAGCACAAGTGGCAGCTAAAATGAAGGAAAATCTAGAGAAGGTTGTCAGTTTAGCTAAGGAACTGGAGCAGTCAACAGTTGCAGGAGCAAGGGAAATTCTCTCTTCTCATCTGGAGATAAAGAGAGAAAGAACCTCTGAGGCACAACAGTCAGAACCTGCCTCTGGATTTGCTTCTGGTCAAGGTAATGTTGCAACCTTAATTAATTTAGAATCTGATGATGTTCCTGACCTTAACACTTCACTACAAATAGCCCCATCTAAACTTTCTTCACCCTCTGAACCTTCCCTCATGAGAGAATTCAATACAGGTGACTTTTTAGATGCTCTCAACAAGAAAAGAGCACGCATTCTTGCTGACAGAGAAGAAGCTGCTTCTGATCATGTTGAGGCAGCTAATCAGTCATCCCCACATACTTCACCTATAGCCCTACCTTCACCTCAACCATCAAACTCTTCTTCCCCTCAACCTTTGGACATATCATCCCTTCAAACCTGTTTACCTGGTGAGAAACCAAACCTTGAGAGAACTTACCAGCCTCAGACTGAGGCATTTGTCACCAGGATCATACAAAACAGAATTCTGAGTGAAGCTGGTGGTATTCCTCAGTCCTGCATCCTAACTGTTCCTTCTTTCAGTTCTAGTTCCTCTTCATCTTTAGAAGAACTTGAACAACACTTAGGTGGTGAACTTCCCTTTGTCACAACTTCTCAAACCATACAACCTGTTACCTCTTCTGATGCTGACTCAGTATCAGAAGCTGAACCACTTATTGCCCAACCAATCCAATTTGCCAAACCTGAAGGATCTGATGTTTTTCTCCTATGTGGAGCATCAGAATCTGACTTACCTTCATCAGACTCTGTCCTTCCATCATCTGACCCTCAACCTGCCTCTGATGCAAACCCGATTAATGTTTCAGAACCTCAAACTGAAATCTCTGATCAGATTGTTTCAAAATCAACCATAATACCTAATGAAATTCCTGGCAGGACTGGTTCTGAACCGTAAAACAGAGTACAACTTCTGGTGCAGTAAAACAGAGTAAGTAAAAACAACAGTTCAGAAGCAGAATTAAAAAGACAGAAGGTAAAGAACACATGTGATTTGTTAACCTAGTTCGGTGACAACCACACCTACATCTGGAGGTTACCAAGCCAGGAAGGAAATCCACTAAATAGTATCAATTCAAAGACCTATGACAACAGCCCCTGTTTCACAACCTTCTCACTTAATCGCTACCTGTATAGATTTCAACCTAGGAACTCCTAGACCTGAGACCCCTCTCACTTCCCTCAGTCAATCTTTGCCCCAGTGATTATCAGACTCTAACAAACCAAACAAAGATGGAGACACTCTCCTAAAAACTCAATGCATCACTTTTGCTTAAAAGCTTCAAGTGAATTACAACTCAATAAAAAACAACCAACTCTAAACACTTGAGTGGTGTACAAAAACAAAGCACAAAGCTTACAGACTCAACACCTAAGAACACTCTATTAAAACTGACTTCAGTTGAGTTGATTTTCTTCAATGACAGCGTCCTCTATTTATAGCTTCAGCAGCAACATAATTCTTGAACCATATCCTTCAAAGATATATTCCCAGAATTCTTTAGAAGCAAATAGAAGCAATTTATTTTCCAGAAATATATTTTCCAAAGATTTCTTTGAAAATATATTCACAAATAATTGAATCCAATCTTCAGAAAATATCTTGCGAAATTCTTCTTTCTTCTAGAAACGCAGCTTGGTTAATTCTTCAATTAAATCTTCAAAAGATAATGTGAGAAAAAAACACAGCTCCAAGACACAAGAAAGAACGCAGCTTCTGAATGCAGAAAACCAGTTTCTGAACATGCTTCTGAAATGCAGCTTCTGAAGGTTCAGCTTCTGATGAACAGTGCTTCTGAAGCGCAGCTTCTGAAGGTTCAGCTTCTGATGAGCAGTGCTTCTGAAGCGCAGCTTCTGATGAACAGTGCTTCTGAAGTTCAGCTTCTGAAGACACATTTCAGCTTCTGAAGTTCTGCTTCCAGCTTCTGAAGACATACTGCTTCTGAAGACGCACATTGCTTGTATATTTGATTTTAGCAAACATGAAGCCAACAACCAAATATCCAACACCTAACCCTGGCCAAATTGCATTTCCTTCAACCAGCTATCAAAATATTGCCCAAACACCTAACCTCTCATCAGATTTTAATTTAAAAGAGGTTTGCAGCAATATCTTTAAAAGCTTGGAAGAGCTGGTGCTTGCTAGACAACATCCCATTCATGAGGTCAACTATGTGAAAAAATGGAACAAGCTGAGAACCTTAGTCAACAACACCCTGGACACTCTACAGTTTGTCTCTGTAGTGTCTAAGCATGAGGCACTTCAGACATGGCTGTCTGATGTAGTCAGGAGCATGGAGACTGTGGAACTCAGAAGAAATACTTCAAAACTGATTGAATGTGGAACTTCTTTAGGAGTGGTAAATGCTGACAATGCTGATTTATTGGAAATCCCTGAGATTCTGAAGTATGGTCTTCAGAACTCACTCTTGGGAAAGTTTGTTCAGCAACCACTAGATCCTGACAACTTGAAGCTGGACTTGGATGAGCCTATCATGAAACACATGTTTGAACAAGTTCAAGTGGAGCTGGTAGCACAAAGAGCTAGACAGGATGTTCTGGAAGGCAAGATTCAGGAACTGAGTGCAAAGCAAGATCAGATTCTGACTAGTCAAGATGAAATGAAGTCTGGGATCAGTGCCATTTTAGAGCTTCTGAAGAAACCTCCACAACCTTAGATTGCACACCCTAGTCTTTAAATTCTAACTTGCTTCTGATAAATGTTTAATTTGTCTTGCTTCTGAACATTATCCTCTGTCTCTAAATGCAATGTTTATGTATTATTTATGTATGCTCAAATAGTTTGCTCTGGTATTAATATTTGCTACTTGAGTGCTTATCTGATTGCATTTTTATCTCACATCTGAACTCTCTCTTTGTCTTAAATTCTTGAATTTTTTTTGTTGATGACAAAAGGGGGAGTAAGTAACAAGTATTTCAGGCTCTGAGCCATGTCAGAATATAAGTTAATTTTTGAAAATTAATTAACTTAGGAGAACATATTCTCATCTCTTAGCCTCTAATTAAAAATTATGTGAGATAATTCTGAGTGTTACTCTTTATTGATTTAAATTGAATTTAATTAACCTGGATAAGACTCAGGGGGAGCTTACAAACCTCAGATCCTGAAGTCAACTTGTTAATTAAATTAACAACAATTTTCTATTAATACTTGTGTTTGTCATTGTCAAAAAGGGGGAGATTGTTGGAACAAAATGTATGAACAAGTCCCTTTTGAGTTTTGATGATAACAAAGTGTTAAAAAGAAAATTGGATACGCTAATACTTGTTCTAGTGTGCAGGACCATATACTTAAAAATTATGTATCTAACAGTGGTTCAGAAAGATCAAGTTAAGAGCGAAGAAAATTTTTGAAGCTTGTATTGCAAGTCTGAAGATATTCAGGATCTGAAGATCAGAGTCTGAAGAACAGCGTCTAAAGAACAGCGTCAGAGGAACAGTGTCTTAAGACTAGATATTTTATTCAGTGTATGCTTATGTGCAAGATTCCAATCAGATCCTAGAGAATCTCATATGACTGCTGTCAAGAGAATCTTCAGGTAATTGAAGGGAACAACTAATCTTAGACTTCTGTATAAGAAATCCTTAGATTATAAGTTGGTTGGATTCTGTGATGCTGATTATGCTGGTGATAGGATTGAAAGAAAATCCACCAGTGGAAATTGTCAATTCCTTGGTGAGAATCTGATATCCTGGGCCAGTAAAAGACAATCAACTATTGCATTGTCAACAGCAGAAGCAGAATACATTTCAGCTGCAAGTTGTTACACACAACTACTCTGGATGAAATATCAGTTGGAACACTATCAGATTCATGAAAACAACATTCCTATCTTTTGTGATAATAATGTTGTTATCTGTTTGTCTAAAAATCCTATTCTACATTCAAGAGCCAAGCATATTGAAATTAAACATCATTTTATTAGAGATTATGTTCAGAAGGGTGTTTTGGATATTCAATTCATTGATAATGATCATCAGTGGGCTGATATATTTACAAAACCCCTAGCAGAAGATAGATTTGATTTTATTAAAAAGAATCTGAACATGCATTTCATCTCTAAAAAAATCTGCTTGACTCTGAATAGAAACTGAGAATCTAAAGTACATAAGAAGTTAAGACTTATCAGACGCTCACTTTGAGAGTCTGAAGAAAGTTCGGCTTCTGAAGACATCAGAATCTGAATTTTTGACTTCTGATAAAACTCATTGTAAGTGGACACTTTACACGTGGCCCAATAATGAAAGTGAATCTGAACAGTAGTCTGACACGTGGTCTGAAACTGTTGGGTGTGACGCCTCGAGAAATCTCAGATATAGTAATGAGATACCTCAAGAAATCACAGTTATCGATAACTCGAAACTATTACTAATAGTTCTTTTTTTAAATAAAATAAAATAAAATGTCAATAGTAACTAATGTACATAAAAAGTTAAGTGATATATATATATATATATATATATATATATATATATATATATATATATATATTATAACTTTAATACATAAGCTTTTAACACAAGCTGCACTCATTATAGTTAAGATATTCTAGTCAACCTAGGTTCTACCTCCAAGCTTTACTACTACCAGCCATACCATATGCTTCATATACATGTACATATATATTACATTATTGATCCATAAATCTAACTAGATCTTCTAGCGGTTAGGGGTACGGAGAGGCTCTGCATACACTGAAGCGGTCCACATTTCAGCAAGAGGTAAGTAAAAGACAAAGTTACAGCACGGTGACGAGTCCTAGTGATAAAGTTGGGGCATTCGCCGGAAGTGATGTGAATAGCAATTACACCATCAAAAGTCATAGTGAAATTAGGATAGTCAGTGATCCAGGTTCCGTCCACAAACTCCAGACGAACTGCAGGGCGGGGTTCATGGTTCTCCATCTTTAAGTGATTAAAATATAAAACCAAAACAACAAACAAGGGGTGAGTTCACATCAACAAAATTTTACAAGTAGTAGAATCTTCAACAATTATTATTATTATTATCAAAGTAACAATATTCACAGTGTGATTATGCAATGAAATGCAAATGCATTATATCCATCACGTATGTGACTCTTTCCTACTCCATGGAGGTTCTATATGAGAGGAGCAATCGGGAGTACATGTTCTGTCTCAATTCTCATTGGTACATATCTCTTTTCTTTTTATTCATTCTTTTACCAGAACACTCTCCACCGATCATGAGTTCTTGTAGTGTCACGTCAGGTTCGTCACTGTGAGGCATCAAATACCACGACACAGGGGAGCTACCACCTGGTCACTTGTGGAGTTTCGCACCGTGACGCCCCCAAGGTCTCTTAACCTTCACTTCCGCACTCTTGCTTGTACCAAAGCGTGACTCACTCTTGGACTCATGTGAATTTATTTTAACATCTCAGTATTATTTCTTGGTACAACGTGTAAATTTATTCTACTTCTTTGATTCATTTCTTATAACTAAGAATGATCATTTTTAAGAAAATGCTTCTCCTGCATAATTAGATAAAATACCTCCCGTGACACTTTAAAATACATTAATAAGTAGTTAGTACCTTCAACCTAATACAAGTATATGAATTTTATTTATTATTAGTATCTTCAGATTCTGAAGATCAGAGTCTGAAGAACAGCGTCTGAAGGTCAGAGTCTGAAGGTCAGAGTCTGATGAACAGTGTCAGAGTCTGAAGGTTAGAGTCTGATGAACAGTGTCAGAGTCTGAACTGAAAATCAAAATCTGAAATACTGGTTTACTTGCAGACTAATCTATTTCATTTCTGTTAAGTTTCTGGATGCTGGTTCTTAAGCTAATCACTCCTACCACCCCATTTATTATTAATTATTATTACTACTATTTTTAGTTTTCATCCTAAAGAGTTATTATAAAAGTGATGTCCTTCTATTGTAATAGTACTTTTTAATATCTAATTGATTTTTGTCATAGCATCATGTAATATGACATTTATAGATCTTTTCATATGCCATTTATATGACCCGTGCGGCAGCACGGGTGGATAGACTAGTAATGTACTCCCTCCGTCCCAAAATATAAGCAAAAATTGGTCAACAAAAGTTAATGTATTTGGTTCAAAATTTGTACCAAATACATCAACTTATGTTGACTCATTTTTGCTTATATTTTGGGACGGAGTAGTAATAACTATAAATAGGGTGTTCGATGTTTGAACTTCGACTAAATAGAAATAATGTACGGATGATGTGGTTTTTTTTATTGTTGGCTTAAATGCATTTTTCACCCCCTATGTTTTAAAAAGTTGCGATTTTGGCCCCCTTTAAAAAAATGGATTATTAGACCCCCAACTTTGGCCCCTTTTGCAAAAGTGGCCCCATCCCTCAATTTTGACCAAGTCAACGTATATGTGGCAGCTGACTTAGCTGAGTCAGATGCCACATGTGTATTTATTTAATTAAAAAAATAAAAAAGCCAAATAATCATTTAAGAATTAAATAAATGAAAAAAAAAGTCAAACTCTCTCTCTCTTGCCAACAACCCAGAAAATTATCAACTCTTTTTCCTTTTTCTTCTTCTTCCGATCCGGTCTATCCAAGCCAATATTACAGTCATTAAGTCCAGCACAAACACAACATTGTGTGAGCCTCAATTAGGAACCTAGGCACATGCTTACAACCAACAAACTAAGAATCCAGATGCAATATCAGAACAGCCAGAAACATACAGGCACATGCTTACTGTAACACCCATACTAAATTATCTAGAATATTTAGCATGTGTATTAATCTGATACCGGATACATTAAAATTTTCAATAATAATAATAAATACAACTGAATGAGTACAAGTTGGCTCGTTTATACATTTATCCAAATATCATTTACAAATACACTTTCATATACATACATAATCTAACAACCTCCTGAGCTTATCCATGACGAGCAACTGCACTCCATCCAGTGTCTTCCTGAAGAAATATCTTCATGAACATCTCTTGCTATCCTGCAAACCTGCACCAGAAGGATTGGGATGAGACATAATGTCTCAGTGAGCTCCAACCCATCCTACTGTTGGCAACCACGGGGGAAACCTAGGGTCGTCGTGCCTACTCTTAGCAATCTTGGGGATACCTACGATCGCCGTCATTCTCTACATATTTCGCGATCAAGGGGAAACCTAGGATCGCTACTTGTCTCAATCATATGCTTATACTTATCATATTCTAACTTTAACTTAAAACTTATACTTAGTGATCTGGGGACATCCTACGATCACTTTCATTTCTCTGGTGACTACTTTACTTATCTCTTAGTATACAATACATATACATAATCATATTCATATTCATAATCATCTTTTCATAGCATAAAGTTAGAAGTTAGCGTTGAACAAACATTACATTATCTTGGTTCATTTTACGGAGTGCATCCGGGTGGAGTAACCCCGAAGTACATCTCCCATCATACCGGTGAAACTCATATCATATCAGGCTAACACCAGACTCCTCTTATCGTTGTGTGGACAACTCTCTCGATGAAGTCCCATCCGGCGTATCCCGGAGTCTGCTGAACACAACTTAACTTTGCATGTAGACAACCCTCTCGGAGAAGTCCCATCCGGCGTATCCCGGAGTCTGCTGAACATGCTTAATCTTTTAACATACGTGTGGACAATCCTCTCGGAGAAGTCCCATCCGGCGTATCCCGGAGCCTGCTGGACACGTTTAACATAGTCTTATAACTTACATGTGGATAGCCCTTTTGGAGAAATCCCATCCGGCATAATCCGGAGTCTGATGAACACGTATAATCTTTATCATTAAGTTCTTAACTTAAGTTCATATGTATAATTAATACGTTCCATATTCTTGTGCATATCTATTGCATTCTTTAAGTATCACTCTTAAATGCCTAACCTATAAATAGGTTCTTGACTTTGAACATTAAATCATCTCTTGTGCATACGCACGCTTAGTTGAGTGCATCTTAAGCTTGCTACGCTAGGTGCATTCTCATTCTCATTACTTCTTATCCTAAGTACTTGAAAGTACGTCTCATAATTTACCATAAGCTTTTGCATATCAATGCATTTCCTTAGGGAATAGATCTTCTAATACTTAATGGTAACTCTTTGCCATTACATGTCGTTTAATGAGTCTGAACCAGTATTAGACAGCCAGAAGGTGCAAAAGCAGAAAAATAACATGATTCTGTCAACAGTGCCATCGTGACACGATTTGGAAATCGTGTCACGATTTTCTACCCAGAAATGGTGGCAAGTTCTGCCTATGAAATCGTGACATAGTTGCAAAATCGTGACACGATTTTGCGTGCAGTTAGACAGCATATAGCAAGTTCAAAACGTGATTTTCACCCTTCTTGGCTAATCTAATCATACCCAGGCATCATAACATCTTAAGGGAAGAAATGATAATGCATATTGATAGTCATAACAAGATTGATTAAGGAAATACCATCAAAAGGAAGTTAGGGCACTAAAATCTCAACTTGCTCATAATACTAGAAACACTTAAACTTACTCATAATGGGTTCTAAAACCCTAGGGAGCTCACCTGAATCACAAGCTTGCTTCCTTGCCAATTTCCCCTTCAATTTCTAGCTTGATCTCTTCCCAAAACCCAAGCTTGATTTTTGATCTTTCCTTGCTCCAAACTTCCCAAAATTGAGAGCTAGCATAAGGCTTGAGAATTATAGATGAAGATTGATGAATTTTGGAGGAGAGGGGAGGAGGTGGCGTGGAGAGTAGAGAAGAGGGAAGGGGGAAACTGATTTTGGGAGAGTGAAGGGAAGAAGAAAAATGAACAAGAAAATATCTTGTTCCCTTCTTAAAATAATTCTTCTCATTTCAAATATTTACATAATTGCCATTGCCACATATTTACATAATTGCCATGCTTGCTTAATAAGTTTCTACACTGCTAACCGTTACATCTAAGCGGGATATTACAATCTACCCCCCTTAAAGAAATTTCGTCCTCGAAATTTAGAATCCACTATCACATATGAATGAATCTCTCATACTACTCCCTCTAGCAACCAAAACTCCAGTTCGTCTTACTCATCATAATTCCTTAGTTTTCCAACTCTATATAAGTCGATTATATTCGACAATCTTTCCTTTAACTGAAATGCCTGATGTGCATTACACAACTCTTGCGTAGTCGGATGTGAGGTTATCCGAACCATCGTATCCAACTCACTGACTATGTTTCTTGTTCGTACACTTCTTGCAAACCCAATCTGAAGTTAACCAGTCCTAACACTTGTTCTGAATCCATGCATTCTTATTCTGACGACATTGGGTCGATCTCATAATCTCAATTATTCCCCTCCCTTAGAGAGATCTATTGCACTACAACTGATTCCAATGAATTCTTATATTTGACCATTGCCTCGTATAACGGCATCTTACATAAATAGTTATACCATTCTTCGTATAGAATTATCCTTACTCTGAAACATCCGATATTGAGCATTTTCTAATGGAAGTAAAACTACTACACTACCTACATTATACAAATACAAGGAGGAGGCATCATTACGGTACTTGCTCCTTTCTTTCTGACATCTCGATGTGCTACTTATCACAACCATACTCATTACTTCCACTATGAAATTCTTAAGAGCTCGTGAAATTTTACAGATTACTCGTGTTTCACTTCGATTATTCTACGGCGTCAACGCGTATCTTAATGATTTAAGAATCATTCTTCATACTAGGAGTTTGATGTTCTTCTATCATTCCTGTCACAACTTATTCTTATGTTCTAGCCGTAGCGTAAACATTTTCTATACCGATAAATCCAAAACTTAAGGGGATTTAGTCCACGTGATGAGTGATATAGACCGTCTCACATAACATTATATTACAATTTAAAGCACATAGCTTACATACATGATCAAGTACGTGTACACTACTAATGGGTACACTGCACGTCGTATTATCTTTGTCCGACAAATGGGACATCATTCTTGGTCTTAACATATTTGAGGCACTACCACATCAATTGGGAATCTTTTCTTACTCTTAACTCATTTTGTAACATCCGGGATTTGCCTTTCAACTGTCTTGCCAGGTTTGCCCCGCCAATGTTACTCATGTTCATTTCTTGAGTATACATCAATCCATAACATAAATTATGGTTACATTCTATTGGCATTAAAAACATATTTCGTTCAAAGATATCCTGTTGTTTTCGAAAAGAAAACTCTATTCTGGCCGCTACTCAAACAACACACTTAATCTCCTCAATCCTTTAATCCTCCTTTATTTATATACTGGACTTGCGTAGAAATATTCTTCTTCCTTTATCCACGAACACTAAGTTCAAGAATTTTCGAACTCCTTAGCTAAGATATGTTTGTTATCAACAAACCTGCTCTAATCAATACCTTCCCATTTAAACTTTACTGACTGCGTATTACGATTACCGATACATATCATATGACTGAAATATGTCACTTGATACACAACCGTCTGAGTAGCATGAGTACTGACTAACGAGTACGTAGTGCTAACGAAATTTGACACATGAGGCATGTTTACATACTATGAGTATCACACGAATTGAACTTATAATCCACTATATTTGTCGTTCCAGATCGACGCTTCAAATCAGAAGATACCGTCTTACAAGTGCAACCTTTACTGTTGTTGGCCCATGCTCCATTCTCTTTAGACTAACTTACTATTCAAGTATACTTGATGTTGTTAAGCTAAAATAGTTAAACTACCGTTTTAGCTGTCACTTCCATTAATTTATGACATTAATGGGCTTGAAGCACATCCTTCCTATTCCTTACCATATATTCTTAAACTATTCCAATATTCCATTCCTCATGGATGTCGAGGTTCGAAGTATCCCTCAACTTAACTTCCATAAATTTTCCATTAGAACTTGTGATATGTCCAAGTCGTCTATACTTACTGTTATTCCGTATAATAAGGAGTAAGCACTTAATATCTTCTCTTTCTCTAAGCTTCAGCTTGGTATTGTTCATTAATTCATTCTTGGATTGCTACTCCGCTGCGCCACTCTGATTCTTAACAACTAGAGTTAGAATTTGGAGCAATACACCCCTATTGTCACATAAAATTTCATCGACCAATCCTTTTTCTTTATCACTTTGTAATTACCATAACAAAACCATCCGACGTTATTGTTCCTCTTGTGGTTTGAACCATCTGCTTAACTTACGATTGGTCATCACTTGACTTTGTGTTTCCTTTCGGGCATAAGCCATATACTTACTTTCCCTATTCTGAATTCTATAACCTTCTCCTGGTCAGCTCATCATATATAATCATTAATCATTGTAGAATCCCGACTGGAAGCATGCCCGAGGCATCCTAAGTTTACACACAACCACTTGTGGCAACTTCTAAAACATCCTATGACTTCTGAAAACTCACATCTTTTATATATTGAATCCATTAAGGATTTGAGTCCCATTACTAGTCGCTCTATCTTTATCCGTAAGGATTTCATATCCATACTCTTTCCGAGACAACTTCGGTCTCCATAACTCTATCATGTCCCTTAAGTTACCCCTTCGAGTTTCTGCGGAACAATCCGTCCTGAAAAGATTCAAACTCTTACCGGTTCTCTTGAACGCCCAAACATAGGTTACGTCTCTTCGAGCACCTGATTAATTGATCTTAATTCCAGCACTTATCATCATCCATTCGATTACTCCAGTAACATGTTATCGTATTCATAATTCAAATCTTGATCGTCTTAGCTGAATGAATCTTCATATAATTTAAACAACCACAATCTTAACATTTCGTACTTAAGACGATCCTCCGTAAAATAAAGTCTCACATAACTTCTCGGCTAAGATTCCGATTATCCTTCAAAACTGGTCTACTTTAATCTTGTGTTATTTTAAATTTGCCTTCTTCATCCAATCGAGAAAATTCAATATTGTTCATCCATTACTTCACTAATTTCCAACAACTTATTATTCAGTACTCACCTTTCCTTGAGTAACATTCCAGTTAAGCTTAGCTTATTTCCAATCTTCTTACTAATAGGGTACGTCCGAATCACGCTTCAATATTCAACGAGTCTTATTATTACCACTTATTCATCCATCTTAGTTCTTAGGTTGCATGGCATCTTCTCCTCTTAATTCACAAATCCGGCATTTATGATCTGGGAGATGCGGCTGATCTGATGGGGTTAAACTTACTTACGATTCACGCCCAATGTCCACACTTAAGTGGTTAGCTTCATCTGTCCAAATAATTCGCTTAATCCTTAACTAATTCTCTTAACTGTTTGGACATTAAAATCTCATCCGATTCGAGTTCGATTCTTCGACCCTCTATCTTTACTGGGAGTCTGGAGGTTTCCAAAACCGACCGATGATTCCTCATTTCGAGTCCCTAGGTTTGATACTGCATTTTCTTAACTTGTACTCAAAATTGTTACTTAGTCCACACTTCACTTTAACCTCTCTAACTGCGGTTCCAAGTCATTCCTTAGAGTATTCCATGATTCCTTAATCCGTATGTCTTCCGCAGACGAGGCATCGTCCAACGATGCGTCCAACTGGGTTGAGGTGCTTCACCCTACTCTTAGGTATCTCTTATGTTCCTGAAACTTCGTCATTAACAGACTTAGTTACCTCACGGTTGATGGCCACCATTTGGCATGGATTCTTCTTCGCCAATTCCTTCTTAAAATTTTGTCACCTTAATCTTCGCCCTTCATACACTTCATTCCTCCTTGGTCACATTCAGCTCTCGGACATTTATCCTAACTGTCATATACTAGATTGAGTTGATCAGGCTCAACTAGATGTGACATTTAGAACAATACCCGGAACCCAATGGTCCCACTACCTTATTGAATTTTTTAATGACCCAAGGCACGGTCTGAATCGACCTGCTCTGATACCAATTGTAACACCCATACTAAATTATCTAGAATATTTAGCATGTGTATTAATCTGATACCGGATACATTAAAATTTTCAATAATAATAATAAATACAACTGAATGAGTACAAATTGGCTCGTTTATACATTTATCCAAATATCATTTACAAATACACTTTCATATACATACATAATCTAACAACCTCCTGAGCTTATCCATGACGAGCAACTGCACTCCATCCAGTGTCTTCCTGAAGAAATATCTTCATGAACATCTCTTGCTATCCTGCAAACCTGCACCAGAAGGATTGGGATGAGACATAATGTCTCAGTGAGCTCCAACCCATCCTACTGTTGGCAACCACGGGGGAAACCTAGGGTCGCTGTGCCTACTCTTAGCAATCTTGGGGATACCTACGATCGCCGTCATTCTCTACATATTTCGCGATCAAGGGGAAACCTAGGATCGCTACTTGTCTCAATCATATGCTTATACTTATCCTATTCTAACTTTAACTTAAAACTTATACTTAGTGATCTGGGGACATCCTACGATCACTTTCATTTCTCTGGTGACTACTTTACTTATCTCTTAGTATACAATACATATACATAATCATATTCATATTCATAATCATCTTTTCATAGCATAAAGTTAGAAGTTAGCGTTGAACAAACATTACATTATCTTGGTTCATTTTACGGAGTGCATCCGGGTGGAGTAACCCCGAAGTACATCTCCCATCAGACCGGTGAAACTCCTATCATATCAGGCTAACACCGGACTCCTCTTATCGTTGTGTGGACAACTCTCTCGATGAAGTCCCATCCGGCGTATCCCGGAGTTTGCTGAACACAACTTAACTTTGCATGTAGACAACCCTCTCGGAGAAGTCCCATCCGGCGTATCCCGGAGTCTGCTGAACATGCTTAATCTTTTAACATACGTGTGGACAATCCTCTCGGAGAAGTCCCATCCAGCGTATCCCGGAGCCTGCTGGACACGTTTAACATAGTCTTATAACTTACGTGTGGATAGCACTTTCGGAGAAATCCCATCCGGCATAATCCGGAGTTTGATGAACACGTATAATCTTTATCATTAAGTTCTTAACTTAAGTTCATATGTATAATTAATACGTTCCATATTCCTGTGCATATCTATTGCATTCTTTAAGTAATCACTCTTAAATGCCTAACCTATAAATAAGTTCTTGACTTTGAACATTAAATCATCTCTTGTGCATACGCACGCTTAGTTGAGTGCATCTTAAGCTTGCTACGCTAGGTGCATTCTCATTCTCATTACTTCTTATCCTAAGTACTTGAAAGTACGTCTCATAATTTACCATAAGCTTTTGCATATCAATGCATTTCCTTAGGGAATAGATCTTCTAATACTTAATGGTAACTTTTTGCCATTACATGTCGTTTAATGAGTCTGAAGCAGTATTAGACAGCCAGAAGGTGCAAAAGCAGAAAAACAACATGATTCTGTCAACAGTGCCATCGTGACACGATTTGGAAATCGTGTCACGATTTTCTACCCAGAAATGGTGGCAAGTTCTGCCTATGAAATCGTGACACGGTTGCAAAATCGTGACACGATTTTGCGTGCAGTTAGACAGCATATAGCAAGTTCAAAACGTGATTTTCACCCTTCTTGGCTAATCTAATCATACCCAGGCATCATAACATCTTAAGGGAAGAAATTCTAATGCATATTGATAGTCATAACAAGATTGATTAAGGAAATACCATCAAAAGGAAGTTAGGGCACTAAAATCTCAACTTGCTCATAATACTAGAAACACTTAAACTTACTCATAATGGGTTCTAAAACCCTAGGGAGCTCACCTGAATCACAAGCTTGCTTCCTTGCCAATTTCCCCTTCAATTCCTAGCTTGATCTCTTCCCAAAACCCAAGCTTGATTCTTGATCTTTCCTTGCTTTTCCTTGCTCCAAACTTCCCAAAATTGAGAGCTAGCATAAGGCTTGAGAATTATAGATGAAGATTGATGAATTTTGGAGGAGAGGGGAGGAGGTGGCTGTTGAGGCAAAATCCCTAATTAATTTTAAAGATAACAAACCCTAAATGATTAAAGGATTAATGGACTTTGATTAGTTTCTTGGTATTTAACTTGTGTTCTTGAGTGTTTAATTAAGACAGGAACAAGATATGAACCATACCAAGATACAAGGAATCAAAGATCATTAAGAAGAAAGAACTTTGTCATAGTTCAGAAAATTGGACATAGTTCAGTAGCTGAACAAAAGTTCAGAAGGTTGGACTCAGTTCAGAAGCTGAACATAGTTCAGAAGCTAAAATGCAGTTCAGAAGCTGAAAACACAGTTCAGAAGTTGGAACCCTGTTCAGAGGCAGCAATGTTGTTCAGAAGCTGAACAAAGTTCAGAAGCTGAAATGCAGTTCAGAAGCTTGGTCACAGTTCTAAAGCCCTGTCATAAGATTGTTCCTACACAAGCCCAGGAATTCAAGAACATGCATACTACACGTGGCATAAATAAATGTTCAGGAAAATATACTTGCATGGATCAATCAAACAATAAAGGCATTTACAAGATGAATGTCAAAAAGGACATTCAATGTTCATTTAAGACTATGAACATTGAATTAACAGGAATATTCCAAAAGGGAATATCATCCTAGATGTTCAAATTACTGCACTTCATTTATGTTTCACTATTAGGATTTGATTACATCAAATGGAAGTCTTACGAGTCATCCTAAGTGAAACAAAAAGGATATTCTGAAGTTCAGAATGTTCAATACAACACATGCTTTAATTCTGACAGCAACAGTAAAGCAGTTGGAAAAGTAAAGCAAAAGCCAAAATACAATCTCAAAGTCAGAATCCATGAGATCTTGACACCTAAGGGGTTTGGTACTGTTACAGATCAGCAAAATCCCCTAAAGCATGGGCATGAAGTGGTAGTTCCACTTTTCTCTCTCCTGCACATAATCCAAGACAGATTTGCAAAGCTCTTGGCACAGAAACATTCTGATGTACTACACGCATAAACAAAAGTCCATCAGCAATCCAGAAATTCATATGTTCATTCATACATGATGAACCCAGATGAATATCATCAAGGATGCAACAACATTCTGAAGTATTCTCAAGAACACAACAACATTCTGAAAGTCAGAATGTTCACCCAGATTTTCAAGTAAAAGTCAGTGGGGCCCAGGACACATGGCACAAGACCATTGGTCACCCTCCAACAGTTACAAGAGACCAATAACTCTATAAATAGAAGTGAAAGGCTCAGCATTATACACACCATTGCAAAGCATACAAGAAAACATTTGAAAAGTGTTTGAAGCTTTAGCATCTCAAATTGATCATCACTCAAAGTGTAAATCAATTCTCTTTATCTTGTCAAAGATAAACTCTCCCCCTTCTCTTCTGAAAGTCTTCATCTCAATCTCATTTCTTCAATTCTCCAATCAATTGTAAAGAGCAAATCTCATCTAGTTTTAAGGGTATTAAAGTCTAGGTTGAGTAACATAGTACAAAGTCTGGTGTGACTTAGTACAGAAAGTTGAGAGCCTGCTGAGGCTTAGAGAATACAGGTTGTAACCGTTCCAAGTGGACAAGATTGTAAGGTGCAGGATTTGAGAGGGTATCTCAAGCATCATAGTGGAAAACTCTCACAAGATTGTGAGGAGTGGACTAGCCCACGTTGGGTGAACCACTATAAAATTCTGTGTGTCCTTCTTCTCTCCCTATACTCTTTATATTACTGCATACACATCACACACACAACACTTAACTTAAATATCTTATTCTGCAACTGACACTTCAGAACGTTCTGAAGTCTGTTTAACTTTGTTCTTCCAAGAATCAACTTGAGAAGTAATTTGTTTAAGTACAGGATTAGATTTTAAAAAGGGTCACAATTCAAACCCCCCCTTTCTTGTGACTATATTATCTACTTCAATTGGCATCAGAGCAAGGCTCTAAGGGTTTGAACACTTACACAAGTGTTAGAGAAAAGATTCAGGAAGAAGCATGTCAAAGGCTAAGTACATTACAGAAGGAGGATCAGCAAACAGACCTCCACTATTTGATGGCTCAAACTACTACTTCTGGAAAGGTAAGATGGAACTTTTTCTTAGATCTCAAGATACGGACATGTGGGCTGTAATCTCTGAAGGAGATCATGTTCCAATGAACAAAGATGGAGGCATAAAAGAAAAAAGTGCATGGACACCAGATGACAAAGCCAAGGTATTACTAAACTCTAAAGCTAGATTATTTTTATCATGTGCACTAACCATGGAAGAAAGTGAAAGAGTTGATGAATGCCAAAATGCTAAAGAAGTATGGGACACTTTAAAAATACACCATGAAGGTACATCTCATGTCAAAGAAACTAGAATTGACATTGGAGTCAGAAAGTTTGAAATTTTTGAAATGAGTGAAAATGAAACTATTGATGAAATGTATGCTAGATTCACAACAATAGTAAATGAAATGAGATCTCTTGGAAAGATATATTCCACTCATGATAGAATCAGGAAAATATTAAGATGTCTTCCAAGCACATGGAGACCTATGGTCACAGCTATTACCCAGGCCAAAGATCTTAATTCTCTGACCTTGGAGGAACTTATTGGTTCACTGAGAGCTCATGAAGTCATACTTCAAGAAGACAAACCAGTGAAAAAGGTAAAAACTCTTGCCTTGAAGGCCTCCCAAGAAACATCATCAGCAACTCAAGATGATGTGGAAGAACTGGATGAAATAGAAGAAGTCCAGGAAGAGGAAGCTGAAGATGAACTTGCACTCATCTCCAAGAAAATTCAAAGAATGATGATGAGAAGAAACCAGATCAGAAAGAAGTTTCCCAACACCAACACTAACAAAACTGAGACTGACAAAAGTCAAGTCACCTGTTTTGGATGCAACAAGCTTGGACACTACAAGAATGAGTGTCCTGATCTCAAGAAACAACAAAGGAGACCTCCCTTCAAAAAGAAAGCCATGATCACCTGGGATGATCTAGAAGAAGCAGAACCTGAAGATGAGGAAGCCAACCTGAGTTTGATGGCTAAATCAGAAGATGAGGAAGAGGTCTCCTCTCAAAATGCAAAGACAAAGCCATGGTACTTGGACAGTGGCTGTTCAAGACACATGACAGGAGATAGGAATTGCTTTCTAACCTTTGAAAGTAGAGATGAAGGACTAGTCACTTTTGGAAACAATGACAAAGGCAAAATCAGAGGTAAAGGAACAATAGGTAAAACTAACTCTGCCAAGATAGAAAATGTTCAGTTTGTAGAAGGGTTGAAACACAATCTACTTAGCATAAGTCAATTATGTGATAGTGGTTTTGAAGTTATTTTTAAACCCAACATATGTGAAATAAGACAAGCCTCCTCTAAAAAATTAATTTTCTCTGGATCAAGGAAAAAGAACTTGTATGTTTTGGACTTAAATGAAATTCCAGCTGAATCATGTTTTATGTCTCTTGAAAAAGATAAGTGGATTTGGCACAAAAGAGCTGGTCACATTAGTATGAAAACTATTGCTAAACTTTCTCAACTTGATCTAGTTAGAGGTTTGCCAAAGATTAACTTTGAAAAGGACAAGATCTGTGAAGCCTGTATTAAAGGAAAACAAGTTAAAAGCAGTTTTAAAACAATTGAATATATTTCAACTCAAAAATCTTTAGAGCTTCTTCACATTGATCTCTTTGGTCCTGTTCAAACTGCAAGTCTTAGTGGCAAAAAATATGGATTTGTTATTGTTGATGATTTCTCAAGATTTACATGGGTGTTATTTTTAAAACATAAAGATGAATCATTTGAAGCATTTCAAAACTTTTGCAAAAAGATTCAAAATGAAAAAGGTTCCAATATCATATCTGTAAGGAGTGATCATGGAGGAGAATTTGAAAATGCTTCCTTCAAGACATTCTTTGATGAATGTGGTATTACACATAATTTTTCTTGTGCAAGAACTCCACAGCAAAATGGAGTTGTTGAAAGGAAAAATAGAACCTTGCAAGAAATGGCTAGGACTATGTTGAATGAATCAAATGTTGAAGATTACTTTTGGGCAGAAGCCATCAATACATCTTGTTACATTTTGAATAGAGTTTCAATAAGAAACATTCTAAATAAAACCCCATATGAATTATGGAAAAACATCAAACCTAGCATATCTTATTTTCACATATTTGGTTGCTACTGTTACATTCTGAACACAAAAGAAAAATTGGGTAAGTTTGATCCTAAATCAGATAAAGCTATCTTTTTTTGGGATACTCTACAACATCCAAAGGTTATAGAGTGTACAACCTAAAAACCCAAACAGTTGAAGTCAGTATGCATATCATATTTGATGAATATGATGAACCTTCTCAACTCCAAGAAAAGGAAGATACTGAAGATCAGACACTTCAGAATGTTGACAACCAGAACAATGTAAGTTCTGCAGAAAAAGAGGATGATCAGAATGTTCAGGACTCATCCCTACAGAGCCCTCCTAGAAGTTGGAGATTAGTAGGAGATCATCCTGTAGATCAAATCATTGGAAGCACAACTGATGGTGTAAGTACCAGAATGTCCTTCCAAGGGAACAATATGGCTATGATCTCTCAAATGGAACCCAAGTCAATCAATGAAGCCATAGTAGATGATTCATGGATTGAGGCCATGAAAGATGAATGTCTCAGTTTGAAAGAAACAAAGTGTGGAACTTAGTTCCAAATAATCAAGGGAAAACAATCATTGGAACAAGATGGGTGTTTAGAAATAAACTTGATGAAGATGGTAAAGTTGTAAGAAATAAGGCAAGGTTGGTTGCTCAAGGATACAACCAACAAGAAGGTATTGACTATGATGAGACTTTTGCACCAGTAGCAAGGTTAGAAGCTATTAGAATCCTTCTTGCATATGCTGCACATAAAAGCATCAAACTTTTTCAAATGGATGTCAAAAGTGCCTTTTTAAATGGATTTTTAAATGAAGAGGTTTATGTAAGTCAGCCTCCTGGCTTCATAAATAAAGAAAAACCTAATCATGTTTTCAAACTCACTAAAGCACTTTATGGTCTTAAGCAAGCTCCTAGAGCTTGGTATGAAAGACTTAGCACATTTCTCATTAACAATGGATTTTCTAGAGGAAAAATTGATACCACACTATTTAGAAAAACTCAGAACACAGATTTGCTTATAGTTCAAGTCTATGTAGATGATATTATTTTTGGTTCAACCAAAGAGAAAATGTGTGAAGACTTTTCAAATCTCATGCAAAGTGAATTTGAAATGAGCATGATGGGTGAACTTGGTTTCTTTCTTGGTTTACAAATCAAACAATTTCCAAATGGCATTTTCATAAATCAAGAAAAATATGTCAAAGATATTCTTAAAAAATATAAAATGAATGAAGCAAAGATAATGGTCACTCCCATGCATCCATCATCCAGCTTGGATAGAGATGAAAATGGAAAATCAGTCTCTGAAAAAGAATATAGAGGCATGATAGGATCATTGCTTTATTTAACTGCTAGCAGACCTGACATAATGTTTGCAGTATGATTATGTGCTAGATTTCAAACATGTGCAAAAGAATCTCATCTAACTGCTGTAAAAAGGATCTTAAGATACCTAGTAGGTACTACTGATGTTGGTCTTTGGTATAGAAAAGGCTGTAGTTTTGATCTTGTAGCCTATTGTGATGCTGATTATGCTGGAGACAAAGTTGAGAGAAAGAGTACAAGTGGATCTTGCCAATTCCTAGGACAAGCCCTGATTGGATGGTCCTGTAGAAAACAAAATACCATTGCACTCTCTACAACAGAAGCTGAGTATGTATCTGCAGCCAGTTGTTGCTCTCAAGTTTTGTGGATCAGAAATCAGTTGGAAGATTACTCACTAAGGTACTTAAATGTTCCAATTCTCTGTGACAACACAAGTGCAATTAATTTATCAAAAAATCCAATTCAACATTCTAGGTCTAGGCATATTGAAATTAAGCATCATTTCATACGTGATCATGTTCAGAAAAAGGACATTGAATTGAAATTCATTGATACAGAAAATCAATTAGCTGACATTTTCACAAAACCATTAGTTGAGGATAGATTCAATTTTATCAAAGAAAAATTGCTAATTATAAAAAATCCCAATAAAGATTGATTAACTGAATCACTAAGGGCCTAGGACAAACCCCCTTGAGTCATTCTGATTCACTTCAGAATGTTCAACAAAACTCAGAACGTTCAACAAAGTTCAGAATGTTCTTCAGGCTCTGAACGTTCACCCTGTTCAGCATGGCACTCTGAACTCAGAATATTCAGAACAATTTTTCCTGAAGTTAGTAAGTCACTCTAATAAGTGATTTTGATCTTTCTTCAAAAATCTCTCCATATCTCAGCATTTAATGCTTGTATAGGAGTTAATGTGATAAAACCATTAACCTCCATACAAAAAGTGAACTATCAAATCAGCCACTCTCCTTTCTTCTCTTGAACGGCTACTTTCTCTCTCTTGTACAACTACTTTTCAGTTTCATCTTTTCCCATAAAACCACCATCATCAGTTTCTCTCTCTCTCTCTCTCTTCTCCTACACGTTTGTCTTTATAAACAAATCACCATTCCACTCAAAACACGTTCATCTCCACATCTGACCAACAATTTCCAAACCATAAAAATTCATCTGTCTCTTTGCAAAACACTGCCATGGCCAGAACAAAAACAACCTCTCGAATCAATGAACAAGAACAAACCCCTGTTCCTCGTTCTGCTCCACCACAATACCCAGATGAACCTCAACCTCTGCGCACCATTCTCCCTGACGTCATCATCTCCACTACTGAACCTTCTAAACCCAGAAAACCTGTGTCTAAACCTAAGAAATCTGTTTCAACTTCCCAACATCCCAGAAGATCTCAAAGAATCATCTCTGGAACTGGAAAAACCAAGAAATTCTCTGCCTCCACAATTCTTCTCTCAGACTCAGAGGAAGAATCTGAACCAACCATTTCTCAATACATGAGGAAGGTTAAGACTTCATCCAAACAAACCTCTGAACCAGAAAAAGAGGATTCTGTATCTGAAGAAGAATCTCAATCAAAATCTCAATCTGAAGAAGAGATACCTTCTGATGAGCAGGAAGAAGTGTCTCCTCCCAAAAGGCATGGAAAAGGAAAAGACATTGGGAAGATAGCTTCCATTCTGAAAGCCAAAAAGGAAAAAGCACCTAGACCCATAAGCAGGGCTAAGTACTTTGATTTTGCTGATCTAAAGAAGAAGGGATGGAACCTGTGTGAATACACTGATGCACAAGGATGGACAAGCTTTGTATCCCTTCAAGAACTCACCTACCCAGACTTGGTAAGGGAATTCTACAGTTCCATGGAAATCAAAAACAAAGATGGAAAGAAGACCCTCATTACAACTGTCAAAGGAGTTAAGATCAAACTCACTCAAGCTTCCCTCTCAAAAGCTCTAAGAATCCCAAATGAAGGTAATGAACTCTTCTTCCCTTCCTGGTTTTCTGAAGCTAGAACAAACCGTGCCAAACTCATACTTGAATACACCAAACCAAACCTTCCTTTTAACTCCACAAACCTTGCTGACCTACCCAAAATCTTTCACAATATGGTACGCCACACCTTGCTTCCTAGGTCAGGAACCTATGAAGCTGTGAGTGATACTGATCTCTGCATCATGTTTCATCTCATTAACAAGAAAAAGTTAAACCTTTGCTTCATTATCCTTCAACACATGATTGATTCATGTATGAATCCCAAACAAAACCAGTGCCCTAGTCTATGGAATGCCAATCACCCTTATCCTTAAGGACAACAAGGTACCTCTTGAAGATGAACAATGTGATTACACCTTTATGAGGTTCACTGCAAAAACCATAGCTCAGTTGCACATTACTTCATCCAACCTTCCCACACCTCCAGCATCTGAAACATCTGGTTCTGTTAAAAGACATCAAGACCAGAAAGTTGGAAAGACAAAGAAGAAAAGGAAGATTAAGAAAGTCAAAAACCCTCCAAATATTCCACTGGAAGAAGAAGTAGAAGCTGTCAACAACGTGGTTCAAGAGGAGCCCATGGATGAAAACCCTACAGAAAATCAAAGAGAAGATGAATCTCCTGCTGAAGAAACATTCCAAGAGAGTGCTGATCTTGCCAAAGATGCAACTCAGGAAGTTGCAGAAGATCAGAATGTTGCAGAAGATCAGAATGTTGCAGAAGATCAGAATATTGAAGAATCTCAAGAAATGGCTGAGGAGGAAAGTCAGCAGGATAATAAATCGCTTCTCAAAAAGAATGCTGAGACAGCCACAGTTGCTGAAGAAGAATTTCAGCAAGACATTGAAGAAAATGCTGAAGAAGGAGCTCAGCTGGAAGAAGGAGAACAAAAGATTGCTGAGGATCAGGACCTGAATGATGTTGCAGAAATCTTAGTCACCCACATGTTTAGTGACAATGCTGACCAGTTAGAAACTGGTACTGAAAAATCAGATGGAAATCAAGCTGGTTTTGATCTCAATATGGAAGGGTTCAACTCAGAAGATGGTGTATTTGAGGATTCTCAGAAAGAAAATCCTGAAACAATGCCTGAAACTGAAGTACAGAATGTTGAAGGAAACATTCTCCCTGATCATACCACTCCTTCCATATGTGAAGTCTCTGCAGATCCTGCTCCTATAGCCTCAGGATCTCTGCCTATTGAACAAATCCAACATCTGGCTCAACAACCACCACCACCACTCCTGAATCAATCTACCTCCACCATGGAGTCAGAAGCTATTTGCAGCAAATTTCTGATATCCCCTCTTCACACTTCGCAAAATATTTCTCCTGCTCCAGCCACACTTAAAACAACCACTCAACTACCAGACATCCCTACTCTGTTTGCCTCACTTGAAACCTTTGTCTCAAAAGAAGGTCACTCAAAAACAAACTTGGATGCCCCCACTTCCGCTCCCACATCACAAATATCCAAAGTTGAAAAAATTGCTAGACGTTCTCTTAGGGTTGCAACTAAAACCCATAAGATTGCATGTGTCCTAGCAAAATGGACTTCTGAAATTGCTGCTCCTGGATTAGATGGAACCTCCAGTGTTTGAAGATCCATCTGTCTTTGATTCTGAGCCTTCCTCAGATTCTGGAGACTCAACTCCCTGAATGTCCTCCACTTGTCCCTCCCTACCTTTCTTGCTGTTGACAAAAGGGGGAGAAGCTTTAGGATTTTAAAGTCTTTATGTTTTAGGCCCAAGTAGGTCAGTGATCAATAGTTATTGGAGTTCTTAAAACTTCAACTTTTGCCTGATCACCTTTGTTTGTTAAGTTTTTGCTTTTGAACCATATATGATGTAATGAGCATGATTGATTAATGAAAAAAATGCATTTGGTTCAAAAATCTGCATATCTTAATAATGCCATGAATTATAAAAGTAAGGGGGAGCTTTTAAAAAAAAAAAATTTTAAAAACTCAATGTCATGAATTATAAAAATGAGGGGGAGCATAAAAATAATTTTCAGCTCTTAAACCTCTCATATTTTTAATCAAAATCCATAATCCTAAATCATAGGTTTGTCATCATCAAAAAGGGGGAGATTGTTGAGGCAAAATCCCTAATTAATTTTAAAGATAACAAACCCTAAATGATTAAAGGATTAATGGACTTTGATTAGTTTCTTGGTATTTAACTTGTGTTCTTGAGTGTTTAATTAAGACAGGAACAAGATATGAACCATACCAAGATACAAGGAATCAAAGATCATTAAGAAGAAAGAACTTTGTCATAGTTCAGAAAATTGGACATAGTTCAGTAGCTGAACAAAAGTTCAGAAGGTTGGACTCAATTCAGAAGCTGAACATAGTTCAGAAGGTTGGACTCAGTTCAGAAGCTGAACATAGTTCAGAAGCTAAAATGCAGTTCAGAAGCTGAAAACACAGTTCAGAAGCTGGAACCCTGTTCAGAGGCAGCAATGTTGTTCAGAAGCTGAACAAAGTTCAGAAGCTGAAATGCAGTTCAGAAGCTTGGTCACAGTTCTGAAGCCCTGTCATAAGACTGTTCCTACACAAGCCCATGAATTCAAGAACATGCATACTACACGTGGCATAAATAAATGTTCAGGAAAATATACTTGCATGGATCAATCAAACAATAAAGGCATTTACAAGATGAATGTCAAAAAGGACATTCAATGTTCATTTAAGACTATGAACATTGAATTAACAGGAATATTCCAAAAGGGAATATCATCCTAGATGTTCAAATTACTGCACTTCATTTATGTTTCACTATTAGGATTTGATTACATCAAATGGAAGTCTTACAAGTCATCCTAAGTGAAACAAAAAGGATATTCTGAAGTTCAGAATGTTCAATACAGCACATGCTTTAATTCTGACAGCAACAGTAAAGCAGTTGGAAAAGTAAAGCAAAAGCCAAAATACAATCTCAAAGTCAGAATCCATGAGATCTTGACTCCTAAGGGGTTTGGTACTGTTACAGATCAGCAAAATCCCCTAAAGCATGGGCATGAAGTGATAGTTCCACTTTTCTCTCTCCTGCACATAATCCAAGACAGATTTGCAAAGCTCTTGGCACAGAAACATTCTGATGTACTGCACGCATAAACAAAAGTCCATCAGCAATCCAGAAATTCATATGTTCATTCATACATGATGAACCCAGATGAATATCATCAAGGATGCAACAACATTCTGAAGTATTCTCAAGAACACAACAACATTCTGAAAGTCAGAATGTTCACCCAGATTTTCAAGTAAAAGTCAGTGGGGCCCAGGACACATGGCACAAGACCATTGGTCACCCTCCAACAGTTACAAGAGACCAATAACTCTATAAATAGAAGTGAAAGGCTCAGCATTATACACACCATTGCAAAGCATACAAGAAAACATTTGAAAAGTGTTTGAAGCTTTAGCATCTCAAATTGATCATCACTCAAAGTGTAAATCAATTCTCTTTATCTTGTCAAAGATAAACTCTCCCCCTTCTCTTCTGAAAGTCTTCATCTCAATCTCATTTCTTCAATTCTCCAATCAATTGTAAAGAGCAAATCTCATCTAGTTTTAAGGGTATTAAAGTCTAGGTTGAGTAACATAGTACAAAGTCTGGTGTGACTTAGTGTTCTAGGAAAAACTAGGGTTCTCCTTTTGGGATTCATCCCAAGGTTATATTTATAGTCCCAATATGGGCCTATCCAGCCATGATTTTGGGCCTCCAAAATCATGTGACTGTCAGGTGGGCCTTGTACCCTTCTGGAGAGCGCCCAGCCTGATTCGAAGGGTACAAGCCCTTGTTCGTGGGGCCTAAGGGCCTAAAGGATAAGATCTACAGTCCACAGCCCAACAAGCACGAGCTTTGGGACAAGGCGAAGTGATTAAACTGTTGCCCGGGAATTATTTGTATATGACTTCTTGCCCAACAAGTGAGACTTACTGGTTGTGAAAAATTTTAAATTACGAGGTGCTAGCCCAACGCGGGTGCTAGCCCAGCATAGGTGCTAGCCCAACGCGGGTGCTAACCCTAACATGGGTGCTCGCCCTGCAAAGGTGCTAGCCCAACATGGGGGCTAGCCCAACCTGGGTGCTAGCCCAACATAGGTGCTAGCCCAGCACGGGTGCTAGCCCAACATAGGTGCTAGCCCAGCGCGGGTGCTAGCCCTAACATGGGGGCTAGCCCAACATGGGCGCTCGCCCAGCATGGGGGCTAGCCCAACATAGGTGCTAGCCCAGCACGGGTGCTAGCCCTAACATAGGTGCTAGCCCAGCACGGGTGCTAGCCCCAACATAGGTGCTAGCCCTAACATGGGGGCTCGCCCAGCACAGGAGCATGATACATTCTTTTCTTTAAACTTCCCGTCTGTTCCTTTTACCCTCAAATTTATTCATTTTAGAAAGCATCTCTTAGGTGGCGGTCGTTATTAGCGTTCGTTTCGTAACAACATTGAGAATTATTTACATCCACAGCCCAACAAGCACGAGCTTTGGGACAAGGCGAAGTGATTAAACTGTTGCACGGGTGCTAGCCCTAACATGGGGGCTAGCCCAACATGGGCGCTCGCCCAGCATGGGGTGCTAGCCCAACATGGGGGCTAGCCCAACATGGGTGCTAGCCCAACATAGGTGCTAGCCCAGCACGGGTGCTAGCCCAACATAGGTGCTAGCCCAGCGCGGGTGTTAGCCCTAACATGGGGGCTAGCCCAACATGGGCGCTCGCCCAGCATGGGTGCTAGCCCAACATGGGTGCTAGCCCAACATGGGTGCTAGCCCAGCACGGGTGCTAGCCCTAACATAGGTGCTAGCCCAGCACGGGTGCTAGCCCTAACAAGAGTTTTTAGCACACGACGTCTTAGAGCCCTTTTTTAGGGTTAAGGAATTAGGTGACGATTTCATTTTCTGCTCGCGACGTCTTAGAGCCCCTTTGGGGTTAAGGAATTAGGCGGCGATTTCATTTTCTGCTCGCGACGTCTTAGAGCCCCTTTGGGGTTAAGGAATTAGGCGGCGATTTCATTTTCTGCTCGCGACGTCTTAGAGCCCCTTTTGGGGTTAAGGAATTAGGCGGCGATTTCATTTTCTGCTCGCGACGTCTTAGAGCCCCTTTTGGGGTTAAGGAATTAGGCGGCGATTTCATTTTCTGCTCGCGACGTCTTAGAGCCCCTTTTGGGGTTAAGGAATTAGGCGGCGATTTCATTTTCTGCTCGCGACGTCTTAGAGCCCCTTTTGGGGTTAAGGAATTAGGCGGCGATTTCATTTTAGCACACGACGTCTTAGAGCCCTGTCTTTTAGGGTTAAGGAATTAGGTGTGCAACCCTCACTGGGGTTTGGCGAGTGCAAGCTTCATTTTGTCTCCGGATATTGCCGGATTATGTCACCACCTTTTGCTTCAAATCTTTAAAGTGCGACACTTCATATCTCACCTCTGCAAAAATTCAAAGCCATGTTGACAAATAACAATTTTCACGGATTTTGGTGTTAGCACAATGAAATGTGAGCTAAAACTTAAATGTGCCTGTTATGCTGAGCTTCACCAGCTCATTTTTACCACCAAATAGTTCGAAATAATTGGAAGCCGGTTTTGTAAGACTGAGTTAGGCCCCAAATTTCAACACTAAGAAATTCAAAAACGGCAAAACAACATTAGGACTTTGTATACCAGTTGCATCAATTATAAGATTGCATCCGCCCTCCAAAACAAACGCAACACCATCATATATTAGAGTCAAAGCAAAGCAGAGCACATGTATATATAATTCCAGGACATAAACTGTAGGAATTTAGGCAGTAAGTGTCTTGTCAGATGTTAATTAACACTATCACACTAGTGCTATTCTAGCTTCGGAACCGCAGACATCAAAAACAAGTTTGCAAACAACGTTTTTGAATCAGAATCAAACAAGCTGCAAGTGAAGAAGTGAAACCCAAAATTATTTCATTTGCGATTTTTTCAGCACCACAGAATCAGAATTTCACCGTAAAATAAATAAACAATCACCAAACTAAACATTCCCACACACATATTATAACACTTCGAACCAACTAGCAAATCAAGATTTCACATGGATTTGAATTAAAAGAAGCTAAAGTCTCAAATTTATCAATGCAAAAGACTTAAAACAGAAATTAATACCAAATATTACCATTTGATGAGAGGCTTGTAATACCATATACCACACGATATGGAATGATAAGATCAATGTAGAATCACCACAAAAATAAGAGATTCAGGATAAAAGTTCAAATTTTGGTTCAAAGAAGAATCCTCGAGAGCATTTCTCTAATCTCACATACTGTGTTTTCTTTCTTCCAAGTTTGCAAATATCATACAAATAGAATGCATATATAGTCTAAGATAAAATGATATGGCGCTTAAAGTGCACAGAACTGAAGACATAGTATGAAACTGTTTTGGAACCTCTGAGCTTTGTGACCTTGGGCCACAAAATGATATACCTCTCTCTCTCTTCTTTCCGATCAGATCTCAAACGAGAGCTGCGCCTTGGAAGCCATGGCCTTGGGCTGGCCGGAATCACCATTGACAGCGGCGGATGTACGGGCATCGACGTCACTATGTTCAGAATCAGACATGATTTTCAGTGGGGAAAGTACAAAAACACGAACATAAAACACGGCACGGAGGCGCGGAAGAGAGAACGGTAACAATTACACCAAACAATCAGAACAGTTACGGCCAAACAATCAGAACAGATGGGAACAATCAGAACTGAAGGTGAACAATCAGAACAGTCACGAGCACGGCGCGGAGGAGAGAAAGGCACGTCGCGGTGGTGCTGTGTTCGTCGGAACAAGGTCGGAATCGTGAACAGATCTGAATCGCGAAAGAGAACAGAGGGCGAGAAGCACGGTGGTGCGGTGAGCGGTGTACGGCCGCGACTGCGCAAACAGGACAGACGGCGAGGAACACAGTGGTCCTCGTGTTTGGCGGCGGCAGGCAGAGAAACAAGGTCTGTGGCGGCGGTGAGTGCTTATGAGGGGAATGGTGGCTGTTAACCACAAGGTCGGAGGTTCAACCCCTCCTTCTAGCGCCAATGTTCTAGGAAAAACTAGGGTTCTCCTTTTGGGATTCATCCCAAGGTTATATTTATAGTCCCAATATGGGCCTATCCAGCCATGATTTTGGGCCTCCAAAATCATGTGACTGTCAGGTGGGCCTTGTACCCTTCTGGAGAGCGCCCAGCCTGATTCGAAGGGTACAAGCCCTTGTTCGTGGGGCCTAAGGGCCTAAAGGATAAGATCTACAGTCCACTTAGTACAGAAAGTTGAGAGCCTGCTGAGGCTTAGAGAATACAGGTTGTAACCGTTCCAAGTGGACAAGATTGTAAGGTGCAGGATTTGAGAGGGTATCTCAAGCATCATAGTGGAAAACTCTCACAAGATTGTGAGGAGTGGACTAGCCCACGTTGGGTGAACCACTATAAAATTCTGTGTGTCCTTCTTCTCTCCCTATACTCTTTATATTACTGCATACACATCACACACACAACACTTAACTTAAATATCTTATTCTGCAACTGACACTTCAGAACGTTCTGAAGTCTGTTTAACTTTGTTCTTCCAAGAATCAACTTGAGAAGTAATTTGTTTAAGTACAGGATTAGATTTTAAAAAGGGTCACAATTCAAACCCCCCCTTTCTTGTGACTATATTATCTACTTCAATTGGCATCAGAGCAAGGCTCTAAGGGTTTGAACACTTACACAAGTGTTAGAGAAAAGATTCAGGAAGAAGCATGTCAAAGGCTAAGTACATTACAGAAGGAGGATCAGCAAACAGACCTCCACTATTTGATGGCTCAAACTACTACTTCTGGAAAGGTAAGATGGAACTTTTTCTTAGATCTCAAGATACGGACATGTGGGCTGTAATCTCTGAAGGAGATCATGTTCCAATGAACAAAGATGGAGGCATAAAAGAAAAAAGTGCATGGACACCAGATGACAAAGCCAAGGTATTACTAAACTCTAAAGCTAGATTATTTTTATCATGTGCACTAACCATGGAAGAAAGTGAAAGAGTTGATGAATGCCAAAATGCTAAAGAAGTATGGGACACTTTAAAAATACACCATGAAGGTACATCTCATGTCAAAGAAACTAGAATTGACATTGGAGTCAGAAAGTTTGAAATTTTTGAAATGAGTGAAAATGAAACTATTGATGAAATGTATGCTAGATTCACAACAATAGTAAATGAAATGAGATCTCTTGGAAAGATATATTCCACTCATGATAGAATCAGGAAAATATTAAGATGTCTTCCAAGCACATGGAGACCTATGGTCACAGCTATTACCCAGGCCAAAGATCTTAATTCTCTGACCTTGGAGGAACTTATTGGTTCACTGAGAGCTCATGAAGTCATACTTCAAGAAGACAAACCAGTGAAAAAGGTAAAAACTCTTGCCTTGAAGGCCTCCCAAGAAACATCATCAGCAACTCAAGATGATGTGGAAGAACTGGATGAAATAGAAGAAGTCCAGGAAGAGGAAGCTGAAGATGAACTTGCACTCATCTCCAAGAAAATTCAAAGAATGATGATGAGAAGAAACCAGATCAGAAAGAAGTTTCCCAACACCAACACTAACAAAACTGAGACTGACAAAAGTCAAGTCACCTGTTTTGGATGCAACAAGCTTGGACACTACAAGAATGAGTGTCCTGATCTCAAGAAACAACAAAGGAGACCTCCCTTCAAAAGAAAGCCATGATCACCTGGGATGATCTAGAAGAAGCAGAACCTGAAGATGAGGAAGCCAACCTGAGTTTGATGGCTAAATCAGAAGATGAGGAAGAGGTCTCCTCTCAAAATGCAAAGACAAAGCCATGGTACTTGGACAGTGGCTGTTCAAGACACATGACAGGAGATAGGAATTGCTTTCTAACCTTTGAAAGTAGAGATGAAGGACTAGTCACTTTTGGAAACAATGACAAAGGCAAAATCAGAGGTAAAGGAACAATAGGTAAAACTAACTCTGCCAAGATAGAAAATGTTCAGTTTGTAGAAGGGTTGAAACACAATCTACTTAGCATAAGTCAATTATGTGATAGTGGTTTTGAAGTTATTTTTAAACCCAACATATGTGAAATAAGACAAGCCTCCTCTAAAAAATTAATTTTCTCTGGATCAAGGAAAAAGAACTTGTATGTTTTGGACTTAAATGAAATTCCAGCTGAATCATGTTTTATGTCTCTTGAAAAAGATAAGTGGATTTGGCACAAAAGAGCTGGTCACATTAGTATGAAAACTATTGCTAAACTTTCTCAACTTGATCTAGTTAGAGGTTTGCCAAAGATTAACTTTGAAAAGGACAAGATCTGTGAAGCCTGTATTAAAGGAAAACAAGTTAAAAGCAGTTTTAAAACAATTGAATATATTTCAACTCAAAAACCTTTAGAGCTTCTTCACATTGATCTCTTTGGTCCTGTTCAAACTGCAAGTCTTAGTGGCAAAAAATATGGATTTGTTATTGTTGATGATTTCTCAAGATTTACATGGATGTTATTTTTAAAACATAAAGATGAATCATTTGAAGCATTTCAAAACTTTTGCAAAAAGATTCAAAATGAAAAAGGTTCCAATATCATATCTGTAAGGAGTGATCATGGAGGAGAATTTGAAAATGCTTCCTTCAAGACATTCTTTGATGAATGTGGTATTACACATAATTTTTCTTGTGCAAGAACTCCACAGCAAAATGGAGTTGTTGAAAGGAAAAATAGAACCTTGCAAGAAATGGCTAGGACTATGTTGAATGAATCAAATGTTGAAGATTACTTTTGGGCAGAAGCCATCAATACATCTTGTTACATTTTGAATAGAGTTTCAATAAGAAACATTCTAAATAAAACCCCATATGAATTATGGAAAAACATCAAACCTAGCATATCTTATTTTCACATATTTGGTTGCTACTGTTACATTCTGAACACAAAAGAAAAATTGGGTAAGTTTAATCCTAAATCAGATAAAGCTATCTTTTTGGGATACTCTACAACATCCAAAGGTTATAGAGTGTACAACCTAAAAACCCAAACAGTTGAAGTCAGTATGCATATCATATTTGATGAATATGATGAACCTTCTCAACTCCAAGAAAAGGAAGATACTGAAGATCAGACACTTCAGAATGTTGACAACCAGAACAATGTAAGTTTTGCAGAAAAAGAGGATGATCAGAATGTTCAGGACTCATCCCTACAGAGCCCTCCTAGAAGTTGGAGATTAGTAGGAGATCATCCTGTAGATCAAATCATTGGAAGCACAACTGATGGTGTAAGTACCAGAATGTCCTTCCAAGGGAACAATATGGCTATGATCTCTCAAATGGAACCCAAGTCAATCAATGAAGCCATAGTAGATGATTCATGGATTGAGGCCATGAAAGAAGAACTGTCTCAGTTTGAAAGAAACAAAGTGTGGAACTTAGTTCCAAATAATCAAGGGAAAACAATCATTGGAACAAGATGGGTGTTTAGAAATAAACTTGATGAAGATGGTAAAGTTGTAAGAAATAAGGCAAGGTTGGTTGCTCAAGGATACAACCAACAAGAAGGTATTGACTATGATGAGACTTTTGCACCAGTAGCAAGGTTAGAAGCTATTAGAATCCTTCTTGCATATGCTGCACATAAAAGCATCAAACTTTTTCAAATGGATGTCAAAAGTGCCTTTTTAAATGGATTTTTAAATGAAGAGGTTTATGTAAGTCAGCCTCCTGGCTTCATAAATAAAGAAAAACCTAATCATGTTTTCAAACTCACTAAAGCACTTTATGGTCTTAAGCAAGCTCCTAGAGCTTGGTATGAAAGACTTAGCACATTTCTCATTAACAATGGATTTTCTAGAGGAAAAATTGATACCACACTATTTAGAAAAACTCAGAACACAGATTTGCTTATAGTTCAAGTCTATGTAGATGATATTATTTTTGGTTCAACCAAAGAGAAAATGTGTGAAGACTTTTCAAATCTCATGCAAAGTGAATTTGAAATGAGCATGATGGGTGAACTTGGTTTCTTTCTTGGTTTACAAATCAAACAATTTCCAAATGGCATTTTCATAAATCAAGAAAAATATGTCAAAAATATTCTTAAAAAATATAAAATGAATGAAGCAAAGATAATGGTCACTCCCATGCATCCATCATCCAGCTTGGATAGAGATGAAAATGGAAAATCAGTCTCTGAAAAAGAATATAGAGGCATGATAGGATCATTGCTTTATTTAACTGCTAGCAGACCTGACATAATGTTTGCAGTAGGATTATGTGCTAGATTTCAAACATGTGCAAAAGAATCTCATCTAACTGCTGTAAAAAGGATCTTAAGATACCTAGTAGGTACTACTGATGTTGGTCTTTGGTATAGAAAAGGCTGTAGTTTTGATCTTGTAGCCTATTGTGATGCTGATTATGCTGGAGACAAAGTTGAGAGAAAGAGTACAAGTGGATCTTGCCAATTCCTAGGACAAGCCCTGATTGGATGGTCCTGTAGAAAACAAAATACCATTGCACTCTCTACAACAGAAGCTGAGTATGTATCTGCAGCCAGTTGTTGCTCTCAAGTTTTGTGGATCAGAAATCAGTTGGAAGATTACTCACTAAGGTACTTAAATGTTCCAATTCTCTGTGACAACACAAGTGCAATTAATTTATCAAAAAATCCAATTCAACATTCTAGGTCTAGGCATATTGAAATTAAGCATCATTTCATACGTGATCATGTTCAGAAAAAGGACATTGAATTGAAATTCATTGATACAGAAAATCAATTAGCTGACATTTTCACAAAACCATTAGTTGAGGATAGATTCAATTTTATCAAAGAAAAATTGCTAATTATAAAAAATCCCAATAAAGATTGATTAACTGAATCACTAAGGGCCTAGGACAAACCCCCTTGAGTCATTCTGATTCACTTCAGAATGTTCAACAAAACTCAGAACGTTCAACAAAGTTCAGAATGTTCTTCAGGCTCTGAACGTTCACCCTGTTCAGCATGGCACTCTAAACTCAGAATATTCAGAACAATTTTTCCTGAAGTTAGTAAGTCACTCTAATAAGTGATTTTGATCTTTCTTCAAAAATCTCTCCATATCTCAGCATTTAATGCTTGTATAGGAGTTAATGTGATAAAACCATTAACCTCCATACAAAAAGTGAACTATCAAATCAGCCACTCTCCTTTCTTCTCTTGAACGGCTACTTTCTCTCTCTTGTACAACTACTTTTCAGTTTCATCTTTTCCCATAAAACCACCATCATCAGTTTCTCTCTCTCTCTCTCTCTCTCTCTCTCTCTCTTCTCCTACACGTTTGTCTTTATAAACAAATCACCATTCCACTCAAAACACGTTCATCTCCACATCTGACCAACAATTTCCAAACCATAAAAATTCATCTGTCTCTTTGCAAAACACTGCCATGGCCAGAACAAAAACAACCTCTCGAATCAATGAACAAGAACAAACCCCTGTTCCTCGTTCTGCTCCACCACAATACCCAGATGAACCTCAACCTCTGCGCACCATTCTCCCTGACGTCATCATCTCCACTACTGAACCTTCTAAACCCAGAAAACCTGTGTCTAAACCTAAGAAATCTGTTTCAACTTCCCAACATCCCAGAAGATCTCAAAGAATCATCTCTGGAACTGGAAAAACCAAGAAATTCTCTGCCTCCACAATTCTTCTCTCAGACTCAGAGGAAGAATCTGAACCAACCATTTCTCAATACATGAGGAAGGTTAAGACTTCATCCAAACAAACCTCTGAACCAGAAAAAGAGGATTCTGTATCTGAAGAAGAATCTCAATCAAAATCTCAATCTGAAGAAGAGATACCTTCTGATGAGCAGGAAGAAGTGTCTCCTCCCAAAAGGCATGGAAAAGGAAAAGACATTGGGAAGATAGCTTCCATTCTGAAAGCCAAAAAGGAAAAAGCACCTAGACCCATAAGCAGGGCTAAGTACTTTGATTTTGCTGATCTAAAGAAGAAGGGATGGAACCTGTGTGAATACACTGATGCACAAGGATGGACAAGCTTTGTATCCCTTCAAGAACTCACCTACCCAGACTTGGTAAGGGAATTCTACAGTTACATGGAAATCAAAAACAAAGATGGAAAGAAGACCCTCATTACAACTGTCAAAGGAGTTAAGATCAAACTCACTCAAGCTTCCCTCTCAAAAGCTCTAAGAATCCCAAATGAAGGTAATGAACTCTTCTTCCCTTCCTGGTTTTCTGAAGCTAGAACAAACCGTGCCAAACTCATACTTGAATACACCAAACCAAACCTTCCTTTTAACTCCACAAACCTTGCTGACCTACCCAAAATCTTTCACAATATGGTACGTCACACCTTGCTTCCTAGGTCAGGAACCTATGAAGCTGTGAGTGATACTGATCTCTGCATCATGTTTCATCTCATTAACAAGAAAAAGTTAAACCTTTGCTTCATTATCCTTCAACACATGATTGATTCATGTATGAATCCCAAACAAACCAGTGCCCTAGTCTATGGAATGCCAATCACCCTTATCCTTAAGGACAACAAGGTACCTCTTGAAGATGAACAATGTGATTACACCTTTATGAGGTTCACTGCAAAAACCATAGCTCAGTTGCACATTACTTCATCCAACCTTCCCACACCTCCAGCATCTGAAACATCTGGTTCTGTTAAAAGACATCAAGACCAGAAAGTTGGAAAGACAAAGAAGAAAAGGAAGATTAAGAAAGTCAAAAACCCTCCAAATATTCCACTGGAAGAAGAAGTAGAAGCTGTCAACAACGTGGTTCAAGAGGAGCCCATGGATGAAAACCCTACAGAAAATCAAAGAGAAGATGAATCTCCTGCTGAAGAAACATTCCAAGAGAGTGCTGATCTTGCCAAAGATGCAACTCAGGAAGTTGCAGAAGATCAGAATGTTGCAGAAGATCAGAATGTTGTAGAAGATCAGAATATTGAAGAATCTCAAGAAATGGCTGAGGAGGAAAGTCAGCAGGATAATGAATCGCTTCTCAAAAAGAATGCTGAGACAGCCACAGTTGCTGAAGAAGAATTTCAGCAAGACATTGAAGAAAATGCTGAAGAAGGAGCTCAGCTGGAAGAAGGTGTAACGCCTAGAATTTAATTTTATTATTTTATTGAATTATAATGAATTAATATAATTTAATAGATTAAATAGAATTAAAATGGCATTAAAGGCATTATGGGAAATTAAGAAAGAGGGAAGTGGAATAGAAAAAAGAGGTATACGCGTGAAGAGGTTTCATTTTTTTGTTGTGTTTTCACGTGAAACAGAGAAGAGAAAAGAGGAGAAGCAGAGCCAAGGAAGAAGGTGAAGAACTTGAGAAGAGGAAAAACTGAAGGGGGCGATTTCTTCATAACAAGGTAAGGGTGGGACTAGCTTCTATAAATCTAAGTTTCATAATCCCTAAATTTTGATTTAACGTGTTGATGTTGGTGAATTTGGGAATTAGGGTTGTTGATTATGATAAACTAATGATGGAATGTTAAATTGATGATTTCTATGTTGAGATGTTGATTTTGTTGTGATTCTATGGTGTTGTTACTGATTGGTGCCATGCTTATGCATAAATTGATGAAGTTTTGAATGTTCATAAACATGTGTCAGATGAATGAGTTGTTGGATGATTTTGATGTTAAAGTTGCTTTTCCTGAGTTTTCTTATCTCTGCCCCGAATTTTGAAATAAAAACTGGTATTGATCGGTACAGAATTGGTCTTAGGTGTAAACACAAAAGTTGTAGGTATGGATGTTAGTTTTCTAATGCTGTTGGTCTGACGTCAAAACGATTTATAGAACTTGAGTTATGGTCAAATTTCTGCACGTAGGTCACAGTGAATTTTTATGGACTCTCTGCACAACTTTTCCGAATTTGAAACGAAAACTGGTATTGATCGGTACAGAATTGGCCTTGGGTGTAAACATGAAGGTTTTAGATAATTTTGTTAGCTTTCCCGTGGCTTTGGGTTGACGTGAAAATGACTTTTAGTTTTTGAGTTATGATGAAAATACTCCAAGGAGGTCTTAGCGAAATTGTACGGTGACAGCATTCTCTGTTTCATGTTTTTGCGTCTTTTTCACACGTCTCCGTTTTAAATTGGTCTTTGGTATAAACATGAAAGTTGTTGATAATTGTGATAATGATGTGTTGTGATAATGATGTGTGATGATAACGATGTGCTGTGATAATGCTTTGTTGTGATGATGATGATAACGATGATGATGTATATGATAATGAAGTTGTTGTTGACGTTGTATTTGTTGTAAATGTTGCATTGTCGAGTCCAGTACATATGCATTAAGTGATGGGGGTGTATGCCCGACATGTCTATTATGACATTATGAATTAAGTGATGGGGGTGTATGCCCGACATGTCTATATGACATTTACGATGGGGGTGTATGCCCGACATGTCCTATTATGACATATTTTGCGATGAATTGGTACCACATGCATGTTGCATACTTGAGTCAGTGATGTTGCATTGTTGAGTCTGTCGATGTTATTGTATTTGATGTTGCATTGAGAGGTGAGATTATGATGTGTATGTGTGATGTATGTATAAGATCTGATGGTGTTGTTTGATGATGTTTATGTGAAATGTTAAATTCATCTTTATGAATTATGTACTTATGTTTATGGAATGTGAATCTCACCCCTTCTGTTTGAATGTTGCCTCTACGTGGGTAACGTGCAGATAACCAGGAGTAACCGCTGAAGTGAGTTGATTTCTCGTGTCATTAGGAGTCGCTCTGATATGTAACGGGATGGGAAACTTTTTGATGAATTCATGTGCTATGTATTTTAATTTCAAACTGATGTTGAACCACATTTAGTGGAGTTTTAAACCACGTTGTTTTTGATGTGGCCTTGTGCCTAATGATGTTTAGATTTAATTATGAAGTTGAATTTCCGCTGCGATGGTTTTGACGTTATTGAAAAGTCTGTTTTGAAATAAATAGCAAATTATCCTATTTATAAATTGTAAACGAAGTGCGACATCCCGTCAAGGTTGAAACTCTGATTTATTTTAAATGAAATTTTCAAGTTGGGAAAACGGGGTGTTACAATTGGTATCAGAGCAGGTCGGTCCGTCCGACCAATTAGATGAGTCTTGAGTCCCTTGTGTCGCGTGATAGCTAAATACTATCATTGTGATGTTGATGTTTGATTGTTGTCTGCTGTGTAGATTTTAGAATATGGCTGGAAGAGGACAAGGTGCTGCTATTGCTGCTGCGTTGCATGTCGTTGCTCAAGCTGTGGGGCAACATCCGAATGCTGGTGCTGGAGGTAATGATGGAGTGAGAATGCTGGACATGTTCCTGAAGAATCATCCGCCTACTTTCAAAGGGAGGTATGATCCTGATGGAGCACAGACTTGGCTAAAAGAGGTGGAAAGAATTTTCCGAGTCATGCCGTGCAGTGATGCTCAGATGGTGCGCTTTGGCACACACATGTTGGCAGAAGAAGCTGATGATTGGTGGGTGAGCCTTCAACCAATTCTTGCGAATGGGGGCGAGGTGGTGACTTGGGATGTGTTTAGGAGAGAGTTCCTGAACAGGTATTTTCCGGAGGATGTCCGTGGAAAGAAGGAGATCGAATTCCTTGAATTGAAGCAGGGTGATATGACGGTGACAGAGTATGCTGCGAAATTTGTGGAGCTGGCGAAATTTTACCCGCATTATACACCTGAGACAGCTGAGTTTTCGAAGTGTATCAAGTTTGAGAATGGTCTGCGTGCTGAGATTAAGCGGGCCATTGGTTACCAGAAGATCCGTCGGTTTTCTGAGTTGGTGAGTAGCTGCAGGATTTACGAAGAGGACACCAAAGCTCATTACAAAATTATGAATGAGCGGAGGGGGAAGAATCAACAGAACCGTCCTAAACCTTACAGTGCTCCAGCTGATAAGGGTAAGCAGAAGGTGAATGATGAGAGGAGACCCAAGAGGAAAGAAACTCCGACTGAGATTGTTTGCTACCAATGTGGTGAGAAGGGTCATAAGAGTACTACTTGCAATGTTGAAGTGAAAAGATGTTTCCGCTGTGGCAAGAAAGGGCATGTAGTTGCAGATTGTAAGTTTAATGACGTTGTCTGTTTCAACTGTAATGAGGAAGGTCATACTAGTACTCAGTGCAAGAAACCCAAGAAGCCTCAGAATAGTGGAAAGGTGTTTGCTCTAGCTGGTGCCCAGACAACTAATGAAGACCGTTTGATCAGAGGTACTTGTTTCATTAATGGTACTCCTTTAATTGCTATTATTGATACTGGTGCTACTCATTGTTTTATTGCTGCTGATTGTGCATCTAAGTTGGGTCTTGTGTTATCTAGTATGAATGGGGAAATGGTTGTCGAAACTCCATCTATGGGTTCGGTGACTACTTCGCTAGTGTGTCTGAGATGTCCATTGTCTATGTTTGGTCGAGATTTTGAAGTTGATTTGGTTTGTTTACCTTTGAGTGGAATGGATGTCATCCTTGGTATGAACTGGTTGGAGTATAACCGTGTTCATATTAACTGTTTTAATAAGTCGGTGCGTTTTTCTTCTGTTGAAGAAGATAGTGGAGTTGAGCTTTTGTCTACTAAGCAGCTGAAGCAGATGGCATGTGATGAAGTCCAGATGTTCTCCTTGATGGCATTTTTGTCCATTGAGAATCAAGAGAAGATTGATAAGTTGCCTGTGGTGTGTGAATTTCCAAAAGTTTTTCCCGATGAGATTCCTGATGTGCCGCCGGAGAGGGAAGTTGAATTTTCAATTGATCTTGTTCCGGGTACGAAGCCGGTGTCGATGGCACCTTACCGAATGTCGGCTTCCGAGCTAGCAGAGTTGAAGAAACAATTGGAAGACTTGTTGGATAAGAAGTTTGTAAGGCCGAGTGTTTCACCGTGGGGAGCACCTGTGTTATTGGTTAAGAAGAAAGATGGCAGCATGAGGTTGTGTGTTGATTATCGGCAGCTGAACAAAGTGACGATCAAGAATAGATATCCGCTCCCGAGGATTGATGATTTGATGGACCAGTTGGTGGGTGCTTGTGTTTTTAGCAAAATTGATTTGAGATCGGGTTATCATCAGATTAAAGTGAAGGATGAAGATGTTCAGAAGACGGCCTTTAGAACACGTTACGGACATTATGAATATTCGGTGATGCCGTTCGGTGTTACGAATGCGCCAGGAGTATTTATGGAATATATGAACCGTATTTTTCATAACTATTTGGATCAATTTGTTGTTGTTTTTATAGATGACATTTTGATATACTCCAAGACCGAGAAAGATCATGCGGAGCATTTGAAGATTGTGTTGCAAGTGTTGAAAGAGAAGAGGCTGTATGCCAAGTTATCAAAGTGTGAATTTTGGTTGAAAGAGGTGAGTTTTCTTGGCCACATTATTTCAGGTAGTGGTATTGCGGTTGACCCATCTAAAGTGGAAGCAGTATCACAATGGGAGACCCCTAAGTCGGTGACTGAGATTAGAAGTTTCCTTGGTTTGGCTGGATATTATCGCAGATTTATAGAAGGATTCTCGAGGATTGCACTTCCGTTGACGCAGTTGACTTGTAAAGGTAAAGCTTTTGTGTGGGATGTTCATTGTGAAACCAGTTTTAATGAATTGAAGCAGCGTTTGACGACGGCTCCAATCTTGATTTTGCCGAAGCCAGATGAGCCTTTTGTGGTGTATTGTGACGCGTCCAAGTTGGGATTAGGTGGTGTGCTTATGCAAGATGGTAAAGTAGTGGCTTATGCATCAAGACAGTTGAGAATTCATGAACGGAACTATCCTACGCATGATCTTGAGTTGGCCGCAGTGGTATTTGTGCTGAAGATTTGGAGACACTATTTATATGGTTCAAGATTTGAGGTGTTTAGTGATCATAAAAGTTTGAAGTATCTATTTGATCAGAAGGAGCTAAATATGAGGCAGCGAAGATGGCTTGAACTGTTGAAGGATTATGATTTTGGACTGAATTATCATCCAGGTAAAGCTAACGTTGTTGCTGATGCTTTGAGCAGGAAAACCTTGCATATGTCTGCTATGATGGTTAAAGAGTTTGAGTTGCTTGAACAATTCAGAGATATGAGTTTGGTTTGTGAATTGGCACCTCAGAGTGTGAAGTTGGGTATGTTGAAGATTAACAATGAATTTTTGAGTAATATCAGAGAAGCTCAGAAAGTAGATGTGAAGTTGGTGGATTTGATGAATGAGGCTGAGGGTAGTGATTTCAAAATTGATGATCAAGGAGTGTTGAGGTTTAGAGGCAGAATTTGTATACCTGATAACGATGAGATGAAGAAGATGATTCTTGAGGAAAGTCACAGAAGTAGCTTGAGTATTCATCCGGGAGCTACGAAAATGTATCATGATTTGAAGAAGCTGTTTTGGTGGTCTGGTTTGAAGCGAGATGTGGCTCAATTTGTGTATTCATGTTTGACTTGTCAGAAGTCGAAGGTTGAGCATCAGAAACCTGCTGGGTTGTTGACACCGTTGGATGTGCCAGAGTGGAAGTGGGATAGTATATCCATGGATTTTGTGACGAGTTTGCCGAATACTCAGAGAGGACATGATTCAATTTGGGTGATTGTGGATAGGTTGACGAAGTCTGCGCATTTCCTTCCGATAAATATTAGTTATCCTGTGTCGCAGTTGGCAGAGATTTACATTCGAGAGATTGTGAAGTTGCATGGTGTTCCGTCGAGTATTGTGTCAGACAGAGATCCAAGATTTACTTCTAGATTTTGGAAGAGTTTGCAGGAAGCATTGGGTTCTAAATTGAGGTTGAGCTCGGCTTATCATCCGCAAACAGATGGTCAGTCGGAAAGGACGATTCAATCACTAGAAGATTTGTTGAGAATATGTGTTCTTGAGCAGGGTGAAGCTTGGGATAGTCATCTACCGTTGATAGAGTTCACTTATAACAACAGTTACCATTCTAGCATTGGAATGGCACCTTTTGAGGCATTGTATGGTAGGAGGTGCAGAACTCCTTTGTGTTGGTTCGAGGCTGGTGAGAGTGCAATTGTGGGACCAGAAATTATTCAGCAAACTACTGAGAAGGTCAAATTGATACAAGAGAAGATGAAAGCATCGCAGAGTCGGCAGAAAAGTTATCATGATAAGCGAAGAAAAGACCTTGAGTTCCAAGAAGGTGATCATGTGTTTTTGAGAGTCACTCCGATGACTGGTGTTGGACGTGCATTGAAATCGAAGAAGCTGACTCCGAAGTTCATTGGTCCTTATCAGATATCAGAAAGGATAGGAACAGTTGCTTATAGAGTGGGATTACCACCGCATCTTTCAAATTTGCATGATGTGTTTCACGTGTCGCAACTTCGGAAGTATGTTGCAGATCCCTCTCATGTGATTCCGAGAGATGATGTGCAGGTTAGAGACAATCTTACGGTGGAGACATTACCACTGAGGATTGAAGGCCGTGAGATGAAGAAGTTGAGGGGCAAAGAGATTCCTCTCGTGAAAGTTGTTTGGGGAGGACCAACTGGTGAAAGCTTGACGTGGGAGCTGGAAAGCAAGATGTTGGAGTCTTATCCAGAGTTATTTGCATGAGGTACATTTTCGAGGACGAAAATTTTATAAGTTGGGGAGAGTTGTAACGCCTAGAATTTAATTTTATTATTTTATTGAATTATAATGAATTAATATAATTTAATAGATTAAATAGAATTAAAATGGCATTAAAGGCATTATGGGAAATTAAGAAAGAGGGAAGTGGAATAGAAAAAAGAGGTATACGCGTGAAGAGGTTTCATTTTTTTGTTGTGTTTTCACGTGAAACAGAGAAGAGAAAAGAGGAGAAGCAGAGCCAAGGAAGAAGGTGAAGAACTTGAGAAGAGGAAAAACTGAAGGGGGCGATTTCTTCATAACAAGGTAAGGGTGGGACTAGCTTCTATAAATCTAAGTTTCATAATCCCTAAATTTTGATTTAACGTGTTGATGTTGGTGAATTTGGGAATTAGGGTTGTTGATTATGATAAACTAATGATGGAATGTTAAATTGATGATTTCTATGTTGAGATGTTGATTTTGTTGTGATTCTATGGTGTTGTTACTGATTGGTGCCATGCTTATGCATAAATTGATGAAGTTTTGAATGTTCATAAACATGTGTCAGATGAATGAGTTGTTGGATGATTTTGATGTTAAAGTTGCTTTTCCTGAGTTTTCTTATCTCTGCCCCGAATTTTGAAATAAAAACTGGTATTGATCGGTACAGAATTGGTCTTAGGTGTAAACACAAAAGTTGTAGGTATGGATGTTAGTTTTCTAATGCTGTTGGTCTGACGTCAAAACGATTTATAGAACTTGAGTTATGGTCAAATTTCTGCACGTAGGTCACAGTGAATTTTTATGGACTCTCTGCACAACTTTTCCGAATTTGAAACGAAAACTGGTATTGATCGGTACAGAATTGGCCTTGGGTGTAAACATGAAGGTTTTAGATAATTTTGTTAGCTTTCCAGTGGCTTTGGGTTGACGTGAAAATGACTTTTAGTTTTTGAGTTATGATGAAAATACTCCAAGGAGGTCTTAGCGAAATTGTACGGTGACAGCATTCTCTGTTTCATGTTTTTGCGTCTTTTTCACACGTCTCCGTTTTAAATTGGTCTTTGGTATAAACATGAAAGTTGTTGATAATTGTGATAATGATGTGTTGTGATAATGATGTGTGATGATAACGATGTGCTGTGATAATGCTTTGTTGTGATGATGATGATAACGATGATGATGTATATGATAATGAAGTTGTTGTTGACGTTGTATTTGTTGTAAATGTTGCATTGTCGAGTCCAGTACATATGCATTAAGTGATGGGGGTGTATGCCCGACATGTATATTATGACATTATGAATTAAGTGATGGGGGTGTATGCCCGACATGTCTATATGACATTTACGATGGGGGTGTATGCCCGACATGTCCTATTATGACATATTTTGCGATGAATTGGTACCACATGCATGTTGCATACTTGAGTCAGTGATGTTGCATTGTTGAGTCTGTCGATGTTATTGTATTTGATGTTGCATTGAGAGGTGAGATTATGATGTGTATGTGTGATGTATGTATAAGATCTGATGGTGTTGTTTGATGATGTTTATGTGAAATGTTAAATTCATCTTTATGAATTATGTACTTATGTTTATGGAATGTGAATCTCACCCCTTCTGTTTGAATGTTGCCTCTACGTGGGTAACGTGCAGATAACCAGGAGTAACCGCTGAAGTGAGTTGATTCCTCGTGTCATTAGGAGTCGCTCTGATATGTAACGGGATGGGAAACTTTTTGATGAATTCATGTGCTATGTATTTTAATTTCAAACTGATGTTGAACCACATTTAGTGGAGTTTTAAACCACGTTGTTTTTGATGTGGCCTTGTGCTTAATGATGTTTAGATTTAATTATGAAGTTGAATTTCCGCTGCGATGGTTTTGACGTTATTGAAAAGTCTGTTTTGAAATAAATAGCAAATTATCCTATTTATAAATTGTAAACGAAGTGCGACATCCCGTCAAGGTTGAAACTCTGATTTATTTTAAATGAAATTTTCAAGTTGGGAAAACGGGGTGTTACAGAAGGAGAACAAAAGATTGCTGAGGATCAGGACCTGAATGATGTTGCAGAAATCTTAGTCACCCACATGTTTAGTGACAATGCTGACCAGTTAGAAACTGGTACTGAAAAATCAGATGGAAATCATGCTGGTTTTGATCTCAATATGGAAGGGTTCAACTCAGAAGATGGTGTATTTGAGGATTCTCAGAAAGAAAATCCTGAAACAATGCCTGAAACTGAAGTACAGAATGTTGAAGGAAACATTCTCCCTGATCATACCACTCCTTCCATATGTGAAGTCTCTGCAGATCCTGCTCCTATAGCCTCAGGATCTCTGCCTATTGAACAAATCCAACATCTGGCTCAACAACCACCACCACCACTCCTGAATCAATCTACCTCCACCATGGAGTCAGAAGCTATTTGCAGCAAATTTCTAATATCCCCTCTTCACACTTCGCAAAATATTTCTCCTGCTCCAGCCACACTTAAAACAACCACTCAACTACCAGACATCCCTACTCTGTTTGCCTCACTTGAAACCTTTGTCTCAAAAGAAGGTCACTCAAAAACAAACTTGGATGCCCCCACTTCCGCTCCCACATCCCAAATATCCAAAGTTGAAAAAATTGCTAGACGTTCTCTTAGGGTTGCAACTAAAACCCATAAGATTGCATGTGTCCTAGCAAAATGGACTTCTGAAATTGCTGCTCCTGGATTAGCCATGGAACCTCCAGTGTTTGAAGATCCATCTGTCTTTGATTCTGAGCCTTCCTCAGATTCTGGAGACTCAACTCCTTGAATGTCCTCCACTTGTCCCTCCCTACCTTTCTTGCTGTTGACAAAAGGGGGAGAAGCTTTAGGATTTTAAAGTCTTTATGTTTTAGGCCCAAGTAGGTCAGTGATCAATAGTTATTGGAGTTCTTAAAACTTCAACTTTTGCCTGATCACCTTTGTTTGTTAAGTTTTTGCTTTTGAACCATATATGATGTAATGAGCATGATTGATTAATGAAAAAAATGCATTTGGTTCAAAAATCTGCATATCTTAATAATGCCATGAATTATAAAAGTAAGGGGGAGCTTTTAAAAAAAAAAAAATTTAAAAACTCAATGTCATGAATTATAAAAATGAGGGGGAGCATAAAAATAATTTTCAGCTCTTAAACCTCTCATATTTTTAATCAAAATCCATAATCCTAAATCATAGGTTTGTCATCATCAAAAAGGGGGAGATTGTTGAGGCAAAATCCCTAATTAATTTTAAAGATAACAAACCCTAAATGATTAAAGGATTAATGGACTTTGATTAGTTTCTTGGTATTTAACTTGTGTTCATGAGTGTTTAATTAAGACAGGAACAAGATATGAACCATACCAAGATACAAGGAATCAAAGATCATTAAGAAGAAAGAACTTTGTCATAGTTCAGAAAATTGGACATAGTTCAGTAGCTGAACAAAAGTTCAGAAGGTTGGACTCAATTCAGAAGCTGAACATAGTTCAGAAGGTTGGACTCAGTTCAGAAGCTGAACATAGTTCAGAAGCTAAAATGCAGTTCAGAAGCTGAAAACATAGTTCAGAAGCTGGAACCCTGTTCAGAGGCATCAATGTTGTTCAGAAGCTGAACAAAGTTCAGAAGCTGAAATGCAGTTCAGAAGCTTGGTCACAGTTCTGAAGCCCTGTCATAAGACTGTTCCTACACAAGCCCAGGAATTCAAGAACATGCATACTACACGTGGCATAAATAAATGTTCAGGAAAATATACTTGCATGGATCAATCAAACAATAAAGGCATTTACAAGATGAATGTCAAAAAGGACATTCAATGTTCATTTAAGACTATGAACATTGAATTAACAGGAATATTCCAAAAGGGAATATCATCCTAGATGTTCAAATTACTGCACTTCATTTATGTTTCACTATTAGGATTTGATTACATCAAATGGAAGTCTTACAAGTCATCCTAAGTGAAACAAAAAGGATATTCTGAAGTTCAGAATGTTCAATACAGCACATGCTTTAATTCTGACAGCAACAGTAAAGCAGTTGGAAAAGTAAAGCAAAAGCCAAAATACAATCTCAAAGTCAGAATCCATGAGATCTTGACTCCTAAGGGGTTTGGTACTGTTACAGATCAGCAAAATCCCCTAAAGCATGGGCATGAAGTGATAGTTCCACTTTTCTCTCTCCTGCACATAATCCAAGACAGATTTGCAAAGCTTTTGGCACAGAAACATTCTGATGTACTGCACGCATAAACAAAAGTCCATCAGCAATCCAGAAATTCATATGTTCATTCATACATGATGAACCCAGATGAATATCATCAAGGATGCAACAACATTCTGAAGTATTCTCAAGAACACAACAACATTCTGAAAGTCAGAATGTTCACCCAGATTTTCAAGTAAAAGTCAGTGGGGCCCAGGACACATGGCACAAGACCATTGGTCACCCTCCAACAGTTACAAGAGACCAATAACTCTATAAATAGAAGTGAAAGGCTCAGCATTATACACACCATTGCAAAGCATACAAGAAAACATTTGAAAAGTGTTTGAAGCTTTAGCATCTCAAATTGATCATCACTCAAAGTGTAAATCAATTCTCTTTATCTTGTCAAAGATAAACTCTCCCCCTTCTCTTCTGAAAGTCTTCATCTCAATCTCATTTCTTCAATTCTCCAATCAATTGTAAAGAGCAAATCTCATCTAGTTTTAAGGGTATTAAAGTCTAGGTTGAGTAACATAGTACAAAGTCTGGTGTGACTTAGTACAGAAAGTTGAGAGCCTGCTGAGGCTTAGAGAATACAGGTTGTAACCGTTCCAAGTGGACAAGATTGTAAGGTGCAGGATTTGAGAGGGTATCTCAAGCATCATAGTGGAAAACTCTCACAAGATTGTGAGGAGTGGACTAGCCCACGTTGGGTGAACCACTATAAAATTCTGTGTGTCCTTCTTCTCTCCCTATACTCTTTATATTACTGCATACACATCACACACACAACACTTAACTTAAATATCTTATTCTGCAACTGACACTTCAGAACGTTCTGAAGTCTGTTTAACTTTGTTCTTCCAAGAATCAACTTGAGAAGTAATTTGTTTAAGTACAGGATTAGATTTTAAAAAGGGTCACAATTCAAACCCCCCCTTTCTTGTGACTATATTATCTACTTCAGTGGCGTGGAGAGTAGAGAAGAGGGAAGGGGGAAACCGATTTTGGGAGAGTGAAGGGAAGAAGAAAAATGAACAAGAAAATATCTTATTCCCTTCTTAAAATAATTCTTCTCATTTCAAATATTTACATAATTGCCACTGCCACATATTTACATAATTGCCATGCTTGCTTAATAAGTTTCTACGCTGCTAACCGTTACATCTAAGCGGGATATTACACTTACAACATACAGGATCTCCACCACGCACCATCTCCTCCCACACAACCACCACACAGCCAGAAACCAAACACAACAACAGCAACAACACGAGCCACACGGCCACCAAACCTTCCCAACTCCCCGCAGCCCCACTCACAACCAACCGACCACCCCTCAAAATCCACCAGAACCAAAACCCACAGCCACACACGGACAGTCGCGGCCTCCCTCTCCCTACCCACTTCCAACACACGCAGCCAAACACAACCCAAAAACCCACTAAAATCCGAACCTATAACAAAGCTACAAAGCCTCGAAAACGCAAACAGCCCTCACCACAGACCGGAACCGAATCAAAACTTAAAAAGGTGCCCTTTTTTTCATTCTTCAAGTTTAGATTTAGCCCGTTTCGAAGAGATTTTGGAGAAACTATTTCAATTTTTGAGGAGAACACGAAAATGGATTTCTGAAAACATAGTTTTTTTAAAAAAAAAAAAAGAGTTTTGGTGCTCCGGCGCGGTGGCGCCTCCGGCGGCCGCCGCGCCGGAAACCGAGTCATTTATTTAATTCTTAAATGATTATTTGGTTTTTTTATTTTTTTTAATTAAATAAATACACATGTGGCATCTGACTCAGCTAAGTCAGCTGCCACATATACGTTGACTTGGTCAAAATTGAGGGATGGGGCCACTTTTGCAAAAGGGGTCAAAGTTGGGGTCTAATAATCCATTTTTTTTAAAGGGGGCCAAAATCGCAACTTTTTAAAACATAGGGGGTAAAAAATACATTTAAGCCTTTATTGTTTTATAACGGGTGGCTTATTCCCAAAGAAAAGAATAGTTTTCTTTTTTTAATATAAAATAAGAAAGCTGAGTTTTTATCATTTTTGTTTGCAAACACAAATCACATTGAAAATTAGGGTTTATAATTTACGGTATCATTCTCTCTGTGTTATTGCGATCTAACAAACTATGTCGATTTTCGAGTACAACGGAAGTGCCCTAGTAGCCATGGTTGGCAAGAATTGCTTCGCCATTGCCAGCGATCGAAGACTCGGTGTTCAGCTTCAAACCATAGCTACCGATTTCCAAAGAATTTCCAAAATTCATGATAAACTCTTCATCGGTCTTTCTGGACTCGCCACCGATTCTCAAACACTGTAACTAACTCTCTTACTTTTTTTTTTGTCTTCTGAAACCTTTTTTTTTTGGATTTTCTGATTTTTGATATTTTTTTGTGATTGAAGTTATCAGCGTCTTGTGTTTCGGCACAAATTGTATCAGCTTCGTGAAGAACGTGATATGAAACCGGAGACTTTTGCTAGTTTGGTGTCTGCTATGCAATACGAGAAACGGTATTGTGATTTACTGATTTAGATCTGGATTTTGTTTAGGTTTAGTTTGTGATGTGAATTGAATGATTTGTTTATTTTAGTGGAATTAGGGAAATTTATGTGATGATTTGTAAATATTTTAGATTTTAGATGTACTAAGATTAGGTTAAATTTATGAGTGTGATAATCATAATCTGTTAAAAAAAGTGGCTTTATTTGTATTTTGACTTTTTAATGTGTGACACAACCCTAATAGAACTTGGTGTGATGCCGACGATAATTTTCATTGTATATTGGTGGTGGAAGTAAAGGGATTGGGTCGTTAGTTAGGTTGCAAAGTGCATGGTTGCAACCACAATATAAAGGTTTTGGACGCCTCTGCAACCAAGTTGTGATTTTAATTGCAGCTGTATCTGCAATTTTACGCAATATTATGAATTGCTACGTAACTGTGAGAGTAATCTCGTTTTTAAATCTTGGCGAAGTGTATCAGGGTAGTATATGGTAGGCTGGTTAGAACAGAACAAAGTTCGTATGTTTGATTCATGTTAAGAGTAAAACAGAATTAGACATAAGGCAGAAAAATAGTACATTTTGGTTCAATTAAGGTGGAATGGAAGAGAGTAGAACAGGCTTTATAGACTGTTTCTTATTTTGTCTTGCTTTCTGCCAAATGCTATCTAAATCCCAACAGCTGTGTAGTGTATCGGCATTGGTGTGTTTGAGGACTGAGGAGATAGTCGTTTTAATTGATCATAAGTTCATAACAAATTTTCTCTGTTTTGCTGATGCATATAGACCAATAAATTGTTGAAATTTAAACCCTCTGAAATTCTATGTTTCTTCCTTTTGGTTGTTTACATACCTGATTACATCATAACAATTTCCAATAAACTATAAGATTGTATACACTTTTTTTTTATGTTTACAATTCACGGTGTTGAAACTTTAAAAACAAAATATGCTTTCTTTTTCTTTTTAGGTTCGGTCCATACTTTTGCCAGCCTGTAATTGCTGGATTAGGGGATGATGACAAACCATTCATTTGCACAATGGACGCGATTGGAGCAAAGTAAGTTGAATTGTTCTACTGTTTATATATAATCTTGGAGTGGGAGGTTTGCTTGCCTTCAAGTTATAAACATTTGCAATGTGTAGTATAAATTTATAATGCTAATTGCTATTTTAGTAAAAAGCATGCTTCTTATACATATGGCTGGGCTGTATTTTATATCACATTATGCATTTGTTTGGGAGGTCTGTGGCAATCATCATCTGCATATATGAACAATTTTGCTGAACTTTACTAGTTCCAGACTTCCGGCTATTCCAGTTACTTGAAAATTAGATGTGGTGTGTTTCAGAAATGTTTTGTTCTTGAATTTCAATAGTGGAGAAGTTGGTGATTTCTATTATGTGATAGAAAGCAAGTAAGAAAATTGAACGGATAATGAATAAAAAGTTAGAGCATGTTAGAGCGACAGAAACAACATAGGTTTCTTTTATAACAAATTTAAGTACTGGACCATATTTATGATTTGTGAAACTGGAAGCTAGTAAGTTTTATATGTGTGTATGTTGGTGATTTTTGTTGGAGCAGAAACTTGCCACATCACTTGATTTGATATAAGATTAGTCATATTACTTGTATTTTTGTGTATAGCATGTTGCCTTTATACTTAGATTTCACTGACAGACACGGTAACGGGTAGCACTCTTGTTTTCCAACCCCACTATTACTGTACTTCGAATAGTTGTGGGGCACTGTGTACTCACAGTCACAGCCTGTGGGTGGCAAACATTTCGGGTTGTCAAGCCATTTCTCCCCTCAATCGCCTAAATTAATGAAGAGGTTTACTTCTTAAGAAGATCCCCTAAACTAAATAGGAAGAGATGTGCTTCACAAAAAGGGGGTAATGGCTTTGCTCCTGACCATGATATCCCTCATGACACTTTATTGGAGCATAGTTAGCAGTGGCCGCTTCTAGAGCCTTTTCCCAATACGCAGAGCCTTTTCCCTAAAAATAATGGTATTATACATAGAAATCACATGTTGTTTGAGATGTGTAGTTTATAAAAATCTGCTTGTCATTCTTGATCCCGCAAACTTTGACGTCCAAGCTGTTATTGAGATAGCAGTCACACTGAAATATACTCCTATGATAAGCTCTGAAAAATAATGCTTTTATCAGTTTATGCTATATATTTTTTTAAGTTTTTTTTTCCAGATGCTATATTTAGCTTTTGATAAAGCTCTGAAACAATTTTTTTGAGAAGTTACTATAATAATGTGTAAATATGCTTTGTGCATCATTAATTCATTATCCAATAATAACCAAGCATAAAAAAAAAAAAAAAATTGAACACCCCGCCCACCACACACACACACATTTATACCTCATGTTAATCCTCTGATCCGAAAATATTTGGGATTGTATGTTGTTTTGAAAGTTCCTTTTATGCAAAATATTATTCCCCTCAATTTTTAGAATAATCTGAATCAGCGTTACCGATGGCAGACAGCCAAAAATATGTCATTTCAAGCCGCCGTAAAACTCTGTGATGCTGCCATCCTTTACAAATTTGATATGGTGGTTGTCAATCTGCCACCGCAGCCCACCATGGCGCCGATGTTTGACAACACTAACATGAATGTTATATTTCATATATATAAGCTCTGCATTTATGAGATTCTAATGTTTTTATTTTATTTTTTTATTTTTGTATATACAGGGAACTTGCAAAAGACTTTGTTGTTGCTGGAACTGCGTCCGAGTCTCTGTATGGTGCTTGTGAATCGATGTTTAAGCCTGACATGGTTTGTCCCAAAGTTTAACTTATTTTGTCTTTTACTTCAACTTTTCTGTATTTTTTGCGTATTAGTGCAGTCATGTCTGTTTTTCACTTGTTTTGGTATTGTTTTAATAACAAGAAAGCATATATCTAACAGCACATGTCCGCAGCCTACTATACTTTAACACTAAATGCTTCTTAAATTAGATTGAACCATCATCCACGTATAACAAATCTCTCTACACCCTTGGTATCTGTGGGTGAAGCCATCAAGCCTTCACCATGAGGTGGTTTTCAAGAAAATGGGGATTCAGGATTGTATCTTCAGTTTATGGTTTTGATGGAGCTCATAGGATCATATAACGGGGAGCTGGTTGTAGGAGAGAAGGAGCACCCCCCCTCATGGATGGAAGGGGTTCCGCCACATTGAAAATTGTCGAGGGAAAGACACTTGGTTATGGACCTGCACTCCATGGTACTGGTTTAATTTCCAGCCCAAGATTTCGAAATAGAAGACATGTAATTCTGCTTTTACTGTTCAGGCTTGGACACAAGCTGGCTCCAAGCATGAGGATTTGATGCAGGTTTGGGGGATATTTCCTAAACATAAAGAGCACACTTCGATCCAGGGCATATTTCAGTGGGTAACTACAAAGCTCAACCACTAAGGATCAGCAAGGTAGATGCTGAGTTCTGCCCTATTTCATTCGAGCAGTTTAAGATAGAGTTTGAGCTACATTCTGGGCCCACATACAAGTTCTATAGGAAGATCGATGATTGTAGTACTGGGCAAAAGCAACGAGCAGAAAAGATCAGGGTTAATTTAAAATAGTTATCGGGTTACAAAAATGTAACAGTAGTGTGCAATGTCCGACTTCAGAGTGGAAGTGAGACGTTCTTTAGTGTAAAGGGAATCTGAGATTCAAATAGAAGAGGCCGCTCGACAATTTTGCGATTGTTTCTTCAGCAACAAAGTTTTGCACTATTTCATACCCCATGATTTAGCTTAGCTTGATAGATTTTCTTAACATCATTTCTCAATGTTTGCCAAAAGGACAGCTTATAATTTTTGTGCTTGGTTTCTTAATACAGGAAGCCGAGGAATTGTTTGAGACCATCTCCCAAGCACTGTTATCATCTGTAGACCGTGATTGTCTTAGTGGCTGGGGTGGACATGTCTATGTTGTGTAAGTTTATAAATTCTCTTCTTCTTTAGTTGTTTGTTATTGGTGATTCTACTTATTGAATTGTCATAAGTTTTTCTTTTCATGCACTAGTCAATATGCCTAGTTCATCTTACAAGCCACTAGGTTGGACAAATGACTTTAGCCTTAGCATGTGGAAAATCATTTTGACAAAACATCATGATGAAAACAAACTTTGTATATATTCATGTATTTTTCATAAAAATTGTTAGAAAAAAAATATTAACGTATATGGCATCTTTTTAAGTTCAAACGAATTTTTTTAAATTTTTAAATAATAATAATACAAACTAAGAGTGAATTAAATAATCATAATATATTTTGATTAATTAGGATTGGTTTGCGGTTAAATTATTTGTAATTAGTTTATTTTAATATAAAATCATATTTTTTTAATCTCTCAAGGCAAGTTTTTAAAAATTAAATTGGAAATTACTGATTTGCCTTGATTAATAATAATGTAAATTATGTTTTCTAAAATGTTAAACCTTTATCATTTTTCTAAAATGTTAAACCTAAACTTTTATCATAGTGGCTTATTGGTCCTCAAATTTTGTTTGCTGCAGCACTCCAACAGAAGTAAAGGAAAGGATTTTGAAGGGAAGAATGGATTAAGGTTTAAGCCATCTGGTCAACTACTTCAAGTTTACTATGTTTTCTGTTTAATTCGGAGCTGAATGGCAGAACATGTACCATCCGTTGTTAATGGGTACCTTGTTATTGTGCACTTCAATTAAACGTACCTGGAAAATTATTTACAAACGAGTTCAGCTGTTCTATATAGAATTTTTAAAATTATCGGTGAAAGTAGATTATTTAATTGGGTATGCTGTGAATTGAATTATGAGTATGTATTGGAATGTTTCTAGGATAGACTGGCATGCAAGACACATCGATTTTTCCCCCGAGTCCAATTCATCGTTTTTTCCCTCAAGATGTTATTCACATGAGTAATTAAGTGACTTTGTTGATTGAGGGTGGGATATAGGGTTTGGAGCAATAAGGTTGTTTTTTCAATTTGGCTTAAATGCAAATATTAGTCTTTCTATTTTTTTTGAACTGAAGTTTAGGTCTCCTTATTTTAAAAATCAGATTTTTTTATCCTCCACCCTACAAATTTAATTTACATTTTATTACTAGTTTATAGTAAAATACTTTAATAATAACAATTATTAAATCAGGTATAACAATTATAGAATTTGGACGCTAATAACTCCTCAATCTACTACTTCAAAATTGGGTTTTGTTTTTTATATTAGGAGGTGATGATATCTTGGTTGTGGTTGTGGGTGTTGTATACTTTGCTAGGAATAGGAGGAAAAAATAGAGAGTGGAAAGTTGCGATTTTTTCTAGTTTAATTTTGTTGTGTTTCTGAGTTGGAGGTTGTTAAAGAAGAGAGGAAGTTGGGGTAGAAGAAATGAAGACATGAGGTTTGTGTATAATTAATTAACATGGGGATCAATTTGGATTTTAAGATAATAAGGTAAAATTTATAAATTAAACCAAAATTTCATTTTTTTAAGTATTGAGGTAAAGTTAATTAATTAACAAAAATTTGGATTTTAAAATAGGGATCGAAATTTCATTTTTTTAATGAAGAGGCAAAAAGTAACTTATAATTTCTCTTTTTTTTACTATTTATTTACTACTCTTTTTTCCTCAATTTTTTTAACTTCTCTTTACATGTCATTAATGAATGATAATTTCATAAAGAAACTTATAATTTCTCTTTTTTATATAAATTAACCACATTTCTTAATGTAAATACATTATTTCCAAAATTCTTTGTATTTATAATAGCAAAGAATTAGTAAAAAAATTTCGTTCTTCTATTTATTGTATTCCTTGTAATTGCAAGTTAAAAGGAATAATACTAATTCCATTTATAATATGCGATTTTATTTTTTAGGAGTACATGGACAATCAAAATTTAACTATCAATTCCAACAGAGAATTCTCTGCACGCATTCCATGACAGTAAAAAATAGTAAAAATAACTTATTTGTTGTTTATCAATCATTTCCTAAAAAACACATTACTGCATTTAATAACCTGCTCCTGATTACCGTATAAAATAACAACGCATCAAGCTTTGATGAAATTTGAATGAGAAGTTGTTGAAAAGGTTTGATGAAAATTGAATGAGGATGGATTGTGGATAACACGTTTATTGTTAATTTTTAGTTCAACATATTACTCGCACGACGTGTTTTTTACATGTTTCAATGATTACAATCAGTTTCCAACGCATGAGGGACATGATATACATCATCACATGGTTTATGTGCGCCACCTTACATTGACTGCGCATGTTTTCTTGGGTTATGTAGGTTTAATTGTGACTGTTCCCTTTCCATCACAGCAGCCAACTCATTTAAAGCTTATGTTCCATATCTGCAATAATTGCTGATAGTTCCCAATGAATTTATGGTTGAGGGAGGTGGTCTCAACTCTTTAAGACAGTTATTAAGCTGTCTATATAAGCTGCGCCCCCAACATTATATCAACCTATTCATACATTCAAACAAAAATAGTTAGTATTTCCAACTTCTTTCCTACGAATCTAAGTACCAGACTACTCAACATAATAATTAAGTGTCACAACATTTGGATAAATTGAACCAATATATAAGCCACATGTTCGTGATACAGTATATGGTACTGTGAATAAGTTTTTGTACGATTTTGCTCTTTTCAATTTAATAACAACAGAGTATAATAACTCTTTAGAATGAAAAATAAAAATAGTAGTAATAATAATTAATAATAATTATAATAATAAATGGGGTGATAGGATTGATTAGCTTAAGAACCAACATCCAGAAACTTAACAAAAATAAAATAGATTAGTCTACAAGTAAACAAGTACTTCAGACTCCCAGTTTTCAGACACTGTTCATCAGACTCTGATCTTCAGACACTGTTCTTCAGACGCTGTTCTTCAGACTCTGATCTTCAGACTCTGATCTTCAGACTCTGATCTTCAGACTCTGATCTTCAGACTCAAATCTTCAGACTCTGATCTTCAGACACTGTTCTTCAGACGCTGTTCTTCAGACGCTGATCTTCAGACGCTGATCTTCAGACTCTGATCTTCAGACTCTGATCTATATTAGAGTGAAGAATAGGTTTGGGAAGACGATCCGTTATCCTACTTTTGTTCCACCAATGAGTTTTAGCGTTGAGAAGAATGTTATTCCAGTCAATTTACCCAACGTCGTGCCAAGACCATTTGTGCACGATGAGATGAACTTTCAACTGACCTACGATAAAGTACTTGCTGCCGATGAAATAGAAGCTGGATTTTTGGTAATCACATTATATATACTCATATGATTATTATATCCTTATAAAATATTAATATACTAACAATTCATATATTTTGTTCACCAAGGAACTTGCTTATTTTGGGTTTTCTCACCTGGCTTTGGATAGAGGATGGATGTGTCGCAACATTTGGATAAATTGAACCAATATATAAGTTTTTTTACCACATTAGATCATGGGACGCTGATATATATGGCAACCATCAGGGGTGCGTATAAGTTAATTTAGAAATATGGGTTAATTATATGGGTGTTGATACAACCTACGCTTGAAATAGAACAATGTCTCTGCGTTTTATATCTGCAATAATTGTTGATAGTTCCCAATGAATATATGGTTGAGGGAGGTGGTTTCAACTCTTTAAGACAGTTATTAAGTTGTCTATATAAGTTGCGCCCCCAACATTATATCAACATATCCATACATTCAAACAAAAATAGTTAGTATTTCCATCTTCTTTCCTACGAATCTAAGTACCAGACTACTCAACATAATAATTAAGTGTCGCAACATTTGGATAAATTGAACCAATATATAAGCCACATGTTCGTGATACAGTATATGGTATTGTGAATAAGTTTTTGTACGATTTTGCTCGTTTCAATTTAATAACAACAAGGTATAATAACTCTTTAGAATGAAAACTAAAAATAGTAGTAATAATAATTAATAATAATAATTATAATAATAAATGGGGTGATAAGATTGATTAGCTTAAGAACCAACATCCAGAAACTTAACAAAAATAAAATAGATTAGTCTACAAGTAAACAAGTACTTCAGACTCCCAGTTTTCAGACACTATTCATCAAACTCTGATCTTCAGACACTGTTCTTCAGACGCTGTTCTTCAGACTCTGATCTTCAGACACTGTTCTTCAGACTCTGATCCTCAGACTCAAATCTTCAGACACTATTCTTCAGACGCTGTTATTCAGACTCTGATCTTCAGACGCTGTTCTTCAGACGTTGATCATCAGCCTCTGATCTTCAGACTCTGATCTATATTAAAGTGAAGAATAGGTTTGGGAAGACGATCTGTTATCCTACTTTTGTTCCACCAATGAGTTTTAGCGTTGAGAAGAATGTTATTCCAGTCAATTTGCCCAACGTCGTGCCAAGACCATTTGTGCACGATGAGATGAACTTTCAACTGACCTACGATAAAGTACTTGCTGCCGATGAAATAGAAGCTGGATTTTTGGTAATCACATTATATATACTCATATGATTATTATATCCTTATAAAATATTAATATACTAACAATTCATATATTTTGTTCACCAAGGAACTTGCTTATTTTGGGTTTTCTCACCTGGCTTTGGATAGAGGATGGATGTGTCGCAACATTTGGATAAATTGAACCAATATATAAGTTTTTTTACCACATTAGATCATGGGACGCTGATATATATGGCAACCATCAGGGGTGCGTATAAGTTAATTTAGAAATATGGGTTAATTATATGGGTGTTGATACAACCTACGCTTGAAATAGAACAATGTCTCTGCGTTTTATATTCAAACTCAGTTTTGCACCTAATGACACAATCGATGTTCCACGCTGCAAACCCATGTTATCTATGTTGTTACTGTCGTCTTACTGCAAAAATTTAAACGACTTGCATGAAGTGTTTTTTCCTAAAGCTTTAAGAAAAAGTTTAACTTGATTCAAGCTTAACTTGATTGACAAGACAAAGTTTACAAAGATTGTTACAACCAATATCCCTATCAACCACTTCGATTTTGTATCTTTTAATGACATATTAGATACAGAAAGGGAGGAAAAGATAGTTGGTGAGTGCGTTTGGATTGTATATATCATAGTTGGTCTATGTCTGGATATATAATTTATGCTAATTTACGGTGTTTATGTCTGTGTTATCTGGTATATATTTAAGATATTATTGATTCTATTTCGCTATGTACAAATAGATGTTATTGGACATGTCGTCGAGAAAGATGCGGTTAGGGAAAATACTCCTAACAGACGAAGACGATGTTAGCATTAAAAGTACTTCGAACGTGGTTTACAAAGAAGTTTTTCGCAACTTATAAAAGTGATGCTCCTTCTATTGTAATAGTACTTTTTAATATCTAATTGATTTTTGTCATAGCATCATGTAATATGACATTTATATATCTTTTCATATGCCATTTATATGACCCGTGCGGCAGCACGGGTGGACAGACTAGTAAACCTAAACCTAAACCTTACAAATTACAAATTAGGCCAAATATCATTTTTGGTCCTTTAAGTTTGACAAGAATACTGGATTAGTCCTTTAAGTTTTTTAAGTTTCAAATAGGTCCTTTAAGTTGTTAATTTAATGCACCTATTTGAAGTTTTTTAAGTTTTTAAGTTTCAAATAGGACCTTAAAAGGGTAACAGTGTAATAAATTAACAACTTAAATGACCTATTTGAAACTTAAGAACTTAAAGGACTAATCCGGTATTTTTGTCAAACTTAAAGGACCAAAAGAGGCATTTGGCCTACAAATTACTAGACTCTAACCCGTGCGATGCACGGGTTTTGTAGAATTTCGTATATAAATATCAAATTGATTATATTTTTATCAGTACTTTGTTACGAAACGATCGGAAAAAAAACAAAAGAAAAGGTGCAAAAATTACACCAATTTAAGTTATTAACTTTATTTTGTTACCAAATAATATTACCAGTTTGTGTTCCCGTTCCTTCTTCCTCAACCTTCATATTCGATTACATTCATGTTAAAAGAACAACTAAAATAAGCAAATTGAAAATAGTAAACATGTTTCAAAAGTCAAAATGAGAAATGTTATAGTCTAGTGTAGTGATTTTTGCAAATAAAAAGGTAGAATAAATAACTTCAAGTAATTAATATAACATAGGAGAAACAAAGAGGTAGACAAAATTACACTAAAAAGTGAAGTTTCTAATGATAAAATTATCATCTGAATTAGTCAAATTATCAACAATTTTAAAGATGCAACTTTAATATCGTAGAACGTAGTAAGTGTACACCAAGAAACTGATCCTAACCGCAAGGGCTGTTAAATCTATAAAAAGGAAAAACAACTGTTATGTGGTAACCGAAAGAAAAAATAATAAAAAGGAACTGTTACGTGGTAATTGGAAGAAAAAATAATAATGAAAAGGAACAATTAATAATGAAAAGGAACTGCTATCAAAAAAGGAATTGCAATGACATTAGTGGCTTTTAAAAAAATGACATTTTCGTGTGCTACCTGATTCAATTCCTTGCAGACCTTTTTTTCAAAAAAATTAATTAGGTCCGTCAAAAAGTGCGGGGTTATGGTTATTAGGTTCAACTGCATGATGGTGAGAGAGATGAAAGTGAGTTAGAAATGATTTAGGAATTGTGAGATTGAAAGAAAGAGGGCCCGAAATTTGTGTTGAATACTTGACATTGAAGCAATTACATGACATAAAAAACATTAGTACCATGGTGGTAAGAGTTGTGATTTGGAAGCATGTGGTACCTGGTTCGATCCCCACCAGGAGTTTTTTTCATAATTTTTTTTCAAAACTAAAAATTAGGGCTAATCATTAGGATTAGGGCAACACTACTTAACATTTAGTATTATAAATACACTAGACCATCGACCCGTGCTGACGCACGGCTCATATCGATAAAATACTTGACAATGAAACACGAAATAGAATAAGAGTCCAATGACATAGTTCATTATATAGTGAAACATCTACTGTGCGAATATAACATAATATGATATTGAAATGTCATAAGTCTGTTGACAATAAAAAAGTTGGATAGTTTGTGAATATCCAGAAATAAAACATGTCGGAAAAACTCATACTTACATAACGAAATACTACACATTACAGAAAACTTCCTTATAAACCACATTCGTTGCAATGTTGGTATCCTCACTGTCCTCGTCATTTATCAAGATCTTGAAACCGTCGTTTGAAGTAACCCTTGATATTGCAACATACAATTGTCCATGTGAAAAAACGGGGGAAGGTAAATAGACACCAACATTTTTTAGCGACTGTCCTTGGCTTTTGTTGATAGTCATTGCGAATGAAACAATTAACGGAAATTGTCTTCGTTTAAACTTGAAAGGAATTCTATTATCAGACGGTGTTAGTGATAACCTCGGTATAAACACTTTCTCGCCAATATTAGATCCAGATATCACCCTTGCTTCAAGCACAAATTTCCCCATCCTTGTGATAACCAATCTTGTTTTGTTGCATAAACCCAAATTTTGATCTATATTCCTTAGTAACATCACTGGAACTCCTACTTTCAATCGCAACCTGTGGTTTGGTAGACCCGATGCAACAATAGTGTTGAGAAATTCAGGCGTGTGAACATCATCAACTGTGTCATCGTTCAGATTCTTATGATAAGGTGTATCATAACTCAAATAGATTTTTTCTTTGCCAGGGATCAAATCTAACACATACTCATTGATCTGGTCAACAATTGTATTTTTTGGTGCTAATATGGCTCTATTTTGGAAATAACTTAAATCACTCATATCTTCCAACAAATTTGGGTAAGTGCTTACAACAATAGATGCAATAGGATTACATGAGCTTGGTAGAAGTAAGTCAGGTGGAATATCAATGTTGATGTTGACGTCATTGCTTTCTCCAACCGTACCATCGCCAATACTTAACACCCAATCAGAAAACAATTTTCTTTCATTTATGTCCGACTCAGATGCACCGCTAAGAACCCTCATGTTTTTTGTTAATGTAAGGACTTCACAATACCTACAGAAGTACCATTAGAATCAATACCTACACCTTGACATTGCATACATGATCGAAAGTACCATTCGACTCCAGTCTCAATTTCGCATATAGTGGCAAGCACCACACCTTGACATACCTACAGAAGTACCATTAGAATCAATACATCAAAACGGCAATTAACCATTGAATGTTTCACACAAAATAATTAAACATAAATTTTAACCTGATTAGCCTTAATCAAACTTTCAACTGTCATTCTTTTGGAATTAAGTAAATCATCCGATAAAGAGACAGAGCTATGTGTAGTCATTTGGCTAACACCTTGAGTCAATTGAATTGATGAATTTTTCATCCTAAAAGAAGCATATTATATAAGACATCGGTTATAACTATAATACATGCACTGCAATTAAAAAAAAATATAAGATAACAACGACTATACCCTATCTTGTAAGCTTCGACCTCATGCAAATTTTCATTGAGTAGCACCTTGGTTCCATAAAATGAGTTCGCAACACCCATCACACCTAATTTATTCAAATACAAAATAGGTTGTTATAAGATTACTATTTGATATACTTTTTAGAAAAATAAGTTATTGTCTTTTAAAAATTGTCGCATACCTAAATACTTTCGTGTCCTGCAAAATTGCAATATCAATATAATAGGGTCTGAGTTGTCATGGTTACCAAAATAGCTTGCTACTTTCTCAGCATGATCAGCCCAAAGAGAACAATGTATGCGATTATTTCTGGAATTGAACAAATATAACGACAAAAGGAGCAATTAATATTAACTACGTGAATGATAACAATGTTGTTTGACGTAAGATTAAAACTCTTACTCCAAATCTTGCAGAGTGAGATCAATGACTTTAGTTTTCCTTCCATTCTTATCAGTCTCCCTTACATCATCCTTTTCAATAACATGCCCAATGACATCTAAAACGACAAACACAAACGCAACAAATCAATAGGTGGTACCTTATGGGCTATATATACATCAAAGCGAAAACAACTATTTAATAAAGCATAAGGAGGCGCATAAGGATTATAGAAATATATGGGATGTAAAAAACGATACCAGTAATTTTTTCTTCTTCAGAGGAATACAGAATTTGCTTGAATGGCATGAAATCAAAAGCATTAATCGGAAGGGTGGGCGCGTCGATTTTTCTGAAGTTTGAAGTAGCCATCATATTAAGCTTGTATTTGTGAGAAGTGAGCTTGTACTGACCATCATTAAACCCCACCATTGTGTTGTCAAGTTCATATGTACCTCCTTCTTCAACCATCGCCTTGAATTTGGAAACCAAAGCCCTTCTTACTGTGGCATGGATTCGTCCACCCTGTGTATAACAACAATTGCGAAACAAAACAGTTTACAACAACAAAAAAAAACAAAACAAAGACGATAAGAAAGTGTGTTCAGGAAATTTTAGGAAGATACACCAACTTTCTCATCGACCAACAACATATTCATAAAATTAATTATACTCGAAACCTTTTTATCCGGAATGCACCAGATGTGAGCAACTCTAACCAACATCTTCAAATCTTTCTTCCCTCCACAGACAGCTAACAGTGGGGGTGTATGCGTTAGACATTTTGGTGTTGTTATGAGTTACCAAATAATGCTTATGCTGAAAGATTTGCAAAATAGTTGAAAGGCAGGTATATTTATATTGTACAAATGTACTCCATGTTAGTATATACGCAATTATGAAGGGCAGACAAAATGGAAAATGACATTATACTACACAGATAACAAAAATTGGCGGCTCCATCAATAGAGAAGTATCCCTTTATTAAAAAGACCTTTAAGGTTCTCAATAAGCATTCAATACAGATTTGGGGGAGATGTCCAATGTTATTATCAGTTATCAAAGCAAACTCAATGTTCAATTTATGTTGTAGGGGGCGCAAACCAACCAGCAATATAGAGGCATCACTTTTTGAAAAAGACCTTTGAGATTCTAAATAAGCATTCGATACAGATTTTATGGAGATTTCCAAGGTTATGTGCGTTAACCAAAGTCAGCTGGCATTTATGATTAAGGGGGGCGCACATCAAGCATTAATCATGGGAAACAAAATATGGCCAAGACATAATAGCACACAGATACCAAAAAATGGCGGCTCTTTGCTTAGATAGTTACTCGTTTATGAAAAAGACCATTAACATTCTCAATAAGCATTCAATAACCATTTGGGGATATTGCCAATGTTTTTGTCTTAGCAAAGTCAGTTGGCATTTATGTTTAAGGGGGCGCATACCAATCATTATTCATGGACAACAATTTTCTAAAAACATGCTAGAATCTGACTATATGCTTAAATTGCAACGCAACCATGGCTGATTGTGGTAGGGTAATAGGGTTAACATTAGTTCGTTTAGAAGGATTATAGCATGTTAAAAGGTATCATAAATGATCAAGTGAAAATCAGACATTTGGTTAACGCACGGACACAGTATAGGCATGATTATAATACGACGATAGACAAAACTTTAGAATGAATTCCAAAAAAGATTGTGTTTAAGAACAAATAAGATTACAATGTGTAGGTTGATTGCGTATCAATGTAGCATAACTCTGTATAGTACATTGAACCTCTAATTTTGATGATCTTTGCTTAAAACACCAGCTTGACATGTTTTTTCGAAACTACGACATTTTGTTTGAAACTACGTCATTTGATTCAAAATTAAAAACATTACATTAAACAATGAAATTAAAGATAATAATATTTTGATTCCGGATAAACTTAAAAACGACAATCTGATGATTTCATTACATATTGCTTAAGATGGAAGTGCTTACAATTGAACTGAAAAGACGATAATTGAACAGGTACATATAAGAGAATAAATCTCAAAACAGAATGAAAGGAAATGGCATAAAACTAAAATAAACCAAAACTCAACCAAGGCAAACAGTTTGGAACTTGATTTCACTTGACATAGGCTTTTAAAGATTCAAAGACGTCTGACACTAAAGTAAACCGTTGTGTTATTCCCAGCAACTGGAGCACCAATAATCATGTACGCACCACGCTGAAGCCTCCGTGCATCAACCATTCTCTTCCATTCTCCTCCTATCCTCCAAGTGCTTTGGGTCAGAGTTCCAAACACAACAATGCAGTCCCATTTGTTTCCATTATCATCTATAAGCGCCAAAGCAGTGTTATTCTTGTCCAAAGATAGCTCACAAAATCCAATGTAGGCCAATTTCTGCAATAATAGCAAAGAAATAAGTTACAAAAACGCTGTATAAATTTACTGGTTCAAATATATGTTAACTTACCAAAAATCCTGAAGTGATATCAGATGCAGTAAGGTGCTTCTCATAAGAAATGGCGAAATTGTTCAAATCATGACGGTATGACAACCGGTGAATCGACTCAGGAAATCCAAGCAAGAAATGATCAGGCTTAACATATTTCTCAATAACAAACTTCATCGGAGGATCAAACAGAGGGAAATCAATTTTCCTCTTAATTCTAGATTTGATTTTCTTTAGCCAAAATCTCTCAAACCCTTCGAAAACCAAAGTCAGCCACGCACCAAGGCTTATGCCATAGAAATCACGAAGAGCAGCAAAACCTTTTGTCAAAAAAATGAAACCATTGAATCTCTCCAACTTAATTTCAAACTGATTGTTGTTACGGTCAATCAGTGTCGCATAGTTGTCTATTTGATCACCAAAGTCAGAAAAAACAGGTAGGCATCATAACAGCACCCTGAAGCAACACAGGCAACCAAAAATTAACAAATCAATTTAAGACACACACACACATAAACATAACAAACAAAAAGACAGAGGTTTTATTGAAAACAAAGAAATTACACTTACACAATCAACCTCATACTCGACAGTATAAGTCCTGTATTTCATACGAAGATTATTTATGATCTTGTCAATCTCATTAACAGGATTCGGATGTAGAGGTGCTGTTAAAAAAATTAAGTAAATATGTGGTTAGAGTCAGGTGATATTGAATGTTATAAAAACGATACAAAAAACAACTCGAAGTATGAGTGAAGCAGTAGTTTACCGGTTAAACAATGGTAGGAAAGCAGAGCTTCAGCACCACGATCAGCCATGGTTGTTTGAATGGTATGAAAGGAGAGGAATATGATGCAGAAGTTGCAGGTCGATTATATATATATATATATATATATATATATATATATATATATATATATATATATATATATGCAGTAAAGAGGTACATGAATGCAGGAGTGGAAAGATGAAAGGCTAGGAAGTTAAATGAGCATGGAAAACTGAAAGTTGGAGCCTGAAAACCGCGTGATTAATGCTCCAATTAGTAGGAAACCGTGCGTGTTTAATGCTCCACTAAGTGGTTACTGAAAAGCCAAGAGTTGGGGGTTTGATGGAGGGAAATGCAAATTTCGAATTTCAAATGTTATAGGTATAGAGCAATTAAATGCAATTGTTATGGAGGGAAATTTTAGGTTAGAATTAGGTTTTTTTTAGGGTTAAGGACAGCTTGACATGTTAAGCTTTATAAATAAGAGATGACATTGAAGCAATTACATGACATAAAAAACATTAGTACCATGGTGGTAAAAGTTGTGATTTGGAAGCATATGGTACCTGGTTCGATCCCCACCAGGAGTCTTTTTCATAAAAATTTTTCAGAACTAAAAATTAGGGCTAATCATTAGGGTTAGGGCAACACTACTTAGCATTTAGTATTATAAAGATAAAGATTACATTTTTTTTATTTATTTATGCTACTTTCGAAAATTTTCTCCCTTAAAAAAACTTGTGTTTTCTAGTTTCTTTTTATGTAAAAAATATTTAGTTCATGTGACAAGATATACAACTCCATATGTATAAGTGTGGGGTTGGGAATGTGTAGTTGGTTTGGTGATAATTTGACGAGGATAGTGGACGATGAAATCAAGTAATTTTTTTGGTTGGATCCGTGGTTGGAGGGTGACCCTTTAAATGTTAGGTTTTCCCATCTTTTTGAATTGTTTGAGAATCGATTAGTGTTAGTTGCTAAGTTGTGTTCGTTAGGGTGGGAAGTAAGGGAAATGCTTGGAAATGGTGGCAGAGGTTATTAATTTGGGTGGAGGAGGAGGTGAAAGAGGTAGGGAGTGTGGTGAATTATTGTTTAATACTTTTTCCGTAGGATGGTGTGGAGGATAAATGTGATTGGCTTATGATTAATGTAAAGGATATACAATTCGCGGGGTTTATTCAATGTTAACCAATGTGAAACATGTGTTTTGACCTGAGTTATATGACATTATCTGGAACAACCAGCTCCTTTAAAAGGTTTCTCTTTTTGTTTGGTGGTTGCTTTGTGTTTACCGATGTTTTTGGTATAGTTATAAGTTTATTGCTTGCAGGATCAAACTAGAAATCATATGACATATTGTGCAAATGTTTTCCATAAAATGTTTGAATGTTCATGGTGTTCATGAGTTTGAATGTAAAAAAGACGAAGATAACTGTATTGTTCGACATAATCAACAAAGGTTTTCAGATATTAAAATAAAACAACACTTCAAAGATGAAAGAAAAACAACTTAAAAGGAAATTATTTGTATTGCATAAGTAAAATATGGTTCATCAAATCAAACATACATTGTCATATTACTCTTTTCTCTCTGTGGTAATTTGAACATAAAGATATTTGTTTTTGATTTGTGACCCTTTTTTCCTATGACAAACTTCTATACATACACAAAAATAAGTAACTAAAACTAACAATCCTAAAAGTCTTAGACAAATTCAACATGTTTTCACATGTCTCCCACTTTTGACTTTGCATCTTCACAAAGTATTTGAATTTCTTACTGTCGAAACTGAAAAATTTGAATATGCCAAGACTAAACACAATCTCTTGAATGTAACTTATCTCTGGACTGAAACCAAAAACAAAGTTCTAACTTCGACTAGAAAATGTTCTTATCGAACAAACAACATTAAAAACATAGGCTAACACTTTGTAATCAGATTCCTACGAAGGATAATTTATTATGGTGATGAGATATTCAGTCTACTTATATTCATTGTACTATTGAGTGTGGATGTTAGTGTTTGATATATTGTTCAACAATGGTTTTCTTATATTGGTGACATTGTTGTTGCTGTAATCAAAAAAGCAGTACCAAATTCATCTTTAGAAAGATCTGAAGTGATCAGGGCTGTAATTGTACGTACTTGTAAAGAACTAAAACGTAGTAATGGTATAATAATAAAGTATGATGATAATGCGGCGGTTCTCATTGATAAAAAAGGAAATCCAAAAGTTGTGACACCCCAATCCCCGAGAACATAATTAAAAGATAAATCACACATTTATCACACATCATGGTGTTACTACTTCAACATACATCTCATATCAATTATTCAATATAAAAATTTCATCAACATATTTAGATCGCATCGGAATAAATCATAATCAACATCATATAAATGTCATGTCTCGGTTCATAACATACAACTCAACATAATATATCAACAACAGTTTGATCATAAGATTTCATAGCATAAAATCCAACAAAAGAAAAATCTCGACATCCTAGATCAGAGCTCCTAAATCTAGACTCCTCGAGAAAAGCAGATAAATATGAGTAGGCCTCATGCCATCCACATCAACTCACAAGCAAGATGCTACTCCTCAACCTGCACGACGTCTACACCACAAGGGTTAGGCGACAAAAGTCGCTGGGGGTAAGATATACATTCAACATAAGAGATTAATAAATGCTTGTAAGTTCAGGCAACAATAATATCATCATCAATACGTCCACATACATTCACAAAAAGCCTGGTTACATTAGCATATTCACATTCAATCATCATCCGGGTTACCCCACAATTATATACATATCAAGTACTCATACCAAATCATGTTTGTATATAATCATCAACTCAAGTTAAATCAATTCAATTTCATCATAATCACCAAGTATCCAATTACCAATTAGATGCACAAGTTCACGCCAAAACATTACCACATACGACGCTTCATGTGTATGCAATGCGTCTAAGGACTCTACATGCATGTGGTACCGGGTTGGATGTCAGAGTTATTTTACCTATTGATCCCTCGTCTTTACATACTCGTCTTTACATAATTGGAAAGTCGGAACTATGTTACCGAACAATCCACTCGTCTTTACATACTCATCTTTGCATAAGACTAACTTATGAATACATGGACCCACGTATAGACTCGACAATGCACACCAAACATACTCATTATTCGTTATACATTTTACACCATCATATAACATATCATCACCATTTCAACACCAATCGCATTGTCAAATAATTAAGGTCACACATCAACAAGTCATAATCAAGCATTGCATCATCGTATTCATTCATCAATCAATATAGTATAAGCATCATACAAGACAACCTTGTTTTACTTCATTCGTAAAGTCCACAATACACATTTAATCAACGAGGTTTCATATATCACATATATAAACAACAACATATCATAATCATCACAATATCATCATGTTTACATTCTTCAAAATTCACATAATTCACATTTCATGACTTAATCTCGCAAGTTACATCAAACCATCATCATTCCACTTCTTAAATTATGATACAACACCATTCATATCATCATAAACATTTGACCTACTTGCATGTATTTTACGGCTCAAAATAAATCTCCAAGTTCATTTCATAATTTATCATTTTCGTCTATAAATTGATTTAACTCATTTTAATGCAAGCATTCAATACCCATTAATAATTCATCAAAACAGCATCAAAACAACACAAAAGGAATGTCCAGGGATGTCTCGAAACATCCCAAACGACCAAAACGCACGGAACAACAAATGTTGTTACTGCACAGCTTCGCCCAATGAAGTCCTGTTTTTTGGGCAACCAGAAAACAGGTTTTCCCTTACGGGAAGACCTCAAAAATCTCCCAAAAATCTCATTTTCGATTTCAACCATCTTAAAACCATTGTATAAATAGTACACATAGTTATTACACTTAAAAGGAACAATTAAAACACAACAACACATCAATTCAACATGGATTCTCAAGGTTTTTCACTTAATTAATCAAAACTCAAAACTCGCTTTTATCAACAACTTAATCAACCAAACATGGTACAACAACAACAACAACACTTCATTCATACTCAACATCATCATAATCACTTATTTTAATAGTTACAACAACAACTTATTCATTTCAACATCAACTTATTCATTTTCACCAAATTATGTTATTTTGCCAAAACACAACAACAACAACTTAATTCACAACAAATCACATATTCAACTTAATTCTTTCATTAATTCAACAAGTCATGGCAGCAACTTAGTAAACAACAACAAACTTAATCATTTCCATTCAATTATCATGTTATCCATCAAAATTGACAACTTATCAATTTAATATAACAAACCATGAATTTTGACATGAATAAAACATGAATTCACCAACATTAACATACTCAAATTAATCATGAAAAATAGAGCACGAATTTCACATAATCAACCACAACAATTATGAAATTAAGCATAAGCTAAAACACCCAAACAACCTATTTGTTTCTTAAAACCCATATAATGAAAATAATCTTCTCTCTTACCTCAAAACTCTTCAATAATGGCTTCCTAGCTTCAATTCTTCACTTCCTAGTGTTTTCCCCTCTTCTAGCCTCTTCATTCTCTCTTCTCTCTCCTTAGCCTCTTCTCAAAATTTTCACAAATGATTTGACCTAGTTCACTAACACTAACATTTCTCTTTAAATATAATGGGTATGAGTCACTTACACTAGTGGACTTAGTTATATCCAACTCTCATAAATAAAACACTATTCTTTTACTATATTTAAACATTCCCTTTCTCTATTTTACCATAACTCTCTAAAATTCAAATTTCAAACTTTTAATGTATTACAAAAATACCACTAACCCTCAAATGACCAAAATACCCTTAATCATTTAAAATTCACTACTCCACCGAAATAAATAATTAACAGATATAATAATTAGACAAATAATAATAACTATTAACATACAATTCTAGGGTTAATACCACTTTTGGTCCCTGTAATATGAGCGAATTCCGGTTTTAGTCCCTGTAAAAAAAAATTTAGATTCTATACCTATCATTTGAGATTCTTCCACTATTGGTCCCTCACTTGGACTTGTCAGCAGAATCTGCTGACGTGTCCAGCTGACTGTGTAATTATATTATTTTTTTATTTTTTTTAATTATAATAAAATACCACTTTGATATTTATATTATAAACCATTTATTTTAAATCAGAAAACCATAAAACAAAAATAGAATTTACAAAACCCTAGTTCCACTTTTAGTCCCTTCAAATTCCATTATCTTCTTCTTCCCGTCCGTTCTTCTTCTTCTTCTCCAAAACGGCTTCTCCAAAACGAACGGCTGCAAAACCCAGTCTTCCCGTCCGTTCTTCTTCTTCTCCAAAACGAACGGCCAGAAAACCCAAAAAAGGATAACCGTCCGTTTTTCTTCTAGTCCGGTCGAACTCGATTGAATACAGTGAAGCAAAGCAAGTTTCAAGGTACGTTTCTTACCACTTTTTTTTTACAGAGATGGGACTATTCAATGTAGTTTTTCACCATGGTGGTGAGTTTGTACGAGAGAAAACAATGTTCTACAGGGGTGGGTTGCAAACTGTGATTACTGGGCAAGATGAAGATTTATGGAGTTATTTTGAAGCTGTAGGTTTGGTGTTGGGATGGAATTATGCTAAATCTACATTTAGGTTGTGGAGGAAGATAGAGGGAGTAGATGAGGGTTTCAAGCATGTCTTACTTGATGATGATATTAAAGCTGTTGGGTCGCATGCAATGAGGACGAAAGAGGATGCACACATATATGTTGAGCACAATGTGAGTAGTAACAGTGAGAAGGTATCTGAACCTAAGTGTATTGGAATGAATGAAGCTGATGACAATGGTGAGGATAACAGTAGTGAGGATGAAGTCAGAGGGATAAGGTTTGATGATAGTGAAGAGGAGAGGGCGATTGGTTTGGATGATGGGTTTGGTGTTATTGAAGTTGAAAGACCTGCAAATGGAACAAACAGGATTGAGATAGGAGGGCAATCTTATAGGTTGAAGACTGTTGCTAACAAGTCTCCAGGTAAGAAGAATGTTGGTGCTGGTAAGTTGAAAGTGAAATTTCCAGTTTCATGTACACGTGGGTCTACAAGTAGGCTTGATGAGGAAGACGAGTATGTGTCTGATGAATTGGGCAGTTCTGATCCTGATGCTTCAGATGATGAAAAGGGTACAAAGTATGAGAAATTTAGGAAGGAACAATTGAGCAAGAGCTATCAGTTCAAGTTGGGTATGGAGTTTAACTCTGCAAGATTTTAAAGATGCTATTACTGAATGGACTGTTTTAAATGGTTACCAACTTAAGTTTGTGAAAAATGATAAACAAAGGGTGAGGGTAGTGTGCAGGGGCAATTGTGGGTTATTAGCTTTGTGTATTAAAGTGGGGGACAGACACACATACCAACTTAAAACGTGGATAGGGGACCACTCATGTCCAAGGGTTTTAAATAACAAGTTTGCTACTTCCAAGTGGGTATCCAAAGATGTCATCAAGAAACTACAATCATCTGACAAGCTCAACATTAATCAAATTATGAATGATATGAGGAGAGACCATTCAGTGGGCATAACTAAAGGCAGGGCATGGAAGGCAAAGGAAATTGAAAAAGCAGTGGTTGAAGGTGATGCATCAAGACAATACTCTTTGTTGTGGAGGTATGTTGTAGAGCTAAAAAGGGTATGTGCAGGAAACACTTGTAAAATTAACATGGAGATGCCAATTCCTACACTACAACCAAGGTTTAGCCGTTTCTACTTTTGCTTTGATAGGTGTAAAAAGGGATTCACTAGTGCATGTAGACCTTTCATTGGTATTTGTTGGATATTTGGTTGTTGGCTTCATGTTTGCTAAAATCAAATAGACAAGCAATTTGTGCTTCAGAAGCTGAAATCTCAAGGAGTATGTCTTCAGAAGCTGGGTCAGAAGCTGGAACAGTACTTCAGACGCACTGTTCAGAAGCTGACCTTCAGACGCACTGTTCAGACGCTGACTTTCGTTGACCTTCAGACGCACTGTTCAGACGCTGACTTTCGTTGACCTTCAGACGCACTGTTCAGACGCTGACTTTCGTTGACCTTCAGAAGCTGCATTTCAGAAGCACGTTTTCTGCGTTCATTCTTGTGCCTTGATTCTGTTAATTCTCTCACAGTATCTTTCGAAGATTTGATTGAAGATTTATCCAAGCTGATGTTTCTAGAAGGCAGATTAATTCGCGTGAAGATATTGATTGAAGATTTGATTCTTTTATTTAAGAAAATATTTTCAAAGCAATCTTTGGAAAATATATTTCTAAAATATATTTGCTTCTATGAGCTTCTAAAGAATTTTAGAACAATATCTGTTGAAGATTATTTTGTTCAGAATTATGTGCTGCTGAAGACTATATAAGGAGGACGCTGCTATTGAAGAAATTCATTCAAAACAGAAGATATATAGAGTCATACTTGGGTTTTGAGTCTGTAAGCTTTGTGCTTTGTTTTTGTACATCACTCAAGTGTTTAGAGTTGGTTGTTTTTATTGAGTTGTAATCACTTGAAGCTTTTAAGCAAAAGTGACGTATTGAGTTTTTAGGAGAGTGTCTCCATCTTTGTTTTGTTTAGAGTCTGATAATCACTGGGGCAGTGATTGACTGAGGGAAGTAAGAGGGGTCTTATATCTAGGAGTTCCTAGGTAGAAATACCACGGGTAGTGATTAAGTGAGAAGGGGCTGTTGTCATAGGGGCTGTGAAATAGGGGATGTGTCATAGGACTTCGAATTGATACTATTTTAGTGGATTTCCTTCCTGGCTTGGTAGCCTCCAGATGTAGGTGAAGTTGCAGTGAACTGGGTTAACAAATCAACTGTGTTCCTTTATTTTCTGTCCTTATTTTGCTGCTTCTGATACGTACTATGTTCTGCGTTTTTGCATTATGTTTTACTATCAGTTTCAGTACCTGCCAGGAATTTCAGTATTGATGGGTGTCATTTGAAAACAAAGTATGGAGGTCAATTGTTGGTAGCTGTAGGGAGAGATCCAAATGATCAATACTTTCCTTTAGCTTTTGGTGTGGTTGAGATGGAAACAAAGGATTCTTGGAGTTGGTTTTTTCAGCTTCTACTAGAGGATATAGGACAAGACAAAAGATATGTACTTATCTCAGACCAACAAAAGGTAAATATAAATATGAAATTTTCCTTTAGCTTTTTATGCTTTCAGTTTTATATAAGTATAGATCTGTAATAGGGATTTGATTCGATCTGCTTATTCTGTATGATTTATGCAGCAATAGGAATAGATCTATAATATTTGTGATTTTTTTGTGGGTGTGCATATTACAGGGACTCATTCCAGACAATGAAAATGGTAATGCAGACAATGGTAATGCAACTGCTGAAAATGAAAATGGTAATGCAACTGCTGAAAATGAAAATGATGATGCATTTGCTGATGCTTATGATGATGCATTTTTTGATCAAGTCATTGTTGACAATGCTGATCAACTTGATGTTGTTGTTGACAATGTTGTGTCTCAGCCAAAGCCAAAGCAGCAAAAAAGATGCAGTGAGAGATTGAAGACAGTGAAGAGGCTTAAGAATATTAAGGGTCCAGGATGTTCTGCTGATCAGCCTATGACAATTGAACCTGAGGATGAAGCTGGTGTTATGACTCAAGAGGATGCTGATAATGTTCCTGCAACTGCAGCTGTTAATACAACTGCAGCTGCAGGTGCAAATGCACCTAATGCAAAACTTGGTTTATGTCTTAAGGCAATGAAGTCTTGGGGGGATTTATCTACACAATAGTTGTATTGACTGTGTTGTGTCTTATGTATTGACAGTGTTTGGGTCTATGATGTGAACTTGATGTACTTTTTTTTTAAACTAGAATTGTCCTATTCTGTTTTAACTTGTAATGATACATATGCACTTTAAGTGCTTTATTTTGTAATGATACATATGCAGTATTATGCTATATGTTATATGCAGTATTTATGATGTGCTTTATTATGCTATATGAAACCTCAGACTCTGAAAAACCTCAGAGTCTGAAACCTCAGACTCTGAAAAACCTCAGAGTCTGAAACCTCAGACTCTGAAACCTCAGAACTTTAGCTAAATTCTAGGGAACTTGCAACTAATCAATAACAAACAAAAATCTAATGTGATTAACCAACTAAACATGATTACATATATAACAAAATTGAATTAACAAACTAACACTATAATCAATCCAACAATCCAATATTATGCTATATTTGAATCCAACAATCCAATATTCATAACAATTTGAATTTAGAAAAGTTTAACTTGATATTACAAAGCATTACATAATCACAAAAATTTCTAATTCTCAAGAATTACATCAACCTACAAAGTCAATTTGTTCAACAATTGAACCAGATTGACATTAAGCTAATTTAAATGCAATTGCAAAAAACACCCCAAGAAAGTAGCAATGCCATGAACAACCAATTACTCTTATTCTTCTCAGCCTCAAATTTCTGCTTCATCTTTAGTACCTTCTTCGACTGAAGCTCCTTGCCTATTTCTTGTCCACATCTTTCCCAAAATCTTTCCCAAATTTTTTCAGAAATTTTGTAGTCATATCACACTGATTGCAGCCAAGATTGAAACTAGCACTATCATTCTTTGGGGAAAATCCATTTCTCGCAAAGAACATATCCAATTCGTCATCCCATATGAAAAGTTCACAACCTTCCACATCATTCATGTTCGAATTTCTACATTTCCAGAATCTTCTCTTAGGGTTCTCAACAGTGTTTGATACCCACATCTTCATCACTGCATTACACCCACAAACTGGAAGTGGAAGATTTCCTCCATTTGAGTTGTCAACACTCGAGTTCTTACTTTCACCCATTAGAAATTGCATCTAACCCTAACAAAGGAACAAACAGTAGCGATAAGGAGAAATAGGAACAATTAGAAACGAGTATGAATGCAACAAATACAATTTGAATCGAGTGTAAGAAGAAAAATGGTGTTTGGCTTTGATTTGAAGAAGAAGAACATGGGGGAAGAAGAACACGATGGAGAAGGAAGAAGAAATAAGAAGAAGAAGAAGGAAAACGATTTTAATTGGTTATATTTATTTTTGTTTTTAGTTAAATTTAAAATCAAATAACAATTAATTAACCATGTGGCATTTTATTTAATTAAAAAAAATCAAAAACTAAAATAATTACACAGTCAGCTGGACACGTCAGCAGATTCTGCTGACAAGTCCAAGTGAGGGACCAATAGTGGAAGAATCTGAAATGATAGGGATAGAATCTCATTTTTTTTACAGGGACTAAAACCGGAATTCGCTCATATTACAGGGACCAAAAGCGGTATTAACCCACAATTCTAATACTAAAAATCGGGTTGTTACAGTTTAGAGCTTTGTTTGCATATTTTATCTCACCTTAGACACTTTGCCAAACAAGAGGATATTCTAAAGGACATTTATGGGTAATAGTTATTTTGGTCATTGAATGTGTAATGAGTAACCACAATAGTTCTTCAATGTATTAAAAATTTAAAATAGTCGTTTATTGTGCACTATGTTAGTCAAAATAGTCTCTTATGTTAAAATGATTCGTTAATATTGTCATATTAGTCCCTCGATATACTTACTTATTGTCATACCAGTCCATGTAAGGAAATATTTAATGTCATCTTTGAGGGACTATTTTAACGTCAAAGAATATTTTGACTAACGAAGTGCACAATCATAGACTATTTTGAAATTTCGATACAATGATGGATTATTGTGGCTACATGTTACACATTTAGAGATCCAAATGATTATTACAACATTCTTTAATAACTTTTGTGACAACCCTTTATCTCATTCTCTCATTGTATTTTTACTCTCTTTTTCTGTCCAAGTGCTTTTCAAATAAGAAGAGGAAAAAAAAGTTGTTACAAAAATTGTTTAGAAATTGTTGTACAAATTTCATTTCTCAAATTTAATAATATGAAGTAGTTTCATGTTTTAAAAAAAAATGAAGTAGTTTCTGATTTTTCTTAACTTTTAAAAGTGTTCTTTTTTTAAAATACTATCTTTTTAGAAAAAAGGTCAAGAAACCTTAATTGGGTTATTGCATGTATTCCAACTCCCGGTTTGAAAGCTCACATATACATGCAACAAAGTCGATCCAAAATATGATAACAACATAATTTGAGTTTTTCTCATGCAAATTTTGAGATAAAGCAAATTTGTTTTATGACAAAATAATGAAATTCTATCTTGAATAATGTTTTGATTACTTAGCCCATTTAAATGTTTTAAGAATATATTATTTCCTTAAAATTCGATGGATTGTAGGAGGAGAAGAGCAACCATATATGTTAGTGATAATTAGTGCTTACCATTTATCTAACGAACACCAAATTCTTGATTTAAACACTCTCCTTATTTTGCTCCAAAACACTCGTTTACCGATTTAATCTCTCCTTCACATTGTTTTGACTTTTCTCTATTTTCATCCTCCCCCTTTCTAAGAGAGAGAAAAAAGAAAAAGAAAAAGGAAAAAAAAAACTCCATGGCTTCTCAACCTTTGCATGAAACAAAGAGATCACAAGCTAAGAGAGCACTACGTTCCCTAGGTATAGGAATTGGAATTCCCATTGCCCTCACATTAACAATAATCATCCTCTTTGGATCAGGTCGAAAGTACAATGTCTTAGCCAAACCATTTTGGTTTGCACCACTTTGGTATATTCATTTAGCCACGTTGGGTTCATCTTTTTTCATGGGTCTAGCTGCTTGGTTAGTTTGGGCTGATGGTGGATTTCAAGGTGAATCAGATGCATTGTCTTTCTATGTAGCACATGTCTCTCTAAGCATTGTTTGGCATCCACTTGTTCTTATTATGAATGCTTATTGGCTTGCCTTGGTTTCTGGTATTATTAATTGTGGTACCCTTTTTCTTTGTTACTTGAGGTTTAAAAAGGTTAATCCTTTTGCTAAAGATTTGGCTAAACCGTGTTTGGCTTGGACTGCTTATCTTACTCTTATTAGCTTCAAGCTAATGCTTCTTTAATCATGTCACTTAGCAATTCATTAGGAATTACAATGTATAGTAGTCTCTATCATTTCTTTCGTCGGATGAAAATTCATTGTAATATGGATAGTGTTCTATCATTTTATAAATACTAGATATTAACTCACGCAATGCGCATGTGAATTCGATGTTACTGAGGTTGAAATATTCATTTTGTGATATTGAAGATTAGTGTAAAGAAAGCTAGTATACTATAGTTGTTGAATATTGAAGCAATAAAACACCTTTTAAATAAAATTATTGAACTAATAAAACTCGAATTCAGAATATATTTAAAATCAATCAAAGTTAAATATTGGAACAAAAATGAGGGTTGTCTTTGGCGGTATATATTTAACATCAATCCAAATTAAGTGAACAATTTTTTGTAATTACACATCATATGCAACCGTGTATTTTATGATATTTTCCTACTAAATTGTTGATGAGTTTTGATTTAACATCTAAAAAATAGGACAAAAAACCCTTCTAAAAGTTTAGTCACGTTGTAAGCTTGTATCATCTTCGAACAATAGTGTTTGTGTCATCTTTGTTATTTTAAAGATAGCATTTGTATGCATCATCAACAAAACAATTGCTAGTTGTTGGTTGCTGGTTGACAGCAATGTTAATGGTGCTATGAATGCTCACTTTACATACTTAATTATGTTTTGAGTAAAATATTTCACTTTGAAAAAACTAAAATATAAAGATGAGCATATTGAGGAAACATCTTGAGTTGAGTTCTCTCTTCAACCAAGCTTCAAATGCAAGTAAGAATCTATATTGGGATTTTTTTTCGATTAGCATTGTATGTGTTATTTTTTTTAAAAAAAGAAACCAAACTAATCCATCAAAATTAGTACGACGAGAATCAAAACCAAGACATTGAAATGATCACACTTTAAGGTCTCAAACCAACACCACCATACCAACCAAAGTACGTTTTTTGTACGTGTTATCTTTATTTTATAGACAAAACAATTGTTACTTGAAAGCATGTTAATGGTACTATGATTGCTTAGCTGCTTACTTTACAAACTTAATCATGCTTGGAAAAAAAATGTTTCAATTTCAAAAACTACAGAAGAAAGATGAATATAATGAACATTGGTTTCACATCACAAACGCACAATTTCCAATTCCACTTCATATGTGTGAGTATTGTTTTCATTCAATTGATGAAATTGAAACAGCCGAACTTGTTGAGATTTTTATTTGGAGATCTTGGATTATGAGGATCATTTAAATTTTATCTTTTGATTAAATTGAAACAACGTAACTTTGTTAGTGATGTTCAAAATTCTCAATTGATACTAGTATTTGATAAAATTCATATAAGTGGGGTAGGATTGAGATGGGTGAGATAATATCTGCTCAATAACAAGGACTAATAATATATTTAAGCCAAAAACATAAATATATGTTTCAATTTCTTTTATCGATCATACATCAATTAGGTTTGTGTATACTATTTCTAACAGACGACATTAGTCTTCATTTATGTTTTGAACAATTTTTAATCAAGAACCAAATATTGTTTTTGGCTCTGAAAGGCGTGAGAATAACAAGGGTAGTGAAACACCCCCTCTCCAATAACTAGATCCTAATTTTTTTCTCATGGTTCTCTCTTCCATTTTCTTCGTTAAAGGGGTGGTTTTGGTTATTTTTTAACCCAAAAATTACATTGTTTCATCATTTTTCTCCTTGTTTTAATATAAATAAGCGATTTTTCCATAAATTAGTTTTTGTTTGGTGATTTCGTTGTCTTAGTGCGGCGTTGTTTTGTTTGTTGCCTTGGTGCGGTGTGGTTGATTTTCTGTCTTGGTGCGATGTTCGTATGGTTCAGATTGACAAATCAACTTCAATCAATTATAAATTCAATCAAATGACTATGCCTTTAATACCGTAGACTCAAGACATGAGTACTTCTGTTACTTTTATTTTGTCACAATTATAAATTTTGTTGTTTTATACTATTATCTTGTCGTGAGTTTGGTTCTAATGTACTATACTAATTTAAACAAATGAATATCATTTCTTTTAGTATTTTTTGTGTCTGAATATATTAAAATAATTTTTTAAAACAAGTCAAAATGGATTATATTAACAAAAAAATTGAGGGTCCTTACTAGCACAAGGTGTGTCAGAAAGAACCTCAAAAGTATACAGTCAACAAGGAACCAAAAACAAGCACAACTTAGCTGATACCCATACAAACAAAAGGGCTCGACCACCACACATGAGAGTTTAAAGCAAGATTGACATTATAAGGTTTCAACCACCAAAATGAATGAATTTTGACTTTATCTAACATCTGATGAACTGTGCTTTCCTTTGCTTTGAAAGCTATGTTGTTCCGTTCGGTCCACATAACCCACACACAACATAACCAAATGAGCTGCAAAAAGGATCGGCGAGCTCGCAATCCTCCCAAAGAATTAATAAACTAAACAAGATGGTCCTGTAACGACCTCGGATCAGCTGCAGATATTCCAATCCAAGACCTAACCAAACTCCACAAAAGGGAGAAATTGGGACATGAAAGGAACAAGTCTTGAGCTATTTCGAAACTGCCGCAACCAGTCACACAAAATTGGGCATCATGAGAAATGATGTTACGCGTCGCCAGATTGTCCTTAGTCGGTAACATGTTGCAAATAAGTCCCCAAAGCCAAAACTGATACCTTCAAAGGGACCTGTTTGGGCCAAATTAAGTCGGAAGTAGCATCCACAACATGCAAATCCTGAAAAGTAAGAATATTGTATGCACCCCTCACGGAGTAACCTCCACAAATGTCATGCCACCACAACCACTTATCTGAAATGTTAGACTGCAGAGAAATGGCATAAAGTAAACTTTTGCACTCCCCTAACAACTCCTCCTCCCACGCCCACAACGGCCTGCGCCACTGCCACGCCGCCCTACCTTCCTCCCACCCCAACTCACACATAGTTGCAACCGAATTCAACTTATTAACAAACAAGTTGAAAAGACGCTTATACTTCACACACAGAGGAACACCGCCTAACCACAGATCCGTCCAAAAAAAAGTATCAACTCCATTACCAACCCTCTTCTCTATACTATCCTTAAACCACCCCCTTCCAACAACTCCCTCACCATCCCGAATTCTCGCAACCTCCCTCCACCACGAAGAAACACTTCGGCCCCAACCTCCAACTGCCCTGTCTCATCCCCATATTGAGCAACCAGCACCCTATACCACAAACCACCTCTATCCACTAACAACTTCCAGCACCACTTACCTAACAAAGAAATGTTAAACTCCTTCAACTGCCTAACCCCCAACCCTCCAGACTCCTTCCCTAAACAAATATATTATTCCAACTGATCCAAGAAATTTTTCTATTATCCTCACACCCTCCCCAAAAAAATTTAGACAATAAAGATTTAATGGAAGAGATAATACCTGACGGAGCTTTGAAGAAGGAAATAGCATAGACAGGTAGAGAAGTCAAGGCAGATTTAAGCAAGATCAAGCGACCACCAAAAGAAAGAAAACAACTCTTCCACCCAGACAGTCTATTACGAATGCGAGTCAGAACCGGATCCTAAAACGACAAACGCCGAGGATCACCACCAATAGGAAGACCTAAATACAAAAAAGGCACCTTCTCCACAAAACAACCCAAGACAGAGGCCGCCTCAACCAACCAAGAATCAACAATATTAACCCCTACCAGCATACTTTTATTAAAATTCACCTTCAAACCAGACACAACCTCAAAAAGAACAAGAACAAATTGTAAAGCCCGGACATTTGTCCAGCTTTTAACACCCAATAATAATGTATCATCCGCAAGCTGAAGATGAGAAATAATAGTAGAATTTGCAGAACCAATACTGTAACCCGTAAAAATATTAGACTGGACCATATCATTCATCATGACATTCAAACCCTATGCTGCCAACAGAAAGAGAAAAGGTGAGAGAGGATCACCTTGTCTAAGGCCCTACTCCAAAGAAAACTCATCAGTGGGGCTACCATTAACTAAAACGGAAGCTGTAGCAGATCCCACACATTATTTGATCCACCTCCGCCACATAGTCGGAAAAGACATTTTTCTCATACTGCATCTAGATACCCCCAGTCCACCGAGTCATAAGCTTTTTCAAAATTCACCTTAAATAATAAGAGCTCTTTCTTTAATTTATGGGCCTCATCCACCACTTCCTATGAAGCCCGGATACTCCAAAATGGTGCCGTACCCGTGTCGGATACGTATCGGATACGGATACGCCGGGGATACGCCCGGATACGTATCCCAGAAGTATCCGAATGATTTAATTTAAGTTTTATTTAAAAAAATACGGGATACGTTAAGGATACGTTTGAGATACGGAGAAATAATTCGGGATACGGCTTAATAGGTGGGATACGGACGGGATACGCGTGTGTTAAAAATACAATGAGTTTATTTTTTTTATTTTTTTTTTGAACCATTTGCATTGCACTACTAGTTTTATATATTATTATACATGTGAAATCCACTTTATAAGTAAGAAAAGAACAAAAAGTAACAGCATAAAGCTCCATTCACTGCCTCTTAAAAAATCCACCAGCATAAGTAAGAACAAAGCTCCAAAAACGTTTTTCTAAAATCCACTGCTCCACTCACGGCCTCTTCAAATCCGACCGCCGCTGCATCATTTTCGGATTTCGACTGCAACTATGATTTTGTTTTCAGCAACGGTTCCCTTTTCTAGTGGTGGGAGGTAATATTTTTCCTTACAAAAATTCAATTCTCCTTCATCAGATCTGGGTTTGTAGTTGAAAGATATTATTTTTACTTGTTGTTGAAAGATATTATTATTACCTTGTTGTTGAACCATTTGAAATCATGTCAAGATCTGTTGGGGAAGGGGTTTCAAATACTGTTACAAGTGGGTTTTCTTCTTTAGAGCCTCAAGATGATCGTTATCCACTTTGGGCATTTGTTACAGTAAAGGAAAAAATTGGAGAAGGGGGTGGCAATAAGCTTTGGAATTGTAATTTCTGTCAACTTGATTTCAAAGGTTCATACTTTAGGGTTAAGGCACATTTACTTAGAAACTCTAATTGTGGAATTGCTACTTGTAAAGAAGTTAATGCTGAATATATGGCTGATTTAATGAGAATCTGTGAAGAAGCTGAAAATAGGATAAAGCCTAAGAATGTTCCATTGCCTAGTGGTAGTTTAACTCCAACCCCACCTAGATTACCTCTAAAAAGAAAAAAAACAGGGACTATAGAGAATGCTTTTAATCTTGAGGATAGAAATAATTTGAGGGCAGAGATAGCAAGAATGTTTTATTCTGGTGGCTTGTCATTTCATCTTGCTAGAAATCCACATTATGTTAGTTCATATACATTTGCTGCTAATTCCAATATTAGTGGTTTTCTTCCTCCTAGCTACAATGCATTAAGAACTAGTCTTTTACAACAAGAGAGAGATAACATTGAGAAGTTACTTTTACCTATCAAATCTTTATGGCCGTCAAAAGGAGTTACTTTGGTGTCCGATGGATGGACGGATGCTCAAAGAAGGCCTCTGATCAATTTCATGGCTATAAGTGAAGGAGGTCCTATATTTTTGAAGGCCATTGATGGTTCCAAAGAGTATAAAGACAAACATTACATGGCCAGTTTGATAAGGGATGTTATCAATGAAGTAGGACCACAAAATGTAGTCCAAATTATAACTGATAATGCCCCTGTTTGTAGGGCAGCAGGAATGTTAATTGAAGCTGAATTTCATCATGTATTTTGGACCCCTTGTGTGGTTCACACTTTGAATCTTGCATTGAAAAATATTTGTGCAGCCAAGAACCTTGATGGTAATGAGGAAGTCTACAATGAGTGTAATTGGATTACCAAAATAATTGATGATGCATCATTTATCAAGACTTTCATCATGACTCACTCTATGAGAAGAGCTATTTTTAATGAGTTTTCACCTCTCAAGTTGCTTTCGGTTGCTCAAACTCGTTTTGCATCAATGATCATAATGTTAAAAAGATGGAAGTTGCTGAAACGTGGTTTGCAGAATATGGTGATTAGTGATCAATGGAATAGTTATAAAGAGGATGATGTTAGAAAAGCTGCACATGTGAAAGAACTCATTTTGAATGACTTATGGTGGGATAAAGTAGATTACATTCTTTCTTTCACGGATCCTATATATTGCATGTTGAGGTCGTGCGATACAGATGCTTCTAATCTCCATTTGGTGTATGAAAAATGGGATTCTATGATACAAAATGTGAAGGCTACCATATATAGGATTGAGCAAAAACAAACCGACGAAGTATCTGATTTCTACAATGTTGTTCATCATATACTCACTTCCAGGTGGAGCAAGAGTTGTACTCCACTCCACAGCTTGGCTCATTCATTGAATCCGAGGTAAAATTTTCATATAAATGATTATGTCTTTAAACAAAAAATGTCAAAAACCATAGTTAACTTTTTTTTCTTTATTGGTAATAGGCATTATAGTGAACAATGGCTTAGTGAAGTCCCGAATAGGGTTGCTCCTCATCAACATGATGAAGTTTCTAGAGAGAGAAACAAATGTCTAAAGAGATATTTTCCATGTATTGATGAAAGAAACAAAGTTTATGAACAGTTCTCTGCTTTCTCTTCTTGTGGTGGTGTCTTTGCTTCGTTTGATTCGATTGAAGATAGATTGACATTAGATCCAAAAACTTGGTGGGTTATGCATGGATCTTCTACTCCTCTACTTCAAAAAATTGCTTTAAAGCTTCTCGTACAACCATCTTCTTCCTCATGCTGTGAGAGGAATTGGAGTACATATGGTTTTATTCATTGTTTGAAGAGAAACAAAATGAATCCAAAAAGGGCTGAGGATTTGGTTTATGTGCATACAAATCTTCGTCTCTTGTCTAGGAAAAATGAAGGCTATAACAAAGGTGCGACAAAGTTTTGGGACATTAGTGGAGATGCACATGATCCACTTGAAGATGGTGCTGGACTTCTTGAATTAGCAGAATTGACACTTGATGAACCAGATTTGGAAGCTATGCTTTTTTTGGATGATGGCAATGGGGGAGAAGAGAATGAATCTGTTAGCATTGGACAGTAGCTTATTAAACATGACTTGGAAGCTATGCTTTTTTGCGTTCTTTTGATGATACTTTTGTTGATATCCTAGTATAGGGGTCAAAACATATTTTGATTTAGACAAAACTCTAATTTGTATTTTGATCACAAGTATTATTTTTTGTAAATTGTGATCATTATACTGACCATGACTTGAAAAGGGTGACTAATCTACCTTCATACTACCTTGGTATCTTCATAGTGCAAGTTGTTTATATGGTATGTTTTGGTTTAAAGAATTATTATCTTAGTTGGTGATTTATTATAGTTTGACTTGGTGTAATTAGTTTTAAGATTTCATGCTATTTATTTTTTATGTGCGTGTATGTCTAATATATATATTAAAAAAATTGTAAACGTATCTAAGCCGTATCGTATCCTAAATTTGAAATTTTTAACGTATCCGCGTACCCGTATCGTATCGTACCCGTACCCGTATCCGTATCTGGGCTTCATAGACCACTTCATTTGCAATTAAAATCACATCTAAAATTTGTCTATCTCTGACAAACGCTGTCTGAGCCTCAGAAACAACACTACCAATAACCAACCAGGTCTATTTGCAAGAACTTTTGCCAGAATTTTATAAAGACTTCCCACCAGAGAGATAGGCCAATAATCATTTAATTTTTGCGGACTTTCAACCTTAGGAATAAGAGCTATAAAAGTAGAATTAATATCTTTTGACAATTTACCATTCCGATGAAACTCCATAATAAACTCTTTCAGAAAACCAAAGTTAATGTCATCTGGACCCGGACTCTTGTAACTATCACAATCCCACACCACTGCTATAACTTCTTCAATTGAAAAAGGCTTGATCAAGCTACCACCTTCCAAAAAAGACAAAGAGCGAAACTGCAAGTCATCCACCTTTGGCCAGTCCATGATAGGCGCTTTGAAATGAGAGGAAAATGTGAGAACACGGCTTGGTGAATAGGCTGCACGCCTTCCACCCTCACGCCATCCACCAATATTGAAGACAAACCACTCCTTCTCTAGCGGCTCGATAAAACAAAATGAAAATATTTGGAATTTGCATCACCATCTTTAAGCCAAAGAAGTCTAGACTGATGCCAACAAATGTTAGTATTGACCCGAGACAAAGAATGAATGTCTAGAGTAATACCATGTAATTCAGCAACCTCATCATCAGTCAGCGCCTCCTCTTCCCCTTTGCAATCTAAGATGGATAAACGAGCTTTGAGAGAGAGTCAATCTTCTCAGGAACATTCTTGGAATTAGTAACATGCCACTCTTTAAGAGCCAACTTAATCAATTTCAATTTTTCTTTCAGAACAAAGCCTCCTCACCCGGTTATCTGCAAGGATTTCCATTTATTGATGACAAACTGCTTGTAGCCAGGAATATATTGCTAACACTTTAGCATCCTCGAAGGTCGAGGACCCCAATTATCTATCCACAGACAACAAAAAAGGACAATGATCTGATAAACCCCTTAGCTGAGCCATCTGCAAACAATTAGGCCAGACCAAACACCACTCTTCATAAAGCAAAAACCTATCAAGGCGACTCATAGAAAGGCCATCGCCCTTAAAACAAGTAAAGTTGCGATCACACAAAGGTAAATTAACAAAACCGTTATAATCTATGAATTGATTAAAAGAAACATGATCAGAAGACCTGAAACCATGTCTCATAGACCGTCTTTCCTCGCGCACCTAACAACATTAAAATCCCCACAAACATATACGTTCTTCCCCAACCACCTGAAGACGACTCGTTAACGAATCCCATAAAACCTGCTTTGCACCACTCTCGCAAGGAGCATAAATATTAAATAAGTAGAGCTCCTCATTTGACTTGATAAACCTGTCGTGAATCATCAACACATGATTAAAGGTAACAGAAGACCAGACCTCCACTTCCACAACATCCTACAAAACCAACAGACCCCCCGATGCCCCCACTGAGGGACGGAAGGAGTAACCATGAGGTGAATTGCCCCACAAAGAAGCGCCTAAAAAATCATCGCACACTCCCAGCTTAGTTTCCTGTATGCACATAATGAACATACTCTTTTCACCAATCATATTTCTGACTTCCTTCCTCTTCTCCAACCCACCCAAACCCTTGACATTCCAAGATAAAATCTTCATCGAACACCCTTACACCCCTCACCGCCCCCAACGCTAAATTAACACCCCTCACCTGCCTTCCCCCTCCCTCACCCTCCACTTTCTTCTTCCCTCTTCCCACTCTAGACAACACATTAAACATATTAGCATTATCCCCATTAAACTTGACTCATATGGCTTCCCCAATTCCCCACACATCCTCCACCGCTACCTTCTCCTTCCCCTGCAAAACCACCTAATTTTCCCAATCCTTGTTAACAGACGCTGAAGAGGAAACAGAACTTGAAGAGGCTTGATGAAACACCTCAACTAATTTGCTAACTCTACTCCTACCACAACACTTTCTGACATTTCTTTTCAAAATCTTCAGAACCTCTTTACGATCCTTATTTGGTAAGTGGGCCAGCTTTTTCAAATTTAACATAGAATTACTAGGTAACCCACCTGCTTTCTTTTTATGAGGCACATTAACAGAATTCTTACTTTGATCGCTTAGTGACTTAGTCTTTTTCCTGAACTTCTTTTTAGAAGAAAAATAACACCCGTATCACCGTGATTATGATCATTAAGCCACTCCATGCTCCATGGCCCAGACACAATAGAACGCTCGCCACCTGGCGGACATGATAAATACGCTTGTGCCGAATAGGGACAAAATCACTAACCACTGTTGCCGTATGACCTCCTGCTTGTGGGATACCCGCAGTTAACACCTGAGGGCTGCCAAAAACCACAATTTCACTAGGCTTCGAGATAATAACATTCTCAAGAGCGTTGATATTTTGAACAAAATCTGTTTCCCCACACACTATCACCACTGCCTCAGGTATATCTCCACATAATCCATCAGATCTACTTTTCACTGCGGCCTCTTCAACATGATTTGCGGTTGGTTGCTTTTCAGACTGCTCAATAAATTCAGCTTCCTCCTATGCCAAATCATCTACTAATTTCTCGACCAACATCTCTACATTGTTACTATGTTCATGATCCTCATGTTCTTCCATGTGTTCAGATTCCGAACCCTGTGTATCCTTGTCCTCCTCACACAGACCCGAGTCCTCACCTATATTAAAACCCCATTCCTCAATCATTTTGACCTCAATCATCACACCATCAACCAGCAAACTATCAACGATGTTAAGGACCTCCAAAGAAGAGGTTGCTATCAGAACACGAGCAAAATCAAACCTTTCTCTATCCAGCGAGAACATATCCGATCGTAAATAGCGCCCGCAATCCATCACACAAAGTTTAAAAAAAATTCATTCCCCCCATGCAAAGGTATACCATATAACTGCATCCAAGCACCCCCTCTGAAAAGGCACAATCTCCTTATCCCATCTAACAACCGATGAAAAAAAGTGATCAAAGAACTGCTTAGCCCCATCAATAATAGACATAACATCATCCTCTGACAAACTCTGAACAAACACTTTATCCGCTCTCAAGGGTATAATATCTAGATTATTGAACCCGACATCTTCTACTCTTTCTTGAACCAACGGTACAACCTCTCCGCTAATCACCGTTGCTACCACACCCTTCCTTGCCCACTTCAAGTCATCCAACTTCGACCGATACATACGCACCAGCTTCTTGGCCGGAATATTCGAAACTGTACTGCTATTACGAACAAGAACTTTCTCCAACTTCGACACCTTTGGCCCTTGACTTTCCTCTTGCACCACATCATCCTTCACTCCCTCCCCCTTCTTTCCTTTCACCACCCCCACCCTCACCACCACTTCTCCCACCTCCTTGCTCACATAGTCTTCACCCCGCTTCCCCAACCTCTCAATTTTTTCTCCATCCCCCATGTATACGTCCCCATGCTCCCCATTATTAATTTTTTCTCCCTCCTTCCTAAGACCAACCCTCCCTACACTCCTACCTTCCTTCACCACCGTCCCCCTCCTCTCGTCTTGCTCATTAGACTTATCAAAACTTGCAACTTTCGCCCAGATATGTAAATGTCCAAAACAAATATTATTAAGAGCATACAACAACTTAGTAACATCCCTAACCTTGGAAAATCTCACAAAATCGTACATCTTACTGTTGATATTCCGCTTCTTAGCAACAAACACATTCTCCAACATTCCACAAACTTCGAAAGATTTTCTCAAATAAAAATGTGGAATTTGTTCCAAAAAATTCGTAAAATAGAAAGTAATGAACCTTTTGAAACCAGAACGCAACACATCACAACCCACAATCGAAACCGTGCGCGATCGCTGCAAAGGGCTGCAACAACGATTGCACACCTCTCCTCCTCTGAAGCTCGCAATCGCACAACCCTAGACAGGGGGCAATCGCGCCAAACCTTCCTTTGATCATCAGCAAACCGAAACCTAGACCCATAGCTATCCCGTGAAGAACCTCGAAACCTCGACTGACCCCTTTCACCTCCATGCCACTTGATCCCCCGAAACCTGTCCTGACCTCGATCCTCCTGTCTTGACGCTTTCTGACGTCTCAGCTTCACGTCCTGCCAATCTCCCCTATTCCCCCCCCCCCCCCCCTCAAATTTGTGGCACCCTGCTTGGACCCCGCCCCACCCTATTGTTCCTCACCTTCGGTGAAAAGGACCAGTGCAACTTCCCTGAGCGAAGCCCAGGGCTGTCGCCTCTCACTCTCTCTCTACCTCTCATGTTTTTTTTCTTCAAATCTTACCCTTTAATAATTTTGGTTATATTAAAATAAATTATAAAAAGATACGTGAGTGTGTGTCTTGGTTAGTAACTCAAACCTAACCAGCACAAGACAACGTTAGATGGACCAACCTAATTAATGAAAAAATAAACATATTTTTTTTGCAAAAAAAATATTTGAAGATGAAACTAATTGATAAAATTATGGAAAAAAAACTGATTAACAAAATATAAATTCACAAATATTTTTGAAATTTTGAAATATTTTCTTTAACGAAGAGCATTTTTTATTCATTTACACTTTTGCACAAAGTAAAATTGATTCCACATGTGTATAATGATTTTTTTCTTAGAAAAAAATGTAGGCTAAGGGGTTGATGCAAAAAAACTTTCAGCTCAAAGAACAAATTTATTTACATTTATCTGCCCTGAAGATATTAGGAGGATCAAATCCGAAACCTCTAATTTATGACTTGTCTTTTTGCCTCATGATATTCATCATTTTTGCCATTGCTAAAGTACCCCTCAACCGTTGTACTTCTCCCCCTTTGTGGGTAGGTACTACTTGTTCTCTCATTGTTGTCTATTAAATATTAATTTTGTTTATTTTTTTTTTTACAAATTTCGGTTGTATATGCATACTTAAACATTAACGAACCTTTTAAAAAAAATTAAGATCTAAAATATTTTTTTAATTTAATATTTGTCTTTTAAAAAAATTAAAAAGGTGAAAAAGATTTAAAAATATTGTTTTTTTTACAAAACAAAATTTTATTTTGAAAAATGCTAAACCTCGCAAGAAAACCAGTTGCGAAAATTTCACGATGTTAAAAAATTGAAAGCTTATACCCAATATCCGCCTTTTTTCCACTCAATCCGGAGTTAAAAAATTGACCACTCCTTTAATCGGAAGACACGTAATACTTTGCGAAAGTTTTGGGAATTTTTTTTCGTTTGATATAACAAGACTCTTTTATTTTTGAATTATGTGATCCGATACGAGCTAAATCGAATTGTTCCCTTCAAAAAAAGGCTCTGTTTGGTAGCTATAAGTTAGCGGATAGCTTATAATTGAAAGCTTGCTTATTAAAAATAACGTGTTTGGTAAAGTTAGCTGTTGAAATGACTGATAAATATAAAATGACAAAAAAGACATGTTTGTTTAATATTTTTTTCATAAATTATATACATAATTTTTTTACTTATTTATTTTTTAAAATATTTAAATTTATTTCAAATTACTTTCATCTCCAAAATGATAAATGTGTTTTATGAATTCAATTTTAAAAAATTATTTAACTAAAATGGCTTCAATATTTATTGTATATTTTCTTTAAAATTATATATTATATTATATGAAATAAGAGCAACGTAAAAAAAAGTTAACAAAGAAAATATAAAAAAATTACAACTGGAGTGATACATATGAGTAGTAGGTAAGTTGGTTGCACCAATATATAAAAAGTGGGTAGTTTTTTTTTGAAAAGATATAAAAAGTGGGTAGTTACATATGAATATGAGTAGTTTTTTTTATTAAAAAATAGTAAAATTAAAATAATAAGGTTAAAATTGAAAGAGAATATAAGAAGCTATTAGTTATAAACTCAAAAGCTACTTGAAATATCATCTCAGAAAAATTTTATGTCATTTTACATCTATCAGCTAGTTGAACCGCTAATTTTACCAAACACAACAGCATGTTTTGATCCAACGAGCTTATAATATAAGCTAGCTTTTCGTCCTTAGTAAACATCTTAGAAAATTGAATTGTTGTTTGACTTTAAACGAGAAGAACCCTACTCATAAAATAGGTCGTAACAAAATTGAATCCAAGTTCGAGCCAAACTCATTCTTATTCATTTTGAACTCACAATCGACTCAACTCATTTAATAATAGTAAAACGGTTTTTGCAGAGAACTAAACAGAGTAAGAAAAACCGTAAAACACTGTTTCTGCGACTGAGTTCGGTCGGAGATAATGGAGGAATCGGCGGCGATAAAGCGGAAGCAGCGAGAATTCCCTGTAGCATCCGTCAATGAGCTGTCATCATCTCAATCTTCTGCTTCGCCGGGAGTTCTTCGCCTCACCGCCAACACTCTTCAAATTCACCACGATTCTCATCAGATTGCTTTCGATGTTAATCTTCCACTTCTTCAGGTTCGATTCTATAGCACAACGTTTCATAGCGAGTTGCAAGAGAAAAAAGTTCATTTTTTTTTGTTTAATGACAAATTAAGTTCACTTATTGATGAATTATGTTGTAATTAAATGAAATTTTATTTGGATATTAATTTCGGACACTTCAATTCAACAAGTTGAATATTTTAATTAGTTAATGTAGTTATAGTGTCGTGGAATAGTAGCTATAGCATAGTGGAATTTTAACAAATCTGCAATAGCGGTTATAGTGGCGCTATAGCAGTGTAGCATAGCATAATTTTTAAGTAACTGCTAATTTTCGCGATCTGTGATTGACAACACTGTGTAGTTAGCAGACACAGTTCATGAAATGTTGGATTTGGTTAACAGATATGTTAGGTGTAACCATATATTGAGCTTTCATTAACCACGAATTTGAATGTGATTAACCATAATTTGAAGGTGTGCGTAATTGAATGTTAGTTGGAACATTTGAAATTTTGGTTAATAGCCTTCAAATTCATGGTTTTGAACAACCTTCAAATTCATGGTTAAGAAAGTTTAGTAGATGGTTAATGAGTTATCCAATTTTGATATATTTATTAACAACTCATTGAACTTCTTTAACCACTTGTCTGAACTGCAGTGACCATATAAAGTGTTATCGAATTTAGGTGTCGTAAATTGATCTTCAAATAACATTTTTGTAACTGAAAAGATTGGTTTGTGTTTGTGTTTTGCAGATATTTAGATTAGGTCCTGTTCAATCGGTTTGCATGGTGGAAGGTTCTGATGCAGGCAAACAGGTACAATAAATGCATCATCATCACTATTACAACCTCAATTAGGGGAATGGATCCTCTCACGTGTGATTTCCACATGAGTAATGTGTGATCTCTCACCATTCAAGAGGAGAGAGAAACACATGAGAATTTTAGATTTGACGAGTTTGAATGGCGAGAGATCACACTTTACTCGCTCATGTAAGAACCACAACTGAGAGAATCCATTCCCCTCAATTACTATTGTTTTATGAGTTTAATAGCACACTGCAGTGTTTTTTTTATTTAACACGGACATCAAAGTATGTCTCATTTTAATGCGATATTCCTAAAGTTGTTTCCTTGTTAGATATGATTGGATGAATATGAATTAACATCATGGTCCTGCAGCATTTAACGTCGTTTCTGTCTTTTGTTTCTTTGCTACTTGCACTGATCTATGTGCTTTTGTGCAGCATGTGTGTCACATTGTTTCCCTTTTAAAAAGGTTGATATACTGTCAAATAGTCGTGCTTTTTAACTATGCTATTTTTGAACCAGACATCTTATTCCAGGGGAGTCGCTATTCAGTTTAGAAATGAGGAAGAGAGTGAGGCCTTCCATTGTGTATTCCAACAATGGAAGAAGGAATTCAATGTTCAAGGTGCTACTTTGGAAAGTTTGTGTATACCTTGTTGTAGAATGACTTTTGCCAAACTGTTTTAATTTTGATTACTTCAGCTCATCTTTGGTTTTCTGAGTGACATTTATAAACCTAGTGAATGTTAATTTTTAGATTAGATGAGATACATACAAATCAAACGATATACGAGTACAACAATTGTTATTTAGCATATTCTTATTGTTTAATTCCTGTTATCATTCAACATATATTTATAAAATCATATGGTTCAACCGTGTTTAAGATATTTGTAATGCTATACTTGACAGGTATCAATGTGTAATTGAGAAATTTATGACATTTTATAATTTTTGGAAAAAAAAGTAGTTTTTTTTTATCACATTACTTTTCATGTTTTACTGGATCTCATTGTAATTCTTATTTTCTAGTCATAATTGGGCCGTGTTTTTTGTCTTATACCCTTCTTTTATGTTTCTTGATGCAGCTAGCATCTGAATTAGTGTTTCAATACAAATTCCCCATTAAATAACTTTATTGGTTGGCCTTTAAAAAAAAAGTAACTATATTGGTTAAATGTTTTCATTTTCAACTGTTTCTTTATCATATCTACATTTTTGTTTTAATTATAATTTTATGTGTGTAGTTTGCTTGCACAACAAGTTTGTTTGTTGGTAAGATAGGATATTTGTTTAATTACATATTTGATCGTTCAATTCAGGAGGGAACATACCAAATGGAGCTAATGTAATGACTTCTAAAAGCAAATTTGATGAAAAGATCGAGCCATCTTCTGCAAAAATGTATTTTCATTATTATGGACAACTTCTTCATCAACAAAACATGTTGCAGGACTACGTGAGGACAGGTTATACCTAATTGTATGCTAGCAGTCTTTTATTAATGGGTCTTGTTAACGAGTGCCCCTGGGGCACTCTTTAAAGATTCCAAAAGAAGAAATTATTTTATAGAAAAATCAAATATTTCGATTTCCAATGCATTGATTACACATATTTTTATAAAAAGTTACCATTTAAAGGTCTTAAAGAGTGCCTCGGGGGCACTCGTTAACATTTCCCTTTAATTTATTAATATATTTAACTGTATATTTATATTTATTCGACAAGTTCATGATTATCTTTTGGTAGGATCATATTATGCTGCTGTTATGGAGAATCGCACTGATTTCTTTGGTCGTGTAGTAGTTGATGTTGGTGCTGGTAGTGGTATTTTGTCATTATTTGCTGCTCAGGTAACTTGGCACCTTTTGGCTAAGTCTAATTGTACCATATGCAAACTGTTGTTGGTTCTCATAATGAAAGCAGATGTGTTATTCCTTTGCAGGCAGGTGCAAAACATGTTTATGCGATAGAAGCATCTGAAATGGCAGAATATGCACGTAAACTTATAGCCGGGAACCCGCTACTGGGTCAACGGATTACCGTGAGATATTTTTTCTTTCCAGTTTTTTTCTGTAGTCAGTTCATTAGTTATTGGGTCAATCAGGGAAATACGTACTGTATTTATTATTTATATATACAGGTTATCAAAGGCAGAGTCGAGGATGTTGTATTGCCAGAGAAAGCCGATATTCTGATATCTGAGCCCATGGGTAAGTTCATATTCTGCTTGCAGTCGATTATTAAATGAATGATGATATTTCCATTCATTAGTTGAGTTGCATTATTTGAATAGATTTTTCTATTGCTGCTCCGTGTTGTCGAGATACGTTGTGACTTAACAATTCTAAATATATTTTGTTGGGTCGTAACATATTTTTTTAACCCTTTTGTTGGTACTTCTATAACCTGGAATTTTCTGTTTGTGCAGGCACCTTGTTAGTCAATGAAAGAATGCTGGAGTCTTATGTTATTGCCAGAGATAGGTTTCTTACCCCCAACGGCAAAATGTTTCCTACATCGGGAAGGTTTGGTTGAACTTTAAAGCATCCTTTATTTTTATCTTTTTATTTTTTGTGTGTTTCTGTCATACTACAAAGTGTTATTTTGATGATACGAAATTACAGATGAGAATTTTAAGATAATCGCATTCCATTTAAAAGTTATGCATACCTATATTTTGTTTTTAATTTCTTGTCCCACTTTTTTCATGCGTAAATGCATGTTCTAAATGCGAAATTTTTGTTTTGAAAATGCTACGTTTTTTACCAATAAAAAAATGCTACATTGTTAGCCCTAAATGGTTTGGATTTTGATGTTTGCATTTTTCTCCCCATTTGTTACAGTTGTCTGTCTAAGAGATATTTGTCTCGTCGTAACCTTGAACTTTTACTTCTGTAGGATTCACATGGCACCTTTCAGTGACGAATATTTGTTTGTCGAAATTGCTAGTAAGGTGCGCAATTATATGTGAAGATGTACCCTGACATATTTACTTCTGCACGTATGTCTTTGATATATTTCAGTACACTATACGGACATGCATATTTGTAACTTGTCAGAAGAATGATACTTTGAATTTTGAAAGAATGAATGTGTATGTGAATTGTGATAAATACGCTTGTTGAAATTGTTAATAAGATTCACAATTTTATTTGTGTGTGTATGTTCACACAGGCATATACATATATCTTTCAGTAATCATACCTCTCTTAGTTCTTTGATATATCTTTAAATGGAGTAAGGATCCTCGCGGAGAGGATTCTCACTAAATATTGACTTGTCTAAGCACTAAATTAGCATCAAGATAACATAAAAGGAGACTTTTGTAAAAAGCCTCTTAGAGATTATCACATGCCACCAATGAATGGTACATCTAGTCAGATGTATCTCTTACTGGGCTCTACTTCAATTTTCTAGTTAACTGGATAGCAATACCCAAAACAGACCACCAAAAAATAAAATTCTTTTGCTTTATCGAATCCAAGTTGTTAGACGTTGGTTTCATAATGTGTTTTAGAGTTGTATCATTATCTAGCAATTCTTTAGTGATTGTCAATATTCAATAAGAGGAACCATCCTATTTTTTGACTGTTCTTTATATTCCTTTCTCTACATATACTTTTTTTCCCTCTTTCTTTAATGCAATTATCAATATTGTTCTGTCTACTCAGGGGCTGTTCTGGCAGCAACAAAACTATTTTGGTGTTGATTTGACGCCCTTACACAAGATTGCCTTTCAAGGATACTTTTCTCAGGTATCTTACCTGCCTGGTTTCATAAAATTATTCTAATTTATTCTATAAAGGTATTTTATTTTAAACTATATCCATATAGAATCTTCCAGACCAATTAGAGTATAGAGTCAAAACTTGGCATCTCTTTCTACTTTCTTAATGTTTGAATGTTTTTACAATACCACAAGTCCTATGTTTAAAGTATCTTGGGTCTATGTTGCAAAATGATGAGGAGATAAAGGGAGATGTCCGCCACAGGATCCAACTAATGGAATAGATGGGCATGATAAGAGTGTAGTTGGTAACATAGGGATTGAGCCTTGAGAGTGATTCTCATCTCAGTAGTAAGGGTATTCTCTTAGTAGAGTATCATTTCTGCAAGGCTTACCTTCATCCATTTGTATACGGTAGTGTTCCATACAGTTGACAGAGGACTCATACTCAGTTTATGTTAATACCATTATAATTTATAACCCTTTCTGTTCCATATATATATATATATAATTTTATGAATATTGTAGGATCTTAAGTACGTGTTTCAATCCCAAAATTTACTATTTTGACTCCCTTTCCCAATTCTTGGTAGGATCTTCATTTTAACCACCTTGTTGATTATCACAGTAAAGCTTTATAGGTTCACTCCTTCATTTCTTCTAAAATATTTGGAGCCAAGGTGGTTTACCAGCTTTAGCACTAGAACGAGCCAACACATTTTTCTCTTTTACTCCTCGAAGTTAATAAATTTCCTCAAAGAAAGGTACAATACCCAATTATGGAACTCCTATTCATAATGAGCCAAGGTGTTTATATACAATTCTTTTTCCTAGATTTCCCTTGAGGTACTGCAGAATTTATAAGCTTGTAAATGAATAATTGACCAAACTTACAATGAATACAATTTCAGGAGAGTAATTCAGCTATCACTGTTTCCTCATATTCATTGAACCTATTCTACTTGATCTACAAAGAATCTTATCTAGGCGACTTGAAAAGTGGAAAATCAATATGATTGTATTTCCAGCAGTTACTAAAATTTATGATGTGGTTGATAAATTTATAAATATATTTATTCCATTTTGTTTTCCTCTTCTCCATGCAGCCTGTTGTGGATGCTTTTGATCCAAGGTTGTTAATATCTCCTCCTATGTGCCATTCGATGGACTTTACCAAAATAAAGGTAGGCATTAACTATCTTTTCGACATACTTTTTGAGGTCTCATTTATTTGACGAATTTCCACTTTTTCATAAAACAAGCTGGTCTGTTTTGATATCATTTTCATGCTTGTATTCCATTTAATGCATATTTCTTTTAACATTAAATATTATTTTCTTTTTGAATTTTTTTTTCAATGTTGAAGCTTTTAAATGTAAGACTTTCATCTGGTGGTCTTCATTTCTTGTTTTCTCCGTTGGAATAAATATTCCGAGATCTTTATTGGTTAAGCCATGTATTTGTTTTGGGTTATTATCGTTGTGTTTTGCAATGGTTCTGCTGCTGGTTAGGAACTCGGTTGTATTCATTTTGGTGTTATGCTCTTTTATTACTGCTTGAAATAAAATGACCTAGGAATGTATGCTGAAATAATTTTTTATTCTATAGGAAGAAGAGCTTTATGAAATTGACATTCCTCTCAGATTTATAGCCAGTGTGGGCGCCAGAATACATGGTTTGGCATGTTGGTTTGATGTACTGTTCAATGGAAGGTAACCATTATTCTATTCGTGGGGTTTTACTTATTTTACTATTCATCAAAGTTTTGTCATTATTCCTAGCAAATAACTTTTCTTGCAATTGTTCCAATTCCACAGTACTGTGCAAAGGTGGCTTACAACTGCTCCTGGTTCACCAGTAACTCATTGGTATCAGCTACGCTGTGTTCTATCCCAGCCCATTTATGTTATGGCAGGGCAAGAAATTACTGGCAGGCTGCACTTGGTTGCCCACAGTGCTCAGAGTTACACAATCTATTTAACATTGTCAGGTTGGTCTTTTTTTATGTTCTTTCTTGTTTATATACATCTTGCTCTATGTAGTGGATTAATAAATATCAATTTGCATATAGCTAAAATGTGGGGGCCTGGCGCTGAACAAGGAGGGATTCTTCAAACATCATCCTGTAAACTTGATCTGAAAGAACCATACTATAGAATGTCTCAACCACAATCTTATCCAACAACCCAAGATCAGCCACAAGCTCAACCATTTTTGCCGACACAGGTATTCATTTTATAATCATATATTTCCCATTGCATGTTACTTAGCGAACTTAAATTCTATGGAAAACTTGAAACTGAAAATAGGTGGGTTTGTTTTCACTCTTATGGAATCCGTTAGATGAATTTGAAGGAGAGTTGCAAATGATAATTTTATAGGTGACCCTAGGAAGTATGTTTTCAATTTAGGAAGAGTTGAAGAAAGTGGGAATTGCAGTCTTGTGTGGGCAAAGAGGATTAATGATTTACAAAACAAAACACGAACTGATTTATTCTTAAAGTCACTATTTTCCTTGATGGAAACATTGTTGGGGGAGTTTCTTATATTGGAATTCATGAGAAAAGTTCTAGAAACCACTCTTATAATGCCCTCGAGGTGGGCCCTATCACATTAAAATTTAAGAGTAATGAAAACCAATTTCGTAAAAGCAAGGGTGTTGTTAGCAATTTTTTGGTTCTTTTACTGCATAAATGTTGTCATTGATGTCAGTTTCTATGGCAGGATATAAAGATCAAATATCAGGATTTTGATGACACTGAGATAATGCAAGAGCCTTCACCTAATTCATGTGCGCAGATTGATTCGTTTATGCAGAACACATAAGTTGATGAATACTACTAACCTGTGCTTCTGTATGTCACATGAATAAGCTAGTGGGGGGAATGTGTCCGTCTTGTATGGAAATACCCCTTGCCTGTAAATTAATCAAAGCTGCATCTGCTGTGTATTGTGAGTGTTTGTGCTGCTGGTTTTGCATTTGATTGCATCATATTTAACCAGTAATATATTGAATCCTTTATGGCTGGGAGATTGAGAACTGTTGTAAAATTATTAGAGCCGTTGTATATTTTTTTATTTTATTTCATATCTTGGTCAAAATAGCTCCTCTAAGGTTAAGGTTCAGAAATATATTTTCAGCGTATCTATAGCTCATTAGCTTGTCTGATCAAATTGTCATTCTTGACATGTGATTTTTAAAGTTAAAAAAAAAAAAAAAAAACTTGCATGTTTAGTGATAGTTTGGCTTCATTTCTTTAAGGTTCTAAAATTGAGATTGAGCCGACGAAGGTTGATCTATTGAATAAGGATGATATTTATGTTCAAAAGGCTTTGGTTCAAATTTTGTTGTTACAAAAAGATAACTTTGCAAGTACTTCTAAAAATATTTTGAGTTGCGAGATTATAAAGAATTTCAAGCAGAAGAACCTTAAACAAAGAAGTTACAAATGTTTAAGGCTATGTTTCCATTTGTTATTATAAAAAAACATGTTTCCAATTGTTGTTTGGTGAGTGTTCTCTGGATAGTAATATGTAGCTCGATCACCATCGTACATTGCTATAGAAGGCTCACAGCAGTGAAGCATCACCATGTGTACAATCACACTGCTCCTTTTTCTGGCAAGTCGTGCTGCAATGGAAGAATTTGAGGTTCCATAATGACATTACATAGAAATTTTTTCTCCAACAAGTGAAGGAGTAACTCAAAATGGTCTTGTTGGGTGTTGTGATACTTCATTTTTCGTGCCATGAATTTGAACGAGATTCATCCCTGTATAATAGGCATAGATGGGATAGTATGTGACCAAACCTCAAAGAGACGTTAGTCTGTAGAAGGGGGCTTGACAGTGCTGGCAATGGCTGGGAGACTCATGTGGTGGTTCTTGGAACTCAGATTCCCTGCACTACACACGCAAGCTCCGTAATTTTAATCTTTAGAGAAAATTAAAATTTGCTTGATCGAATGGTTACGAATCTCTTGACTGCATGAATGTGCAGAGTCAGTGATCACATAGAATCCGAGTTCGTGTTAGAGAGACTGGAGAAAATAATATTTTGATGCATATGGTGTTGAGTAGGATGGTGAAGAATAGACTAACCCAAAGGCAAATAATATGGTATATGATGGATCACCTATTAAAATCAATTTAAGTTAACTGGTCACACTATAAAATACAAACTTAAAATCACAAGATAAAGGGGACACTTTTATAAATCTTCACGTGTCCAAAGAGGCAAAATAAGTCTTTGGCCACGTGAAAACTTCTGAATGTGTCCCCTATATCTTGTGATTTTAAGTTTGTATTTTATAGTAGACTAACTGCTTCTGGTCTTATCTCTTTAATTTTAGGCAATTTGTTCTACTATCTCTATAATAGTTGTTTAGCTATCTGCTTAGCAGCCAGAGATTAGTACATCTTTTATAGTCCCCTTTGCCTTGCTTTCTAGTGTTTATTTGTTTTGAGGGCATAAAATGTGAGCTAATCTCTTTCAGCTCTGCTTGTACTTGATATGTGTATTGAACCGATATGTCAATTGTACCGTCTTTATTTAATGGAATCTCATCTCTTTTGACAAAAAAAAAAAGAACAAATATCTTATCTCTTGCGTTTATTTGTAAACTTGCCAATACAATTCTTGTAAAATTTCTCTGGTCTTTTAGACCACAATATTTGCCTTATTACACAATCATTCTCAACGAGATACTTTGAAATGTGATAATGGTGAACCAACTCTTTATTAACGGTGTATTGTTTTTTATTTATGACTCATCAGTTTTTTAGGAAAAAGAAGCTCCATCTAGCTATTAATGACGATTCATTGTGTAAATATTTAATTAAAATTATATTACTTTCATTACAAATTTTAATCGAAATAAAATTATAATTTTTTATCATTATATTATTTTTTAAATTTACTTATGATACCTTAAATTTGAAATCAATTATAGAATTAAATTACTATATACTAACAATATAAATATTATACTTGGCAACTTAAGTTTTGTTTTTGTTATGCAAGGCCATGTACCAATTGTAGATGATATAATTTTTACATTTACAATTTATTACAATTCAATTTAAAAAATAAATATTTTTATTTTAAAAGAAATGAAGTTGGAACTCAATCAAAGTTTCTTGTACTCAAATATTAGCTGACAGCAGCTACTTCAGAGCCAGAGGGCATCTGAACAGCAACAACATCATAGCAGCGGCTGCAAAGGGTAGGGTGATCTGAAAATGAACCAACTTGGTGTGAATAATGCCAACATCTTTCACATTTGGAACCACTAGCACGAGATATACCAATCCACACTTTACTGTTACCCTGAATTAGGCATTCACCGCTATATGGTATATTTGCAACATGTTCATCTTCCAGTGAAGGAAGAATCTCAGCCTGAGTATTGGCAATGAAACATGTTAAAACAGTTTAATTAATGACATGATACAGCTTATATTAATATGATCAAATCAAATGTTAAATTTTCAGCGCAGCGTTATCCAAGAGTTAGTTCATAATATATTTGAGTGTTGTATCCTAATGTCAATTCGAAAAAAAAATCTGAATAAGAATTTGAAACATCTTGGATACTAAAGATATTCCAAGTCTAGTTTTTGGCCTAAATCAAAAAGGCACAATAATGAAACTGAATTGTTTTTCTTTAGGAAAAATTATTTAAATAATAACTAGTTCGGGAATCTAAACTAGTTATATGACACACAGCAACCTCTAAATATTGCATCTTCAGTTTTCATTAGCTTTTAGTCGCTGAAAAGTATTGTAGTTTTAGGCATACCTGAGACGTTATGAATAACCGATTCAATGTATCAGCATCAATTTCACTTGTACATAGTTCAGATAGCTTGGATGCCATGATGGAATCAGATGTATAAATATGAACCTTTGCATCTAAACTGGCACCAACTAATTTGCCAGTTCGAGCCACCTCCAACACTCTATTCACCTCTGTTCTCAGCTGGAAAAAGGTGTACTCGGTTAGTAACAGATACATAGAAAAAATATCTAATATGTTAATTATCACTTGTAGTTTTAGAAAATTTGAGAAAGAAAAAATTATGAGACAAACTTTAATTTTTAGTTGTAACTGTAAGCCAATCAATAGAAAAGGCATCAATAAAAGCGAGGAACAATAAAGAACACTTGAAATAATTGATTAAAAGAAAAAAATCATTAGACTACAGCAGAACCAAATAATTTATCTTATTTCACATTTATAATGAAGCAATTTATCCTTCATTTACAGCCCTGTTAGAAGCTTGATTCCATGAAAACGGTTAAGAAAAGATGAAGAAGAAGAGAGAGAAGAGAGAGAGTAGGAGAGAGAAAACAGATCTGAACAGATTCTGTTATATTGTTATTATGAATGAATGAGAGGGAAATACATGTATTTATAGTCCTTTGGACTTAGGGACAGGTGGCACAATACAGCTGTACAATTCTAACAATAAAGCCAAAGACTAACTACTTATATTCTAACAGTCCCCCTTCAAATTGAGGGTGTCACACACTCTCAGTTTGTTTCTAAGATAAAGAAATCTGGCAGTGGACAGTGGCTTAGTCAAGACATCTGCCCACTGATCCTGAGCAGGCACATGAGAAACAACCAGCTCCTTTCTGATGACTTTTTCTCTGACAAAGAAGATGTCCAGCTCCATATGCTTGGTTCTTGAGTGGAGAACTGGGTTGTGAGCAAGAGAAACAGCACTAAGGTTATCACAGAAAATATGAGGAACTTTACTTTTAATTTGCAATTCCTTGAGAAGTGACTGAATCCAGATGATTTCAGCAGAAGCTTGGGCAAGACTCCTGTATTCAGCCTCAGCACTGGACCTAGCTACTAAAGTCTGCTTCTTTGCCCACCAAGAGACCAGATTGGGACCTAGAAAGATGCAGGCTCCAGATGTACTTCTTCTATCATCTGGATCTGAAGCCCAGTCAGCATCACAAAACCCAGTGATTGCTATAGGTTCAGTAGCACTAGCAGGTGTAATCAGCAGCCCATGATGTAAAGTACCCTGCAGATATCTGAGTATCCTCTTGACTGCCTTCCAGTGATCTTCAAGAGGGGCTGACAAGAACTGACAGACCTTATTCACAGAATAGGAGATTTCAGGTCTTGTTATGGTGGCATATTGTAAGGCCCCTACAATAGACCTGAAAAATGTAGGATCAGCTACAGCACTGGAACCAACTTTAGATAGCTTTGTACTAGATGCCATAGGAGAGGCCATGCTATTAGCATTAATCATATTAGCCTTTTGTAGGAGATCCTTGATGTACTTTGTTTGAGAGAGAAGTAATGACCCAGATGATAGGTGATGCACCTCTATCCCAAGGAAGTAGTCCAGTTTGCCCAAGTCCTTGAGAGAAAACTCAGAGTTAAGCTGGTGGACTAACTTGTCAATGGCCAGTTTTGAGCTTCCAGTGATGATAATGTCATCAACATAGACCAGTATGAAGATGCAGTAGGTGGGAGTGTGAAGAGTAAATAGAGAAGGGTCACACCTACTTGATTTGAACCCAAAGCTTAGCAAGGCTGATTTCAACCTCTCAAACCATGCCCTAGGAGCTTGTTTTAGTCCATAAAGAGCCTTGTGCAACCTGCAGACAAGGTTCTTATCAGAAGATTCAAATCCTGGAGGCTGTACCATATAGACTTCTTCAGTGAGTAAGCCATTTAAGAATGCATTGTTTACATCCAATTGCTGAAGAGGCCAGTGATAGGTAGCAGCAAGTGTCAGAACAGTTCTTACTGTAACAGGTTTGACTACAGGAGAGAAGGTCTCATTGTAGTCAAAACCAGCTTGCTGATGAAACCCTTTAGCCACCAGACGTGCCTTGTACCTATTTACACTGCCATCTGGATTTTCCTTAACCCTGAACACCCATTTACAACCAATGGCTTGTCTGTTTGGAGGAAGAGAGACAAGAGACCAGGTCTGATTCTGAAGTAATGCATCATATTCTGCTTGCATTGCTGAATGCCACTTGGGATCTTGAATAGCAGTTTTATAAGATGTAGGCTCAACATGAGTTAAAAGCAATGTGGGATTAAGTCTGGGTTGCACAATGCCATGTTTACCCCTTGTTTTCATGGTGTGAGTGTTTAGGGGATGAATTCTATGTGGGACAAGAGGTGGAGACTCAGAGGCTGCAGACTGAGGAGTAGCAGTGCTGGCAGCAGACTCAGGGGAAGAAGTAGGAGAGGGAGAGGGAGGTAAGATGGTAATTGGAGAGGGATTTAGAACAGCAGTGTTTCTGGGAGGAGACTCAGAGGGGTGAGAATTGACAGAGGGAGTATGAGGGCTGTGTGCAGTGGGAGAGAAAGGATCAGACCCAAGGGAAGGGGCATGAGAAGGAGATGAACTCAGAGTAGGAGACACAACAGATGTTGTAGACACAGAAGTGGGAAGGAAAGTGGATAGGGTAGGTCCATCTGGTATAACAGAACACACTTTGTGAGATGGGAACAAGTCAGAATAAGGAAATCTAACTTCATTGAACACAACATCTTTGGATATAAAAATCCTACCTGAGGCATCTAAACACTTGTAACCTTTATGACTGTTGGAATATCCCAAGAAGACACACTCTTTTGAATGAAAATCTAGTTTATGAGAGTTATAAGGTTTGAGGAAAGGAAAGCATGCACAACCAAAGCTTTTGAGAAACTTATAATCTGGGAATTGAAGGTGAAGTAAGAAGAAATGTGATTTGTTGGCTAAAACAGGTGTAGGTAGTCTGTTTATAAGGTAAGTAGCAGTGAGGAAGGCATGGTCCCAAAATTTTAGTGGTAGTTGTGCATGAGATAAAAGGGTGAGGCCAGTTTCAACAATATGCCTATGTTTTCTTTCAACTGAGCCATTTTGGTGGTGAGTGTGTGGGCAAGTGAACCTGTGTGTAATACCAAGGTTATTGAGATATTTTGTGAAAGGTAAAAACTCACCCCCTCCATCAGTTTGAACAGAAATGATTTTATGATTTAACTGTAATTCAATCATAGTTTTAAAATTCTGAAAAGTGGAGAGTGTGTGGGATTTGAGTTTTAGAGGATAAATCCAAGTGTATCTAGAATAGGCATCCACACAAGTAAGAAAGTAAGTATAACCACATGAGGATTCAACAGGTGCAGGTCCCCAAAGATCACAGAAAATTAATTCAAGAGGCTTAGTATAGGTCACTTGAGAGGCAAATGAAGGAAGCCTATGAACTTTACCAAGACAGCAAGCATTACAAAAATCTGACAAGGCTTTAGTTGGTAATTTTATATTACAGAGTTTAACAATGCTTTGGAGCACCTCATGATTAGGGTGTCCAAGTCTGCTATGCCAGATGCTATACATGGAAGGAAAAGACTTAACAGGACTATATGCTGAACTACTAGGTAAATGTTCAACATTATTACACTGAAAAGTACTGGGACTTAAACTAGCAGCCTGTGCTGGGACTTTATTCCAAACAGAATTGACATTGGAGGATGGAGAAACTGGAGTGGTGGACTTGATAGAGTTGGTGTGCTCAAACTGATAGAGACCATCACGTCCAAGCATACCCCTGAGGAGCACCTTAGAAGAATCCTGGGATTTGACAAAGCAATGATTAGGATGAAACTCAAAGTAAACATCATTATCCCTAGCAAACTGACTCACACTAACAAGGTTTTTGGTTATAGAGGGAACAAGAAGAAGATTATTAAGTTTTAAGGTTGTGTGTGGATGAAAAGGGGAGGGAAAGTGCAAAGAACCAACAGAGGTAATAGCCAAACCTTATCCATTACCAATATGGACCTGATCAAAACCTGAAAGGGACATGGAGTCCATGAGATTGGATGCATCAGGAGTGACATGGTGAGTTGCTCCTGAGTCAGGGTACCACACATTGTTGAAGGCTTGTGAGTCTGAACCAGTTAGGAAGGCTTGTGCAGGAGAACCTCTTGGAGTACTGGCCTGAGATTGTGCAGAGGGCCTAAGAAACTGTCCACTATGCTGAGGACGAGCAAGGTGCTGCATCCACACATTTGGAGGTGCTCCATATCCTCCTGATGAGCCATAGGGATAGGGACTATAGTAATCAGATTGTGGAGCAGAGAACCTGAAGTGGCAATAGCTTGCATCATGACCAGATTTTGAGCATATTTGACACTGCACATAAGGTCTACCACCAAAACGTCCACCACGTCCTCTGAATCTACCACCAGAACGGCCACCACGTCCTCTGAACTGGCCATTTCGTCCTCCAAAATTAGGGTTAAAATTAGGAAACTGATTGTTCCCTGTACCATCAGTATAAGCTTGATTCTGAGCACCAGAACCCTGAGGTTGAGATTCAACATTACCAGTTTCAGTGAGATTAACTGAAACTGGTTCAGTTACAGCAGCTTTCTTGAATTTTTCATTACGAGATTCTTGAGTAAGAAGCTGTGATTCAAGCTCATCTAGAGAAATAACCTCAGATTTGGCATTTGCGCTAGCAACGATAGGGTTGAATTCTTCAGGAAGTGCTTCAAGAACAACTTCAATTAGGTCCCTGTGAGGAACAGGATCTCCAATTGAAGCAAGAGACTCTGAAATGGCGCGAATACGAGCAATAAACTCAGCAACAGTGCGCGTGCCTTTCGTAATGGATCTCAGTTCAGAACGGAGTTGGCGCGAGCGCGTTTTCATCTGTGTGAAGCAGTAACTGTGGATTTCATCCCAAACCTGCCACGAGTGACGGAGAAGAACGAAACGCGAGAGAAGCGAAGGCGAAATCGTTGACAGAATCCAAGTACAGAGCAAGGAATCTTGCTCTTCCCATTCAGTGTAAGCAGGATTCTCTGTTCCTGCTTCGCGCGCTGCATCTGTGAGATAAACAGGTGGAATCTGAGGTGAAACCACATATTTCACCATCTTCGTTCCACGAAGAACACCTTCAACTTGCTGCTTCCATTGAAGGTAGTTCGTATCATCAAGCTTGACTGAAACAGTTTGTTTGAAAGTTTTGGATGCAGCAGCAGTTACGCGCTGCGCATCAGAGAGAGTGGGAGAAGACGTAGCTGGAGCCATGGATCTGGATCAAGAAGCTCTGATACCATGTTAGAAGCTTGATTCCATGAAAACGGTTAAGAAAAGATGAAGAAGAAGAGAGAGAGTAGGAGAGAGAAAACAGATCTGAACAGATTCTGTTATATTGTTATTATGAATGAATGAGAGGGAAATACATGTATTTATAGTCCTTTGGACTTAGGGACAGGTGGCACAATACAGCTGTACAATTCTAACAATAAAGCCAAAGACTAACTACTTATATTCTAACAAGCCCAACATCTTCAAATCCTTAATCATGCTCATTACTTGTAAATATGAAATTCTTAAAATTCCAAATAAAGCTATGACTGGCTAAATAATTAATCATTTCTGCATCTAGAAAAAGCAATTCTAATGCAATTTAAGTATAAGCCGTGAACATACTCCAAAAAATAATGGCAAAGCTACCTAATCTCTAACGGCATAGCTACCTAATCTTTGGGAAGAGTTGGTTCTTCATATAAAATTAGAGCTTGAATCATTAAGTGATCAGAAAATTTCATACCTTGCTTCCCCGTTTTATCATAATGAAGTTGATTACATACAAAACAATAAAACCTAGGTATGCGTGTTATCCACATTTCAAAGTCTAGACACACTTCAAATGTGTATTAGATGTAAAATTATAGACGAGTCTCTACGACTCTACCAAATAGTTGAAGCTTTTAGGATAGATGATTCTTGTAAGATAATGTAAAACAAAGATACTAGCTTCGAAAGAGATTATTGCATTTAATAGTTTGATCATTTTTAAGTGATGAAGTAGCTATTTGCTTATTTTATAATGTTCAACGAAAAATTGATGCTAAGTTTTAGTTACTTGAATAAATTATCTGCTAAGAAACCAAGAAAGTAGGTTGCTTAACACTCCTGGTTGGAAAAATTGGGCTTATAACTCTTTCATGAATGATAGTGTACCTCGAGAATCTTTTCCCAGAATTCAATTTCTTCAGCAGGAAGAGCAAGCCATCTTTCATTCAAAGCTGGCCATCTTGATTCGAATACAAATTCAGCAAAGGAACCATATTCAGTTGTATATCGAAATGGAAGATTCTGCCACACATCCTCAGCTAAATGGGGCAATATTGGTGCTACTACTCTCACAATAGAAAGGAGATGAGCTGCAAGAACTGTTTGACAACTTCTCCTTGTATAACTAGTCGATCCTCTGTAAAAAAGGAGCATAAAGAGTTTTTTTTTTGTTTTTGTTTTTACATAAATACAGAATAAAATGTAAAACAGGCAATATTCACATCTTGTGCTGCCATACAAATGCTGAGTTGTGCATATCAAAGCCTAAATATATGTCCATAATTGTATTTGAAAATGTACAATAGAGGGTATAGTAGAAACTTACCCAACATATAATCGATCTTTGGCAACATCAAAATAGAAATTTGAAAGGTCAACTATGACAAACCTCTGTAAAATCTGAGAATGTGAAAAAAAAACACTAATTTTTGGTAAATCAAAAAATAAGATGAGAAAAATTCAGCTAAGTCATGCTAAGAAAACAGAATTCAAATTTTTATATGAAGATATAAAATCGAGGGATGAACCCTATGCCACAGATAACTTTCATCCCAAAGAACATTATCAATACCATAACAAAATACAATCAAGCAAATCCACATTTGAACGGATTAAGCATTAGCATATAAACATATTCAGTATATATAGAATGTTTCTCTAGGATCTAAACCAACTTACCTGAAATATTTTGAAAAACTGGTAACTTTCATAATTCCCTTGAATATTTTTTACAATATTCTCAAGCTGAAATAATGCATGCCTATCAATCCTCGGAAGTTCGTCGTATTGAACTGTATAATCTGTCTGTCATGTCAACAAAACAATTACATTCTTAGAAGTATGAAAAAGTGGAAAAAGATATGTGCTGACAGGTAAAGATCTGGCAAAATTTCAAAGTAGGCAGTAATTCCAGGCAAAAGAAAAAGGACTCGAACTTACTTTCCAGTCATGAAGATTTGCCAAGAGGTATCTTAAAGTTCCCCGTAGCTTCCGGTAAATTTCCGATATTTGACGAAGAATTTGAGGGCCAATCATCACATCCCCGGTATAATCTACACTAGAAACCCAAAGCCTTAGGACATCAGCTCCATATGCAGGTGCTTCCTGAGAACAATGCAATTTTGGTAAAGTGAAATTATAGGGTTTGCTATGGTTCCAGAATTTTTATACAATACATTTATGTAACTTGCCTTCTGATTTTTTCCTCCTTCAATCACACTACGTGGATCCACAACATTACCCAAAGACTTGCTCATCTTTAAGCCTTTCTCATCCAATACAAATCCATGAGTTAAAACAGAAGAATATGGAGCCTTTCCTGTGTTAGACAAAAATGACAGAATCAGTGTCTGACTGGCATAAATATAAATATCTGAAAACATTCTCACCCAAACAACCCTGTAGTGTAGAAAGTCATTAGAGACGATTAAGATTATGCATGAATTCATTAGAGGGAAACTTGGGATAGCTCCAATTGTAAAATGGTTGTTTGGACATGCGTGGAAAAGAATCATAAAAAGCACGAGTAAGGGGGTAGACTAGATAAATGATCGTAAAATAGTTAGAGGAAACAGGAGACACAAGAAATCTGTAAGCCAAACCATCAAGAGAGATATAGAATTCAATGGTTTGCCTATAAATATGGTATATGATAGAACATAATAACATTGTTTAATTCATGTAGACGACAGCATCTGGTTGGAAAGACTTAGGTTGTTGTATTTTCAGTCATACATTTAACAAAAACAATGTTTTAGTGTCCATAAGGCCTAGCTCAACTAGCTATGCTGATATTGCTAGGTGGGACACCTTCACCCGGGTTCAAACCTAGGACCTCAAAGTTTTGTGTGAGTTTCAATGGTGTTTGCCTCTTTGTCTACAAACCAAAAAAGAATATGTTTTAGTCCCTATTGGGACTAAAAGCACATGATTTTTGAATTTTTTAGAGTCTAAAAAATACAAAAATCATGTGCTTTTTTTAGTCTCATAAAATTTAGATTAAAAAGTAAATAACTAAATGAAAAAAAAAAATCATATTTGCGATTTCACAAATATATTTATCACAATATTAAATTCAAGTTGTCTAATTATTCCAAAATCTTTATGTTTTTAATATTTTTCTTGACTGATCTTTTTAAAAAGATTATTAAGTAAAAGATGCTAAGAAATGCATCATATTTTACAACACTAAACAAATATTTAAATTTTCATTGTTTGAAGGAGAAATTGAATTTTACCCCAAATTCAAAAGTTGTGTAAACGTCAATTTATAACTGAATGAGCACTTCTGAAAATGAACTTCTACAATGGTATACACTGAACACTCTAAATTTTGTTAGCTAGTTAGCCAAGAGGCGACTAGTCACAGGTAACTATACTGCTCCAACTAACACCCAATAACCAGAGTTGGTCAAACATGGTAAAATAATAAGATCAGGGCCGGCCCTTAGGGGGTGCAAACAGCTGTACCGAACTGGGCCTCCAAAATTTGGGGGCCCAAATATTATTTTATATATATACTGCATGTAAATATTTTATATATATAAATAGCGTGACATAAATATCAAACATATTGACATGGCCTAGTGGTAGTACCGCGAGCTGTTATGCCTAGGTCCTGGGTTCAACACACAGCAACACACAAAACTCATGTCTTTCTTCAATTATTTTTTTTTTCCTTTTTTCTGTTTTTTTTTTAATTTTTTTTTCCTTTTTTCTTCTTTAATTATTTTTTTAGTATGAGAGAGATTTTTAATCTGGACATAATTTATTAAGGATTTGAGGCTCCTCAATCTTCTCTCCAATTCAACCAAATTCTCCTTAATATATTGGATTATATATTTACAAATAAAAGCACAATATTTTTTTTTCTTATTTTTGTTAGAACACTTTTTATAATTTTTTGCCCATACTTATCGTATAAAATAGTAAAGAACTAACAACAAATATTATAATTTTTAACTTGAAAGAACAAATATTATAATTATTCTAAAAAAAACATTATAAACCTTTTATTTTTGCCTTTGTACAAATTAAGGAAAATAACAACATAGAAGATTGATAAAGATATTTGTTTGAAATTGTATTTTTATATTATTGATTAGAAATTTTTTCTGTGTTAGTTACAATAATGACTTTTTTTTTTATCTTTACGGATCTTATATTCAATTTAAATCGATAATTGCTCTTTTAAGAAAAATTATATTTTTATTTTATTAAGGGCCTATTTTTTACATGAGAGCCGAGCCTCCAATTACGTAGGAACGGCCCTGAATAAGATTGATTGGTTGTTTAATTTATCAGGCAAGATAGCAGCAATGTATGCACTAAATAACTTTCGTGGGTCTTTCAAGCATACGTTATTCTCATCTGAAAATAAATGGTGAACCCAGGGGTGATTTACTTATGCAAATTAAGCATATATAGACAACATTACAGTCTATTCCTTTTCTCTTTTTTGTTAAGGTTTTAACATTGAGAATGAGACAAGTCTATGTCATAAAATATTATTTTCCTTGTTAATTTGAGGGACAAAGGACATTGGTTTTGATTTTATGAAAGATAATCATGATACTGGAAATGTAAAAAAAAATCCATTACCTGTTGTAGCTATACTAGTTAGCAATGAACTCTGAAACCACCCTCGATGCTGATCTGTTCCTTCAAGATACAAGTCTGCCGGAAAGCCAAGGGAGTCTCTTTTTCTCAAGACTGCAGCCCAGGAGGAACCTGGAGTAACAGTAACCAGCCACGAGACACCAAATTAAAAGAAAGCAAGCAATGAAATAAAATTACAGACAATATATGCCAGCAGGATTAGCTCAGGCATCTGGAGGTTAGGGGTATGACTAAGGTCCTAGGGTCGGCTGTTCAGGCCAATGAGGTTCAAAGAGTAATGATAGAAAGAGATATTACCCTTGCATCACGCAATTGGCCGAGGAACTTTTGCATACATATGTATGAATGGAAATAAAAAAGTATGTGGCACCAGAATATTATTGTACCTGAATCAAACCACACATCCATTGTATCAGTTCCCTTTTCATATTCAGCTGCTTTATCACGATAATTAGCTGGGAGGAGTTGCTCTACTGTCATGTACCACCATGCATCACTACCCTTTAAGGATATAATAGCTGGCAGTCACAGAAAGAAAAGCAAAGTATCAATGATAGGATGCATTGATTTCGAAGGACCAACATGATTTGAAAGAGCATAAGCTATTAAGAAACTTCGCAATATTTACATGTAATCAAATATGGACAATAATATTTGTTTTATATTTATTAACTATAAATAAAGTAATTCTACCAAGCTCAAAATGAAATTGCTTAGCACATAATCATAAATTGAGTGTTAGAGAAATAAAAGAACATGAAGTTGCTACTTTTTCACTAACCATTGATATGATCAATTGTCTCTTCATTCATAAGAGGTTCTCTAGACTGTGCATGATAAAAAACTGGAATGGGTACACCCCATGTCCTTTGTCGTGATATACACCAATCAGAGCGGCTGGAGGTCATTGCTGAGATTCTGTTTTCTCCCTAAGCAATTCACATGTATCAGCAAAAGGCAGCACCAAAAAATGATGAGTCGCACATCTCTAACAGAACAAAAATTTACAAATAAACAGAATATGTAGCAAAAAAACTTTAAATGCAATACCTGAGGTGGAACCCATTTTACACGGCCAATAGCATCCATAGCAGCTTCACGGAATCCCTCAACCGATGCAAACCATTGCTCTGTCGCTCTAAATATTGTTGGTTTTTTCGTCCGCCAATCATACGGATACTTGTGTTCTAAATCAGAAAAAAGAGAAGAGACCATGATGATGAATCAATGTATAATTAATTATAGGTTGAACATTAAGAGAATTGCATGAAGAGAGACAGAAATAGCTTACGGTATGATTCTTCCATGATGAGTGACAAATTTTCATCCAAATATTTCACAACAGCAGTGTTACCTTCACCAAGAACATCAAGCCCACTAAACTGCCCAGCTTCTTCAGTGAATATTCCATTATCATCTACTGGAGATAGTATGGGTAGCCCGTACTTCTGACCAGTCACATAATCTTCTTGACCATGTCCAGGAGCTGTATGGACCAGCCCTGTTCCTGTTTCTGTTGTAATATAATCTCCCCCAACTACGACCGGACATTCCCTATTATCTACTGGATGGATGTATCTGAGATCATAATAATTAAACATATCCTTAGTGTGAAAATTTCTCATTTACCATAGGTAAATAACAAGAATTTTAAACACATAGTTACAGAAACAGATAGCAGTGGCAAAATCAAAAAAGAAGAAAACAATTGTTCATTTTGGTACTTCCATATTAACCTGTAGTTTTCCAAATCAGAGCCCAACAGCCTTCTCTTGAAAACAAGCTTCACACCCCATTTTGCCTCTAACGTTGGCACAAGTTCTGAAGCTACAATGAGAAATAGCTTTTTCTCATCCTTCAAAACAATTCCAAGCCTTTTCTTTTTAGTGTCACCAGATGAAGAGACATGTTCATTTAGTGATTCTACTTCAACAACATCGTATTCAAGCTTGGGATTTACTGCAACAGCTGAGCACAATACAGTAGAAAGAAGAGGTGAGGAGAAAGAGCAACATATCTAAATTAAAACATTTAAATAACTAAAGAAATTGACTATTTATTGATACAATGTGTGCCGGCAATGACACTGTTATCAACATGCAGATAAGATATTTTTGAAGAAAAAAAGGTGCATGTAAATAGTGTCGGTCTCTTTTTTTTTTTTTTTCAACTTTATATTACACGGGTACTTGGGGCCAAAATTGACAATAATTCTAGTAGAAAAGGATTACCATCTTGCCTAAAGTCTACTTCAGCAAACTATTAACTGTAAAGAATAATGTATAAATTTATGTACTAGATATGTAAGGATACTGTTAGGGACCAAGATACCCAAGGCCCATTATTCAACGTGTATTATAGAAAGAGGCATAGGGAGCAGGGGAATGGAAGTTTGTAAGAGGGTTTGAATACAAATTAGAGGGGAAAAGGAGAGCACAGTCACAGTGTGTGAATTGTTTTGTGACCTGCTGTAACTTGGAACAGTTGCGAAGGGAAACTCCCTTGGTAGAGCTAATAAACTACGAATTCGTTTGTTTTATCTTTTCTGTTCTTGCACCACTATTCTTTATCCACATTGATAAAAAAGAATCTATCAGTTGGTTCGACTCGACAGATCCTTGAGGGATAGCTAGTCTAATTGAAGGATGAAGATGCATATGGAGGGTTTTGTGTATTTCTCAAGAAGATGGTAATGGAGTGTATGGCACAACTCGCTAACCACTGCAACAATGTGGCCACAACCGAAGACATCAAACAACTGATTGCCAACTAGAGGAAGTGGCAAGGTATCAGGTGGTCAGGTGATGAGAGTGGACGCAAAGAGGAAAACACATGAAAATTCTTCTAGTCCAAAGGGGAAGATCAAGTGCAAGGAAGGTGAGCCTTCAAAGGAGTCTAAGGGGAACAAAATCTGGTCCAAGAAAGTGGAATTGCCGGGTTTTGAAGGGGGAGACCAAATTGGGTGGATTGCTAGGGTGGAAAAGTGCTTTGAAGTACAAGACATTCACACTTTAGAAAAGTTGAAGTCAGTGTATATTACCATTGAAGGTATGGCGGGGCTTTGGTTTAGTGTTTGGCGCCAAAAGAACCAAGACTCAACCTGGGAAATGTTTTCCAATGCCTTGATTCAAAGTTTTGGGGAGAGTTATGGCAGCGATATGTTGGAAAGGTTGGCTACCCTGAAGCAAGAACACTCCGTCAAAGATTATGTGGATAGATTTGAGAGGAACATGCATTGGGGGCCTCTTGGTCCCTAACAGATACAAACAAAACTACTGGTACAAAACAATCAGTGCTAACTATAGCAGATTAAGTAGAAAGCTGAACCTCCAAATCTAGTGTTCCTTTTTAATCGAATAAATAGAGAACCATAAATACAGAACTCAAAACATCTCTGTTTATCACAGAAACTCATAGAAGAACAAGTAGAGGAAAAAAATTGAGATCATTATGACTAGCAAAAGCAACAAGAATGATATCTTCAACCCAAGCCAACATGGAAAATGCAACGGATAAAAAACCTACCTGCATTGGCAGGAATAGTCCATGGAGTAGTAGTCCAAATGGCCAAACACAAATTTGGGAATTCTTGTAGTAGGTCACTCGGCATTAGAGGAGCACTTGCAACTCTGAAAATGGCATATATGCTTTTTGAAACATGCCCTTCAGGGTACTACATAGAAACCAATTAGGTAGTAAATAAATACTCAAACATCCATCAAATCAGGTTTCAGAAATATTTAAGTTAAAAAGTTAATTTATTAGGGTATTGAGAGAGGAAAAACAATACTTGGAACGATAATAGTATATATTACAAACAACAAGGCATTGGCCCTTATTTATAATATTACTTAGCTCTTTATCCTAAGTAATGAAATATAGAAACTGTTCTGGACTGCCCAAAGGGCTTTGCTCGCCAGACCAGAGTCCAAAACCAGGCCCATTTCACTAAGGCCCAAGAAATGCTATTCACACCCACACCCTGCAAGGGAGGTGTGCCCGCAACGACTAGGGACATCAGAATCAATGAAGATCATAACATCTCCCCCTCAACTTCAATCAACAACGCTCGACGGTTACAAACACTGCCGTCTGTAACCGTCGACCAACGGCATTCGGCCATCATTAGAAGGATTTTATCCTTCACCTATAAAAGAGGACATTTCACGTCCTCCAAGGTACGATTCATTCACCCTTAAACTCTATACTCTTTGCTCACGTTCTGACTTGAGAGTCGGAGTGTCTTTTGCAGATACCCCCCTGCCGTTTCAACAACTCACCTGCTCACCGGACGCTGTTCTTATAATCACTTCTGATCAGAAACCAAGCTTTGAGAGACTATTTAAATTATCATAAATTATGCTAAGATACAATAAAGATATTATAAAATATTTTTCCATCTATTGTAACATGAGAGAAAACTGCAAGCATTCACATGCTAAGAATCATACAAAAACTTGTGTGCATGCTAATTGGCCAAGAAGGCGAGAATTGTGCGGCTTCCACACACACTATATAATACCAGGTTGCATAGTACAATAACAACAGACATTAGAAAAAAGGTTCACCATGATAAAATCAATTTACCTCTAACTCGGCTTCAGCAAGAGCTGTCCGCGACGAGGGACTCCAGTGAACAGGTTTTCTGCCTCGGTAGATATAGCCTTTCAAGGCCATTTGGCCAAATACTTCAATCTAAAATATTATACGATGCAAGTTATGAGGACTATATAATAACTGGTATGAATTGAAGTCATGTGCAAACGAAATTTTTCATTACTAAAGCAGTTTGCACAATCTAACGAGGTCTTGACAGAATTTTGAGGTCCTCTCTATAAGAGTTCTCAAAGAAAAGTGATCCAAATTGTGAGAGTAAAGTCCTAAACTCTAATATCTATAATACATCATGAATAGGACATCCAGAGTGCTGAATTCTGTGTCCAGTTAATAAATCCATAAGAGTAAACGAGAAAGGCTGTACCAGCTACCTGGGCAGCTTCATATTCCGGATCTAGAGTAAGATAGGGATTATTCCAGTCAGCCCATACTCCAAAGCGCTGCAGACATTCATCAACATGTTTAAGATACATTTATCCAAAAAATGAAACAAAAAAAAACACGTATAAGGTTGAAACAAAATCCCAGCAATCGAAATGGAATTGTAAACTGTAAGAGATCTATAATAGTCCAGAAACTAATGCACTAATATATATAATTCACAGAGCAAAAATGCAAACAAAGAAGGGACCTTAAAAGATGACATCTGAGTTTTAACAGTGTCTTTGGCAAATTTAGCAGCCTTTGCTCTCAACTTCAATGGTGTAAGATTGTTTCTCGCCTCCTTATCAAGTGACTGCAAAACTGAAATGATTCAAACAACCATACTGCTCAAAGAATGTAATAATGGATACAAGCTGAAATGCAATATGCACATAAAGTTGTGAACTTTTAGTTTAAGCAAATGAAATAAAAGGGGGCAAAACATAAGGAAAGTTGAGAATTTCCAATTTCCGTCATTATATCGTGTATTTATTCAACAGTGTGAACACATAACTAAGTTTAGAAAATCAAATTTATTTTTTTGATTATATAAAGAAATTTAATGAGGTTAACTAACATTCTTAATCAGCATGATTTTAGTTATTTTTATTTATATTCGAGACCGGAGGGTGTATTTATTGATAAATATTAGACCAAGAACTATCTACATGCCTGGAAATGACATGTCGCAAACATGTGAAGTAAAATTTAGTGCAATACTGTTATTGAACACAACCACAAACTAGAGCCAGCAATCATCACAATGCTACTAAGAAAAAAAATTCTTGCCTTTTAATTCAATTGGTAGGCCATGACAATCCCATCCAGGCACAAAATGAACTTTATAGTTTTGAAGGAGCTGCCCATAAAAAAAAACAGCAAAATGTTAGTTCTTATACGGCAGTGCATTAGCATAAAAAAAAAATATCATTAGAGTATACATGTGCCAAATGCTAACAGACTTAAAACAAAAATATGGTTTGTATCAAGTGCGACAGCAACAAACTGAAAGCCTAGGTTCAAAGGAAGAAAAAAATACCTTGTAACGATTTATAATATCCTTCAAAATTTTATTTAAGGCATGGCCAATGTGAAGATCACCATTTGCATATGGAGGACCGTCATGAAGAATGAAGTTTCCCTGACCAAGGTGTTGAAGCATATTAGTAAGTCCAAACAACTACCATGGGAAATCTAAGGGGAAGTCCAGAACTTACTCCACTATTTTTGTCCGCAACTCTTTTAAATACTTGATTATCCTCCCATATTTTCTGAATTTCAGGCTCCTTTACCGAAGAATTTGCTCTCATACCAAATGCTGTCTTGGGAAGATCAACCGTGTGCTTGTATTTACCCTCATCTTGCTTGATTCCTAAAGTAAAGGCAGGTTATGTAACTAACCTTGGAAATGCATGTTTATTCTCTTTAATTAACCTAACAAGTCATGATGTGTTTAAAAAACTAAAAATATATGTGAAACAGCAAACACACTACCTTCTGCAGCCTTCTTCCCGGCCATAACAGGCCCCCGTGATCTTCGCTTTGAAGAACTGACATCATCCTTTGCATGAGTACAATAGTTTGAAAATTTTGAGAGTGATAGTACTTTAGCTGATGAGATTCCCCGAGAATGATACAAACCAATGGAATTCGTTCTCATGGGCGTTAAACAAGCATTTCTTGAGAGAATCTGAATACATTAAAACAACAACTATCAAGCTTTTTGGCTACAAGAATCATTCAATCAATGCAATAGAGTCCTTTTCGCCACACTTAAAAGCTTAATTGAAAATGCAAAGTTAAAGAATGTTCCCAACAAGAGTAGATCAATACAAGAACAATCAAAGTTCCTCTATTTTTAAATTTATCAGGTCCATTTGAATTGAGAAAACTTTCTGTTTTCATTTCCGGTCTACATTTTAATTTGAAAATTGCGTCATTGTGAAAAACACTTTTTGTTTTCATTTCCTAAAATGTGTGTTCGTTCTACCTGTTAACACGAAGAAAAGAGACCTTTGAAGTGAACAATTATCTTGTGTTACTGGAAACAATGAAAATGTCAAGATAGCTATTAACATTAATATTATTTCTAGAAATGCATCATCCTTAGCTAACATTTTATCTTCTCTCTATCACGATAGTTCACTTCAAAAGTCTCTCATCTTTTCAGGAACAAGTTAAAATAAACATATATTTTAAAAATGAAAACAAAAACATTTTTACAAAGTAAACAGGCCCGGAGGATTCAGTTTTGCAATAATAAAAGTTAACTAAAAACAATACCACAACTACAACAAAAATAAAAGAAAGTTTGTGTTCGGCAATTTATCGAACACATAATCTGCGACAAGGTTAAGTTCATGACACAGCAATTTTTTAACAAAAAGAAAAGTGACCCATTATGAGAATAAGTGTAAAGTAATCGAAAACATAGAAAGTAGCTGAAATTTGAACAGAATTATGGATAGAATGGAAGAAAGATAGATAGATAGATAGATAGATAGATAGTGAGTGACCCTGTAAGAAGAGGTTTGCATGAAGAGAGCGAAAGTGGTTTCCATTGAAGAGAGGAATTTGAGTTGATAAACGGCATCTACACCTATGTCTACACTCCACTCATTTCACTTCATGACTGCTCAACCCAACAACCTGCGAGGGAAACATAAACACAACATCATTCGGATAAATCGAACCCACACTTTTATATTTATTTTTCTGTTTTATTTCAATTTATCATTTATTATTATTACTAATAAAAATCATTTAAGGTCGAAAATTTTATGGAATTATGTAAAAAATTGGTTGATTGAGTAGAGATAAAATTAGAATAAAGATATTTGTATTGTGGGCTAGTTTGGATTTAAAAAAAATAAATAAAGATATTTGGCAAACAAAATAAAATCGGAAGAAAAATTTACACTAAAGTTTTTTATTTTGAAGGAATTTACTTATAAATAATATTTATCTATTTTCACTTTTTTTGTGTGGTCAAGTATGTATTTTCACTTTCTATTCAACCAAATAAATGGAGAGAGTTTATTAGAAAAAGAGTGAACATATTGTAATTTCTTTTTGTTTTGAAGGGATTTATTTTATTTTTTTTTAACAAGAAGAAATTTATTTCATTTCATTCGTAATAATAATAATAGAGATACAAGATAGAATCATAATATGAATATGAAAACTAACATGACGTGGAGCTACCCTAACAAAACTATGAGCGACTTCGTTGCCTTGTCTTCGAATAAACCTAACATCAGCGGTTATTAAATCAGAAGTTAATAGACATCTACCGTCATTGATCACTGCGCTAAAATTAGAGACACCACATTTACTACCATAAATACTATCCACCACAGTTTTGGTATTAAGCTCAAAGTCCACAATACCCAGTTGCAGATCACGAACCCAATACATTGTTGATAATAAACCTAAAGTCTCACACAAATCCACATCAAAGAGCGGAGTCATCCATTCAGTTTTGGCTAAAACATAACGACCTTCATCATCTCGAATATACACACCAATGTCGACCCGATTCAGAGCTTGAGAAAAGGACGCATCAACATTACATTTAAACATGTCGGGACTTGGTTTAATCCACTTCAAATCATTCGGTGTAGTGGGATGTCGAGGGATAGGATGACGAATAGTATGAGCATTCCTTCAACTAGTAAGAAGGAGTTGTTTCAGTAACATTGTTCCATACCTTATTGTTTCGATGCTTCCATATACTCCAAAAGGTCACACTGAATACTTGTTTTTGCTACTGATCCAGGTGTTGTAAGATAGCAAACACATTGGTTGGAAAGCTTGCATCAATATAAAAAACAACCATCAAAGGGCTCCATAAGCCAATACGCTGCCAGCAGAGCATGCTTTTATTACACATAAAGAACAAATGGGTACTATCCTCACCAAATTCATCACACAATGCACACCTATCAGTACACTGAACTCCTTTTGATTGCAAGCAGGTTCTCGTGGGCAAACAATTACGGCAAGCTCTCCACAGGAAATTCTTTACCTTCGGGGGCAATTTTAAACTCCAAACACAATTTCAATTACCCGGCACACGATGTTGTACAACTGCCACATCATCATTCAGGATATCCTTGTAAGCACTTTTAACTGTATAATCACCATCCCTCTCGAACTTCCAAACAGGCACATCATGAGCCACCGAAGGGAGTAACAAAGTATTAAAAATATTTCTAGCAGTAGCATTGTAAAAAAAGCATTAATTAGCTCCATATTCCATTGTTTTTGAAGGGATTTACTTATGATTAATTTTTTCTATTTTCACTTTTTTTTTTGTCAGAATATGGTTTCACTTTCTATTCAACCAAATAAATGGAAAAGTCTATTAAAAAAGAGTGAACATATTGTAAACATTTGTTTTTGTTAGGAAATTGGTTGAAAACTTATACTTAGGTATCGTTTGGTCCGATTTTTTTTCTACTTCTCTACAATTTTAAGGAGAAGACAGTCCAAACACAATATCAATTAAGTACTTACTAAAAAAAGTACTTTTTTTAGAATGCATAAAATTGAATGGAAAAAACTTTAATCAAAAGTTGATGAAAGGAACTTTAGAACTACTTAACACGACAAACTTGAATTTTTCTCCATTCATATATCCTCTTTGATTCACGCTGACACCATTTCTTTTATTTTTTAATGTTATATTTCATTTTTTTCTTCCATTTAATTTTATTCATGTTGGACATCTTTACTCTATTTAATTTATTCATGTTGGACACCTTTACTTCCATTTAATTCCCCACCAAGTCCATGGCCTCTCTCTCTCTCTCACTCTCTCTCTCTCTCTCTCTCTCTCTCTCTCTCTCTCTCTCTGTAACACTCATACTAACTTTAACTAGTATATTAGCATGTGCGTTAAACTGATACTGGATACATTTAAAAATTTCAATAATCACAATAATACATAACAATGAATGAATACAAGTTTACTCGTCTGTACAAATATCTAATACTATTACAATACTTATACTATATCCATCAAGCTCCCGAGCTGATACACAACGAGCAACTGTACTTCATCCAGCATCTCTATGAAGAACTTTATCACGAACCTCTGCTATGCCTGCAAACCTGCACCAGAAGGAATGGGATGAGACATAATGTCTCAGTGAGCTCCAGCCCAACCTACTGTTGGCAACCACAGGGAACCTAGGGTCGCCATGCCTACCTTGGCAATCTCGGGGATTTCCTAGGATCGCCAAGTCTTTATCTGCCTATGACTATAAGTCCTCCTGTAACTATAACTTAGACTGCGTATAACCTTATCTGTAATCTGCCTATAACTTCAACTTAGTGATCGGGGGAAAACCTAGGATCACTTTCTAATAACTGTCTATAACTATAACTCTAAGTTTCCTGTGACTATAACTCTAACCGTAACTTTGACTATAACTATAAAACATAAAACATATAAACAGTTCGATAGCAGTTTTATGTTAGCTGTTAGCGTTGAACAAACAATTAATCTGAGTTCATTTTACGGAGGGCAGCCCGGGTGGAGCAACCCCGAGATACATCTCCCTATAAACCGGTGAAATTCCTATCATATCAGGCTAACACCGGACTCCCTATAAAACGTGTGGACAACCCTCTCGGAGAAGTCCCATCCGGCGAATCCCGGAGTCTGCTGAACACGCCCTGTAACTGTAACTGTAAAACGTGCAAGCACGCCATTATCTTTGATCTTTAATTCTTTAACTTTAACGTATGAACATATAATCTGTTACTGTAATCAAAACAATCCTATAACGTATAAACTATAATCTATGATTTTTGGCTTATCGTTCTCATAAGCCACCTATAACCGTTGGAGAACCAACACTATAACTTATCTGTAACTATGATTGCCAAAGCATTCTTATTGGCTTTGTATTCCAAATCGAATACATCTATAATCATGTTCACCTAAAATAGGTTCCAACTTGACTATTATCTCACTCTTGGATTCGTGTAAACTGAAACGAGTCCGTAACATTGCCAGGTAAGGGTTAAACCCTAAACTAGATCCTTAACATTTCTATGATAGCTTGTGGGTTAAGGTAACCCTCTCTTAATATTGTGCCTATCCTCATCTATAAACTCATCTAAACATCTCAAGGATAGGTCTTTAAATGCTCACTAGCCATGCTTAACCATTACATGTTGTTCCTTGAGTCTGAAGCAGTATTGGATAGCCAGAATGGTGCAAGATTTGACGAAAAACAACATTGCCCTGCCCACTGTGAAATCGTGACACGATTTGAGAATCGTGTCACGATTTTCTACCCAGAAAACGTGTTATTTCCTGCATATAAAATCGTGACACGATGGTAAAATCGTACGATTTTACCTGCAGTTAGACAGCATAGGCAAGTTCAAAACATGTATTTTTCACCATTCTTGCTCATCCAATCCTACCCATGCATTATAACAACTTAAAGGATAATTTCTAAGGCATATTACCAGCTTACAACATGTAATGATCAAGAATTACTCATACATAGGATTAGGGTACTAAAATTCATAACTTTAATCATATTACTATAAACTCAAGAAACTCAACAAAGTGGGTTCAATAACCCCTAGGGAGCTCACCTTAAACTGGATTTGGTGCTGGTTTAGCTTGCTTTCCAACTTCCTCAAAACCCTAGCTCTTAATTCTTTCCTTTCCTCTTGCTCCAATCTTCCCAAAAGCCATGCTTGCTTGGAACACAAGGTTTAGGGAGGAGTTTAATGAATTAGGGGATGATGATTGATGAGAGGATGATGGAGGTGATGGAGGGCGAAAATGAGGGAGAAAGGGAGAGCAATTTTCTGATTTTGAGTGAGAGAGAGAATGAGTAGTAACTTGGTAAATTTCATATTTATCCAAACAACCATTTTCCCACAATTTACAACTTTGCCATTGCCTCATATTACCACTTTGCCATTGCTTGCTCATGAAGTTTCTAACACGTTAAATTGATACTTCTAAGCGGGATATTACACTCTCTCTCTCTCTCTCTCTCTCTCTCTCTATATATATATATAAACACACACACACACACACACACACACACACACACACTAGTGTTTAGACGGGCACAAAGTGACCATCTGTCTGCTCTTTTTATTACACTAATGCGTATAAATTATGAACAATAATTTTTAAAAAATTTTGATTTTAATTAAAATTACAAGTATAGATCCCTAAAAAAATTATACGTATATATTTTGAACTTTCATTTATAAAAAATTATACATATTTTTTTCAATGATACCTACAATGTAACAAATATAATATAATATAAATTCTTATCTTTTTAAATGACACCAATAATATAACATTCTTATAACCAAATATTATCTTTACACACACACTTATATATTCTTCAGCTCCACAAAAAATATTTTAAACATTTTTTCCCTACAAAAAAAAAATTAAACATTTTATTTATTTATTATGTTGATTCATAATAAATTCAAAACTTTGTACAATATTTTGCCAAACAACTTTTAACTTAAAAATAGCTTTAAAACTAAAAAGAATAAAGTAACCAAACAACTTTAACTTCTTTCTTAAAACCCTTAATTTTAACTTTGATTTAAAGTAGTTTTTAGACCGTAAAAAGTCAGGTCAAACGATGTCTTCTACGCACTTTGTGGCATTGACCGAATATACGGTGGTGGTTAAGACTATTTGATTTTCAAACGCACACTTCATGGTTTATTTTTTCTTTTTCTCTTAATACGTCAAAAAATATATCAAATTTATTCTATTTTTCATATCATCTCATACTATTTCTTATCTATTCTATGAAGTATATTAAGAAGATTATGTGTACAACCTTAATCATATTTGTTGTAGTAGCAAAGTTTCTCTAAAAAGAAATATGGTTAATCTTAATTTCTTTATTACAAATTTTAAGGGATTGTTCTTCAAGGTCTTAGATGGATAGATATTGTATTTTGTCTAATGAAGGTCTAAGATATGTAACCTTAAGTCATTAGATCGGATACCGAGTTTTTAAAATAAAATAAAAATGTAACAATGACTCATTTCTAATGGTCATACAACTTGAAAACAATTTCTTTTCATAAACTTCTAAACATTTTACTCACAAGAGTTCTCACTTGAGTTTTAGTCTAAAATTCTGTAATGATAAGTTATATGCATATTTATTATTTAACCTTCCATCAGTATGTACTTCTCCTAATCTAAATTTCTTTATTCTTTATAAAAAAATGGAGAACCATTGTTATTTTATAATTATAATTAAAATATATATATATATATATATATATATATAATATATATATATATATATATATATATATATATATATATATATAAAACCATTGTAGGTACATCAAACAGAATGAAATTTATTTGTTAATAAGCTTTGCCACAGATAAAGCTAAACTTCTAAATTTACCCCAAGTATGTGCAAACCTACACAAAAGAAATATCCCTCCAATTCTAAGATTTCAACCACATAATTGGAAGGGCAGTTAATTGGTGTTAGCTTAGAATGGCTAACATATGTTGCACCCCTCTCCATCTTTTGTTCCATTTCTTCCACTTCTTTAATGAGTGTCTAATACATATGTATCCTTCGAAATGGCTTTAGTAACTCAATTTCTTTTCCTTGATTGTTTGGTAACATTGATTCATTAAGCCAATTGTGTTAAGACACAAATGGTTAGACCTTCACCTCACATCAACTGTGACTTGAGTTCTAATCTTTAATTTTTGTAATTGATAAGTTACACGTAAATTTCATTGTAAATTCTTAATGAGATTTGCAATTTTCTATAACCTTCCACCCCTATCTAAATTTTCTTTATAAATGGAGAACCGTTATTATTTTATAATTATAAAATAACTATATAAAAGCAATGTAGCTACATCAAACAAAATGAAATCTTATTTGCTAATGGCTACTCATGTAGAACCATGAGCACTGCCACAAATAAAGCTAAACTTCTAAATATGCCTCAAGTATGAGCAAACCAACACAAAATAAATACTCTGCAATTCTAAGGTTTAACTATCTTCAAAATTGAAAGAGCATTAATTGGTGTTAGCTTAGAGTGGCAGAAGCTCTGCCACACCTCCATCTTCTGTTCCTCTTCCACATCCTTAATGATTACCTCATACACTGAAGTTGCAATACTTCTTGCTGCATCTCTTGCCTCCGGGAGTCTATCATTCACTAAATCAGCTGCAACTTCAATCAACTTTTCCGTCCCAAACTCCTCCATTTCCTCAATTCCCTGCTGCCATAATACCCTTTAGAAACATACATAAACCCGAAAACACCAATAAAACAAATTGATTTAATTCATATACACCATTAGTGTAACTGTAAAGTGTTTTTACACCATCGGATCGTTAATTGGTTGTGATTTGTTGACAGTACAAAACTTTCTATCTAGACCATGTATCAAAATTAAACTCAAAATAAATAACACTACATCATATCATAATTCAAATGGAGCGGCAAACTACTTTACCATCTTGGAGACACATTTGGATAGAGAAACAGCAGCTTTAGCCCTGATCCTAAGGTTTTTGTGACTCACAGATAACCTTAGTTTCTGAAGCAATGGAAGAGGTGTCATGGAACCCACCATTGATCCAAGTGCCCTATCAGCTTCTTCACACACAAACTTTTTATCCTGAGAAGATTTCAGCAGCAGCTGCAGCAGCTGTTGAAATTCAACCAGAACAACACAATTCAAAGTTTGATCACTACACCAAAAATACCAATAGAATCAATATTTTAAAAACCGAGACAGACATCGATATAATTAAACCTCCTAGTCATATTTCATCTGCCTTAAACAGCTCGAATCATGATAAAATCGTGATTGAGCCGTCTGGTAAGGTTCAACCAGGTCTAATTCGGTTCAAGTTGTAAAACACTAAATAGAACACACAAATCAAAATTGATTCCACATACCAAGCCATCAAATGCCTCAGAAATGGAAGGATCAAACAATTTGTCACCAAAAGCATTGAAAATATCAGAAGCAGCCATAATAGAGGTTTTGCATAAAGCACTACGAGGGTTCTTCATTGTCTTCACCACCACCAACACAATTTTATCCCTAATCACACAAACTTCACATCAGAAACAAAATTCATCCAAACCCAATTCAACCCATAACAAAAATTTCAAAACTTTATCAAAATATACACAAAAAAATCAATCCTTACAAGATGGGTAATAGAAGAGACGCATTGAACAACGCAAATCGTCTAACATCATTCAAGGACTCACAAACCTTGACCCAGTTTTTCGAATCCAAATCTTCAATCAAACTCTGCCATTTTCAAGATTTAAAAAATTCAATACCAAATCACAAGTAAAAAAAATTCATTTGAAACAAAAAAAAAAGATTGAATTTTTATGCTTACTAGAATCTGAGCTTCAGGATCCGACATGGGTTTAAGGTTGTCAGAAGAAATATAATCAATGGTGGGTTCCAATGGGATTTGATTTTCATCATTGGAAGAAGTACGAGGTTGTTGTTGTTGTTGTGGTTTTTGGGTAGAGACAGCGGTTTTAGGTTGTTTTTTGGGTCTTTCTTGGGTTATTGTCGGAAGAGCGTTGTCAATGGGTCTAAGTGCCATTGTTGTTGTTGACGAAATCGATGTTATGGAAATGGAAGAATTGTTGAATTTGATTTTGATTCGTGAGGATTTTGTGTTGAAGATTTGAAATGAAAAAATTGAATATGTTATAGAAATGGAAAGAGACGTTAGTGGTGTAACGGTAACATTCAGGAATGGGTTGGAACTTGGAAGGAAAAAAAAAATAACGTTTGAATTTACCATCAACTTATGAGATTCAATTTAGTCTCTCACATTTATTTTTCTAGACAATCTAATCTAATCTTTAAGTAAAAAGAAATCCACGTTAGTTAACGACATTTATATATAGAGGACAATTTAGTCATTGATTTATAAGGTTTTGTTTTCGAGTTTGGAAGGGAGGGGAATGTAGATGTTTGAGAGTTGGAAATATAGGAGAAAATGGTAAAGTTTTTCACATTTTTTGAAAGAGTAATTTTTAAAAAAATGATAAATTAATGTTTACGATTAATATATTTTTAATTTTAAGAATATTATAACTACAAAGATTAAATTTGAAGAATTCAGGTAAACCCTTCAAAACTCTCATCCAATACAACTGAGTTCCCCAATTGATGATGATTTTGTATTACGAAGTAAAATGAACTCTCAAACATTTCCCCTCATCATCATCTATTTCTTTCACTTGCTCCTTCCTTTTTTTTTTCTTTCTAAACTCTCTCCTCCCCTCTCCTTCCCTCCCCTCCAAACTGGCAAACAAAGCCTAAGTTGTTCATGGCAGGGATTAAAAGTTGTTATTTTTTCATGAACCAAATAAAATTTCATTCTTTTTTAGTGACTAAAATGAGTCTCTAAAAACGAATCCTCTCAAATTAGGAAGAAAATATAGAAATAGATGACAAACAATCAAAATAACAATTATAACATTTATTCGATAATAGCTAATTAAGCATATAATATAGGCTTATTTGGTCATTTGGTCCCCTAAATAATTTACAGTTTTCATTTTGGTCCCTTATCTCGAAAAATCAACATTTTGGTCCCCTTGGTTTTCCTCCGTTATTCAAAAAAGTCCTTTCTGTCAAATAAGTCACTTTGTCGTTAGTGAGTGCACACGTGGAGCATCCAACGTGGCACGTATATAAGCCTTATTCTTGGACTTAGAGAGAGAATACGAACTGTTTTTCAAAGGAAGGGTTTTTAGAGAGAGAGAGAGAGAGAGAGAGAGAGAGAGAGAGAGAGAGAGAGAGAGAGAGAGAGAGAGAGAGAGAGAGAGTCCCAAAGGTCTGAGAAGAAGAAGAAGGAGAATCAACACCACCTGCAAATCAACTCATACGAATTGGCTTTTGAAAACAGAAATGGCTGCAGAAGATGACGATTTTGAAGCTGAGATTGAGGAGATTGACGAGGTATGTGTTCAAACTTATTTAAATCGTAGTTAGGGTTTATTGCTATTTCCGGTTTAGGGCTTTGGTTTCTGGGTTTTGGTATTGGTTTCTGGGTTTGGTTTCTAGTTTAGGGTTAGGGTTTCGAAAAAAATCCCTTTTTTAATCAGATTAACAACTGGTTTAGGTTATCTATGTCGTTTTAATCAACTTATGAATTGTTTTATGGATTCGATAAAATTTCCTATTTTAATCAAATTAACAAGTGGTTTAGGGTTCTTTTTAATCTGGTTTTTTAAAAGGGTTAAGCATAATGTTCTCGTTTTGTAACAGTTGGAGGGTAGATTTCTGCTTGTGCTCCACCATGGGGGGGCTTTTGGTCAATTTCACCACGCTGATTATCATGGCACACACACTGTGTTAGAATGTGACCCTGACTATTGGAGTTATTTTTCTTCGCTATCAACTATAAAGATACTAGGTTACCCCTCCATTACCAGCCTTTGGCACCATGACCCTAATCTAGTGTTTGACTTGGTTAGGTTGAATAGTGGCAATGGTTGTAGAAGGATGAAACATATAGCAGAAATGTATGATAGGGTTCATGCTTATGTAGTACACCCTGTAGAACAACCTAGAGTTGCGAATCTGAACCCTTTAGATGAAGCAAATGATTTCCCTGTACCAAATGTTGGAGTTGTGTTGGAGGAAATTAACGAGGAAGTGGAAAATGTGTTTAATGGTGCAGTTTTGAACCTGCCTTTACTTGAATACCCAGTAGGAAATGTTGGTGAGGGCAATGAGGGATATGGTGGGAAATGAGGGGACCACTGATGTGGGAAATGAGGGGACCATTGATGTTGAAAATGAGGGGCCCACTGGGGTTGAAAATGTGGGGAATGAGGGGCCCACTGAATTGGAAAATGTAGTAGGAGCTGAGGTGGATGGTGGGGTGACTGAGTTGAATGAAAAAAGGAGTGAAGGGCCCACTGAGGTGGATGGACCATCTGTGGTTGTAAATGCTAATGGGCCTAGTGGTGAGGAGGGAACAAAAGCTGGTGCAGAGGAAGAATTGAGGGATGAGTCAATCTGGGTAGGTGAGGAAAGTGAAGATAGTGCCCTGAATATAAACTTTGATGACTCAGAGGAAGAGGTGGGTGATGAAGACAACTTTGGTGCAGCAGTAGGTGAAGAAACAGAAAAAGAAGGTGAGGTTTTTGCTGAAGGAGCAGATCTGTGTAATGTGGTTGTAGCTGAAGGAGCAGATTTGTGTAATGTGGTTGTAGCTGAAGGAGATGGTGTTGTTTTAACTCAAGTTGAAGCAAATCAGGGAACTAATGGGAAGGAGGCTAGTGGTAGTAGGACAAAGAAGAAGAGGGGAAGACCATCAAAGAAAAATGTTGAAGGACCTGTGAATGAACCTGTGTTTGAGGATGAGGTTTTGGCTGAGCAAATTAAGACAAATGCAAACTGTGGGGAAGTAATTGGTCAGTCTAGCATAGTGAGGGATAGGGGACTTAGTGATGATGAGGAGTACAATAGTGATGTGTTAGAGAGTGATGGTGAAACTGAAGATGAAGAGGAAGATGATGGCAGTAGAATTAAGTTTTCCACATTTAAACAACCTGACAACATGCGTGACTATAATTGGGAGGTAGGGACATACTTTGTGTCTAAGAAGGAATTTCAAGAAGGGATAAGGACATATGCAATCCATTCTAGAAGGGCTTTAAAGTTTAAGAAGAATGATCAAAGGAGGGTGAGGGTTATCTGTAAACCTAGTTGTAATTGGGAGGCATATTATGTAAAGATACCAAATGAAGAAACATGGCAACTGAGGAGGATAAAGGGCAAACACAGTTGCAGTAGGGAGTATAAGGTAAAGATGATGAACTCAAATTGGTTGGGTAAAAAACTGCATACAAGGGTGAGAGAGAATCCTACTTTGAAGTTGTCTGCAATAATGGATAGAGCTCAAGAAAAATGGAATATTGGGGTGAACTGGACTAAGGCATATAGAGCTAGAGGTAAAGCACTTGATATGGTGGATGGGTCTTTTAGGGAGCAGTACACTAGGATATATGATTATGCCCATGAGTTGTTGAGGTCTAATAGAGGATCTAATGTTATTGTTAGCACTCAACCATTCCAAGGCGCTGAAGAAGACCTTGAGAGACCTGATGATGTACTTAATGGAGAGGTGGGAAGCAAATAGGAAGAAAATAGCAAGGTATCAGGATGATGTGTTACCAAACATCAAGAAAAGACTAGCCAGAGAATCTACATACACTAACAATTGACTGATAAGGTATGCTATTATTTCTCTGCAAGCTTTATTTATTAATGTGAATGCTGATAACAATTGACAATTGGCTGATAAGGTATGCAACTGTTATTTATGTAGGCGTGGGAGTGAGTATGATTATGAAGTTAGGCATATGTCATTAACTGGTCACAAATTCCATGTTAATTTGCAAAGGAGGGAATGTGACTGTAGGGAATGGCTGCTGACTGGTTTGCCATGTTGTCATGTCATTTCATGCATGAGGAACCAAGACATGAACATAGCTGACTATGTTCCAGATTATTACAAGAAGGACCAATATGCAGCATGCTACAACAGTGTCATCTATCCAACTAATGAGCAGTGTTTATGGCAAAGGATTGATTATGGTGATCTTCAGCCACCACCCATAAGAAGGCAACCTGGCAGGCCAAAGAAGAAAAGAAACAAGGATGTTAATGAGTTACTTGATCACAGTCAACTGAAAAGGGCAAGATGGGGTATGAAATGCAGCAGATGCAAGAAGAGTGGACATAACAAGTCCACCTGCAAGCTTCCACCACCTCCACCACCATCTCCAGCTAAAGGTTCATCAAGCCAAAATGTCGCTGCTCAAGCTCAAGCTACACGCACAACTGTGCAGCCTCCACCACCACCTCCAGCTGAAGGCTCATCAAGCCAAAATGTCCCTGCTCAAGCTGAGGGCACAACTGTGCAGCCTCCACCACCACCTCCAGCTGAAGGCTCATCAAGCCAAAATGTCCCTGCTCAAGCTGAGGGCACAACTGGTGCAGCCTCCACATCTGTGCAGCCATCTGCTGCAACTCAGCAGTCAAAAACCAGGAAAAGGAAGGACAAGGAGAAAGTTTCTTCAACAAAACCAACAACAAATGGTAAAAAGAAGAAAGTGTCTGCTAGAGCAAAGGGTTCAGTTTCAACCCAACATTAGATATGTGTCTAACTTGACTGTTTTTTTGGTATTATGCCTAAATGCGTATATTTTGATGTAATGACAAAGTGCTAGATACACTTTAGGTTTTAATGTTATTTTGATGTAATGACCAAGTACTAGATACACTTTAGCTTTTATGTCTATTTTGATGTAATTACCAAGTGTTAGATACAATGTTACTTTTATGCCTATTATGATTGAATGAATCAGTATGTTATTACCTTATCATTATGCCAAAACTTAGTTCCAAGTCCTACATAACAAGGCAATTTGGTATACATTACAGGCAATTTTGGTATCCATTTTGGTATACATTACAAGCACTTCTTTTTAAGCCAAACCATCGTTTTGTTATACATACATTACAGACAACATCATTTTGGTATACATTAAGGTCATTTTTTAATGTAAATTTACACAACATTTCAACTTTCATTCAACTCAAAATACACAACTTTTTCATAATGCCAAATCAACTTCTTTCATTCATTTCATAATTTCAAAATTACACAACATTCAAATTACACAACAAAGTACTACATTCTAACTTTCAATCACAAAGTACTACATTCAAACATTCTTCCTATTTCAAGTACACATGACTCCAGCTGCAACTAATCTTGCAAAGTTGTATTGTTCCTAACACTAGGCAAACACCAAAACATGATAATCCAAAAATCATTGAAATCTTCAACCAAGATCTTGTTTTCTCCAATTCATTCTTCAACTTTGTATTCTTTTTCTGCAGCTTTACAATCTTCAATTCCCTGTCATCATTGACCTCTTCATCCACTAACTTGAAGAAACTACAACCTTTATCATATTGATTTTTGTAGTTTCTGCCCCCAGAACTTTTTCCCACAGTTTGGATTGTAGCTATCAGTTCAGTTCGTACTACAGTTTCTTCTCCACACCTGCATTCTGTTTTTGCTCTATTTCTCAAATTCGAACCAACAGACCCAGTTGATTGACCCATTTGATTTGACATTTCTCAGATTCGAAAAATTTGAAGGATTAGAAAGAGAAGAGAGCGTTACGATTTGAGGAAGGAGATAAGAGAGATTCGAGGAAGGGATTGAAACTGGTTGGGATTTTGGTTGAAAAATCCCTATTTTTGGAAGATTTCGAAGAGAGAGAGAGAGGGAGAGAGGTAGAAGAGAGAGGATTGGAGAAAGGAGAAAGAAGAAAGAAGATGGAAGAACCCTAATTTTGGGGGATCTGAAAAAGCCAAGCCTTATATACGTGCCACGTTGGATGCTCCACGTGTGTACTCACTAACGACAAAGTGACTTATTTGACAGAAAGGACTTTTTTGAATAACGGAGGAAAACCAAGGGGACCAAAATGTTGATTTTTCGAGATAGGGGACCAAAATGAAAACTGTAAATTATTTAGGGGGCCAAATGACCAAATAAGCCTATAATATATGATTTGTATTTTTTTATACTATTTTTCATACCTAAATGCATAAAAATATTTCAATTTTCATTTTTATTAATAAAAAATATTTATAATTTATTATTTTTAAAATAATTGTTATGAAAAATTATTATATACAATTTTTGCTTAAAGGTTTTATGTTATTTTATAAATACATATTTTTTATATCATCATTTTCTCTTGTATAAAACTGCTTATTTTCTCTTATTTTCACATTGCTTGATAAATTCTCTGCTTGTATAAAACTGCTTATTTTCTCATTAGATTCTTTTTTTTGGTGATAGAATTATCCACTATCAAAATAAAAAGAAGAATTATATGATAGATGTTTTTTTTGAGAGGATATGATAGATGTTGTAACCAAATTGTCAAGATCTCACAAAGGAATGGGCGAGCCAATTTTGGATGAACAAGTATACATTTATGGTGTGAATTTCCTTAAATTTAATATCTTTTAATTTTTATATTCGTACAATTAAAGAGTCACAATTCATCACTGTAGTGTTTCAATTCATCCTCAATCAGAGGAAGACTCGTTCTTGTAACTAATCATTCTCACTAGAAGAAAAATTCGAGATATTCATTTTTAAAGTACATCTAAAGAGTCACAATTCGATTCCCTTCAATTGATATGTTCTTGAAACCTATAAAATGAACTTTTCCGCTACAATTAAAGCATTCAAGATAGTTCATCCAACAAGTGCATTGTCAGAGATGCCTTGAACAAGATATATTCATTGTATTGTATACCCTCTTTCACCGAGTGTTATTACCTTGTAATTGTATCCAATGATTTACATATTGAAGAGTTATCTTAAAATACAAAGCCAAACCCATATTGGAAGCTAGGACCCCTCATACTAAGAAGACACTTACCATGTTTTTTTCTTTCCTTCTACCATCCCTAATTGTGAGTAATCAATTCGTACTACATACTAACACTCACATTATAATGTCAATTTTTTTTAAGAGGCAAAAAAGAAGATTTTATTATTAATGCTAAAAATATGTCAAATACAGGGCAAAAACAAAGTAGGCAAAGGACATAACCGCCTAAGAGCACCAAAAACAATAAGGAAGCCAAAGAACTCTTAAAAGAAAAAAAAAATAATCTTGAGCACCAATAAACAACTAAAAACCACCTAGACAAACCAAGACAAAAGCTTTAACACCAAAGAGAGGGAACTCCAAAGTAGAAAGGCTAAAACTCCACCAAAATGCACAATTAGAAGGTATAGAATAAAAAAATTACCCAAGGATCAAATTGAAAGAGACACCTTAGGATCTCGCTCCAAGCCACTAACGAACTACCGGAAAGCCGTAGTCAATGCAAGGAACATCAACTAGTACTCCAGAGCCATACATATAAAGATTTTGAGATACAACCAAGAAATCTCTTAAGACACGATCAAATAATACGCAACCGAAAAGCGTCATCTTAGTATTTGTGCGAACAACTTTAAAGATTGTGATTCGGTAACTTTATGGAGAAAAATGTACCATGACTCTCTCTCTTAAGTATCATTTCTCCCTTCACCTATCTCCCTTTACAAAGTCACCATCTTTAGATCCCACTCCTTTAAATGTGAAAACTTTTTACATTTATCTAATAAAAAGAAGAAGACTTCTTTGGTATTTTAGAATTTGGTTAAGCATTAATAACATGTAAGAAAAACTAATTCAAATTTAAATTTATTTAAAAATAATTAAATAAAAAAATAATATGATATAAAATAATTAAATGTTGAGTGCGTACCAACTAAACTCTAAAGTACAATAATCCACATGAAAATCGGGATCACTTGATTAGATGATGTGAACATTTACAATTTGATCTTTGGAAAATGCTAAATTGAAAAAGGCTTAAATATGTAAAAGGTCCCTGTAAGTTAGCGTGTTTTTGGTTTTCGTCCCTGTAAGTTTTTTTGTTGCGAAACAGCCCTTGTATCTTGTTAACTTTTTGAAATTGGTCCCTGCAGTCAGATTCCGTAAAAAAAAAGCCTAGCTGGCTAACGGACGCTTACGTGTCAGTTGCTGAGATGGACAAACACACTTATGTGGCATTAAAGCTGAATAGTGCTGTTATAGGAGGGACTAAAACCAAAAACGAATATTTACATAGGGACTAAAACCAAAAAACGTAATCACCAAAATTTGAAATTAAAAACCCAATCTTTTCACCTTCTTCATCACCCTGTTCTTTCTTTCTTCTTCATACCTTCCTTGCCCAGCTTCTCATATATTGTGCCCTAAGAAGAAAAACCCACTTCCTTCAAACAATGTCTTCTCATTCCATATCTCAATCATCAACAAATGTGCTGCCTATATGTGGTTGTAACAAAACAATGAGGATGTTCATCTCCAATTCACATGACAACCCTAAAAGGAGATATTGGAAGTGCCCAACCTTTATGGTGAGTTGGTTGTTAGAATACTTTGTTTATTTTCGCACAATTTAATGTATTTAAAAGATGCATATGTTTGATTTTGTTTTAGGGTGCTAGTAGTTGTAAGTTGTTCATATGGGATGATGAAATTGAAGGACATCCTCCATATGACCGTCCAGTAGCAGCACCTGAAGCATCACAATCATATGTCAATAAGCTTCCATGTGATTGCAATTGTGAAGAGCTTCTGAAAGATTTGAATATTGTAATGAAAGATTTTGGAATCAACAAAAATGAGAAGTTGAAGAAGAAGCTGCAGCACTCAAGGAAGAAGACAAACTTGTTTATGTTTATGTTGATCTTATCTTGGGTATTTTTTGTTGCATATGTAATGAATTTAAGCTGAAATGGTGAAGTTGTAACAACTATGTTCTAGTTGTTTATTTTGGTTTGAAATGGTTTAGTTGAGATATGGTTGTAATGGTTTAGTTCAACACCTCTGGTTTTTTATTGTAATTGAAACATGGGTTGTAATGCTTTAGTTGAATTAATGCAAGGATGTTTGTTACAATTGATATCAATTTATGTGATGAAGGTTTCTTCAAACATGATTAAATAGTAACATGTATATAGATTTCAAATTTGTGATTAAAGTAGCTAGGCATTAACTTGCCAAATTGATTGTCAATTACATGTCATATGGCCATTACTAAAAGCCAAAGTACATCAAAACAGAAAAAAAATTCATAGCAAAATAACTTAGACATTGAGTAGACAGGTTCAAAGCGAAATAACTTAGACATAAGTTAGACAGGTTCTTAGCAAAATAAAAGCCTAGATTGATCTATTCTTCCCCATTAACTCCTTTTCCTTTCTTGATCTTGTCAACATTGTCCTTCCATTTCACTAGACCTATGACTAGCTCTCTAGTGACCTTTTCTAATTCATCTGGTGGCAATCTTTTTAGTCCACTCAACATTGATTGTGCTTGATTTTCTGATGAATTTCCAACAGTCATCACCTGTTTGCCTTGAGCTTTTGCAATATTATTTTGCCATTTTAACAAACCAGAAATCACACCATTGATTGTGTCATCAAGTTGATTTGGTGGCAACCTCTTAAGTCCAGTCACTATCATGTCAACATCATTGTTTGATTCAGTCTGAGAAGGCTGAGCTTGATTCTGAGTGGCTTGAGTAGCATCTTCAATTTGAGTATCAATGTTGTGTGCTTGTGCAGGAACATTTGCAGAGTGTTGTGTGCTTGTTCAGGAACATTTGGCACAATGTTGTTAGATTGAACTTGAGCACATTAAAACCAAATTTAAAGCCTGAGCCTGGACATAATTACATACTTGAACTAATAACATTAAAACCATATGCACTTACATTGATAACAGTCTCAGAACTACTACCAACTTGAGGTAATTTTCTAGGCCTTTTTGATGGTTTATCAGTGGCTTGAGCATTACTTGCATCACCCTCCTCCTCCTCCTCATTGACACACTTCAGTTTCCTACACCTATTACTCCTCCTAATATTATTCTGATTACCAACTTTGGTTGACTGTTGCTTAGTATTCGTCACCTAAATACAACAATGTCTCAACTTAGAGTTGCAATAATGAGAAATACATATTGAAGTAATCATATTTTTAAGCTAAAATAAAAAATGCTATAAAGGGTTATGCAATACTTAACTGGTTTATGTCCTTTTTCATCATCTGATGCATCAGGGTCACTACTACCTAGCTCCTCACTAACATATCCAACATCTAAATCATCAGCAACACCACCAAACACAATCAAACTTCTGGTATTATCTTCCATTACAGGAGGAGGAGGAGGAGGAGGAGGAGGATGAGGAGGGGGAGGAGGAGGAGGAGGAGGATGAGGATCATCACCAACAACTCCAAACCCATCATCCAAACCCAGTGATCTTTCCTCCTCACTATCCTCAAATCTTACACCAGCAGCTTCATCTTCACTACTCTCAATTTCAGCACCAGAAACATCATCTCTACCATCATCAACTCCTCCTGAAACTTGAACTCCACCATCATCATATCCTCCAGAAATATCAACTCCACCATGATCAACTCCTCGAGAAACATTACTAGGACCTCCTTCAACATTACTAGGTCCTCCTCCAACATTGGCACCTATGATCCCTATAACTGAATGTTCAACGTATATGGGAGCCTCACATTTGTTATTAACTACATAGTCAGCAATATTATCAGTGTCATTATCATCTATAATCCTTGTCCTCCTCACTAATATGCCACCATAACCTATACTTAAGATGATCATCGTATCCTAAGTCTCTCAAAATACCAGTTGCTTCAAAGTAGCTCCACCTATCCTTATCAATCCCATTAAACTGATTCTCTTTCCCTCCTTTGTAATTCACCCCATGATGAAAACCAACAGATACAGACATCCCTGTAAAATTTTGTTTAGATTTAGGTAGTTAATAACCCTACAAATTCGTCCCTAACAAAAACACGACACAAACAACAACAACAACATCAAAACTACAACGAAAAACAACACAAACCAACAACCCAGAAAAGGAAAACACTAACCCAAGAAAAACCCAAAACAGAGGATGAAAAAATTTGTTTACCTTCAAAACACAAAAACTCCGCCGATTAAAATGCTTCTTCTACCGTCCTATACCTTCGATCACCGTCGCAAACCAAAATGGTAACGTCTCGCCGTCGTCCTTGTCTTTGATCAGCGCCGGAAACGCTTCTTCTCCTCGCCGGAATAGTGTTTCTAAAGTTGCTGAAATGAAACCCTAAAACACAGGGACGAATATGAAAAGGCAAAAAAATTTTGCAAGAAAAAGGGGGGAAAACTTCTGTCACCATGGTCTACTGCCATCTCAGCAACTAATGCCATATCAGCAACTGACACGTAAGCGTCCATTAGCTAGATAGGCTTTTTTTTTGACGGAATCAGACGGCAGAGACCAATTACAAAAAGTTAATAAGATACAAGGGCTGTTTCGCAACAAAAAAACTTACAGGGACGAAAACCAAAAACACGCTAATTTAGATGAACCTTTTACATATTTAAGCCATTGAAAAAAATATTCAAATAAATTCAGTTTCACTCTGATATACGATGTCGGCTATCTAAAAATAAACCAGCAAGCCAATTATTATCATTATTATATACTCTTGATAAACTAATATAGATCTTTTTCTGGACAAAAAGTTAATTTGATTATTATTTATCAAAGATATTTTTTGAGAATCCCCTGGTCTTGTTAACAAGTGCATAATGACATTGTTTAAGTAACTCACAAAAAAATACTTTGTCTTAAAAATACAAGTTAAACACATGTAAAAGTTATAAGTATACAATTGGGGTAAAAATTACTAACTTTAGATGCTTAAACAATGTCCTCCTAGGGTACTGTAGGATTAAGATAAAGTTTAAGATTTGATCCCGACACATACGACAAAAGTACAGTTACACGCTGTCTCCTATATTTTATTTTGAAGATCTTTTTAGTATACTAAATGCGTGGAATCCGTGGTTCGCATGGTGCATATTTTATTGCCATAATAATGTTCCACTCACACAAGCAAAACCAAACAGAAAGAAACAACTCTTTGGCCTCCACCATTAACAGTTTAACACATTCATATGTTCACATTCCTTCTATACCCTTTCCGTGTTCTCATTGAACTTCATTCCATTTCACACCCCTTTTCCCTCTACACTACGCTTCTTCTTCTTTTGTTCAAATCATTTAGAGTATCAAATTCTATTTTATATTCTCTTCATGCATCATAATCATGTATCAAACATGTTACATATTTTCTAGTATGTAACATTACATAACATGAAACCTTACTAGTTTTCATCACATAATAATCTGTTACCAATGTCTTCTTCTTCTTCCTCTTCATGGCTAACTTCTCCTTCATGCACCCTTTTGCCTATACATTCATCTTCCTCTACACCAAACCTCATTCTTCAATGGTTAAGGTTCATTTTCCTATCTCCATGTCCTCAAAGACTTCTTCTTTCTACTCTTGATTCCTTGTTTTTGCTCTCTCTCTTAGCTTTTGCAGCTCAAAAACTCTATTCAAGATTCAATTCAAGAGCAAACACTAGCTCCTCAATCACAAAACCACTTCTGCAGGAGAAAGATTCTGACTATAGAATCACCTTTTGGTTCAAACTAGCCTTTTTGGTAACTACCCTTTTGGCGATAAGTTACACTGTTCTAGGAATCTTGGCTTTTGCTCAAACCAATAACCTTTCTTCATGGAAACAAATAGAAGCACTTTTTCGGTTGTTTCAAGCAATAACCAACATAGTGATAGTGATTCTAATGATACATGAGAAAAAGTTCAAATCTTCCAAACACCCTTTATCATTAAGAATCTATTGGATAGCAAACTTTGTGATTGCTACTTTGTTTGCTGCTTCGGCTATCATTCGATTGATAACTGTCGGTGAAGAAAAGTTGGAGCTTAGTTTGAGAATAGATGACATATTCTCATTGGTTAATCTTCCATTATCTATTTTCTTTTTAGTGATATCTATAAAAGGGTCATCAGGGATTCATGTGATAAGAATATCTGATGTAGTAGTAGCAACATATCGGTCAATTTCGACCGATAGAACTTTGAGTCCTTATGCTTGTTCTTCATTTTTGTCTAAAACAGGGTGGTTTTGGATGAACCCTTTACTCAATAAAGGTTACAAAACACCCCTTAAACTAGAAGATGTACCTTCACTTCCTCTTGATTTTAGAGCGGAAAAAATGTCAGAACTTTTTCAAAACAATTGGCCAAAACCAGAGGAAAACAGTAAGCATCCAGTTGGAGTTACCCTTTTTAGGTGTTTTTGGAAACAAATAGCTTTCACGGGATTCATTGCAATCATTAGGCTTTGTGTTATGTATGTTGGTCCCTTGTTGATTCAGAGTTTTGTTGATTTCACATCAAGGAAAGATAGTACAACTAGTGAAGGTATTGTTTTGATATGTATCCTTTTTGCAGCAAAATCTGTTGAAGTACTTAGTGTTCATCAATTCAACTTCCACTCTCAAAAACTCGGTATGCTTATTCGTTCGAGCATAATCACTTCAGTTTACAAAAAGGGTTTAAGGTTGTCAAGTTCTTCAAGACAAGCTCATGGAACTGGCCAAATTGTTAATCACATGGCTGTTGATGCTCAACAACTCTCAGATTTGATGTTGCAGTTTCATCCTATATGGTTGATGCCATTACAAGTTGGTGCTGCATTGGCTCTTATGTATAGCTTTGTTGGTTTATCAGTACTTGCAGCAGTGTTTGGAACTAGCATAGTGTTTCTCTTCACGCTCTTTCGAACGAAGAGTAGTAATAGTTTCCAGTTTAAGATAATGACGAGCCGTGATTCAAGGATGAAGGCGACAAACGAGTTGCTTAACAACATGCGCGTGATTAAGTTTCAAGCCTGGGAAGAGTACTTCGGTAACAAAATTCAACAGTTTCGTGAAGCCGAGCATGGATGGATTGCGAAATTTTTGTACTATTTTGCGGTTAACATAGGAGTTTTGGGTACTGCTCCATTAGCTGTAACTGTTCTTACCTTTGGAACTTCAACTTTTATTGGAATTCCTTTGAACGCAGGCACTGTTTTTACAATTGCTTCGATTATCAAGATTCTTCAAGAGCCTGTGAGGACTTTCCCGCAAGCTCTTATAATGATTTCTCAAGCAACAATATCTTTAGGGAGGTTGGATGAGTTCATGGTGAGTAAGGAAATGGATGAGAATGCAGTGCAACGAGAGGAGAATTGTGATGGTGATGTAGCTGTGGAGATAAAAGATGGGAAATTTTCTTGGGATGATAAGGATGAGAATGAGGCGTTGAAAGTTGAAGAGTTGGTAATTAAGAAAGGGGACCATGCTGCTATTGTAGGAACTGTTGGATCAGGCAAGTCTTCATTACTGGCTTCTGTGTTGGGAGAAATGTTCAAGATCTCAGGAAAGGTATGCTATGCTTGCTTTGGACTCATGCAGTTATCTTTTTTATTTTTTTTTGCACTTCAAGTTATTTTCTTCTTCTAAAGATTAGTATTTATTGCAAAAAAGATTTGTAACAATAAGGTTAGAAATTGTTGTTAAAAACTATAATAGTGGCCAAAACATTATCTGCAACAGCAATTTGGATCACATAGCCGCATTTGTCCACAATTTTCTACTGTGAGTCACAACCTAAAACCTAAAACCTTGGTATTAATTCATTCATGATCATATTCAAAAAAAGTATAAGCCACATATCCTAGGATAATATTTGACTCATGGATATCATATGATATTTAAATTCATTGCATTCTCAAGGTTGTTCTGTTCATCATCATATAAGACACATGTGAAAGAATTAACCGTGCTTTTCAACTGTAGGGCCTGTTTGTAATGGCTTATTTGAGCTTATCTATTGACAAACATTTGTGCGATTGTTTCAGTCGGTGCAATTTTTTCGTTACAAGAATTCATGACTATACTTTCAAATGTATTCAAAAACATTTTATTGATTTGTGAATGTACTGTGAAAATTTACTTTTTTCTTTAACAATGATCATCATTACTTGTAAAATCTTACAGGTCAGAGTTTGTGGGACGACGGCGTATGTAGCACAAACATCATGGATTCAGAATGCAACCATCAAAGAAAACATATTGTTTGGCTTACCAATGAACATGGAAAAATACAGGGAAACTTTAAGAGTGTGCTGCCTTGAAAAGGATCTTGAAATAATGGAAGATGGTGATGAAACAGAGATTGGAGAGCGCGGTATTAACCTCAGCGGTGGCCAGAAACAACGCGTACAACTTGCTAGAGCTGTATATCATGACACTGACATCTATCTCCTTGACGATGTATTCAGTGCTGTTGATGCTGAAACAGGATCATTTATCTTTAAGGTAAGCAAAAAATTACAACTTATAAGTTAAATAGCTCCATATTTAGTTTTTAGTGATGTAATGTTTTTAAGACTAGAAACATTATTGAGTAAAAAATAATTAGAAACAATATATTATATCAATCAAAATATATTATAACAATATATCATAAATGATGAATTCCTGATTTTTTTCTATCTTGTTACAGGAATGTATCATGGGAGCTCTCAAAGATAAGACTGTTTTACTAGTAACCCACCAAGTTGATTTCTTGCATAATGTTGACTCTATAATGGTATGATATATGTATTTATTGGAATTACATATTCTAATAGTATTCTGTTATGATTTCACCAAAAATGGGGAAAAACAAATTGCACTATTTACGCACACACACATATTTTATTCCTTTCTCTATTGGATTTTGCTCCTCTAAATTAAGCAATCTTAGGTCTCAACTGTTGATGAGAAAATCAACTATTAGTATTCTGCGTACATGCGTAACAAATCATAGATGTGTTGGAATATCAACAATTGGATTTCTCATCAACTAAAGTGAAATACTTACTTCAGAGTAGCCAAATCCACATGCTTATATACCTGTTATTATAACATTTATTTTCTTGGATTTGGAAAAAATTTCATATCCAAAATCTAATAAATTTGGCTTATTTTGTTACCAACTTTAAAGGTGATGCGTGAAGGGAGAGTAGTACAAAGTGGAAAATATGATGAACTTCTCAAAGCAGGCCTAGATTTTGGTGCACTCGTGGAAGCTCATGAATCCTCAATGGAAATTGCAGAAACAAGTGACAAAACTAGTGAGGATTCTGCTCAGTCTCCAAAACTAGCTCGCATCGCTTCGAAAGAAAAAGAAAGCGCGCTAGAAAAGCAGTCTTCTCAAGATCAACCTAGGTCTGATAAAACTGCAGCAAAGCTCATTGAAGACGAGGAAAGAGAAACTGGACGTGTAAACCTTGAAGTATACAAACATTATTTCACAGAAGCATTTGGATGGTGGGGAATAGCACTAATGGTAGCAATGTCAGTGGCTTGGATGCTGTCATTTTTGGCTGGTGATTATTGGCTAGCAATTGCTACTGCAGATGATTCTGGCATTCCTTCTTTCACTTTCATTACTGTCTATGCCGTTATAGCTGTTGTTGCATGCGTAGTTGTTATGGTGAGAGCTCTCTTGTTTACTTATTGGGGTTTAAAGACATCTCAAAGCTTCTTCATTGGATTGCTTCAGAGTATCCTTCATGCACCAATGTCATTCTTTGATACTACTCCTTCCGGCAGAATTTTGAGTCGTGTGAGTTTCAAGTAACATCCCTTCTGATGTTTGGTTTAAGCTATAGTAAACAACATAACCTAAACTAGCCCAATATTTGAATGAGAAATTATATTTTTACAACAAATTTGACAAGAATTTGGATGGTTAATGCTGTTCAATTATGTGGTCAATAAAGTTCTGTAGTGGTTAATGAGTATAGAAATGCGTCGCAATTTATTAACCGTCTACTGAACGTAATTGACCATTATTTTGAACCTCATTGAGCGTGATTTTCAGATGTATAAATATACACGATACTTATTATAATCATCCAAATTATATTTAAACATACACAAATTTTAGGTTTTCAAATATACATGACATGTATTAATCACAATTTGTGTTCCAATATGCACCTGAAAATTGTGGTTAATTGTGTTCTGTTGATGATTAATTAGTTGCAACACCTTTACATTCATTAACCATCTACCAGACGGAATTAACCATGTTTTTGAACTGCATTGACCATCTAAATTGTTCGGACTTTCTAACTCTACTTTTATTATGAATTGCTTAGGTATCTACCGATATACTTTGGGTTGATATATCAATTCCAATGTTGGTAAACTATGTAATGGTAGCATACTTGTCATTATTCAGTATCCTCATTGTCACATGCCAGAATTCTTGGGAGACTGTCTTCCTCTTAATTCCACTGTTTTGGCTCAACAACTGGTATAGGGTATGATATACTTACTCCTATTTAAATTTGCAGCGACATGAAGAGCTTATAAAAAGCTTTTTTTCATAAGCTATCATACAGAGCTTATAAAAATAAGCTGAAAACAGATTATAGACATGTCATAAGCTGGTTTCATAAGCTCTCCCGATTAGACTATATCTGGTGCATTTTGACATTCATTGTTCTGGTTTGCAGAAATTTTATCTTGCAACTTCTAGGGAACTGACTCGACTTGATTCAATCACAAAAGCTCCAGTGATTCATCATTTTTCGGAGACCATTTCTGGTGTTATGACAATCCGTAGCTTAAGAAAGCAGAGTGCATTTTCTCAAGAAAATATTGACAGGGTGAATGCAAGTCTAAGAATGGACTTTCATAACAATGGTGCAAATGAATGGCTTGGTTTTCGTTTGGACTATATGGGAGTTGTTTTCCTTTGCATTGCCACCCTTTTTATGATCTTTTTGCCAAGTGCTATTGTTAAGCCAGGTACAATCCCTTTCATCATCTTTTCATCTAACCACATTATCATGGTCAATACCTAGGTTTTAAAACTCGGTCACAATAATGTTGTTGTCATGGTCCTTTTGTTGAGAATCACAGTGGTCACAGAGACATTATAAATCTCAATGCCGCGACTACGATCGCAATCACCTACTTTTTTAAAACACCATTTCACACATTTTAAACTAAGCTTCTGTTTGGATAAACAGATCTATTAAGCGCTTCCAACATAAATGCTTACTACAAGTGCTATATATAAGCGATTTCTATAATAAAATATAATAAAGTCAAACTATTTTTTTATAAGCTATAAATTATTTTCGTATGCAATCTTTTAGAAGCTACAAAAATAAGCTGAAAACAGCTTATGGATATGTCACAAGTTGTTTCCATAAGCTCTCCAAAATAGTCTCACAAGTACTCATGCTAGTAGATAAGCTCAAATAATTCAATTCAAACATGCCGTAAATAATGAATTTTGTAATGCATGACCATTCATTTATTAACTTGATATCATTATACTTATAATATTTAGATAAATATGAAAGATGTCTTGCTAACAAAGAATTGTTTCACTTGGATATAATTTTCGTTTTGCAGAATATGTTGGTTTGTCTCTATCATATGGACTGTCTTTGAGTGGTCTCTTGTCATTTACCATAACAATGACTTGCAGTGTTGAGAACAAAATGGTTTCAGTTGAGAGGATAAAGCAGTTTACCAACCTTCCATCAGAAGCTCCATGGAAAATTGCTGATAAGTCTCCTCCTCAGAATTGGCCTAGTCATGGAACTATAGAGTTACATAATTTACAGGTATATACTATTTGCAAGATTAGTCAATTTAATATTGTGGTGAGAACTGAGACCTGCATAAATAAACCAAAATATGTGTTGGTTACTTAGGTTTTAAATATTTTGCATACTCTTTTGGACAATATGTTTAGTTCAGAATTGAGCATATTGTGAAGCATGAAATGTTGAAAAGTAAAATATGATGTAGAGATAGAAATAGGAAACACCATTATTTTTGGAAACACCAAAAGTAAACGGTAGTAGTTTTCTACACAATGGTACTTATCAAGAATTTCTCATAGTAACATGCATTCTTTAACTTGTACATATTTAATATATTTGGTTATTAAATGGTGTGAGCAGGTTAGGTATAGGGCAAACACTCCTCTAGTTCTTAAGGGAGTCTCTCTAACCATTGAAGGTGGAGAAAAAGTTGGTGTTGTTGGCCGTACAGGAAGTGGAAAATCAACACTCATTCAAGTGTTATTTAGGTTGATTGAGCCTTCAGCTGGAAAAATAATCATTGATGGTATTAACATTTCCAATGTTGGCCTTCATGATTTGAGGTCACGTTTTGGAATTATTCCACAGGAGCCTGTCCTCTTTCAAGGAACAGTAAGAACCAACATTGACCCTCTTGGATTGTATTCAGAAGAAGAAATTTGGAAGGTATATAATACACTGCATATTTGCTTGTTTGTTTTATGTTATGAAATTCTTACATGAGCATATAGCCTATAAGGGGTGTTTGGAAATAACTTATTCAATAAGTGCTTCTTAGACATAAGCTGCTTTTATGATTGAAGATGAAATAAGGGCAGAATCTGCATAAACCCACTTGGGTAGGTCTGGTGGTGTTGGCTTGGGACCTTGGAGTGTGCTCCTCTCAAGGTTTTATTTTCGATTCTCCCTGGTGCCGATTTCGGCGGGCTAGTTTGACTTCTTCAAAAAAATGGATATATCATAAACTATTTTCATAAGATCTTTAAAATACTTATATAAGTAATTATGTCACAAGATAAGCTCTTTCAAGCATCCATATAATAACAATGCCCTTGCTGAAATTATTTGAATATGGTTTAAGTTTTTAAGTGATTGTCAATAGGTACTATACAGTTAGGGAATCCTGTAGTATTGTAGTCATTATATTGGAGACCGTTTGACTGAAATCAGAAGGTTGAATTTAAAGATCGACAAATAAACAAATCACCGATTAAAATTGTATAACTGGGATTTACCTGCAGTCAATAATTGACGGGATCATTGTATGTGCACTGTAAAAGGGAGAAGAAGAGTGTAGAAGAATGTATTACATGCATGAATGAAATTTAGTTAATATATTAATGTTCATCTTTGTTGCTGCAGAGTCTTGAGCGGTGCCAATTGAAAGAAGTGGTGGCTGCAAAGCCTGAGAAACTTGAGGCTTTAGGTGATCAAATAAACTCTTCTCATAAATATCATATTTTCATTATTTTTATAGGCAAATGATATTGGTTAATTTGTCGGTAGCAGCAGGGATCGAACGTTGAACCTTCATTGACTCGTTTTTTAATAGTTTAATCGAATGTTATAAGAAAGTATGAGCTGAAATGTGTTTATTATACTATTTTGTTAGTGGTTGATGGTGGAGACAATTGGAGTGTGGGGCAAAGGCAACTTCTATGCTTGGGAAGGATCATGCTAAAACGCGGCAAAATATTATTCATGGATGAAGCAACAGCATCAGTTGATTCGCAAACTGATGCTGTAATACAAAAGATCATCAGAGAGGATTTTGCAGATCGTACGATTGTTAGCATTGCTCACAGAATACCAACAGTAATGGATTGTGACAGGGTTTTGGTCATAGATGCAGGTATGTTTATGTTATATATCTATGTGTTTTCATAACAAACTGAATCATAAACACATTTACATGCAAACTGGACACAACAAAGACAATAATGATATATGTCATGCAACATTAATATTGAATACCGAACACACCTTCAATCCTAAGTGTTTATGTCTTTTAATAATTCAATTATTGTATGAAATAAATATATAGATTTAGATTGGTTGAATAATGAGTTGTGGGGTATTTGATGTTTTGGCAGGTTTTGCAAAGGAATACGACAAGCCATCACGTTTACTTGAAAGGCCTTCAATTTTTGCAGCATTGGTTAAGGAGTATTCTAATAGATCAGCTTAATGATAGTTATAGTTTTTAGTGACTCCGTGTAGTTTGACAATATTAGTCCTAAAGGTTGCAGCCACCGACTGACTTGTGTAATCAGTCTTCATAGCCAAAACAAATTGTATTTTGTCAATCTATCAATAACCACCATGATGACCGTGAATCCAAGGAATTTGGAAGACCGGTAATAAAATCGATCGCCACATCATCTCGCACTTGATGTGGTATAGGTAATGGTTGCAACAATCTGGCTGGTAACACATCTACAGTCTTAGCTTTTTGACAAACTAAGCAATTTTTCTCAAACAACTTCACGTCTTCCTTCAATTTTGGCCAAAAAAATTGGGATGCAATTGTAGTTATGGTTCAAGTGCTACCTGTATGACCTCCAATAGGCGAGGGCCAGGGAGTGATATTCCTGTAGAATTTTCTCAATCAATGTGTTGTTTGCAGCCAGCACGATCCTCCCTTTACATAACAAAAGACCATCCTTATACATATAATGAGAGTGCCCCTGAGGCTTTTCTTGACATTCCTGCACCAAAGCTTATAACTGAACATTATGTGCAACCTCTTTTCGCAGTTCTTGTAGTAGGGATGGTACTGGCTCGGACCAAGCCATGAAGAAAACTCGAGACAATGAGTCGGCTACCATATTCTCCTTTCCCGGTTTGTATTCAATTGTGAAATCATACCCCATAAATTTGTGAAACCACGGCTGCTGTTCGGGGGTTTGCAAGGATTGGTCCAGGAGAGTTTTTAAGCTCTTTTGGTCCGTTCAGAGAATGAATTTATGTCCCAATAAGTAGTGTCGGAACTTTTCCAAAGCCTCAGTAATGGCTAACAGTTCCCTTGTATAAGTGGACTGTTTTTGCATTCTAGGAGCTAGTTTCTTGGAGAAAAATGCAATTGGATGGCCGTTCTGATTTATCACTGCTCTTACACCAGTTCCTTACCCATCAGTTTCAACAACAAAAGGTTGTGTGAAATTCGGCAGAGCAAGTACGGGTGTTGCTGTCATGGCATGTTTCAGCTTAATAAAAGCTTGGTCTGCATCCTCGTTCCAAGTAAAAGCCTCTTTCTTGAGTAGGTCTGTTAATGGCCCTGCAATAGTTGCATAATATTTGATAAATCGACGATAGTATCCAGTTAACCCCAAGAACCCACACAACTATTTGACGTTTTTAGGTTGTGGCCATTCCATTACTGCACGAACTTTACTTCCATCCACTGCCACACCTGAACCAGAGACTTGATGGCCTAAATAATCCACCTCCAAGAGCCTAATTGTTGAACAGAAAAGAGTCTTTCGGAGTGGGTTCAATAATTGCCTCTAACAATTCAAAGAAATGAATTGAAGAGGTTGCAGAATACTTAATCCATCTCAGAATGCTTTGCAGTCCAGTTAATGAAATTTGAAACAGTAGAGGATGATACGCTAGATATGACTGGCCACATCGCTGCATACATATCGTGTGGTTTTCAGAAATCCCATGGCTTACCACCAAAGAGAAAGAAAGACCCCATTGTTACGTTACTACCAAATTCAAAACCAGTGAAGATCAGGCCCTAGCCAAAAAGAGTAAATTGAGAAGATGGTAAAAGAAATGTTTGAACGGTCAAAGGGAAGCTATCGGATTATGGACAATGGTTGGTTATGCCCTCACAACATTCCAATGCTTGATGAACCGGATTTTGGTACATAGGTTTTTGACTCATTATATCCACTATCGCATATTACTGTATAAAAATTTTCTACTGGTGGTGTTTTAAATATAAAATAAAAGTTTATTTAATAGAAATATTACATTAATGTTAATATTTTGAAAATAGTCATGAATTTCTAAATTTTTATCGTATCGAATTTCTCATATATGTATATAAAAATTTGTTTATGCATATATAAGCACATAAAATCTGCAACGGGGTTTTTGATGCTTGAGATTAAAGAGAAAAAAATTGCCGCCGCTCCTAGGGTTAGCGCCGCCGCTCCCCTTGTGAGGGATTCTGCTGTCGTTCAGTGAGAAATCTGCTCCCCTGAACATTTTTGCTTCCTCTGCATAGAGATAAAAGTGCTTCCACTTCCTTTTCTTGTTGTGGTTTTGTGATTCCTTTCTTTTCCAATTGAAATCATAATCCCAATTCAAGAGCTAAAGGTGTTATTTCTTTTGTCTTCTTCGATTGCACTAATGACTCACGATTCCATCGATTGGCTATTATATGTATTTTAATTCATATAGATAAAGGTGTGGTATCTTCTTTTGCCTTCACATTGAATTGCATTGTCTTGTTTTTCCCTTCCAAGTGCCATCTTATATATTTTAAAATAAGGTATCAATCATGGATTTCTTCTACTTCTACTTTTTCTGAGATTGCAACGATTGCTAGTTGATCAAAATTCGAATCAGTATTCATCTGGTTGACTCTTGTGTGGTCACATGTTGCAGTCAACTTGGTGAATTAGTGTGGTATACTGGTTTGCATTGTTGTTGTTCTCTGCTGTATTACTTGCTTTGTTATATTGAGATTTTAAAGGACATATATGGATTGGGATTACCATAATTGCCAAGAAAAATGAGTCTGATAAGATGGAACTGCCGAGGCCTAGGGAACCTGAGTAGTGTAGTTCCAATACTAAAATACCTAGTCCGCTATTATAAGCTAGATGCTTTATTTCTCAGTGAGACTCTAGTCCACTCTAATAAAACAAATGAGTTTCGTTATTTGCTTGGTTTTGATAACTACTTAGCTGTTAGTAGTAATGGTCGGAGCGGTGGCTCAGCACTCTTTTGGCGTAACTCCTTTAATTGTTCTGTGTTGAATTATTCTTCTAATCATATAAATGTTGAGGTTAATGATCCATCTCGAGGAAAATGACAATTTACAGGTTTTTATGGTTACCCCGAAGGGGATAGACGAAGAGCTTCATGGGATTTATTGAGGCAATTGTCACAAAATGTTTCAATCCCATGGTGTATTCTAAGTGACTTTAATGATATTTTGGATGCCCGTGAAAAGAGAGGAGGGTCAAGCCGAGCTAGATGGTTAATTGATGGTTTCCGACAAGCTGTTTTTGATGCAGGCTTGATTGCTATTATATGGGGGGGCTATCCTTTTACATGGTTCAAAAGTTTAGGTACGCCGAGAGCTGTCGAAGAAAGATTGGACCGTGCTTTTGCCAATGAAGATTGGTTTCGCCTCTTTCCTAATGCAAAAGTGGAAAATTTGGTGGCACCAACTTCTGACCATTATCTGATCCTACTTAACAAGGAACTTAACCAGCACTTCGTGCCCCCCGAAGGACCTTTAAATTTGAGAATGCTTGGTGTGTAGAGCAAGGCACCCATGATGTTGTTTTTGATAGTTGGGGTTTGTCTGCAGGTTTACCAGTTGTTGAGAATCTTGAGAACTGCGCCAATGTATTGAACTCGTGGAACAAAGCAAACAAAAATGATTTGAAGCAAGAAATGGATGCAGGCATGAGTTGTCATTATGCCGTAACCAAGGTGCAGTTGCGGACCCTATGCAACTAACAAATCTAAGAAAGAGGATGACCCAATTGATGATCCAAGAAGACAAATACTGGAGGCAGCGAGCGAAAGCTCATTGGTATCGGGATGGTGATCTGAATACAAAATTCTTTCATGCTTCTGCGACATCCCGTAAGAAGGTAAACCACATCCTTGCTTTAGAAAATGATGCAGGTGATAAAATATCTGATGAACAAGGAATGTGTCAGGTTGCGAGAAGCTATTTTCAAAATTTATTTGTACAAAATAATAGCGTTCGTACACCAGTTATAGATGCTATTTCGAATGTGATCACAGATGATGATAATAATCTTTTAACGACCCCCTTTCAACCTCAAGAATTCATAGATGCAATGTTTTCTATGCACCCGGATAAATGTCCTGGCCCATACGGTTTTAATCATGGATTTTTCAGCATTTTTGTTCTATTTGTAGCCCTGATATCTTTAATGAGTGTTGTATGTGGCTTAATAATAATCAGTTTCCACCTTCACTTAACTCTACCAATATTGCTTTGATACCTAAAGGGGAGGAACAGAGGTCGATGAAGGATTGGCGTCCGATAGCGTTGTATAATGTTCTTTACAAATTGCTAACAAAAGTCTTAGCAAATAGACTAAAGTTTATTCTTCATAAATGTATTTCTGAAAATCAATCTGCTTTTGTGTCGGGCGGTCAATTCTTTATAATGCCATGATTGCAATTGAAGTTGTTCACCATATGAAGTTAGAAGGCACAATAGGGATAAAAATGTTGCTATTAAGTTGGATATCAGTAAGGCTTATGATCGTATAGATTGGCTTTATCTGAAGGAAGTCATGTTAAAAATGGGTTTTGCTGAACAATGGGTCCTGATACAATTTTAGCAAATGTACTCATTTATATCGAAGTAATAATTTAATTCGTATACACATGGACTGTTCTAATCTCTACGTGGCAATTTCATCAATATTCAGGATGTATGTAAAAAGGGGGTCGTCGTAGGCAAATAGGTTTTGTTGCAATAATAAATAAATTACTGAAGAATAAAATTCGTTTTGAAATATGATTAGAGAAATGATTAGGTCTTTCAAATCATCTATTCATCACTCAATAGTAATCTGCACCTAAATCATATGACTGTTATTCAGTTTACGACAATTAACAAAATAGCTCATGTCAATCCCTTGACTCAGAGCCCTCTTTCTAATTATAATTCCCTAATTCCTTAGGTGAACCTATAATCATCAAAGATTAAGTCCGTTAATTTTAGAATCACAACCTAATAACTTTCCATCTAACAACTTTCCATCCCTAGATTGTCTGTTAAATTGAACTGCATAAATATGTAGGAGTTACGGATTACATGGTCATGAACTAGAACAAAATCATCTATGATCTAATCATAAAGGAATTAGTAGACATCATCAAAGAAATAAACAACACAAGAGAGAAAATAAACCGGAAGAGATAGTTGACAGTGAACATTGGCTTTGTTCTTCCGTTCAGGTCCTTGCTTTCGTTTCCCTATGTGTGATGCTTTCCCTTCATTCCTCTGTCCAGCGTCCTCCCAAAAATCATCCTCGTCCGCGTGTGCCTTCTATCCTCTTTTTATATCCCCTGACCTAGTTGCCACTTCTTTCTTTTTATCGGGTCACATAAGGCCTCTTTTTTTTTCCTTCAATTCTAATGGTCCATTTAGCACACCAATGCCCATCACTCGTTGACTTTTCATGTGGCTCCACAATATTAATGCATAAAAACATAGTGGTCTTGTCATTTTATGTTTACTATTCAGCCCTTCAAGGTATGTCATGCCTTCGATATTTTATCTAGTCATTGATCAATAATAATAGGTAATAATATAATAATTGACTCAATAAATGAAAAACGACAATTTATTTAAAATGACTTTAAATTAGATACTAAACTAATAAAAATAGACTAAAAACTTAATTAAAAAAACTCTAAAATATGATATGACATGATGTCATCAAGTTCGTTGGGCTTTAATGTGTATGGAGACAGTAAATTACTTTGTTATTGTTAATAATAATATGGTCGGGCCGATAATACCTGGTCGGGGGCTGCGGCAAGGCGATCCCCTTTCACCCTATCCCTTTATTTTATGTGCAGAGGGCCTCTCATCACTTATCAGACAAGCTGAAAGGAGAGGAGACCTTCATGGGATTCACATTTGCACTAATGCACCAATTATTTCTCACTTGGTGTTTGCAGATGATTGCTTTTTATTTTTCAGGGTGGAATAACGAGAATCTCAAATGATAAAAGAATTCTAGCAACTTATGAAGCGACATCTGGGCTGGCCATTAGCTTACCAAAGTCAGAAGTTTATTACAGTAGCCGAGTGGAAACTGTTGGAACAAAATGTGTAAACAATGCCTCTTTAAGTTTTGATGATAACAAGATATTAAAAAGACAATTGGATATGCTAATGCTTGTTCTAAGTGTACAGGACCATAGACTAAAAATTATTCAAGTATCAATCAAAGTTTAGTTCTGAAGGAACAAGTTAAGAGCAATGGAATTTGTAAGAAGCTTGTGTTGCAAATCAGAATCTGAAGTCTGGAGGATCAGAAGCTGAAGACTCAGACTCTGAAGTCTGGAGGATCAGAAGCTGAAGACTCAGACTCTGAAGTCTGAATGATCAGAAGCTGAAGATTCAGACTCTGAAGTCTGAAGGGTCAGAAGTCAACTGGTGTCACTGTCAACAAGGACAAATTACAACCACGACCACTGCAAACTTCTCAGAATCAGAAACGTACTCTGCAACTTTGTCTCCTTGGAAAAGACATCCAAATAATTTTAAGGAAAGGATTCAAACAGTATTCTTCATGGTACGTAGTTCATATCAAGGAACCAATCAACGTTGGATCAAGCTTCATATCAAACGACTCTTTTGATGATTTGGCATTTTTCTCAACGTCTCTCTACTCCTCTATATAAAGGACTGAAGACTTGAAGAAAAATACAAGACTCTATCAATTTGACAAGTGTCAATACTCTGCCAAATTCAAAGCTCATCAGCTACTTAGAATTTCTCAACAACTTTCATATCTTAGAAATTCTTAACTCTTAGAGTCTGTAATCCATGCTGTATTTTGTGAACACCACTGATAGTATATCAAGTGTTCAACTCAAACTTATTTGTTAAGATTACATTAGAAGTCTCTTACTTTGTGTTTGAGCATTAGAAGTCTCTTACTTGTGTGTTTGAGCATCTGGAAGTCTCTTGCTTTTGTGCTTGAGCAATTGCAATCTTATGATTATAGTGAAAAATCTCTTGTAAGTGACAAGGGGACTGGACTACTTCCGTGTTGTAGAAGGAACCATGATAACTTGCTTGTGTCATTCTTCTCTCTCTCTCTCTCTCTCTCTCTCTCTCTCTCTCATTTACTTTTAACCGCTACATCTGAACTCTGAACTTAGCTTCAGATTCTGATCATACATCAGAAGCTGAACTATTACTTAATTTTTGAGAAAGAAAAAAGCCAACACAATTCAACCCCCCTTCTTGTGTTTTCTCACCTTCAGTTAGTATCAGAGTTTCGGTTCTGATATTTTAACACTTAACAGTGTTTCAGAAAAGATTCAAAGAAAAACATGTCTTCCAGCCCTGGTAGTTCAGGAGAAGTAGCTTCTCATGCTGTTGTATCTTATGATTATGGTACTGATGAGAAACAGACTCATAGTCATCATAAACCTCCAATATTCAATGGAGATCCTGAGAAGTTTTCCTGGTGGAAAAGCAAGATGTACAACCACATCATTTGAATTGATGACTCCTTATGGGATATCATAGAAGATGGAATATCTATTCCTGTTGATGAAGAAGGAGTAGCTGTTGATAAAAGAAGTCTTACTGATGCTCAGAGGAAGATCTACAAAAAGCATCATAAAGTAAGAGGAATCATTGTTGAGGCTCTACCTTATGATGAGTATCTTAAGTTGAGTGACAAATCTACTGATATAGCTATATTTACTTCCTTATGCTCAAGATATGAGGGCAATAAAAAAGTAAGAGAAGCTAAAACAAATCTTCTGGTAAAGCAGTATGAGCTGTTCAAGATGAAGGATGATGAAACCAGTGATATAATGTTTTCAAGGTTTCAGACTCTGGTGTCTGGATTTCAAATTCTAAAGAAAAGCTATACTACTGCTGACCATGTGAAGAAGATTCTCAAGAGTCTACCTGCTAGATGGAGACCTAAGGTGACTGCTATAGAGGAAGCAAGAGATTTAAATAATAAGTATTGAAGATCTTGTCAGTTCTTTAAAGTGTCATGAGTTAGGACTCAATGAGGATGAACCTTCTAAGAAGACCAAATCTATAGCCTTGAAATCAAAAGGTAAAGCTACAAAGGCTCTTAAAGCTGATGAATCTGATAAAGAATCTTCTGGTGATGGTTCTGAAAAAGATTCAGATGCTGAAGAGTTAGCCATGCTTTCCAAAAGATTTCAGTATTTGGTTAAGAGAAGAAGTAAATCCTTCAACAAAAGCAGTGGCTCCAAAGGATCTGGTTCTAAGAAAGAAGATCAGAAAGGTTGCTTCAACTGCAAGAAGACTAGACATTTTATTGTTGATTGTCTGGAGCTGCAAAAAGAAAAATCAAAGAAGAGTAATTCAAAGACCAGAAGCTTCAAAGAGAAAATCAAGAAAAGCTTATGGCAACATTGGATGATCTTGACAAAGAATCTGAATCTGGTGTGAGAATGAAGAAGAAGCCAACCTGGCTTTAGTGGCAACAGTGTCATCTGATGTGGAATCTGAATCAGACTCAGATGGTGAAGATGAGGTATACTCTAAACTCACTAGATCTGAACTTATTGAAACTGTCAAAGATCTTATCAGTCATTATCTTAGCAAGTCAAATCAATTTGAAACTTTGAAAAAGGAATTTGAACTGCTTAAAAGAAAACTTGAAGAAGCTCAAAGTCACATCTCTGAATTAAAAGATGAGAACAATGTTTTTCTTGTAAAACTAACTGATAAGAAAGTTGATAAGCCTTTAAGTGAAGAAGAAATCGCTCTTCAGGATTTTATTTTAACTGGAATCAACAGAAGCAAAGTTGCTTCAATGATTTACAATGTCAGACGGAACAAAGGAGAAGGTGTTGGGTTCTCAGAAGGTGTTTTCAACGAACCTAAAGAAACCAACACACCATCCTGTTCTGATTACATTAAGAAAGGTTTAAAAGCTTACTTTGTACCCAAGTCAAACATTGTTGAGACTCTGAACTTATCAGAATCTAAGACTACTAAGTCTGAAGTTCTGAACAAATCATAATCCAAGACTTTAGAACCAAAGGTGTTGATGAAACCAGAATCTAAGACTCTGTTGAAATCAAAACCAAAAGGTCCTAAGTCTAAGATTGTGAGGAAAGCAGAATCTAAACCTGAAAAGGTTCAGACTCTGAAAAGATCAGAACCTAAGACTAGCAAATCTCAGACTCTGAAAATATCATACTCACATTTTCAAAAGGCTGTGTTTATGATATCCTCAAAGGATGCTAAACCAGTTTGTGTAAAACCTTTTAGACCTCATGATGTCAGACACAAGGTTCAAAGAAAGTCTTATCCTTTCAGAACTAACCAAAGAGGACCCATAAAGATATGGGTACCTAAGTCTGAAATTGTTTATGTTGCAGATGTGCTTAAAAGCAAAAGAAAAGGAGAAATCATGGTACCTGGACAGTGGTTGCTCGCGACACATGATAGGAGACAAATCTATGTTCCAAACCCTGACCATGAAAGTGGGAGGAACTGTGGGTTTTGGAGGAAACCAGAAAGGTAATATCATTGGTACTGGTAAGATAGGTAATTCCTCTATTACTATTAATAATGTTTGGTTAGTAGATGGACTAAGACATAACCTACTTAGCATAAGTCAATTTTGTGATAATGGTTATAATGTATTGTTTGATAAGAACACTTGTACAGTAATCAACAACAAAGATAAATCCATTGTGTTCAAAGGAAAAAGGAAGAACAATGTTTACAAGATAGATTTTTCAGAACTGGTTGATCAGAAGGTAGTTTGTCTTCTATATGTGAGTGATGAGAAATGGGTATGGCACAAAAGGTTGGGACATGCTAACTGGAAATTAATTTCAAAGCTTAGCAAGTTACAACTAGTTAGAGGCCTACCAAATATTAACTATCACTCAGATGCTCTTTGTGAAGCATGCCAGAAAGGAAAAATTGTTAAAACGTCTTTCAAAACCAAAAATAGTGTTTCAACCTCCAGACCCTTAGAACTACTTCACATTGATTTGTTTGGACCTGTTGGTACAACATCAATCAGTGGGAAGAAGTGTGGTTTAGTAATTATTGATGATTACAACAGGTGGACTTGGGTTAAATTCCTCAGAACCAAGAATAAAACATATGATGTGTTTAATAACTTCTGCAAGCAAGTACAAACTGAAAAAGATTTGAAAATTTTGAAAGTTAGAAGTGATCATGGTGGTGAATTTGAAAATGAACCTTTTGAGGCATTTTGTGAAGAACATGGAATTCTCCGTGAGTTCTCTTCTCCTAGAACTCCCCAACAAAATGGAGTTGTAGAAAGAAAGAACAGATCTTTGCAAGAAATGGTCAGAACCATGATTCATGAATCTAACATTGCAAAGTACTTCTAGGCAGAAGCTGTTAACACCACTTGTTATATTCAGAACAGAATCTACATTAGACCAATTCTGAATAAAACACCATATGAGTTATTCAAAGGAAGGAAACCAAGCATTTCTTATTTTCATCAGTTTGGATGTACCTGTTACATTCTGAACAACAAAGTCTATCTAAAGAAATTTGATGCTAAGGCTCATAAGGGTATCTTCCTAGGTTACTCTGAAAGATCCAAAGCATACAGAGTGTATAATTCTGAAACACATGTTGTTGAAGAATCAATACACATCAAATTTGATGATAAAAAGCCTGACAATATGTCAGAGCTAGTTGAAATCTTTGAAGATATTCAACTCTCAGAAGATGCTTCAGAATCTGATCAGGATCCAGAGTCTGATGCAAGTTCAGAAGCTGATATCAGTCCAGAAGTTGAAACTTCTTCAAATGCTGACACTCCTCCAGATGCTAATCAAAATCAAGCTGTTTCTGAACAAGTTCTTAATGAATCTCAAGAAACAAATCCATCCAAAAACACCTTCAAGTATAAGGCTTCACATCTTGAAGAGTTAATCATTGTGAACAAGGATAGTCCAAGAAAGACCATATCAGCATTCGGACAGAATGATTCTATGTTTGGATTACTATCAGTGATTGAACCTACAATAGTTGACGAAGCACTTTCTGATGATGGATGGATAGTAGCTATGCAAGAAGAACTCAATCAGTTTCAAAGAAATGATGTCTGGGATTTAGTTGCAAAACCAGACCACAAGAACATCATTGGAACAAAATGGGTGTTCAGAAACAAATTAAATGAAAAAGGGGAAGTGATCATAAACAAGGCAAGACTTGTAGCTCAAGGTTACAGTCAACAGGAAGGAATTGATTACACTGAAACATTTGCTCCAGTTGCAAGATTGGAAGCAATCAGGTTACTTCTTTCCTATGCAGTGAATCATGGCATCACACTATATCAGATGGATGTTAAAAGTGCTTTTCTAAATGGTGTTATTTCTGAAGAAGTGTATGTCAAACAACCTCCTGGTTTTGAAGATCTAAAACATCCAAATTATGTTTTTAAACATAAGAAATCACTGTATGGTCTCAAACAAGCTCCTAGAGCCTGGTATGAAAGACTAAGTAATTTCTTGCGTAAGAATGATTTTGTAAGAGGACAAGTTGACACTACACTATTTAGAAAGACACTTAAGAAGGACATCTTAATTGTTCAAATATATGTGGATGATATTATATTTGGTTCTACTAATGCCACTCTTTGCAAGGAATTTTCTAAGCTAATGCAGAATGAATTTGAAATGAGCATGATGGGAGATTGAAGTTCTTTCTTGGAATTCAAATAAACCAATCCAAAGATGGAGTGTATGTTCATCAATCAAAGTATACAAAGGAACTTCTGAAGAAGTTCAATCTTGAGGATTGTAAATTGATGACAACACCAATGCATCCAACATGCAACTTAAGCAAAGAAGATACTGGCTCAAAGGTATATCAGAAGCTCTACAGAGGTATGATTTTTCTCTATTATACTTAACAACTTCTAGACCAGATATTTTATTCAGTATATGTTTATGTGCAAGATTCCAATCAGATCCTAGAGAATCTCATATGACTGTTGTCAAGAGAATCTTCAGATATCTGAAAGGAACAACTAATCTTGGACTTCTGTATAAGAAATCCTTAGATTATAATTTGGTTGGATTCTGTGATGCTGATTATGCTGGTGATAGGATTGAAAGAAAATCAACCAGTGGAAATTGTTAATATCTTGGTGAGAATCTGATATCCTGGGCTAGTAAAAGACAATCAACTATTGTATTGTCAACAGCAGAAGCAGAATACATCTCAGCTGCAAGTTGTTGCACACAACTAATTTGGATAAAACATCAATTAGAAGACTATCAGATTCATGAGAAAATCATTCCTATCTTTTGTGATAATACTGCTGCTATCTGTTTGTCTAAGAATCCTATTCTGCATTCAAGAGCCAATCATATTGAAATTAAACATCATTTTATAAGAGATTATGTTCAGAAGGGTGTCTTGGATATTCAATTCATTGATACTGATCATCAGTGGGATGATATATTCACAAAACCCCTAATTGAAGATAGATTTGATTTTATTAAAAAGAATCTGAACATGCAATTTATTTCTGAAAAATGCTTGACTCTGAATAAGAACTAAGAATCTAAAGAACATCAGAAGCTAAGACTCATCAGAAGCTCATTATTGAGAGTCTGAAGAAAGTCCAGCTTCTGAAGTCATCAGAGTCTGAGTCTCAGAATCTGAATTCTTAGCCTCTGACAGACTTCATTAGTAATGGTCATATGACACGTGGCCCACTAATGAGAGTGAATCTGAATAGTTTGTCTGACACTGGTCATTATCTGCTGAGTATTAACCGTTGGACAATGATGATTAAGCTTTGAAAACTGTTAATTTGTGCCCCCATTGTCATTTATGTGTTTTTATGCAATTAATGTGAATCATTTCTGAATTTCAACAAACAAAACACATCTCACTTCTCACACATTCACTATTCACATCCTACACTTTCGTCCTTCTTCAAACCTTCTCTGCAAAACCCCCAATTTTAAAAACAAAAACCCTAGAACCCTAAAATGGCTGGTACTTCATCATCTGCTATGTAAATTAACTCCGGCGCTTCAACGATTATTAAACCCAAAACTATGTTTCTGGATAAAGAAGAACTTCGCCTATTCATAGAGAGTGCAGTGGATTTCATGAGTTTGGAACTCAACAACTGCAATGTTGAACACTACTTCAGTTATCAAGGTTGGATACCTTACTTTAACTTGTTGAATGGGCCTGAAGGTGAGAAAAACACACAAGAAGGGGGGGGGGGGGGTTGAACTGTGTGGGCTATTTCTTTTCTTTCTCAAAAACTTATGTTAGTTCAGATTCTGATATTGATCAGATCTGAACTATTTTCAGAGTGTTTTATGCAGCGGATATAAAGTAAATGAGAGAGGGAAAGAGAGACACAAGCAATTTATCCTGGTTCCTTCCACAATACGGAAGTAGTCCAGTCCCCTTGTTACTAACAAGAGATTTTCACTATAATCACAAAGATTACAATTTGCTCAAACACTTAGTAAGAGACTTCCAGTTGCTCAAACACTTAGTAAGAGACTTCTAATTGCTCAAGCACACAAGCAAGAGACTTCCAATGCTCAAGCCCACAAGTAAGAGACTTCTAGTTGGTCAAACACTTAGTAAGATACTTCCCTGCTTAGACACACAGTCTAAGACTTTCTATGCTCAATACACAAAGTTATGAGACTTCTGGTTGCTCAAGCACGCATGCTAGAGACTTTGGTTCAAACAGATTTACAACAGAAATAGGTTTGAGTTGAACACTTGATATACAATCAGTGGTGTTCACAAAATACAACTCAGGTTGAGACTCTTAAGAATTTGACAGTTACGCAAAACAGAGTGTTACGTTTTCTGGGACAGAGTCTTGGTTCTTCATCTTCAATCCTTCAATCCTTTATAGAAGATTAAAGAGCTGTTGAGAAGAGCCATGTCATCAAAAGAGCCATTGCAAATAGAAGCTACAACCAACATAAATTCCTTCTGTTCTGAAAGTATGTGCGAACTCAGAAAACAGAGCAATTTAATTTGAATTGCTTCCTTAAAACCTGGCTGCGTGTTTCATCCAAGGAGACAGGGTTTGCATTGAGCTGTTCTGACTGTACAGTGCTTTACTATTGACAGTGACAGTTGCTTTTCCTTAAAACTCAGACTTCAGAAGCTTCTCTTCAGAACTGGCTTCAGACACTGTTCATCAGAAGCTGTCTTCAGACGCAGTTCTTCAGAAGCTGGCATTAGACGTACTGTTCATCAGACGCACTCTTCAGAAGCACTGTTCATCAGACGCACTCTTCAGAAACACTATTCATCAGACGCACTCTTCAGAAGCTGGTCTTCAGACGCACTCTTCAGACGCTGCCTTCAGACGCTGCCTTCAGACGCTGCTTTCAGACGCTGCCTTCAGAAGCTGCCTTCAGACGCTGCCTTCAGAAGCTGCCTTCAGATGCTGATTTTCTTCAGCCTTGCAACACAAGCTTCTATGCTTTCCTTCTTGCTCTTAACTTGTTCTTTCATAACCAATGTTAGATACCAAACTTTAAGTACATGGTTCTGCACACTTAGAATCAAGCATTAGCAATTCCAATTTTCTTTTTAACACTTTGTTATCATCAAAACCCAAAAGAGAGTTGTTCATACATTTTGTTCCAACAATCTCCCCCTTTTTGATGATGACAAACACAAGTATTAAAAGGAAAATTGTTGTTAATTTAATTAACAAGTTGACTTCAGGGTATGAGGTTTGTAAGCTCCCCCTAAGTCTGATAATCCACAAGGTGAGGTTTGTAAGCTCCCTGAGTCTTATCCAGGTTAATTAAATTCATTTTAAATCACACAGTTGAAAAATCAAACTGTTTCTGAGTGATTTAATTAACAAGTTGACTTTAGGGTATGAGGTTTGTAAGCTCCCCCTAAGTCTGATAATTCACAAGGTGAGGTTTGTAAGCTCCCTTGAGTCTTATCCTTGTTAATTTAATTCAGTATGAATCAACTTAGAATTATCCCACAACAAATATAGTCAGAGGCTAAGAGAAAATAAGCTGTTCTCATAAGTTAATTACATAACAGAAATTAACTTATGTTCTGTAAGCTCAGAGCCTTAAATACTTGTTACTTTTACTCCCCCTTTTGTCATCAACAAAAAGAAAATTCAAGAATTTTTAAGAGAGTTAAAATGTGAGATAAAAATGTTCAGAGCATTATTGTTCAGTACCACTGAACTGTTACAGACACAATTGTTCAGAACATTTTGTTCAGTACTGCTGAGCTGTTTCAGACAGAATTGTTTGAGAGTTTTTAAACTGGGTCTGAAAACTGAACACATAAGATGAAAACTGAAAACTGTGTTTTGAGTGTGTTTGATTAAAACTTTTCAGAAACAGAAAAACATTTAAACACACTGCACATTGATGACTTTAGGAGGGTGCAAAGTACAGTTTTCAAGGCTTAAATTCATCACAGCCCAGCTGTTATTACTTATCAGATTCTGACCAAGTGTTGAACAACTGTTCAGATTCACTCTCATTAATGGGCCACATGTAAAGTGTCCACTTATGATGAGTTTTATTAGAAGTCACAAAAATTCAGATTCTGAAACTCAGACTCTGATGTTTTCAGAAGCTGAACTATCTTCAGACTCTCAAAGTGAGTGTCTGTTAAGTCTTAGCTTCTGATGAACTTCAGGTTCTCAGTTTCTATTCAGAGTCAAGCAATTTATCAAGAGATGAAATGCAAGTTCAGATTCTTTTTAATAAAATAAAATTTGTCTAAAATGAGGGGTTTTGTAAATATATCAGCCCATTGATGATTGATAATCAGAATCAATGAATTGAAAATCCAAAACACCCTTCTGAACATAATCTCTAATAAAATGAAGTTTAAGTTAAAAAATGCTTGGCTCTTGAATGTAGAATTGGAATTTTTAGACAAACAGATTACAACAGTATTATCACAAAGAAGGTTATGCTGTTTTCATGAATCTGATAGTTTTCCAACTGATGTAGAATCTATTAAGTATAACAGAGAACAATCATACCTCTGTGGAGCTTTTGATCTACCTCTCCTTGTTCAATCAGGTTGTTTCTGAACACCCATTTTTGTTCCAACAATGTTCTTGATTGGCTTCAGGAGAAGTGTCAGCTAGCTCAGCACCAATGATCCAGTCTTTGTGGTTTCCTCCAGATCCCACAGTTCCTCCCTCTTTCATGGTCAGGGTTTGGAACATAGACTTTCCTTCTGTCATGCAATGCCAGCAACCACTGTCCAGGCACCAGGACTTCACCTTTTCTTTGGCATTTAATCATATCTGCAACAGAAATGATTTCTGACTTGGGTACCCATATGGGTCCTCTTGGGTTAGTTCTGAAAGGTTTAGTCTTTTGTTGCACCTTATGTCTGGAGTTATAATACTCAGACTTGTTCAGATACCTTGGATGTGAATCCTTTAATCTTGAATAAGTCTTAGTATCAGACACTGAGTTCTTCAGAACCTGAGCTTTCAAAGTTCTTGACTCAGATTTCTTCAGAACCTGAGACTTGAAGGTCTTTGGTTCTGAGATTTTAAGAGTCTGAACCTTTGAAGACTTTGGTTCTGTTTTCTTTATGAAATTCTGGCTGGAACTTAAGAAATACGAAAAACAGGGCACAATGGATTGCAAAACAGAGCACAGTCAATCAGGTTTAGAAGCAGCAATTAAAGTGCAGAAATAAAAAGAACACACAGAATTTGTTAACCCAGTTCGGTGTAAACACCACCTACATCTGGAGGATACCAATCCAGGAAGGAAATCCACTATAGGAATTAATCCTTAAGACTCAAGACACAGACCCCCCTGTTCCCAGCCTAAGCAATCAATCTCCTCTAGTCTGATTTCTACTCAGGAGCACCACCTAAGTATTAGAACCCTACTAACTTCCTATCAAGTAACTAACCCAGTTACAGAACAACTTCTGAATAACTACCCAGTTTTGAAGACACACTTCAATAACACAAAAACATCATTCGTACCTAAAGGCTTAGAATGAATTACAACTCAATAAAACTTCTAAACCAACTCAAATGAGTGGTGTACAAATAAACCTAAGTTTAAAACACAAAGACTCTAAACTCTCTGAATTTTAATATCTGATTCGTAGTTTTTAACATGTAGCAGCACATCTCCTTTTATAGGCTTCAGCAGCTCTCTTAATTTTGAATCCAATCTTCAGCAATTGATATGTTTCTGAATTATGAAAGGCACAATAAGGAAACAAATAATTCTGCATTGTATCTTGCAAAGATCCTTCAACAAATATATTCAACATAAAACACGAAGCCAATCTTCAATAAAATCTTCAACAAATCAATCAGCATTCTAGAAACCTTCAGCCATAATAAATCCTTGATAAATCTCACAAAGATACGCACAGAAAGAATGCATAAAAATCCAGCTTCTGAAGAAGTCAACGCTGGTCAACTGGTGAATAGTGCGTCTGAAGGTCCATTCAGAGTCTGAAGGTCCAAAACAGCGTCTGAAGGTCCAAACAGCTTCAGAACCTCTTCAGATCCACTTTCTTGCTTCTGAAGACTTCTTAAACACATGGAGATGCTTTGCTTGAACACATTGAATTTGCCAAAACATGCAGCCAACTTCTAAATACTCAACAATCTCCCCCTTTGGCAAATTTTTGGCTAAAATCAATGTTTCACAAATAACAAGTTCTTCAAACTCAACATAACTAAACTCAGCAATGAAGAACAACACAATCCCAAACATAGTAAACATAGCACAAAGTTAGTAGCAGCGGATAAAGGCTATGTTTAACCAAAAACAACTTCAGCTTTGAACTCCACAACATTTCTAAAGCACACAAAACAACTGATCATCTTCTGATAGTTCTAAGACTCTGATCATCACATGCCAGCAACATACACAGCTTCAAAAACAACTCTCCCCCTGCAACTCAGCACACATACAACCTCCCCCTTAATTTTGAACTGCAGAAAATTCTGAGACATAGGCTTCTGAAACTGAAACACTAAACTGAGACACTCTTCAGCACAAAATTCTTCATGAACACTAAAAACACACAGCTCACAACTCAGGCACTTCATACTAATGTACTCCCCCTCAAGCATATCTTGACATTTCTTGTTATAATTCTGAACTCTGATTAAACCAGTCAATTTCTGAACCACATGAATTCTGAACAAGATTAAATCTGAACTCTGATAACAGTACTTCTTGTTTTTCTCCCCCTTTTTAGCCACAAAATTATGGCAAAACTCAGACTTCATATAGGGAATAAAAACAAAACAAGTAACACAGATCCTCAAAACTGAATGTATATCAGACTCAGACTTAGGATCAAACTCAGCATTTACAAATCTGGCAGGTATTCTATCTTCCTCACATCCAGCTTGCTGTAATTGCTATAATTCTTTATGCAGACACACTTTTGAAGAATTACAAACCGAAACATTCCTCTCAGCAATCTTCTTCTGAAGTCTAGCAATTCTTTTCTGCACAGAAAGTCTGATGATAGCATCTTCCTCAGATTCACTAGCATCCAGTCTCTTTGCTACACTTTGTTCATTGACCTTAACCTTGGGTTGTACAGACTTGACATTCTTCAAACCCTTCATGTTTAAGTGCTCAAGCTTCAGATGACAGATTCTGTCTTCTTCAGAAACCCACAAATAACAATTATCTTCTGATCTGCAGCCCCTCATCAGAACATCACCTCCTTGACCAGTTACCAAACATTCTTTCTTATTGAACTTCACCTTCAAGTCTTGATCACACAACTGACTGATACTGATCAGATTAGATGTCAATCCTTTTACCAATAACACATTATTAAGTCTTGGTAATTCATCACTAATTAAATCACCAATACCCAGAATCTCACCTTTTGCTCCATCACCAAATGTTACATAATTTCTGGAACAAGGTTTTAAATTACTCAGCAACTTTTTCACACCAGTCACGTGTCTTGAACAACCACTATCAAAGTACCAGTCTATCCTTGATGATGCTTTCTGAGAAGTATGAGCCATTAGACCAACAGGTTCTTGACATTTTGGTTTCCACACCTTCTGAACATTGACTCTTTTTGCAGCAGGTTCAACTCTTCTGTACTTAAAATGTTCAGGATAACCAATAGCTTGAAACAAAATGGTTTGATATGCCCCTTCTTTCCACAATGATGACAGACCCAAGTATGATTTCTTCTTTTGTTCCTGTTAAACTTCTGGGTTTGAATCTGATGTTGCATCTGAGGTTGCTTCTGAGCTTGCATCTGAGCTTGCTTCTGAGGTCTCATATTTGATGTCCCAATCATAGGATCACAGGTTTCAGTAGCAGGAACAAACTTTTTAACAAGATTTTTCTGCTTGAGGTTCAGACTCTCATCCACAAATCCTAAACCCTTATAATTTTCCTTGTTTCTGAGCATCCAAAATGTCCTCCAACACATCAGTAGCAGAGTTCATCATCCTGACTTGTTTCTTCATCTGATCAAGTTGGGAATTCAATTGAGTTACTTCATCTTTAAGATCAGAAATCTGTCCTAAATGAACACACCTTTCAGACTGCAGCTGACAGACAGTTTCCTTCTGATTCTCTAATAACTTGCACAGTTCTTGATTTCTGAGATATAATTCTTCATAAGAAACAGCTGGTTCCTCAAAAATCAATTCTCCATCAATGGCTTCAGATTCTGATGAAGTTTCAGTCTCTGATGATGTTTCAGATTCTGAAAAAGCTACAGACTTTGAACAAGCTTCTGAGACCATAAAAGCAGCAACATGTTTAGCTGACTTACTCTCAACCTCTCCTTTTGAGTCTTCATCTGACCAAGAAACAGCTAGGCTTTTCTTCTGCTTCTTGAGAAAAGTAGGACATTCTGACTTGATATGTCCATAGCCTTCACACTCAAAGCACTGCACACCCTTTGCTTGTTTGCTATTTTCTTCAGTTTGTTGCTTATTGTTGTTGAGTCTGAGGTTCTGACCTTTGGATTTGGATTTCCTGTCAACCTGTTTCAGAATTTTGTTGAACTGTTTCCCCACCAACACAAGTGCTTCTGATAAGTCATCATCATCTTCATCAAGCTCTTGTTGATCATCAGCTTCAGAATTTACTGCAAAAGCTATTCCTTTCCCTTTCTTCTCAGTCTGTTTGCAGAAAGCAGTTTCAAAATTCAACAAAGATCCAATAAGCTCCTCAACCTTCATAGTAGAAATGTCATGAGCTTCCTCAATTACTGTCACCTTCATGTCAAATCTTCTAGGGAGTGACCTGAGTATCTTTCTCACTATCTTCTCATCTGACATCTTTTCACCAAGAGTACTCAAAAGAATTAGCCATATCCAGGACATCCATATAGAAATCTTGAATGTTTTCATCCTCCATCATCTTCAAGTTTTCAAATTTGGTGGTCAGAAGCTGGAGTCTGGACATCTTCACTTTTGAGGTTCCTTCATGAGTGGTCTTCAGTATTTCCTAGGCATCCTTTGCAACAGTACACTGCTTGATGAGTCTGAACATGTTCATATCCACTCCATTGAATATTGCATTCAAAGCTTTGGAGTTTCCAAGAGACAAATCATCTTCAGCCTTTGTCCACTCTTCTTCTGGTTTCAGCACCTCAGTCTTGTTCCCATCTTTGTCTAAAACAACTGGATGATCCCAACCTTTTATCACAGCTTTCCAAGTCCTGCTGTCAATGGACTTTAGAAAGGCACACATTCTGGACTTCCAGTATTCATAGTTTGTGCCATCCAGCTGTGCGCTCTCGTTAAAAAAAACGCGCAAACCTCGAGCGTACTCAAACGCTAGCAAGGTTGTGTGAAGTCGCCACCAAAGTTTTTGTTTAAAGGGAACGTTGATAAACCCTTGAGTTTTTTATTTTGAAGGGAAACGATAATAAAACCCTTGACGATGAGGAAAGGATGGTCATCGCAACCACTACCGGGTTCGGGAGTCGATTACGCAAGGGGAAGGTATTAGCACCCCTCACGTCTGTTGTACTCAACGGGAACCTCCTAGTTAACTAAGGCTAGAATGTTTTTAAAGTTTTGCTTGCATGCTTGAATATGTAAATGGGAAAAAGAAAATATGATGAAAGGGAAAAAGTTTGTTTTTTATTATTGTGCTTGACAAGATGATGATCTTGCTCCTACGTATCTCCTGGTGCGATGGAGAATTCAAAGCTACGTAGTTCTTTGCTAGAAAAACGTATTTTGTTGGTTGTTTTTAAGGAACGATGTTTTGATCGTATTCTTGCGATTAAACATAGCTTGTGTGCTCGCACATGGGAGACTTAAGCGTTTGTTTCGAATCGCGCTTAGAATAGATAAAACATGTCCGCTGGGGAAAAAGGGTTCGAATTGGCCGCGAGGGGACCAAAAAGGTTAAAAGGACTCAACCGAGTCGAGAAAGGGTTCAATTGATCTGACGGGATCAAGAAAGGGTTCAATGGACTCAACCGAGTCGAACATTGACCAAAGTGACTCAACCGAGTCGAGAAAGGGTCGATTGATCCGACGGGATCAAGAAAAGGTTCAATGGACTCAACCGAGTCGAACATTGACCAAAGTGACTCAAACGAGTCGAGAAAAGGTTCGATTGATCCGACAGGATCAAGAAAAGGTTCAATGGACTCAACCGAGTCGAACATTGACCAAAGTGACTCAAACGAGTCGAGAAAAGGTTCGATTGATCCGACAGGATCAAGAAAAGGTTCAATGGACTCAACCGAGTCGAACATTGACCAAAGTGACTCAAACGAGTCGAACATTGAATCAAATGGTCACGGGGGACCAAAGGGTTCAACTTGACCACAAAGGGCCAAGAATTGGTTTTGGTGTGGTGGATGCGTTAAAAATAGAATGACGATTGTCCGAACAACGAGACATACGTCAAGCATTCGTTCAATCGGGGAAATGGAGAGACATACGTCAAACCATCCCTTTTTCATTCAAGTTTTGTTTGAAAATTTAAGGAATCCCAAAGTTATCAAAACACTCGGTTTAAAACTCAAATGAAAATTTTAATGTTCAAATTAGTTGTTGCAACCCATGAACAAGTTTTCCTTGTTTTTGTGCATGAAAATGAACAAGTTTATGGCAAATGCACAAATTTGTGACAAAACGCACAAGTTCGGCTCAAGTTTGCAAAAGATTTTGAAAAGTGAACAAGTTCGGCTTAAGTTCACGTGTGATTGAAAATCATGAACAAGGTTTTTGTTCAAGTTTAGTTTTGAAAATAATGAACTTAGCTTATTGCTCAAGTTTGATTTTGAAAATTTATGAACGTAACTTGTTTCGCAAGTTATTCAAAAAGTGTTGCTCAAACTTGTGAATCTTCCAATATCATGCAAAACTCTTGATATGGTTTGAATAAAAATGAGTTTCAATCCTCTTAGGTTCTGAGCTTTTAGGTTAGAACCCCAAAAATTGGCTTTTAGAAGCCTGAACTCAGATTCTGAGTTCTGTCATGGTCGCAAAGCGACCAGAGCTTCGCACTGCGAACTCTGCAAAATTTTGAGTTCAGAAGCTGCTTCTGAACTGCTGTTCAGAAGCAACTTCTGAACAATCTCAGAACTTTTGGAGGAGTGAAAAGCTTTTGAAATCAGCAATAAAATGAGTGCAACAACTCAGTTTAAAAGTTTTGTAAACCTTGGGATTTCTTTGAAGTTCAAAAGGGGTTTTGAATCAAAAATGAGTAAAACTTAAAAATGCAAAGCTGAGATTGAAACAAGTTGGAATCAAAAGCAAATGCAAACAGTATGTAAATGCAATATAAACCAGTTAGAATGACTTACCAACTCCTAGCCCAAAGCTCTTGTTGCAAGGAAATGGAAAGGACTTGAAATGATGATGGTTTTGTAAGGTTTGAAATGTTAGAGATTATGATTAATGACTCTAATGCTCCAATTGGTTTTTGCTATGTATTAAACTCTGTAATTGCTGTGTATTCAATGCTGTTTCAAGTGTTTTCTTGCTGGAAGGTTGTAAGTTAGTAAGTGTGTCTTTTTCCTTATGCAAGGCACTCCTTTTATAGGCAAAACCAAATCAAATTGCAATGATGAAAATCTCTAGAATCCAGCTGATTTATGGGCTAGAAACCAGGCTATTTTGCTTTGCATTTAATGCAAAGTGAAGAGGTGACCTTGCCTTGCTGCAATGGTCAAGACTTTGGCAAATCCAGCCATTAATGCAACTGATTTTGGATAGCAATGATGATGAAAAAGTGGAAAACTGGGCTGGTTTGCAATTGGGCTGTTCTTGGGATCAATCCTTGCAATCTTGAGGGGTCAAGCAAGGAAAACGTGCACTGTGATGTGCAGAGGTTGGGGGAAACAAAAGGGAACATGTGGGCTGGTGTGAGGAAGAAGGAAGAGCTGCTGAAACAGGGCAGCAAAACAGCTTTTGGACAAGTGAAAACCAGCTGTGTTTGGCTGGTTTTGGGGGAGAAAGAAGGAAGAAAAACAAGCAAGCAGCTGGATGGCAAGCTTAGGGTCATTAGCAGGTCAATTGGGAGGGATAAGAGCTGCCCAAGGGCAAGCCAACTTGCTTGGCACATGCTTGGTTGGAAGAAAAACCTTCTCACCTTGGCTTTAATGGCACATGCTTCAATTCTTGCTTTGCTGAGTCCAAACAGCCACAATTGATGATAATAGCAATAATAATAATGACAGGTAATAATAATAATAACTATAATGAAAACAAATCAAAGAAAATAAAATCTGCAAAAAAATCGCAGACTTCACAGAGCGATGGGGACTTTGCTCTGCGAAGTCCTCATTTTATGAAATGTTGACTTTTGTTGACTTTGACTTTTCTCTTCCTTTTTTTGAATGTTTTGAAAAAGCTTGGGACAAAATTAGGGTACAACACCAGCAATGGTGGTCTGTTGACAAAATCTCCTTCTCTCTCCATAAAGCCAGCAATTAACTACCCTGGAACTCACACAATAATAGGCAGGATGCCTGCTCTGATGCCAATTGAAATTCTGGCTGGAACTTAAGAAATACGAAAAACAGGGCACAATGGATTGCAAAAAAGAGCACAGTCAATCAGGTTCAGAAGCAACAATTAAAGTGCAGAAATAAAAAGAACACACAAAATTTGTTAACCCAGTTCGATGTAAACACCACCTACATCTGGAGGATACCAATCCAGGAAGGAAATCCACTATAGGAATTAATCCTTAAGACTCAAGACACAGACCCCCCTATTCCCAGCCTAAGCAATCAATCTCCTCTAGTCTGATTTCTACTCAGGAGCACCACCTAAGTATTAGAACCCTACTAACTTCCTATTCAAGTAACTAACCCAGTTACAAAACAACTTCTGAATAACTACCCAGTTTTGAAGACACACTTCAATAACACAAAGACATCATTCGTACCTAAAGGCTTAGAATGAATTACAACTCAATAAAACTTCTAAACCAACTCAGATGAGTGGTGTACAAATAAACCTAAGTTTAAAACACAAAGACTCTAAACTCTCTGAATTTTAATATCTGATTCGTAGTTTTTAACATGTAGCAGCACATCTCCTTTTATAGGCTTCAGCAGCTCTCTTAATTCTGAATCCAATCTTCAGCAATTGATATGTTTCTGAATTATGAAAGGCACAATAAGGAAACAAATAATTCTGCATTGTATCTTGCAAAGATCCTTCAACAAATATATTCAACATAAAACACAAAGCCAGTCTTCAATAAAATCTTCAACAAATCAATCAGCATTCTAGAAAACTTCAGCCATAATAAATCCTTGATAAATCTCACAAAGATACGCACAGAAAGAATGCATAAAAATCCAGCTTCTGAAGAAGTCAACGCTGGTCAACTGGTGAATAGTGCATCTGAAGCACTGTAGTGCGTCTGAAGGCACTTTCAGCGTCTGAAGGTCCATTCAGAGTCTGAAGGTCCAAAACAGCATCTGAAGGTCCAAACAGCTTCTGAACCTCTTCAAATCCACTTTCTTGCTTCTGAAGACTTCTTAAACACATGGAGATGCTTTGCTTGAACACATTGAATTTACCAAAACATGCAGCCAACTTCTAAATACTCAACACTTTAGAACTTTAGACTTAAGAGTCTTTGATTCTGATTTGTTCAGAATCTTGGATTCAGAAGTCAAAGGTTCTGATTTGTTAAGAACCTCCATTTTGCCAGCTCCTGACACACATCAAACTTTCAGACCTTTCTTAATACAATCAGAATCAATTGACAGATTGGCTTTCTTTTGTACCTTTGGTCTGGCATTCTGAGATTTAACAGATTTTGTATAAACTGGTTTAGTATCCCTTGAAGATTTTACAAACACAGCCTTTTGAAAATTTGAGTCTGAATTTTTCAGAGTTTGAGACTTGCTTGTCTTAGGTTCTGAACTTGTTGGTTATTTAAGTGTTGGCTACATTGTTTGGTAAAATCAAAGTGCTCAAACAATGCGTCTCCAGAAGCAAGAATTTGGATTAGAAGAGGTTCAGAAGCTGAAATCCTGGTTTACTGTTCATCAGACGCATAATGGACCTTCAGACGCAGGATGGACCTTCAGACGCAGAAAGTGCCTTCAGACGCAGGAAGGGTCTTCAGACGCACTGTTCATACGTTGACCAGCGTTGACCTTCAGAAGCTGGATTTCTGCATTCTTTGTGATTAATCCTATGCGTATCTATTGAAGATTTATCATAGATTTATTCAGGCATTTGTTTTCTAGAAGGCTGATTAACTTGTTGAAGATCTTGGTGAAAGATTGGCTGCGTATTTATGTTTGAATATATTTGCTGAAGAATCTTTGCAAGATAGAGTTTAGAAATATTTGTTTCCTTATTGAGCCTTTAATAATTCAGAATCATATCAATTGAAGAAGATTGGGTTCAGAATTATGCTGCTTGATGAAGCCTATTTAAGAAGACGTGCTGCCGCTATTGAAGTTAGCTAGAGTCAATACAGATTTTATTCTTAGAGTTTTTGTTTGTGTAAGCTTAGGCTTTATTTGTACACCACTCATCTGTTTGAGTTGGTTTAGGTGTTTTGAGTTGTAATTCACTCTAAGCTTTTAAGTACGAGTGAGGTCTTTGATGTATTGAAGTGTTTCTTCATAACTGGGTTGTTTTCAGAGTTGTAAATCACTGGGTAGTGGTTTCTTGATTAGGAAGTAAGTGGGTTCTTATACCTAGGGGTTCCTGGGTAGAAGTCTAGACGTGTGGAGATTAAGTGATAAGACTGGGAAAGGGGTTGTTGAGTCTTAGAATTAATTCTACATAGTGGATTTCCTTCATGGATTGGTATCCTCCAGATGTAGGTGAAGTTTTCACCGAACTGGGCTAACAAATTCATTGTGCTCCTTTACTTTCTGCACTTTAATTTTTCTGCTTCTGAACTTTAGTTATCATACTTTGTTTTACTGGTTCAGAACCAGAATTGCCAGAATTTCAATTGGTATCAGAGCAGGCACCCTGCCTGTATTTGGGTGAGCTCCAGGGAAGATAATTTCTGGCTTTATGGAGAGAGAAGGAGGATTTGTTAACAGGCCACCTCTGCTGGATGGGACCAACTATGAATATTGGAAATCTCGTATGAGTGCTTTCCTAAAATCTATTGATAGCAAGACCTAGAAAGCTGTTCTGAAAGGTTGGGAACATCCTGTTGTGACTGACAAAGATGGTAACAAGACAGGTGTTTTAAAACCAGAGGAAGATTGGACCAATGATGGAGATGCTCTGTCACTTGCAAACTCCAAAGCCCTGAATGCAATATTCAATGGAGTGGACAAGAATGTATTCAGGATGATCAAGTAGTGTACAATTGCCAAGGTTGCCTGGGAGATACTCAAGACTTCTCATGAAGGCACCTCAAAAGTAAAGCTGTCCAGACTTTAGCTTCTGACCACTAAATTTGAAAATCTCAGAATGCTGGAAGATGAGAACATACAAAATTTTTACATGAACATTCTGGACATGGCAAACTCTTTTGAATCTCTTGGAGAAAAAGTTTCAAATGAGAAGCTTGTTAGGAAAATTCTCAGATCCCTACCCAAGAGGTTTGATATGAAGGTGACTGCTATTGAAGAAGCACATGACATATCCAGCATGAAGGTTGAAGAATTGATAGGTTCCCTTCAAAACTTTGAAATAAGCAGAACTGATAAGAAGGGTAAAAGTGTTGCATTTGTTGCTGATACTGAATGTGTGGATTATGATAGCTCATCAGAAGCTCTTGTGCTGCTGAGTAAACAATTCAAGAAGTTTCTGAAGCAGAAAACAAGAACTGATGACAAGAGCAATCAGTAAAAGAGAGTTCAGTGCTTTGAGTGTGAAGGCTATGTACATGTCAAGTCAGAATGCCCTACTTATCTCAAGAAACATAAGAAGAGTCTGACTGTGACTTGGTCTGATGAAGAGGATTCAGAAGGAGATGTGGAGAGTAAGTCTGCTAAGCATGTTGCTGCTTTTACTGGAAGATGCATCCCTGATGATGAAGCTATGGGGTCAGAAACTTGTTCAGAATCTGAGTCAAGTGATGGAGAATCATCCTGTGAAGATCTGGCTGCATATCACAAAAATCCTGCTGAGTTTTGCAGGAAGTTGCAATGTCAATTTGATGAAGTGTGCAAGCAGATGGAAGAACAGAAGAAAATTAATACTCAACTTCAGATTGAGAGGGGTGAACACTTAGAGAAGATTTCTGTTCTCAGTAATGATGTAATTCAACTGAATTCACAACTTAATCAGATGGAAAAGCAAGTTAGAATGCTGAATTCTGCTACTGATGTGCTGGAAGAGATTCTGGAGAATCAGAATCAAGGAAAACCAAATGGCATTGGATTTGTTGATCAGAACCTGAACATCAAAAAGCAAAATCCTGCTAAGAGGTGCATACCTGCTGCTGATTCTCATGTTCCATTGATGAGAAAACCTAAGAATAAACCTCAGGATTCTAAAAACAAGAAAGTTTCTCATCCTTGGGTTTGTCATCATTGTGGTAAAAAGGGTCACATTAAACCTTTTTGTTACAAGTTGCATGGTTATCCCAAGCATTTTCAACACAGAAAAACTGAACCAGCTGTGAATAAAAGCAAAATAAAGAAAGAATGGAGACCAAAGTGTGCTGGTGTTGCTCAGAGGCTGAACAAAGGAAAAGGAAAGGCTGTTGCTGATGACAACAAGCCCATTCCTGTAGCACAGATGAGTTCTGGTGCTGGTTCATCTAAAATCAGGAGCAAAGTGTTAGTTCCTATTCCTGTTCAAAAGGCACTTGTTTCTTGCGAGTCTGAAGATGTTATGTCCTGTGTTCAGAAAAGAGTTGCTGATTTTGAGAATAAGATAGCTGGGAAGAAGGTTCTGAATGTGCCTGAGGCACATATCAATTGAGCAGCATCTGATGATTGTGTCTAATGAAGACTAAGCAATTTCTGATGCTGAGTCTGAAAACTGGCTAGTTGGTGACTGGTGTTCTGGTTTTCTCTGTGTATTTCTGGTATGCTGTCTGTGCTGTGCTGAGTTTTGTGCTTCTAGTGTTGATGCTGTTAGTTGTGCTGCTGTTCTGTGTTATGTTTATCTGCTCCTGGTGTTTGCTGGTGTTTTGGCAAACTTATTTGGCTAAAAAGGGGGAGAAATTTGTATGATTGCTGAGCTGAGCTGTTCAGGGGGAGTGTTCCTGAGTGTGTGTGCTTCCTGTCAGAAGCTGTTTATGTTCAGGGGGAGTTCCTGAGTGTTGTGTTTCAGGGGGAGAAGGTCTGTTCCTCAGAAACTGTTGTTATGTGTTGCAGGGGGAGAAATTTTCAGTTGTTTGTGTTTTTAATCCGCTGCTGACTCTGCTACATTATGTGGAGTTCTTCATGGTTAATTATTTGTGATGAATGAAGGACTTGTGTTTATGAAGCATTTGATTTTAGCCAAAAATTTGCCAAAGGGGGAGATTGTTGGTTATTTAAGTGTTGGCTACATTTTTTGGTAAAATCAAAGTGCTCAAACAATGCGTCTCCAGATGTTAAAGGAGTCTTCAGAAGAAAGAATTTGGATTAGAAGAGGTTCAGAAGCTGAAAACTGCATCAGAAGCTGAAATCCTGGTTTACTGTTCATCAGACGCAGAATGGACCTTCAGACGCAGGATGGACCTTCAGACGCAGAAAGTGCCTTCAGACGCAGAAAGTGCCTTCAGACGCACTGTTCATACGTTGACCAACGTTGACCTTTAGAAGCTGAACTTCAGAAGCTGATTTTAGAAGCTGGATTTCTGCATTCTTTGTGATTAATCCTATGCGTATCTATTGAAGATTTATCATAGATTTATTCAGGCATTTGTTTTCTAGAAGGCTGATTAACTTGTTGAAGATCTTGGTGAAAGATTGGCTGCGTATTTATGTTTGAATATATTTGCTGAAGAATCTTTGCAAGATAGAGTTTAGAAATATTTGTTTCCTTATTGAGCCTTTAATAATTCTGAATCATATCAATTGAAGAAGATTGGGTTCAGAATTATGCTGCTTGCTGAAGCCTATTTAAGAAGACGTGCTGCCGCTATTGAAGTTAGCTAGAGTCAATACAGATTTTATTCTTAGAGTTTTTGTTTGTGTAAGCTTAGGCTTTATTTGTACACCACTCATCTGTTTGAGTTGGTTTAGGTGTTTTGAGTTGTAATTCACTCTAAGCTTTTAAGTACGAGTGAGGTCTTTGATGTATTGAAGTGTTTCTTCATAACTGGGTTGTTTTCAGAGTTGTAAATCACTGGGTAGTGGTTTCTTGATTAGGAAGTAAGTGGGTTCTTATACCTAGGGGTTCCTGGGTAGAAGTCTAGACGTGTGGAGATTAAGTGATAAGACTGGGACAGGGGTTGTTGAGTCTTAGAATTAATTCTACATAGTGGATTTCCTTCCTGGATTGGTATCCTCCAGATGTAGGTGAAGTTTGCACCGAACTGGGTGTTGAGTCTTTTGTGTTGGCTGCATGTTTTGGCAAAACCAAAGTATTGAATAGAAGCATCTCCATATTTGAAACATTTCTTCAGTTGCAAGTTTTGTGTTTTGAAACCATTCAGAAGCTGAAAATGTCATCAGAAGCTGAATGCACTGTAGCAGTTCAGAAGCTGATTTCAGGTTCTGAAGCCAGCGTTGACTTTTGTTGACCACATCAGAAGCTGGGTTTTCAGATTAGTTTTTGCGCGTATCTTGGGAGATTTAGCAAGGAATTATCTTTGTATAATTGTTTCTAGAATGCTGGTTAAATTGGAGAACATATCATTGAAGATTTGGTTCAGTTTCATGATCTTCGTATTTTCTGTTTTAAATCTTTCAAAGATACAATGCAGTTTTATTTGTTACTTTATTGGATCAATCTTATTTCAGTAACAAATCAATTCAGAAGATTAGTTTGTTATTTATGCTGCAAGACTGAAGACTATATAAGGAGGAGTGCTGCTGCTATTCAACTTACGAATTTAGAGTTAGATTTCAGAAAATTGAGTCTGTGTTTTTAACTTAGAGTTTTCTTTGTACACCACTCATTGTTTGAGTTGGTTTAGAGTTTTTATTGAGTTGTAATTCATTCTAAGCCTTTAGGTACGAATGAAGTGTTGTCATTGAAATTGTGTTCAAAAACAGGGGATTGTTAAGGGTTGTTCAAGTAGCTGGGTTTAGTTGCTTGAATAGGAAGTTAGAGGATTCTAATACTCAGAGTTGGGTAGAAGTCTGACTAGGAAGAGTTTAATTGCTAAGGCTGGGAACTGGGAGTCAGTGTCTTGAGTCTTTGGGTTAAATCCTATAGTGGATTTCCTTCCTGGATTGGTATCCCCCAGAGTAGGAGGTGTTTACTCCGAACTGGGTTAACAAACCTTGTGTGTTTTTAGCTTTCCTGCACATTTATTTTCTGCCTTTTATTTGCTTTTAAAATTGTGCTAAGTTCTATTCAGAACCTGCTAAGTTTTAATCAGAACCAGAACCTGTTAAGTATCTTATTGCCTGGCCAGAATTTCAATTTGCATCAGAGCAGGCACCCTGCCTGTGTTTTGGGTGAGATCCAGAGGCATTAATTTCTGGCAAGCATGGATAGAGAAGGAGGTTATGTTAATAGACCACCCCTACTAGATGGCACAAACTATGAGTATTGGAAATCAAGGATGTGTGCTTTTCTAAAGTCTATTGACAGCAGGACTTGGAAAGCTGTGATTAAAGGCTGGGATCATCCTGTGTATACAGACAAAGATGGTAACAAGACTGAGGTTCTGAAGCCTGAGGAGGAATGGACCAAAGCTGAAGATGATCTGTCACTGGGAAATTCAAAAGCTTTGAATGCTATCTTTAATGGTGTTGATCAGAATATGTTCAGACTTATCAAACAATGTACTGTGGCTAAGGATGCTTGGGAAATTCTGAAAACCACTCATGAAGGAACTTCTAAAGTCAAGATGTCCAGACTGCAGCTGCTGACTACCAAGTTTGAGAATCTGAAGATGAAGGAGGATGAGAATATCCAGGATTTCTACATGAATGTGCTTGATATGGCAAATTCTTTTGATTCTCTTGGTGAAAAGATGTCTGATGAGAAGTTAGTCAGAAAAATCCTCAGGTCCCTGCCCAGAAGGTTTGATATGAAAGTGACAGCAATTGAGGAGGCTCATGATATTACCACTATGAAGCTTGAGGAGCTGATTGGGTCAATTCTCAATTTTGAAACTGCCTTTTGTAAACAGACTGAAAAGAAAGGAAAAGGTGTAGCTTTTACTGTGAATTCTGAAGCAGATGATCAACAAGAGTCTGAGGAGGATGACTTATCAGAAGCTCTAGTGTTGCTGGGAAAACAATTCAACAAGATTCTGAAGAATGTTAACAGAAAAGCCAAAGCCAAAGGTCAGAACTTCAAATTCAATAACAAAAAGCAATAAACTGATGAGAAGAAGACCAAGTCTGAGGAGAAAAGTAATCAAGCTAAAGGTGTGCAGTGCTATGAGTGTGAGGGTTATGGACACATCAAATCTGAATGTCCTACTTTCCTTAAGAAGCAGAAGAAAAGCCTAGCAGTTGCATGGTCTGATGATGATTCTGAAGAAGATGCTGGAAGTGAATCTGGTATGTGTGATACTGGTCTGGTAGTGAGGTCAGGAGCTATCTTGAAGAAGGAACCTGTTTTAGAGTCTGAGACTTTTTCAGAGTCTGACTCAGAGTCTGAAGCCTCATCTGTGTCTGAAGCTGCTAAAACCTCATATGATGAACTAGCTGATAACTACAAGAAGCTGTATACAAGAAGTGCTGAGGTTTGCAAACAAGTTTTGGATCAGAAGGAGACTATTCTACAACTGGAGGCTGAAAAAGGTGAACTGTTAGTTCAGAATTCAGATTTAAAAGAAGAAGTGAACCAACTGAACTCCCAACTTGATCAAATGAAGAAGCAAGTGAAGATGTTGAACTCTGCTACTAATAAGTTGGAGGATATTTTGGGGAATCAGCAACAAGGAAAAACTGGTTTGGGTTTTGTTGATCAGACTCAGATTCCTAAACAGATGAATTTTGTTCCTGCTACTCAAACTCATGATTCTATGGTTGGAACATCAAAGAGGAGACCTCAGAAACAAGCCCAGATGCCAGCTCAGAAGCAAGCTCAGAAAAGACCTCAGATGCAAGGTCAGAAGCATGTTCAGATGCTACCTCAGGAGCAACCCCATAATTTTTTCAGAAACAGAAGGAGGAGAAATCATCCATGGATCTGTCATCATTGTGGAAAGAAAGGGCATATCAAACCATTCTGCTTCAAACTTTATGGCTATCCTGAACATTTCCAATATAGAAGAGTGCAACCAGCTGCATCCAGACACAATGTTCAGAAGGTGTGGAAACCTAAGGTTCAGAATGTTGGCCTGATTGCTCATACTTCATTGAGTGCCACCTCAAAAGAAGACTGGTACTTTGATAGTGGGTGTTCAAGGCACATGACTGGTGTGAAGAAGCTGCTGAGAAATATCAGATCATACTCCAGAAGTTATGTGACATTTGGAGATGGTGTAAAAGGTCAGATTCTGGGTATTGGTGATTTGATCAGAGAAGGGTTGCCCAGACTTAATGATGTGCTACTGGTGGAAGGATTAACTTCAAATCTGATCAGTATTAGCCAACTTTGTGATCAAGACTTGAAGGTTAATTTCAACAAGCAAGAGTGTATTGTTACTGATCAAGAAGATAAGATTCAGATGAGAGGCTGCAGATCCAAAGACAATTGTTATTTGTGGGTTTCTGAAGAAGAAAGAAGTCTGACTTCTTGTCTTATGAGCTCAGAAGAGGAAGTCAAACTCTGGCACCAGAAACTGGGACATTTGCACTTGAAAGGCATGAAGAAAATCCAAAGTACTGAAGCTATCAGAGGTGTGCCTAATCTGAAGATCAATGAGGACAATGTTTGTGGTGATTGTCAAATTGGGAAACAAACAAGAAAGTCTCACCCCAGATTAGTTCACCAGGTAACTACTAAAGTACTAGAACTTGTTCATATGGATTTAATGGGGCCTATGCAAGTAGAGAGTATTGGAGGCAAGAGGTATGCTTTTGTAATGGTTGATGATTACTCAAGATTCACATGGATCAGTTTTGTTAGAGAAAAATCTGATACTTTTGAAGTGTTTAAAGACCTATGTATTCAATTACAAAGAGAAAAGGACTGTGGCATTATCAGAATCAGAAGTGATCATGGCAAAGAATTTGAAAACAAGAGCTTTTCAGAATTCTGTGCTTCTGAAGGTATAAAGCATGAGTTTTCTGCACCTATCACACCTCAGCAAAATGGTGTAGTTGAGAGGAAGAACAGGACTTTAGCAGAATGTGCAAGGGTTATGCTGCATGCTAAGAAGCTGCCATATATGTTTTGGGCTGAAGCAATGAACACAGCATGTTACATACACAATAGAGTCACCTTGAAAAAGGGAACAACATCAACTCTGTATGAATTATGGAAAGGGAGGAAGCCAACTGTGAAATATTTCCATGTTTTTGGGAGCAGATGCTATATCTTGGCTGACAGAGAGAATAGAAGAAAACTGGATCCTAAGTCTGATGAGGGCATATTCCTGGGTTATTCAGTGAACAACAGAGCTTATAGGGTGTTTAATTCCAGAACCAAAGTTGTGATGGAGTCCAATAATGTTGTGATTGATGACCTGACTGCTGAGAAAGAAAGAGAAGGTTCTGAAGTAGTTCCAGAGTCTGAAGCCTCAGAAGAACAAACTTCAGAAGCTGAAATTCATTCAGAGTCTGAAGAAGCAGATGTACATCCAGAACATGATCCTACCAATAAAGGGCCATCTATTAGAATTCAGAAGGATCATCCTAAGGAGCTTATCATTGGGAGTTTGGATCAAGGGGTCAGAACCAGGAGATCAGAACCAACTGCTACTGATTCATGTTTTGTGTCTAAGTTTGAACCCAAAAATGTGAAAGAAGCCCTGACTGATGAATTTTGGATTGAAGCAATGCAAGATGAGTTGAATCAATTCAAAAGGAGTGAAGTGTGGGATCTAGTTCCAAGACCTGAAGGGCTGAATGTGATTGAGACTAAGTTGATATTCAAGAATAAAACAGATGAAAATGGTACTGTAGTCAGAAACAAGGCAAGGTTGGTTGCTCAGGGTTACACTCAAGTTGAGGGATTGGATTTTGATGAGACCTTTGCACCTGTGGCCAGACTAGAGTCCATAAGATTACTGTTGGGTGTATCCTGCATTCTCAAGTTCAAATTATTCCAGATGGATGTGAAGAGTGCATTTCTGAATGGATATTTGCAAGAAGAGGTATATGTTGAACAGCCTAAGGGTTTTGTGGATCCTAAGTTTCCAGAACATGTGTACAAGTTAAAGAAGGCTTTATATGGATTGAAGCAAGCACCAAGAGCATGGTATGACAGGCTGACTCAGTTTCTTGTGGCTCAAGGTTACAGAAAAGGAGGTTCTGATAAGACTTTGTTTGTGAAAGATGAAAATGGGAGTCTGATGATTGCTCAGATTTATGTGGATGATATAGTGTTTGGAGGGATGTCTCAGAAGATGGTCAAATTGTTTGTTCAGCAGATGCAGTCAGAATTTGAAATGAGCTTGAAATTCTGGCCAGGCAATACCTAAGAGAAACTAACAGGTTCTGAACCAACAGGTTCTGAACAGAACTTAGCACAACAATTTGCAAAACAGAGTACAAACAAAAACACACACAGGCAGCAAATTAAAGTGCAGGAAAGTAAAAAGGCACAGAGGTTTGTTAACCCAGTTCGGAGTAAACACCTCCTACTCTGGGGGATACCAATCCAGGAAGGAATTCCACTATTGGAATTAATCCTTAAGACTCAGACACTGACTCCCAGTTCCTATCCCAAGCAATTAACCTCCACCTAGTCTTGAATTCTACCCAACACGTTGAGTATTAGAAAACCTCTAACTTCCTATTCAAGTAACTACAACCCAGCCACTTGAACTACCCTTAAACAAAAACACTCTGTTTTTCAGAAAACTTCAAAAACACAACTTCATTCGTACCTAGAGGCTTAGAATGAATTACAACTCAATGACAATCCTAAACCAACTCAAAACATATGAGTGGCGTACAAAAATAAAGCAAAAGCTTAAAAACAACTAAGACTCTATTTCTCTGAATAATACTCTTAAAATCGTAAGTCTTCAATAGCAAAGCTCCTCCTTTTATAATCTTCAGCAAGCCTCTTAATTATGCTCCAAATCTTCTGAATTGATTTGTTACTGGAATAAGATTGTTCCAATAAGGTAACAAATAAAACTGCAATCAATCTTTGAAAGATTTAAAACAGAAAATACGAATTTTCATAATGTTGAACCAAATCTTCAAAGATATCTTCTCCAAAACAATCCAGCATTCTAGAACAATATGCGTGGATAATTCTTTATTAAATCTTGCAAAGATTCGCATAGAAATAACATGAAAATAACCAGCTTCTGATGAAGTCAACATAAGTCAACGCTGGACTTCAGAACCTGAAACTGCTTCTGATGGCATTTTCAGCTTCTGAATGGCTTCAAAACACAAAACTTGTAACTGAAGAAATGTTCTAAATATGGAGATGCTTCTATTCAATATCTTGGTTTTGCCCAAAACATGCAGCCAACACCAAAAGACTCAACAATCTCCCCCTTTGGCAAATTTTAGGCTAAAACCATCAAGTTCTTCAATCTCCCATGAAATCAATTCAGCAATGAAGAACTCCACACTGATCAATCATAACTTAGTGATAAGCAGCGGATTTTGTTATGACTTATCATGAAATACACAAAACAGCTTTAGTTTGATGGTACTGATTAACAGCTACTGAATCACAACTATGGTATCAGAGCTTCTGATCAACTCCTGATCATCACAAACATTTCCCCTGAAGCTTCACAAACAAACACTCCCCCTGCAACTCAGCTTCTCACAAAAAATCACACAAACTCCCCCTGACTTCTGAACTGCAGAGAAACATGATATCAGAGCATATCAGAAACACATTTTATGGTATCAGAGCAAAAACCAAAGTACAACCACACTTCAGGAGCTGAACACTAATGTTCTTCAGGACCACTACACTTCTACACTACAGGACCACATCATCACTCAGGTATATAACCAGCTTGTACTCCCCCTGAGACACATACTCCCCCTCAATAACATCTTGACAGCTCTTGTTATATTGGTTCTGAACTCTGAGCTTTACACATAACTTCTGAACCACACTGAAAACTGAACATCTGAAATTTGAACTTCTGAGCAGCAACACTTTGCATAAGACTTTTGGTATCAGAGCCAACACATTACATAAGATTTTCTCCCCCTTTTTAGCCACAAAATTCTGACAAATCTCAGACTTCAAATAAGGAAGGAAAACTGCACACACAACTTCAACTACTGTTCTAGTTTGAACTTCAGACTTAGTATCAAAAACAGTATCACACTCAGCACTAACAAAGCTGGCAGGTACTCTATCTTCCTCACATCCAGTTTGCTTTAATTGCTAGAATTCTTCATATAAGCACACAACTAACTTGCTCCTTAAGTTTTCAAACTGCTTAGCATCCAAGGCCTTTGTGAAAATGTCAGCAACTTGTTCCTCAGTAGCTACATGTTCCAGCTGAATGACTTTATCCTCCACAAGATTTCTGATAAAATGATGTCTGATGTCTATGTGTTTGGTTCTGCTGTGCTGTATTGGGTTCTTAGAGATATTAATAGCACTCAGATTGTCACAAAATAAGGTCATGGTTCCCTGTTCAATGTTGTATTCCTCCAGCATTTGTTTCATCCACACCAATTGTGAGCAACTACTCCCAGCAGCAATGTACTCAGCCTCAGCAGTTGATAATGAGACACAGTTTTGTTTCTTGCTGAACCATGAAATCAGGTTATTTCCCAAAAAGAAACAACCTCCTGAAGTGCTCTTCCTGTCATCAGCACTTCCAGCCCAGTCAGCATCGCAAAATCCCATCAGTTCAGAACTTGAACTGTGTGAATACATGATTCCATAGTCACTTGTGCTATTCACATACTTCAGGATCCTTTTAACTTGTGTCAGATGACTCATCTTAGGATCAGCTTGATATCTTGCACATACTCCAACAGCAAAAGTAATGTCTGGTCTGCTTGCAGTCAAGTACAATAGGCTCCCAATCATGCTTCTGTATTGACTTTGATCAACTGATACTCCATGTTCATCTTTGGTTAGCTTCAGATGAGTAAATATGCCAAGAACAGAGTGAAGAAGTTTGGAATGGAATCAGCTGCTCATAAGAAGACACCAGCTGCTACTCATCTGAAGCTAACCAAAGATGAACATAGAGTTTCAGTTGATCAAAGTCAGTACAGAAGCATGATAGGGAGCTTATTGTATTTAACTGCAAGCAGACCTGATATCACTTATGATGTTGGAGTTTGTGCAAGATATCAAGCTGATCCTAAGATGAGTCATCTGACACAAGTGAAGAGAATTCTGAAATATGTGAATAGCACAAGTGACTATGGAATCATGTATTCTCATAGTTCAAGTTCTGAACTGTTGGGATATTGTGATGCTGACTGGGCTGGAAGTGCTGATGACAGGAAGAGCACTTCAGGAGGTTGTTTCTTCTTAGGAAATAACTTAATTTCTTGGTTCAGCAAGAAACAAAACTGTGTTTCATTGTCAACTGCTGAAGCTAAGTATATTGCTGCTGGGAGTAGTTGTTCACAACTGGTTTGGATGAAACAGATGCTTGAGGAGTACAACATTAATCAAGGAACTATGACATTGTTTTGTGACAACTTGAGTGCCATCAACATCTCTAAGAATCCAATTCAGCACAGTAGAACCAAACACATAGACATCAGGCACCATTTCATCAGAAACCTTGTGGAGGATAAAGTCATTCAGCTGGAACATGTAGCTACTGAAGAACAAGTTGCTGACATATTCACAAAGGCCTTGGATGCTAAGCAGTTTGAAAACTTAAGGAGCAAGTTAGGTGTGTGTTTGCATGAAGAGTTATAGCAATTACTGCAAACTGGATGTGAGGAAGATAGAGTACCTGCCAGTTGTGCTTATGCTGAGTGTGATCCTGTGTCTGAATCTGATAGTTTTTCCAGGATCTGTGTTACTTATTTTGATGTTATTCCCTACTTGAAGTCTGAGTTTTGTCAGAATTTTGTGGCTAAAAAGGGGGAGAAAATCTTATTATGCAATGTGTTGACTCTGATACCAAAAATTAGAAGATGTATTGCTGCATTTCAGATGTTCAGCTTTCAGTGTTATTCAGAAGTTATATGTGTGAAGCTCAGTGTTCAGAACCAATGCAACCAGAGCTGTCAAGGTATTATTGAGGGGGAGTATGTGTCTCAGGGGGAGATTAAAATCCTGAGTGTTGAAGAACAATTGTACTCTGATATTGTACTCTGATACCAGTTTTTGCTCCTGAAGTGTTTTTCTCCTGAAGTATGCTCTAATACCATTTATCACTGCAGTTCAGTAGTAAGGGGGAGTGTGTTTGTGAAGCTTCAGGGGGAGTTGATCAGGATTTGATCAGTACTTGATCAGTAGCATATGTGTGCTTCAGTAGCTGTTATGTTGTGTATAGACTGAAGCTGGTTTGTGTTATTGAAGCTGGTTTGTTTAACATAGCTGAATCCGCTGCCTAAACTAAATTGCTATGATTAATAATTGTGGAGTTCTTCATTGCTGAGTTGATTATAAGGGAGATTGAAGAACTTGGATGGTTTTAGCCAAAAATTTGCCAAAGGGGGAGATTGTTGAGTCTTTTGTGTTGGCTGCATGTTTTGGCAAAACCAAAGTATTGAATAGAAGCATCTCCATATTTGAAACATTTCTTCAGTTGCAAGTTTTGTGTTTTGAAACCATTCAGAAGCTGAAAATGTCATCAGAAGCTGAATGCACTGTAGCAGTTCAGAAGCTGATTTCAGGTTCTGAAGCCAGCGTTGACTTTTGTTGACCACATCAGAAGCTGGGTTTTCAGATTAGTTTTTGCGCGTATCTTGGGAGATTTAGCAAGGAATTATCTTTGTATAATTGCTTCTAGAATGCTGGTTAAATTGGAGAACATATAATTGAAGATTTGGTTCAGTTTCATGATCTTCGTATTTTCTGTTTTAAATCTTTCAAAGATACAATGCAGTTTTATTTGTTACTTTATTGGATCAATCTTATTTCAGTAACAAATCAATTCGGAAGATTAGTTTGTTATTTATGCTGCAAGACTGAAGACTATATAAGGAGGAGTGCTGCTGCTATTCAACTTACGAATTTAGAGTTAGATTTCAGAAAATTGAGTCTGTGTTTTTAACTTAGAGTTTTCTTTGTACACCACTCATTGTTTGAGTTGGTTTAGAGTTTTTATTGAGTTGTAATTCATTCTAAGCCTTTAGGTACGAATGAAGTGTTGTCATTGAAATTGTGTTCAAAAACAGGGGATTGTTAAGGGTTGTTCAAGTAGCTGGGTTTAGTTGCTTAAATAGGAAGTTAGAGGATTCTAATACTCAGAGTTGGGTAGAAGTCTGACTAGGAGGAGTTTAATTGCTAAGGCTGGGAACTGGGAGTCAGTGTCTTGAGTCTTTGGGTTAAATCCTATAGTGGATTTCCTTCCTGGATTGGTATCCCCCAGAGTAGGAGGTGTTTACTCCGAACTGGGTTAACAAACCTTGTGTGTTTTTAGCTTTCCTGCACGTTTATTTTCTGCCTTTTATTTGCTTTTAAAATTGTGCTAAGTTCTGTTCAGAACCTGCTAAGTTTTAATCAGAACCGGAACCTGTTAAGTATCTTATTGCCTGGCCAGAATTTCACTGGGTTAACAAATTCATTGTGCTCCTTTACTTTCTGCACTTTAATTTTTTTGCTTCTGAACTTTAGTTATCATACTCTGTTTTACTGGTTCAGAACCAGAATTGCCAGAATTTCAGAACTCTTCAGACTCTGAACATTTTCAGGTTTAGAATCTGATTTTCTCATAATCTTAGACTTAGAACCTTTTGGTTTAGACTTTGGCAAAATTTTAGATTCTGCCTTCATCTTTCCTTTAGGTTCAGAAGTGTTGGATTTTGAGCAGTTCAGAACTTCAGAGTCAGCAGTCTCTGTTTCTGGTAAATTCTGTTTCTCAGAAATCTCAGATGCAGGTACAAAACATACACCTTTCATAATATCTCCAGAACAGGATGGAAGGTTTGTTTCTTTTGAAAAGTTAAATGGATCATTTTTGAAACCAATACCTTCTCCCCTGTTTCTGCTGATATTATAAATCATAGAAGCAATCTTACTTCTGTTGATTCCAGTTATGATAAAATCCTGAAATACAATTTCTTGTTCACTAGGAATTTCATCAGGTTTCTTATGAGCCATTTCTCTGAGTTCTCTAACTTCTTCATCAATCTCATTGATGTGATTTTGAAGTTTGAGATTCTCATCAGTTAGCAAGTTATTTTTATTTTTCAAAGATTTTACTTGACTTAACTTGCTTTGGAGATGGTTCATAAGATCCTTAACTGTATCAATAAGTTCAGAATGAGAAAGTTCAGAATATACCTCATCTTCAAAGTCTGAACCTGATTCTTCATCAGAAGATGTTGTAGCTATCAGAGCTAAAATTGCTTCTTCTTCATCTTTCTCAGACTCAGATTCATTGTCAGACTTATCCCATGTAGCCATAAGACTTTTCTTGAATCTGCCTGACTTTGAGTTGGTCTTTCTGAATTTCTCCTTTGAATTGTCCTTTTGAAGCTCAGGACATTCAAATATGAAATGACCAGTTTTCTTGCAGTTGAAGCAGCCATTCTGTTCTTCCTTCTTGGAACCAGATCCTTTGAAGTTACTGCTTCTGTTAGAAGATTTACTTTTTCTCTTCATCAAGTACTGAAATCTTTTGGAAAGCATTTCTAGCTCCTCAGCTTCTGAATCTTCTTCAGAATTTCCCTCAGGAGATTCTTCATTAGATTCTGAAGCTTTTAGGGCTTTTGATGACTTTCCTTTAGATTTCAGTGCTACAGATTTAGACTCTCTAACAGATTCATCTTCATTGAGTCCCAGTTCATGCACTTTGAGAGAGCTTATAAGATCTTCAATACTTAGAGTATTTAGATCTTTAGCTTCCTCAATAGCAGTCACTTTAGGTCTCCATTTAGATGGCAGACTTCTGAGGATCTTGTTCACATGATCAGCAGTAGTGTAGCTCTTTTTCAGGATTTGAAGTCCAGAAACCAGAGTCTGAAATCTTGAGAACATAGTCTCAATATTTTCATCCTCCTTCATTCTGAACAGCTCATACTGCTGAACCAGAAGGTTTGCTTTTGCTTCTCTAACCTTCTTGTTTCCTTCATAGTTAGAGCAGAGAGAGGTGAGGATGGCTTTTGCTGTTGATTTATCACTCAGCTTCAAGTACTCATTGTGAGGTAGAGAATCCACAATGACACCTCTTACATGATGATGCTTTCTGTAGATCTTTCTTTCAGCATCAGTAAGGCTTCTTCTGATAATAGCTACTCATTCTTCATCAACTGGAATAGATATTCCATCTTCTATGATATCCCATAAGGAGTCATCAATTCCAATGATGTGGCTGTACAACTTGCTTTTCCACCAGGAGAACTTCTCATGGTCACCAGTAAACACATGAGGTTTATGGTGTGACTGAGATTTCCTTTCACTTGAACCATAGTCACCACCACCACTTCTGGATGTGGATTCACCAGATATACCAGAGGACATGTTTTTCTCAGGATCAATATTGACTCACTGTTAGGTGATTGAATATCAGAACCGTAGCTCTGATACCAATTGAAGGTGAGAAAAACACACAAGAAGGGGGGGGTGAATTGTGTGGGCTATTTCTTTTCTTTCTCAAAAACTTATGTTAGTTCAGATTCTGATATTGATCAGATCTGAACTATTTTCAGAGTGTTTTATGCAGCAGATATAAAGTAAATGAGAGAGGGAAAGAGAGATACAAGCAATTTATCCTGGTTCCTTCCACAATCCGGAAGTAGTCCAGTCCCCTTGTTACTAACAAGAGATTTTCACTATAATCACAAAGATTACAATTTGCTCAAACACTTAGTAAGAGATTTCCAGTTGCTCAAACACTTAGTAAGAGACTTCTAATTGCTCAAGCACACAAGCAAGAGACTTCCAATGCTCAAGCCCACAAGCAAGAGACTTCTAGTTGCTCAAACACTTAGTAAGAGACTTCCCTGCTTAGACACACAGTCTAAGACTTTCTATGCTCAATACACAAAGTTATGAGACTTCTGGTTGCTCAAGCACGCAGGCTAGAGACTTTGGTTCAAACAAATTTACAACAGAAATAGGTTTGAGTTGAACACTTGATATATAATCAGTGGTGTTCACAAAATACAACTCAGGTTGAGACTCTTAAGAATTTGACAGTTACGCAAAGCAGAGTGTTACGTTTTCTGGGACAGAGTCTTGGTTCTTCATCTTCAATCCTTCAATCCTTTATAGAAGATTAAAAAGCTGTTGAGAAGAGCCATGTCATCAAAAGAGCCGTTGCAAATAGAAGCTACAACCAGCATAAATTCCTTCTGTTCTGACAGTATGTGCGAACTCAGAAAACAGAGCAATTTAATTTGAATTGCTTCCTTAAAACCTGGCTGCGTGTTTCATCCAAGGAGACAGGGTTTGCATTGAGCTGTTCTGACTGTACAATGCTTTACTGTTGACAGTGACAGTTGCTCTTCCTTAAAACTCAGACTTCAAAAGCTTATCTTCAGAACTGGCTTCATACACTGTTTATCAGAAGATGTCTTCAGACGCAGTTCTTCAGAAGCTGGCATCAGACACACTGTTCATCAGACGCAGTCTTCAGAAGCACTGTTCATAAGATGCGCTCTTCAGAAGCACTGTTCAGAAGCACTGTTCATCAGACGCACTCTTCAGAAGCTGGTCTTCAGACGCACTCTTTAGACGCTGCCTTCAAACGCTGCTTTCAGACGCTGCCTTCAGAAGCTGCCTTCAGACACTGCCTTCAGAAGCTGCCTTCAGACACTGATTTTCTTCAGCCTTGCAACACAAGCTTCTATGCTTTCCTTCTTGCTCTTAACTTGTTCTTTCATAACCAATGTTAGATACCAAACTTTAAGTACATGGTTCTGCACAATTAGAGTCAAGCATTAGCAATTCCAATTTTCTTTTTAACACTTTGTTATCATTAAAACCCAAAAGAGAGTTGTTCATACATTTTGTTCCAACAGGGCCAACCTATCTAGAACTTGTTAAGGATTTCTGGGTTCGTGCTGAAGTATATGATGAAGAAGTTGCTGAAAGGGAAAGGAAGCAGAAGATGGCTAGTGACAAAGGAAAGTCCAGGATGGAAATGGGTCAGATACAAGTGATAACTCCTGAGATAAGATTAGCTGTAATGAGAATAAGGGTTACCATTACAGAAGCAACAATTGCTAAAGCTATTGGTGCCAAAAGCATATGTATGTATGTCTCATACTCTAACAAGGATAGCAAGTATGCTAAGCAGGTTCAAGAAATTCTGTTCAAGGATGCTAAGTCTAAAATGAATGTGGACATGAAGAAAGAAGTCAGAATTCTCAACAAGACTCTTATCTTGTTTGATTCCCAGAGAAGGAGGGACTGATTACCTATCCTGGGATAACAAGCGTTTTCTTCTGTTCTTACTTCAGAGGTTCCAATAAATCTTCCCAAATACATGTTCAACTATCTGTGTGCTTCAATCAAAGAAGGTCGCAAAGGAAAGAGGAATGTGCCTTATGCAAGGCTTCAGTCTGAAATATTCTACCAAGGTAGATTGATTGAGAAGCTAAAATCATTTGGGATAGGGTCTGATCAGGAGCTTGGAACAAGAAGAGGGAAGAAAATATCTGGACTTACCTTGGGAAGTTTGATGATAATCCCTAAAAAGGAAGTAATCTCTACTGATCAGGATTTGAAGAACAACCTGAAGAGGACAGAATACTTGGATGATTTCCCCCCAATATCCAAAGAAGACAATCCTGAGGTGTTAGCAGAGTTCATAGCTGAACATTTCAGAGAAACTGAAAGGGTTATCACATGGGAAATGGTCTCAGACACTGCTGATTTTAAATGGAAAGCTGGCAAGAAGAAGAGGAAGATGACCTCTGAGTCTACAGAAGTTGAACCTGCTAAGAAGGCAAAGGTTCAGAAGAATACCATTAAGAAAGTGACTTCTGAAGCTCTATCAGAAGTTGCAGAACTTGAACCTGTAGAAATTCTTCCTGCCAGAACCAGAACTCAAGCTGTTAACAAGGAGAGTTCAGAAGCTGATGTACCTCCTAAGCAGAAAAAGAGGAAGCTTAGGAATCTGAGATAACCTATGAAGAAGAAACAAGAGAATTGAATATAGTCAAAGAAATTCTTAGACAAAATGCAATTTGTAAAGGTACATTACCTATGCAGTCTGTCAAAGAAGCTTCTGATGTACTCTCTCCTCTGAAGCTAAATGAGCAAATGGAAAAGGCATCAACATTGTCCAAGGAGTTGGAGAAGTCTGCTATATCAGATGCTAAAGGGTTATTAGCTTCTCATCTTCAAGGCTCAACAGAAGCAGTTCCAGAACCTGATACATCAGAGGCAGTTGCTACTAATGAAGGTATTACTACAAATCCTACTTCAATGAATTCTAAATTTGATGAACCATCCCTTATGAGAAGACTTAGAACCCAATCCTTTGCAGTTGCTCTCAACAAGAAAAAGCACGTATCTTGTCTGAAAGAGAAACCTCTGACAGAGAAGAAACTGCTTCTGACTCTGTTGAGACATCTAATCCTTTACCCCCTCCTAAAACCCAACTTGAACCAGAAAAAGAAACCCAACCTGAATCTAAACCTCAAACATCATCTGCTTCTGAGAAATGTTTGGACATTCCCCCTATTCAAACATGTCTGCCTGGTGAAAAACCAAATCTTGAAAGAATAGTTAGACCTGAAACTGAAACCCTCTTTACCAAGATTATCAAAAGAAGAATTCTTTTTAATGCTTCTGATGGTATTGAACACACTAACATTCCACATGTCCCTAGTACAAGTTCTTTTCACTGGAGGTGTTACAACAACACCTAGGTGGAGAACTCCCCTTTGACCTACAAGAAACTACATCAACCTTACCTTCAAAAACCACAAACACATCAAAACTTGCTTCTGATACTGATTTAGTGTCAGAAGATCACCCAATATAAGTTGAACCCCTCCACTTTGCTGAGCCAGAACCTAACCAAGAAAACTCTGATGTTCCTCTCATCTCTGAAACATCAGAAGCTGAACTTCCTGAAGCTGAAACCATCCTAGCCTCTGATGAAAACTTGGTCATTGTATCAGAATCTCAAACTGATACTTCTGATCAAATTTTATCAAACTTACCATCTTTTTCAAACCTTACTCACAACATTCAACCAACCCATATCCCTTCATCAAATTTAGATTTATAGAATGTTTGTAGTAATATTTTTAAAAGTTTGGAAGAACTGGTACAAGCAAGGCAGAATCCAATTCAGATGGACAATTATGTGGAGAAATGGAATAATCTCAGGGAGCTGGTCAACACTACCTTTGACACACTGCAGTTTGTCTCAATGGTGTCTCAACATGAAGCACTACAGAAGTGGTAAGGAGCATGGAATCTATTGAATTAAGAAGAGATACCTTTAGGCACTTACCTTCAGAACCTTTTGAGAAATCTTCTGCTCCTGAAGTGCCTGATATGCTGAAGTATGGCCTTCAAGACTCTCTTTTGTCCAAATTTATTCAGAAGGCAGTTGTTCTTGAGATTTCAAAGAGTGCTCTGGAAAAGCCTCTGATGAACAACCTTATAGACCAAGTCATGTCAGAAATGTCAAGGCAAAACAAGAGGTACTGGAGAATACTTTGCTAGAAGTTATGGAACGTCATAAGGAATTGGCTGCAAAACAAGATGCTATGGCTGAACAGATGCTTTCCAGTCATAATGAGACGAAGACAGGCATCCAAGCCATTTTGGAAATGCTTCAGAATCAGCAAAAACCTTAGCTTGCACACCTACATTTCTTGTTGTTTCTTGCATTTTGATTATGACTCTGAATATTTTTCTGTTATGTTTTTCCTTGTTTTCTCTCATGTTTTAGTACATCTGAACATCTGAAATTTTCTGTTAATTATTTACTCCGTCTCTTTAATATTTTTTTGATTGATGACAAAAGGGGGAGTAATATAACCTTAGAAAAGAAAGTAATTCTTTTCAGAAATGGGACTAGTTAACAGTTAAGGCTCTGAGTCCAAATCTAAGTTAATTGAAAAATGACTTAGGAGAACAACTTCTCATCTTTTAGTCTCTGAGTTAATTTATTGTGATGCACTTCTAAATGACGGTTCTTTGAATTTTGAAAAATAAATTTAATTAACTTGGATGGAACTTAGAGGGAGCTTACAAAACTCACCTTCTGGACTATCAGACTTAGGGGGAGGTTACAAACCTCAGATCCTATAGTCAACTTGTTAATTAGATTGTCAACAATTGTCTATTAATACGTATGTTTGTCATCATCAAAAAGGGGGAGATTGTTGGAACAAAATGTGTAAACAATGCCTCTTTAAGTTTTGATGATAACAAGGTATTAAAAAGACAATTGGATATGCTAATGCTTGTTCTAAGTGTACAAGACCATAGACTAAAAATTATTCAAGTATCAATCAAAGTTTGGTTCTGAAGGAACAAGTTAAGAGCAATAGAATTTGTAAGAAGCTTGTGTTGCAAGTTAGAATCTGAAGTCTGGAGGATCAGAAGCTGAAGACTCAGACTCTGAAGTCTGAATGATTAGAAGCTGAAGATTTAGACTCTGAAGTCTGAAAGATCAGAAGTCAACTGGTGTCACTGTCAACAAGGACAAAGTACAACCACGACCACTACAAACTTCTCAAAATCAGAAACGTACTCTGCAACTTTGTCTCCTTGGAAAAGACATCCAATTCATTTTAAGGAAAGGATTCAAACGGTATTCTTCATGGTACGTATTCCATATCAAGGAACAAATCAATGTTGGATCAAGCTTCATATCAAATGACTCTTTTGATGATTTGGCATTTTTCTCAACGTCTCTCTACTCATCTATATAAAGGACTGAAGACTTGAAGAAAAATACAAGACTCTATCAATTTGACAAGTGCCAATACTCTGCCAAATTCAAAGCTCATCAACTACTTAGAATTTCTCAACAACTTTCATATCTTAGAAATTCTTAAGTCTTAGAGTCTGTAATCCGTGTTGTATTTTGTGAACACCACTGATAGTATATCAAGTGTTCAACTCAAACTTCTTTGTTAAGATTACATTAGAAGTCTCTTACTTTGTGATTGAGCATTAGAAGTCTCTTACTTTGTGTTTGAGCATTAGAAGTCTCTTACTTGTGTGTTTGAGCATCTGGATGTCTCTTGCTTTTGTGCTTGAGAAATTGTAATCTTTTGATTATAGTGAAAAATCTCTTGTAAGTGACAAGGGGACTGGACCACTTCTGGGTTGTGGAAGGAACCAGGATAACTTGCTTGTGTCCTTCTTCTCTCTCTCTCTCTCTCTCTCTCTCTCTCTCTCTCTCTCTCTCTCTCTCATTTACTTTTAACTGCTGCATCTGAACTCTGAACTTAGCTTCAGATTCTGATCATACATCAGAAGCTGAACTAGTACTTAGTTTTTGAGAAAGAAAAGGCCAACACAATTCAACCCCCCTTCTTGTGTTTTTCTTACCTTCAGAAACATCACTGAAAGACTCCATTTCTAACACTCTAGGTGTTCGAGCCGTTATGGGGACATGAAAGTACCTTGGTATTCCTTCGATGGTGGGGCGCAACAAAGAAGCTACTTTTTCCTTCATAAAGGATCATAGTTTGCAGAAAATTAATTCTTGGAGTAGTAAATGTATGTCTAAAGCAGGTAGAGAGGTAATGATAAAATCAGTTCTTCAATCCATTCCATCATATATTATGAGTATTTATCTTCTCCCCAATAAGTTGGTAGATGTCATAGAAAAAATGATCAAAGCCTTCTGGTGGGGACATGGTGGGTCTATGAGGAAAGGTATGCACTGGTTGTCTTGGGAAAGGTTGTCTGTGCACAAAAATCATGGTGGTATGGGGTTTAAGGTCCTTACCTCTTTTAATGCGACAATGCTTGGTAAACAAGGGTGGAAGTTTCAAACAGATGTTGACAGTCTTGTAACTAAATTGTTTAAAGCTCGTTATTTTCCTAACAGTGATTTTTTAGGGCCAAGGTTGGGAAGTAACCCAAGTTATGTGTGTAACAGCCCGATTTTTATTATTAGTTTACTAATATTAGTTTATTTATTTATTTGTTATTTATTTATAATGTGGTTGAATTGATGGGTTATTTGATTTATCAGAAATTGGAGTGAATGGTATTTTTGAGAAATTGAGGAAATACAAGTGTATGAGTAAATAGGAGGTTTAAGTGAAGTAATTGAGTAGTGTTTTATTTGTAGAGATTTGACATGATATAAAACAAGCCCACTTAGTGTTGAGAGGACCAAAACCCAAAACAAGAGAATATAAATAGGTTGTAGTGTTGGTGAATTAGGGTTAGACTCATAACACACACATTTGAGAAAGAGGCAATAGTAGAGAAAAGATAGAGAAAGAGGAAATCTAGAGAAAGAAGAGAGAGCTCAAGGAAGCTTAGAGGAGAGGGAGACCCAAGCTAGAGGGAGGCTAGAATTGAAGTGTAAGAGGTAAGCGTGTGAGTTCTATTCTCATTTGAAAATTTATGAGCAAATGGGTAAATTAAGGATTTTGTGTGTTTATCCTTGAATTCATGTTTTAACGATAAATTGATGATGAAGTTATGATTTAGTATGTTGTTATGATTATTGAATTCATGTTTTAATGATAAATTGATGATGAAGTTATGATTTAGTATGTTGTTATGATTATGGGTGTATGATTATTTGAGAAATCCATGATGTTATGATGTTAAATCCATGAATTGATTGTGTTGTTGTTGTGTTCTTGAGTTTTATGTGAAATTGGTGAAGTTCATGGAAGTTGTTGCTAGATTGTTGTTGTGATGTTGTTACAATTTGATTTGGTGAAGTGTTGCTGTTGTGACTGAATTTGAAGAAGAGATGATGATGTTGTTGTTACCTTGTTGAGTTTAGAATTAACATGTTAAATTGTGATGTAGTGAAATTTTATGAGACAATGAGAATTATGCTAATCATGTTAAAATGAGTAGAATTAAGTTGGTTATGATGGAATTAATGTATAATGGATTGGATAACATTAGTATGATGATTTGGATTGAGTTTGATGTGTTTGGGATCGAGAAATTGTGTCGAAAGATGTTTTTCCGTATTGAAAATGAAGAAAAATTGATGTTTTACCCACCTGTGTAAAATGCAGGGCCGTGCATTTCATAAGCACGGACTGTGCGTAATGTTCTGTTTGGTGTGTGTGTGTGTGTGTTTGGAAAACACACGGTCGTGCGCCCCAAACGCACGGACCGTGCATTTTTCTCTGTTGTGCAAACATCAATTTTTTGATTTTTAAAGGTATCCAAGGTGCATGATTAGGTCCCAAACCCCTAAACTTGATTAATAGGAGTATAATTTGACATTGTAGGAGTAATTACTTAAGCTAATGATGACAATAAACGTAGTGTTTGAAATGATTAAAAATGGACTTGTAATTTGATATGAATTTAATTATGATTTGATTTATGAACTTATTAGACGATTAATGGAGATGATGTGATTAATGAAGTATGCTTGATGCTGTAGAATGATGTGTTATGAGTATACGATGAGGTGATGTGATTATGTAATGGTGTGATTACATGTTGATATGATTAATGAGATGAATTGATTATATGAGGAATACTATGATAATGTTGATTTGTTGATGTGATTAAATGTTGATGTGGTGATGAGATGATTTGATGATGTGTTGATGTATTGATTCGACGATGCGTTGGTGTGTTGATGTGTTGATATGTTATATGATGAAGTGATTATATAACGATGAGCTATATGATGCCGTGCATTGTCGAGTCTATACTTGGTATCCATGCATTCATGGTCAGTCCTACTTGATGTTGTGACATTAATCAGTAACATACCTCTGATTATCCAAAAATGTCGTGGGATCACTCAGTAACATACCTCTGATATCCAAGACTTGGTACCACATGCATATAGAGTTGATTTAGGCGCATTGAATATGTCACTATGGGTATATATGGAAGATATTTGATTTGACTATGTGTGCCTATGCGTTGATGTGCTAATTGGAGATGTGAAACGTGTCTATGTGGTGTGGAAATGTGTATCTGAATATTCGATGTTGGGTGATGAGCTTGCTATACTAATGTGCAAATGGTGTTTACCTTGATGACTTTAATTGTCTTGGATGTTGCCTGAGTATAGTTGACTCTATGACATGATCACACACACACACACAGATATATATATATATGGCTGAGTATGATTTGTTGCTTATTCGTGATGAATATTTGTTACTTGTATATTTGTTTATTCTTTAACTATACATGCGTTCATATTTCTTCCATGTGTTGAATATTTTTCACCCTTTTTATGGGTTTCCGCCTACGCCCTTGTGGTGTAGACTTGCAGGTCAAGGAAGATTAGTTGATGTGAGTTTTTCGAGGATGGTTTTGGAGCCTACTCGTTCTTTACCGTTTTCTTTTGGAGTCTAGCATAGTATTGCTCTGATTAGGACTGTTGGGATTTATTTTATGTCTTCCAGATTTTTTTATAGAACATTTTAGTTATGTTGTTGATGTACTTCTGAATTTTGGTGTTAACCTTATGTTGTTGAGATTTTTCCGTTGCGACTTGATATTACATAATGGAGTTTAGATTTGTTTTGATTGATGAAGAGTAACACCTTGAATTGTTCTTATTAATTATTGCATTATATATTTAAAAATATTATGCGGGGTTTAGGGTGTTACAAGTTGGTATCAGAGCCTGGTTGGTCCAGTCAGGCCAAAACTTTTTTTTTAATTCCCTTTGTATGCAACATGTGTGTAAGTATTGTCGATACTTGTTTCGTTCTGTTAGGCGGCTAGTGGGCTGAGCAAAGTGGGGGAGAAGCAAGATGCTTCAAGTCGTTGTGTGCATGTATGTTATTTTAGGAATGAATTGGTTGTTGTCTTTTGGTGTTAATATTAACTGTTTGACGAAGTCAGTTACATTCTCTAATCCGGAGGAGCGTGTCGAAGAGAAGTTTTTAACCGCGGGGCTAGTGGAGGAGCCGTTGGATGGCGAAGCTCAGTTGTTTGTGATGTTTTCTTCTTTGAAAGTGGATAGTGAGAAGGGAGGTGGTGATATACCAATAGTGAATGAGTTTCCAGATGTGTTTTCGGATGACATTACAGATGTATGCCGCTTGGATATCCATCACTTGAAAGGTAATCTGAAATAGGTGTGGCCAATTGTTATAGGCAGGTCTACCTCTCCGATCACTGGCTTCCTTGAACCATCAAAAGCTTTTACTATTACTCCACTTCTCCTCATTGGTGTACCCTTGTAGGAAAGTTGATCAAGAGTTGATTTGGCCATCACATTCAGAGATGAACCGGTGTCCACAAGTACATTCGACAGTGCATCAGACTTGCAGTTCACCGATATATGTAATGCCAGGTTATGATTCCTACCTTCTTCTGGGAGCTCTTCATCACTGAAACTCAGATTGTTACATGTAGTGATGTTACCTATTATCCCACCGAATTGTCCAATAGTCACATCATGATCCACAAAGGCTTGGTCCAAGACCTTCATCAAAGCTTCTCTATGAGCATTAGAATTAAGTAATAATGACAGCACATATATCTTTGACGGAGTCTGCATCAACTGATCAATCACCTTATATTCACTTTTCTTTATCAATTTCAAGACTTCCTCAAAATCAGGATTGGCACCAGGCCTATCGGATTGGCCTGCGCCTTGGTTTGTTTATGGAGCACTAACCTTCTTCGGGAGGCCCGCAGGGATGACACACCCATTTCTTAGTACTCTACTATCCTCAGTAATGTTGACCACAAAAGGCAGGGTAGGATGGGAACCTCGTGAATCTATAAGACAGGTCTTACAGGCAGTATTAGGGCCGGAAATGAGTTGAGTCGAACTCGTCTAAGCTCGACTCGACTCGATAAGAATTGGTTCAGCTCGAAACTCGGCTCGAGTTCGACAAGAACTCTTTTTTCAGTTCGAGTCCGGCTCGTTTAAAGTTCACGAACACTTCGGTTCGGCTTGATAGGTTCAGTTCATTTGTTCAAATCATATAACTTAAAAGTCAATTTTTTTTGTCAAAATTCATAGATCTTTAACTTATATTGGTGACAAAAATAATGAGGAATATCATCAAAGCAATCCCAGAAAATAAACCTTGTTTGAAATAGTTAATGGCTTTTGTGCAATGAAAATGAAGCCCAACAATAACATCTAAGTTCATAGTCCAATTCTGTTTTTTTTCTTCTTCTTGTTAGCAGCTAGACTAGATAGTTACTTTGCATCGTAAACAACTTGCAAAAATACCACTTAGAGTAATGGAAAAAACAATGAAACAACTCGGTAGGATAAGACACAATATACTGCCGATATGATTCATCCCAAATCCCAATATCATTATTTTGGCTTATAAACAAACTAAGCTAAACAAAAATAGGGAAAAGTATCATTTTTACTAAAACAATATCATCAGAATCCAACAGGAGAAATCATGGTCAGCTATAAAAAAGAGAGAGAAACTACCATTTATTTTTATGCTACAATACCATTGGAATCCAAGAATCTCAAAACAAACTCATCTAAGTTCTACTATAAATCACTCAACGGTTAACATAGGAAAACCACAAGATAAGAGATAAACTAAGAAAATTAAAGTAAACATATACAAAATATTGGAACTCTGAGATCTCTTAGGCTTCCTCTACTATAATATAATACATATTTATAATAATCTAGTATCTACTTTTTTAGAAATCCACTTTATAAGAACAAAACAGAGTAACAAAGTATAAATCCACCACCGTTCCAGAAACGTTTCTTTCTCAAATCCACCGTCACCAATACATTCCACTCACAGCCTCTTCAAATCCGACCGCCGCATCATTTTCGAATTTCGACTGCAACTATGATTTTGTTTTCAGCAATCTTCATACTACCTTGGTATCTTCATAGTGTAGGTTGCTTATATGGTATGTTTTGGTTTAAAGGATGACTATCTTAGTTGGTGAATGGTGATCCATTGTAGTTTGACTTGGTGTAGTTAGTTTTAAGATTTCATGCTATTTATTTTTTATTTGCGTGTATGTCTAATATATATATATATATATATTAAGATGCAAATGCATCAGATATCATTAAAAAAAGAAAAGGAGTACAAAACAGAAAAAGGGGATCAAACCAAAACCTTTTCAGAAGGTGGTAAATCTAAAGTTGAGCATTCCCAACCTATTCCTAATGTACTCCCCCCTAACAAAGACAGGTGTCATACCCCATTTTTTGACCCGTTTTTATTTCATTTCTCTCGTCTTTTAGGCCAGAAATTTTCGTCGTTTCAGACGAAATTTCGGCAGGGAGGTATTTTAAAATACCTCATATTTTTGTTCCGAAGGCAACCTTTTATTATTTTATTTTATTGGTTATTTTTATTTATTTCTTTTTTTAGTTTCTTTCTTTTTTATTATTAGTGTTTTCCTCTTTTTTTATTTTATTTTCGTTTTTTATTTTATTATAGTTTTTATTTTTACTGTTTCTTTTCTTTTTTCAGTTTTAAGTCCAGTATCAGTCCAGGCCCAGAGGGGCAGTGTTGTCTTTTTACACCAGTCTCTGTCCTATTTATAGCAATTAATGCACTGTTCACGTCAGATAGTACCCAGTCACAGCCAATCAGTCAGTACCAAAAGTAATCAAAACCAGTCCACCACCGTGAACCACCAACACAGACCCAAATCCGGCCATCCAACCACCACCAAAAAAACTACAAAATTTTTCTTTCTCTTTTTTTTTTCTCTTCCGAATTCGCACAGAACCACAAATAAACCACAAATCCTCAAAACCGTACATAAATCACAAATCATCACAACTGTACACAGAACAACAAATCAACCACAAATCCGAAACCAAATCATCCACACCCAAATCCAGTCACACAACCGCATATCAACACTAAAAAACCGTACGCCACCGAACCAAGCATATCAAAAACTATCACAAAAACAGAACCATCTCCTCACATCCAAACACAAAAGGGTACGATTTTTTCTCATGCTTTGAACCTAGATCTAGTTTTTCTTTGAGTTTTTTTTCGGATTCATGTGAAGAAGAAGAAAGGAAGAGAGGATGTGAAAGAGCTTGAGAGAAGTGGAAAGGATTTGAGAGGGGTGGTGAGAACGTGCGGTTACAGTGAGAGAAGGAGAAGATTTTGAGAGAAGTAAGAGTTTGAGAGAGTTGTGAGTGGATGTGAGAAAAAAAAAGGAAGATAGGAAAGTGAGCAGACGTGAGAGTTCTGAGAGAAGAAGTGAGAAGATAAAAAAGAAGAAAGAGAAAGAGAGGTTAAAATGAATTAAAAAAAACCAGGTTTAGACTTTTATAGACTGCTGAACCGGTCTGGTTCTTTCGGACCGAATCAGACCGGTTCACCCTGGACTCAGTTCTTTGGACTTTTCTCTTGGCCCATTCTCTTTCTTCCTTTTCTTTTCTGATTTCTACTCTTTTACTTTCTGCACTCCCCTTATTACTTCTGCACCCCCTTTCTTCCTCTCTATTCTTTTATTTTTTTTATTTCTTGCACTTTTTTTATTTCTTTTATTTTTATGCACTTTATTTATTACTTTTAATTTCCAGTACCATGCATTTTTCTTATTTTTATTTTATTGCATCATGTTTATTTTTTGTCTTGCATTTTCTATTTTCTTTTATTTTATGCATCATATTTAATTTTATGCCTTGCATTTTTTTTATTTTCTTTATTTAATTTTCCAGCACCATATTTAATATTCAGTCTTGCATTTTATTTTTCAGCTCCATATTTATTTCTTGCCTTGCATTTTTATTTTCTTTTATTTTACGCATCATATTTATTTTATTGTCTTGCATTTTTATTTTCTTTTAGCATCATGTTTATTTTTATTGTCTTGCATTTTTATTTTATTTTCAGCATCATATTTATTTTATGCCTTGCATTTTTATTTTTTTATTTACTTTAAGCACCATATTTATTTATTGTTTTACATTTTATGCATTTTTTATTTCTTTTTAGCATATTTACTTTAATGCAATTACAATTTTTATTTTATTTTATTATTTTTGCCATTTATTTTCTTGCCATTAGAATGTATCTAGGTCCAATGTAAATGAAAATATAAATGAGAATATGCACCGACACCACATTTATTTTTTTATGCTTTATGTCGAGGGCGATTATGTAATTTGGACCGTATCCGAGGAAAAGGACCCTCACTTGATCCAACGTCATTTTGAGGGATCCGGCACGTTAGATATCTCAGCATAATTTAGTCTCAGGACCTTAGGACCTAATCAAAATCTTTCTCAAAAAAAAAAGTCAAAAAAGTCAAAATTCAAAAACATTTTATAATCAAAATTTCCAAAAAAAGTCAATCTTATCTTTCTTTTCTTAATCAAATTTTTAATCAACCTTTAATCAATCAAAACTTGCTTTCTTCAAATTAAAATCAATCAAACTCACTTTCTTTTTATTTCTTCTATGCCTTTCGGCCTCTTATCTTTCTCAAATCATTTTTCAAACTTTTAAAATCAACCAAAACCAATCACTCATCTTTTTTACCCCGAACTACGTGATTTTGATCCCGCTCGGGTACGTAGGCAAAAGACTTTGTCTTTCCAAATCAATAAAAATAAACAAAACATTTTCCTTTCTTTCATTTTCATCACTTTAATCTTTTCACACTTAAGCATTTATTTTACAACAAATAATCATTTAGCATAAAGATAAAAATAAGCAAGAGGTTCCTATAGAGTACTATAGACGTTTAGGGTGCTAATACCTTCCCTTTGCGTAACCAACCCCCGGACCTTTGATCTCTCTTTTAAAATAGGGTTTTCGAACTTTCTCCCTTTTCCTCGGAAAAATAAAAGATCGGTGGTGAATCTTAAAATTGCGAGTCAACGCTAACTAATAGCTTGATATCCAAAAATCACCGCGATAGAAAAATGGCGACTTCACTGGGGACCAAAAATCCTAAGTGGGTTAAACCTATCTTGCTTTTCTTTACCTTTATGCTTTATTATTATTTGAATTGTAAATATGTGCTTAAGTGTTTACCTTTTGACGTGAGTGGTGAGATAAGTCCTACACCCGGACTTGAGGGAAACATAAGATAGGATGGTGGTATAATCATAGTGGCTTTCCGAGAGTAAGTTTCGGATGTGGCACATGTGATAACCCCGCTCAATGGAGGAATCTTGGAAGTATTACTATGTTGGCATGAGTAGTCGTGTTCGGCATTGATATTTTCAAGTGACCTATGAAGTTGAGGACCTTTAGTTACCAAACCCATCTTGGCCTTTTAGGACGTAGTGCGGTGGCTAATCAAGAGTAGTCTTGAATTGGTTGATACGCGATACTACACTCAAACGAGACTTTCCTACGGACGTTGTTGGACCGAGAGTCAGTCCCGTAATCCGACAATATTCGGAAGTGGTCAATGACTTTGGGAACTTGGTAGAACCCGTGATACAGGTACACATGAAACCATAGTCCTTACCAAATGGCGTGTTTACCCTCGGCTCCAACATTATGGACTTAACCTCACCATGTTTTCTCCGCTCTTTAGCATAATCATGCATACATGCATTCATCCATAAACATCTTTTTTCATCAAGTGTCGAAGGACTTAGACAAGTTTTGTTGTAAACATCGTAGGGATGAACCTCACAAAAAGAAACACTCAGAAACACAATTTCAAAAGCCCAGATTTGACAAACTTAAGGAAGCTAGGATCTTTAATGACTAGTCCGGAGGATTTTCCAAACTCGTTATGGGAGATCACTTGGCATCCTCAAGTTTGAAATATCGGGGCCCTTTTAAGGTTTCTACTGATGAACTTTTGAGCATGTCCCTTGGCTTTGTTCCCAAAAAGGGGGTTGTTCGTTTTTTTAATGAAACGTTCAAAACTATGGTGTTCACAATCACTTCGACAAGTCCTTCGATAACAGAACTTTCTCTTTTTGCATAAGCATAACCATGCATCATCTTGCATTCATAGTTTCCAAATCGAGTCTTACTTTGTGTTCACCAATAAAAGGTTAATCTGCCGCCGTCAAAGAAAGTGGCCCGGCGTATTCATTACAAACCGACTCGCACCTACAACACTCGTGCAAACAGAAGAGAGATGTGGTCGTGCAAACACATGGCAGAGTTTACCGCAATTAGGTCACTGTTGACATTCCCTCAAGTTACTCATTGGTCCAAGTAATGTGTTTTGTTGTCTCGTCTTTTTCAAAAAAATTCCTTTCGTTCCGCCCGAGACGGAAGTGAACCTTGTTTAGGGCTTTTGTTCATGCATTCCCATCATCAAATAAGAAGTCGTTTTGTTCCCGACTATGTTTTTATTATTCTTAGCTTTTTCTGGAAAATGGTAACACAAAAAACCCAAAAATATTTCATTTTTACTTTTTATTTCCAATCAATTTCAAAAAATCTGCATTGTTCACTCATTTTCTCAAACTAATCATCAATCATATGCAGACTAAGCATCAATAAACCCGTTGAACACTGTAACCCTATGCTCTCTCCCGACTTTGAATTCCCTGTTTACGAAGCTGAATAGGAGGAGGATGAAGGGATTCTCGAAAAGATCTCTCTGTTACTAGAATATGAAAAGAACATCATTCAGTCTCATGAAGAAGCACTGAAAGTTATAAACTTGGGTTCCGAGGGACTGCTGCTACGGTATTCCTGATAAAATCCCAGATGAATGGTGCCATCTAAGCTGCATAAAAAAAAAAAAAAAACAAAAAAAACAATAGCAAAAGCAAAAAATCAAAAGCAAAAAAAAATCAAAAGCAAAAATCAAACAAAAAAGATCAAAAGCAAAAAAAAAACAAAAGCAAAAAACAAAGAAAAAACATATCAAAAGATGGTGCAGCAGATGGTAACCATCTACAAGGACTTACATGAGATGTTACCGTATGCTTTACATGGACATCGTACTTCAGTGCGTACCTCAACAGGGGCAACCCCCTCTTCTTTAGTGTATGGCATGGAAACAGTACTCCCTGTGGAGATTGAGATTCCATCAATGAGAGTTTTAATGGAACCCAAGTTATCAGAGGTTGAATGATGTCAAAACAAATATGATCAGTTCAAACTTGATTAAAGAGAAACGCATGAATGCTTTGTGTCACGGGCAGTCCTCGTGTGCTCCAAGAAGGAGGTCTTGTGCTCAAGAAGATCCAATCTTTTCAACCCGATTCCAGGGGCAAGTGGACGCCTAACTACGAAGGCCCATATGTCGTCAAGAGAGCTTTCTCCGGTGGTGTTTTGACTCTTACGACTATGGATGGTGATGAGCTCCCTCGTCCCGTAAACGCCGATGCAGTCAAGAAATACTTTGTCTAAAAAATAAAAGAACAGCTCGGTAAGTCGAAAACCCGAAAGGGCGGCTTAGGCAAAAAAGAGCGTCTCGGTGGATCGAAAACCCGAAAGGGCGGTCCAGGCAAAAATTAGAGACATAAAACAGAAAATGATCATCCTGATAGGTCGAAAACCCGAAAGGGCGATCTATGCAAAAGTTAAGGATCAAAAGACAAAGTAACTGCATTGGTCTGATCTCTACTCACTTGGGGCAAATTGAATGTCAAAGAGACTCTGAATCTGAAGCATCCAAGCAGTGAAATTCAAAGTTGTCAGGGAGAATAACGGTTATTGTGTTCAATGTACCTTCCCCTTATATTTACCATTTTCCAAACTTTTTAAGATCCGTGGAGCCATGCCATTGGCGGGTCGCCACTCTTTTAAATAAATTTGAGCCTATTGCCTTTCATTTGGAATTCCTATTTATTCAGTTTATAAAAAAAAACTTCTTCTATTTTTGATGGTAGCGTTTGAAACAAAATATTTTTCAAAAAAATCATAAATATTTTTTTTCATGTCTCTTTTTAAAAAAGGCACAAGCAACAAATACATTTTCTCTGAACTCATGAATAAGTGAAGGGTGCGTCAACAGCTATCCTGAGAACGGATAAACTTCGCAGGCTGAACATGGTCAATTGCTTAAAAAAAAAAAAAAAAGAATACAAAAGAAATATATGAAAAAAAGAAAAAAAAAAGAAAAGAAAAGAGCTCGGTAAGTCGAAAACCCGAAAGGGCGGCTTAGGCAAAAATGAGCGTCCCGGTGGATCGAAAACCCGAAAGGGCGGTCCAGGCAAAATTAGGGGCATACAAAAGAATATATTCCCGGTGGGCTGAAAACCTGAAAAGGCGGTCCAGGCAAAAATTAGGGGTTCAAAAAATGAGAAAAGCAAAAAAACAAAAAAATAAGCATGACCACAGAAGCACCAATTCTTCTACCAGGTTTTGGATTAGCACGCTCTCCCCAAGAAGTGTTTACTCCCCATCAGTTGTTGCATGCCGGGCTTTACCCCGTCAATGTTTTGATATGTCCCCAGTGACATCATCCCCTTGAAGATTACCAAGTGTTTGTGATGCGACGCCGGGTCACTTTCCATCTTATCCGTCCAATTTTGTCTCATCATTCATACAATCATACAAGTCAGTCTTTCATACATTTATACAAGTTTGTCATTCATACAATCGTACAAGTCAATCCCTCATACAATCATAAGTTAATCAGTCACACGGTCATACAAGTCGTGTCGTCATTCATGCATTCATACATTCATGCATACACACAGTCATGCATATACAATAAAAACAATATCATTCATACATGGTTGCATTGACCACCCTGAGTCTTGCCTCAAATATCTTTCCATATCGATCAATCATAAAAATTTGTAGCTTTCTCTTTCCCCAAGTGTCATCCCCAGTGTGTCTGGTCCCGAGATGTCACTCCCTCTCCGCCAAATGGCAGTTCTTTTTTGAACAGTTTGTGCACATTTTACCTTTATTTCTTGTCGTCAATGGCAGTTCGGCAATAACCTGGACAGTTGACATTCATCTTTGTTTCTTGTCGTCAATGGCAGTTTGGCAATAACCCGGACAGTTGACATTTACCTTTGTTTCTTGTCGTCAGTGGCAGTTCGGCAACATCCCGAACAGCTGACATTTACATTCTACCTTCTTTAAGCTACCCTCACAATGGTAGTAGGTAAAAAAATTTTTGTCTGCTTTTTTTAAGCTATCCGCACACCGATAGTAGGCAAGGTCAATGTCTTTTTCTATTACCTTTTTCAAGCTATCAGTTCACGATAGTAGGTAATACATGTCATCTGTCTTTTTCAAGCTATCCATACAACGATAGTAGACGATGTCTCCTTTTTCTATTACCATTTTCAAGCTATCAGTTCACGATAGTAGGTAATACATGTCATCTGTCTTTTTCAAGCTATCCATACAACGATAGTAGACGATGTCTCCTTTTATATTACCTTTTTCAAGCTATCAGTTCACGATAGTAGGTAATACATGTCATCTGTCTTTTTCAAGCTATCCATACAACGATAGTAGACGATGTCTCCTTTTATATTACCTTTTTCAAGCTATCAGTTCACGATAGTAGGTAATACATGACATCTGTCTTTTTCAAGCTATCCATACAACGATAGTAGACGATGTCTCCTTTTATATTACCTTTTTCAAGCTATCAGTTCACGATAGTAGGTAATACATGTCATATTCCCCTGTGATGTCATCTGTCTTCTTTAAGCTATCATCTTTGTTGGTAGTAGACAGTGTCTCCTTCTTTCAACTTACATTTATCCCCAGTGAAACCATGTGATCCCCCAGTGGAGTCGGACCCCGTTTCCTTTAACAGACTCGGGTATCCTTTTGTTTTGTTATCCCCAGCCGAGTCATCTTCGCCGTCTTGCATTCATACTTGCATCGCGAACATTCACAGCATTACATGCATAGCATCACATGCATAGCATTGCATTCATAACATTTTACATTTGAAACTGGTCAAAAATGGTGTACTCTGTATTTAAGTCTCTTCGACCCGTCGATTTTAAAATTTTACTTTTAAATCTCCGTAACGAAGAAACTTAAATAGGGGCATCTGTCATACCCCATTTTTTGACCCGTTTTTATTTCATTTCTCTCGTCTTTTAGGCCAGAAATTTTCGTCGTTTCAGACGAAATTTCGGCAGGGAGGTATTTTAAAATACCTCATATTTTTGTTCCGAAGGCAACCTTTTATTATTTTATTTTATTGGTTATTTTTATTTATTTCTTTTTTTAGTTTCTTTCTTTTTTATTATTAGTGTTTTCCTCTTTTTTTATTTTATTTTCGTTTTTTATTTTATTATAGTTTTTATTTTTACTGTTTCTTTTCTTTTTTCAGTTTTAAGTCCAGTATCAGTCCAGGCCCAGAGGGGCAGTGTTGTCTTTTTACACCAGTCTCTGTCCTATTTATAGCAATTAATGCACTGTTCACGTCAGATAGTACCCAGTCACAGCCAATCAGTCAGTACCAAAAGTAATCAAAACCAGTCCACCACCGTGAACCACCAACACAGACCCAAATCCGGCCATCCAACCACCACCAAAAAAACTACAAAATTTTTCTTTCTCTTTTTTTTTTCTCTTCCGAATTCGCACAGAACCACAAATAAACCACAAATCCTCAAAACCGTACATAAATCACAAATCATCACAACTGTACACAGAACAACAAATCAACCACAAATCCGAAACCAAATCATCCACACCCAAATCCAGTCACACAACCGCATATCAACACTAAAAAACCGTACGCCACCGAACCAAGCATATCAAAAACTATCACAAAAAACAGAACCATCTCCTCACATCCAAACACAAAAGGGTACGATTTTTTCTCATGCTTTGAACCTAGATCTAGTTTTTCTTTGAGTTTTTTTTCGGATTCATGTGAAGAAGAAGAAAGGAAGAGAGGATGTGAAAGAGCTTGAGAGAAGTGGAAAGGATTTGAGAGGGGTGGTGAGAACGTGCGGTTACAGTGAGAGAAGGAGAAGATTTTGAGAGAAGTAAGAGTTTGAGAGAGTTGTGAGTGGATGTGAGAAAAAAAAAGGAAGATAGGAAAGTGAGCAGACGTGAGAGTTCTGAGAGAAGAAGTGAGAAGATAAAAAAGAAGAAAGAGAAAGAGAGGTTAAAATGAATTAAAAAAACCAGGTTTAGACTTTTATAGACTGCTGAACCGGTCTGGTTCTTTCGGACCGAATCAGACCGGTTCACCCTGGACTCAGTTCTTTGGACTTTTCTCTTGGCCCATTCTCTTTCTTCCTTTTCTTTTCTGATTTCTACTCTTTTACTTTCTGCACTCCCCTTATTACTTCTGCACCCCCTTTCTTCCTCTCTATTCTTTTATTTTTTTTATTTCTTGCACTTTTTTTATTTCTTTTATTTTTATGCACTTTATTTATTACTTTTAATTTCCAGTACCATGCATTTTTCTTATTTTTATTTTATTGCATCATGTTTATTTTTTGTCTTGCATTTTCTATTTTCTTATATTTTATGCATCATATTTAATTTTATGCCTTGCATTTTTTTTATTTTCTTTATTTAATTTTCCAGCACCATATTTAATATTCAGTCTTGCATTTTATTTTTCAGCTCCATATTTATTTCTTGCCTTGCATTTTTATTTTCTTTTATTTTACGCATCATATTTATTTTATTGTCTTGCATTTTTATTTTCTTTTAGCATCATGTTTATTTTTATTGTCTTGCATTTTTATTTTATTTTCAGCATCATATTTATTTTATGCCTTGCATTTTTATTTTTTTATTTACTTTAAGCACCATATTTATTTATTGTTTTACATTTTATGCATTTTTTATTTCTTTTTAGCATATTTACTTTAATGCAATTACAATTTTTATTTTATTTTATTATTTTTGCCATTTATTTTCTTGCCATTAGAATGTATCTAGGTCCAATGTAAATGAAAATATAAATGAGAATATGCACCGACACCACATTTATTTTTTTATGCTTTATGTCGAGGGCGATTATGTAATTTGGACCGTATCCGAGGAAAAGGACCCTCACTTGATCCAACGTCATTTTGAGGGATCCGGCACGTTAGATATCTCAGCATAATTTAGTCTCAGGACCTTAGGACCTAATCAAAATCTTTCTCAAAAAAAAAAGTCAAAAAAGTCAAAATTCAAAAACATTTTATAATCAAAATTTCCAAAAAAAGTCAATCTTATCTTTCTTTTCTTAATCAAATTTTTAATCAACCTTTAATCAATCAAAACTTGCTTTCTTCAAATTAAAATCAATCAAACTCACTTTCTTTTTATTTCTTCTATGCCTTTCGGCCTCTTATCTTTCTCAAATCATTTTTCAAACTTTTAAAATCAACCAAAACCAATCACTCATCTTTTTTACCCCGAACTACGTGATTTTGATCCCGCTCGGGTACGTAGGCAAAAGACTTTGTCTTTCCAAATCAATAAAAATAAACAAAACATTTTCCTTTCTTTCATTTTCATCACTTTAATCTTTTCACACTTAAGCATTTATTTTACAACAAATAATCATTTAGCATAAAGATAAAAATAAGCAAGAGGTTCCTATAGAGTACTATAGACGTTTAGGGTGCTAATACCTTCCCTTTGCGTAACCAACCCCCGGACCTTTGATCTCTCTTTTAAAATAGGGTTTTCGAACTTTCTCCCTTTTCCTCGGAAAAATAAAAGATCGGTGGTGAATCTTAAAATTGCGAGTCAACGCTAACTAATAGCTTGATATCCAAAAATCACCGCGACAACAGGGATAGTATCAAACCAAAAAAGATCCAAGGTAGGCAGATTTAAACCAAAATTAGCCAAACTATCTGCACAAACATTTCCTTCCCTATAGATATGGGAGGCACAAAATCTCCTACTCTGAATAATGCTTAAGCAGTTTTCCCATCTGTTTCTTAAGCCCCAAGGGACAATAGAGTTAGACCTGAAGGCTTGGATGACTAATTGAGAATCAGATTCTAACCAAATATTGTTGAAACCATTTGAAGCAGCTAATTCAATTGCAGTCATTGCAGCAGATAAGTCAGCATAGAGAGCGTTACCATGGCCTAAAAATTGAGAAAAACCTCCTATGCATATTCCATTAGAGTTCCTGATAATTCCTCCAGCAGCTGCTCTAAGATTGTTTTGGATTGAAGCACCATCAGTGTTAATCTTGATCCAATAATGGGGAGGAGGAGTCCAGATAACTTCTTTGATGGAAGGAGCCTTTGGAGGTTTGATGTTAACTTTAGAAGACTTCATGATAGAAAATTCAGAAATGTTAGCTGAAGCAGTCTTTGAAGTGAGATTACCTGACAGAGATACTTTGGAGATGATCAGATTGATAACAATCCTCCAGCTAATGGTTTTCTCTTGGAACCTGATCTGGTTTCTCCTAAACCAAATCACATTCAAAAGATTAATGATGCAAGCTCTAATTGTCACCTTACATTGAGGAGACCAATTAGAATCTAGGAGAGCCCAAATATCTTCCAAAGAGTTGAACTGAAGAGGTTTATTAAGAAGGGAGGCTAACCAGTTCCACATCCTTAGAGCAAAGGTGCATTCAAAGAATAAATGAAAAGAAGATTCTGAGCAAGAATGGCAAGAGGAGCAGATAGAGGGCATGTGGCTACCTCTTAGCATGAGGTTTTCGTCAGTAGGAATCTTATTATGCATGAGTCTCCAAACCAACAAAGATTTAGATGGAGGAATGTCAGAACTCCAGATGGCCTTAGCCCAATGAAGATTTTGACCAGCGCCATATTTGAAGAGATAGGCATCCTTGAATGACAGATCACTTGTAGTGCAACCTTTCCAGACCAGTTTATCTTCTTTATGCTCTATAGGAAGGGTGACTTGCATAGCAAGCTGTCTGAGACCCGAGAAAGTTTCCAAGACATAAGAGGGAAAGCTCCAATGAAGATTATGAATGAAGTCATTAACTCTTGCTGTGAGATTGCAATGCACATGTTCTGGCAGATTAAGAATATTAACTATTGAATCTCCACACCAAGTATCAAGCCAAAAGTTAATATTCTCCCCATTTCCAATGATCCAGCTGCAATTTTGATTCAGAGTATCAATCTCTGATTTGACACTGCTCCAAATAGAAGAGAAGATGTGGTGTGAAATAACATTGTTTTTTCTGAAAACCTTACTTCTGATAAGAATGGCCCAGGCTTCCTTTGAATTTTTAAGGTCCCAACAAAGTTTTAAGTTTGAAGCTTCATTGAGGGTAATTAACGACCTTATACCTAACCCTCCCTCTGAGAAGGGTTTACAAAGTTTGTTCCAAGATACAGTCACCATCTTTCTTTTAGAGATATCCCCACTCCAAATAAAGTTTCTCATCCAGGATTCCACTTCTTTAAGGAGAGCAAGAGGCCAATAGTAGATTGATATGGAGTGGATCATCATACCCTGAATAACAGATTTGACAAGGATAACTCTTCCAGCCATAGAAAGGAGAGAAGCTTTCCAAGCACTCAATTTGGACTTAATCTTATCTACAATAGACTGCAAATGAGATCTCTTAGGCTTCCCCTTGAAAATTGGAACTCCAAGGTATGTGAAGGAAAGAGAACCTTTATTTGCAATAGTCTGCAAATGAGATCTCTTAGGCTTCCCCTACTATATATGTACTCACTCCTGTCTCATATATAAGAAAAAATTAATTTTTTAGATTCATTGAATAATTAATGTATCTAGTAAAACATCGTAAAACAGATACATTAATTATTAAATGTACCTAAAAAAATCTTTTCTTATGTATGAGACCGGAGGAAGGACCTTAAGAGCACGTATTACCATGATCCTCCAATCATTTTCCTTATTAAAATTTTAAGCTAACAAACTTCTAAGCACATTTTCCTTTCAAAAAAAAAAAAAAAGAATAACATTTAAGACATCATGGAACTCGCGCAACGCGTGGTAATTTATAGTTGTGGGGGTCGGGTCTAACTTGTACAATACATGCTCAAAATCATGTATCAAACTCAAACCATATAACATGAAACCTGAACAATTATCATTCCATAATCTTATAGCCATGTCTTCTTTTTCTTCTTCTTCATGGCTAACTTCTCCTTCATGCACCCTTTTGCCTATACATTCATCTTCCTCTACACCAAACCTCATTCTTCAATGGTTAAGGTTCATTTTCCTATCTCCATGTCCTCAGAGACTTCTTCTTTCTTCTCTTGATTCCTTGTTTTTGCTCTCCCTCTTAGCTTTTGCAGCTCAAAAACTCTATTCAAGATTCACTTCAAGTTCCAACTCTACCTCCTCATTCACAAAACCACTTCTGCAAAATAACGATTCTGACTATAGAATCACCTTTTGGTTCAAAATACCTTTGTTGGCTACTACCATTTTGGCTATAACTTACACTGTTCTAGGAATCTTGGCTTTTACTCAAACCAATAGCTTTGATTCATGGAAACAAATAGAAGCACTTTTTCAGCTGTTTCAAGCAATAACCAACATAGTGATAGTGATTTTAATGGTTCATGAGAAAAAATTCAAATCTTCCAAACACCCTTTATCACTTAGAATCTATTGGACAGCAAACTTTATGATTGCTTCTTTGTTCGCTGCTTCAGCTATTGTTCGAATGATAACTGTTGGTGAAACAAAGTTGGAGCTTAGTTTGAGAATAGATGATATATTCTCATTGGTTAATCTTCCATTATCTGTGTTCTTTTTTGCGATATCCGTAAAAGGGTCATCAGGTATTCATGTGATAAGAATATCCGATGTAGTAGCAACATATCCATCGGTTTCCACCGATAGAACTTTGAGTCCTTATGCTTGTTCTTCATTTTTGTCCAAAACAGTTTGGTATTGGATGAACCCTTTGCTTAATAAAGGTTACCAAACACCCCTTAAACTAGAAGATGTTCCTTCACTTCCTCTTGATTTTAGAGCAGAAAAAATGTCGGAACTTTTTCAAAACAATTGGCCAAAACCAGAGGAAAACAGTAAGCATCCGGTAGGAGTAGCCTTATTTAGGTGTTTTTGGAAACACCTAGTTTTCACTGGCTTTCTTGCATTCATAAGGCTTTGTGTTATGTATGTTGGTCCATTGCTGATTCAAAGTTTTGTTGATTTCACATCACAGAAAGATAGTCCAACTAGTGAAGGTATTGTTTTGATATTGATCCTTTTTGCAGCAAAATCAGTTGAAGTGCTTAGCATTCATCAATTCAACTTCCATTCTCAGAAACTAGGTATGCTTGTTCGCTCGAGCATAATCACTTCGGTTTACAAAAAAGGTTTAAGGTTGTCAAGTTCTTCAAGACAAGCTCATGGAACTGGACAGATTGTGAATCACATGGCTGTTGATGCTCAACAACTCTCAGATTTGATGAAGCAGTTTCATCCTATTTGGATGATGCCATTACAAGTTGCCGCTGCATTGGTTCTTATGTATAGCTATGTTGGTGTATCTGTCGTTGCAGCATTTCTTGGTACTGCCATTGTCTTTTTCTTCACTGTATATCGATCCAAGAATAGTAATGGTTTTCAGTTTCGGATAATGACGAGCCGCGATTCGAGAATGAAGTCGACGAATGAGTTGCTTAACAACATGCGTGTGATTAAATTTCAAGCGTGGGAAGAGTACTTCGGTAACAAGATTCGACAGTTTCGTGAAGCCGAACATGGATGGATTGCGAAATTCTTGTACTATTTTGCTGTTAGCATGGGAGTTTTGACTACTTCTCCTTTAGCTATAACTGTTCTTACATTTGGAGCTGCAACTTTTATGGGAATTCCTCTGAATGCTGGCACTGTTTTCACAATAACTGCAGTGATCAAGATACTTCAAGAGCCTATGAGTTCTTTTCCACAGGCTCTTATCAATATTTCGCAAGCAACAATATCATTAGGGAGGTTGGATAAGTTCATGGTGAGTAAGGAAATGGATGAGAATGCAGTGGAAAGAGAGGAGAATTGTGATGGTGATGTAGCTGTGGAGGTAAAAGATGGGAAATTTTCTTGGGATGATAAGGATGAGAATGAGGCTTTGCGAGTTAAGGAGTTGGTGATTAAGAAAGGGGACCATGCTGCTGTTGTTGGAACTGTTGGATCAGGAAAGTCTTCATTACTGGCTTCTGTGTTGGGGGAAATGTTCAAGATCTCAGGAAAGGTATGCTTTTTTGCCTTGGACTCATGATTTTTTTTTTTTGTTGCACTTAGTGAAAATATGGTTTTTGGGTCAAGGGTTGTCTGACCATCTTGATAAGAAGGCAGATGACAAATTGACAATGTTGTTTCTTAAAGGGGAGAGTGAAAATAGTGTCTCCGTCGGAGACTCCAGAGATGGACAGGCAGTGACTGTGTTGACCAAACCAATAATTGAAAATTGGGTCAGCGCTCATGGAGGGTGAAACCCTAAAACAAAACTGAGAAAAAGTGTCAAACAAGAGTTCTCTGGTACCAACTTAACTATGATTATTTCCCATTGTATTCACAAGGGAATTACAAGTCTATATATACACAAGAGTGTCGCGGTGATTTTCGGAGATCAAACTATTGATTAGCGTTGATTCACTAATTTTATTTCACGACTGAACTTTTAATTTTTCAAAAGAAAATGAGAAAAAGTTCTAAATTACCACATTTTTTAAAGATTTAGGGTTCGGAGGTTAGTTACGTTTAGGGAAGGTGTTAGCACCCTAAACGTTCGTAGTATTCTACGAGAACCTCTTGATTTTATTTATTTATTTTTGGCTATGCCTTGCTTATATATAAAAAAAAAGAATTAGAGTAATGAGAAAAAATTGTTTTTTTATTTTTTATGATTTGGAAGGACTAGGTCCTTTGCCTACGTACCTGTGAGGGATCAAAACCTCGTAGTTCGGGGTAAAAATGCCGATTGATTTGTTTTTGTATTTTTATTAGTTTTGAATAGGTTTTAAAGATAAAATAAGGCCAAATGACAAAAATAAGATTTGTTTGTATTTTTTTATTTTTTGAAAATGATTTAAATGTTATTAAAATGGATTAATGGCTATTTAAGAAAATAAAAGAGGAAAAAAAAGGGCACTTGATTGAAAATCAAGGTTTGTTTAAGAAAAGATTTTTTTGACTTTTTTTTATTATTTGCATGTTTTTGTTTCTTTTGATAATAAATAACTAAGACCTAAAACATAACAAAAAGCTAAACGCGAGGAACTTCCGTGGTGACGTTGGATCACCATGAAACCCTTTGGAAATTAAACTAACCTAATATTTTTGTTTTTTTTTGTAAAGCGACGTAAATAAATAAAATAAAATGATTCTTCTCATTTATAATTTACATTGGTCCTAAATACATTCTAAAGTTATGCAATAAAAAAAACAAATGACGAACAAGAACTACAATGACGATTAAAGATAAAAATGCATGAGATGATGTGAGATGTAAATAAATAAGATGCTAAAAATAAAAGAACAATAAAAAAGAAATAATAAAAATGCAAAGAAAAATAAAAGAAATGACAGGGAGGTGCAAAAAATAAAAATGGGGGTGCGGGTAGTAAACAGAGGGAGACAAACGGGCCAAGGGCAAGGGGTTGTGGGCTTTCCAGATTGAATCTGAGCCGTTGATTAATCAACGCTCCAGATTCAATCTGGAGATAGGCTATATATAGCCTTTTTGCAAGGAAAATGCTCATTTTCTTATGCCCTCTCTCTCTCTAACCTCGGTTCTCTCTCTTCCTTTTCTCTCTTTCTCTCAAAAAAGACCGGTGGCCGGAAAGTAGTTCCGGCGCGGTGGCCGGCCGGCCTAGACGGCGGCGCCACCCTCGCGCGGAGTTTTAAAACTCCGCCGTTTTACAAAAAAAAGCAATCTTTCCTACTCCTCTTCTTACCCTCTTTCTAAATCCGGTTTCAGGTTTTTACAACTCTTTAGAAAAGACTCTAGATCTAAATCTTTTTTGAAAAAAATCACTACCTCTTCTTCTTCTTGGTTCAGTTTCTGGTTTATGATTTCGGTTGTGGTTTGGACTTTGGGTATTTCTGTTTCGGATTTGAGGTTTCTGTGATGCCTTGGCTTGGATTCGGTTTTGGATTCAGGGCTTGTGGTTTGAATTTGGTTTTGGCCGAATCGTTTTTTGGGTTTGTGAGATTGATGGGATTTTCAAAATCGTGGTTGTGGTTACTTTGATGGGAGGACTGTGAGTTTGTTGCGATTTTGTGGTGGATTGTTGCCGTATGGCTTTGTGTTGTTGTTGATGGTTGTTTTGTGGCTTTGTGTTCTGTTACTAGTTGTTTTGCGGCTTTGTGTTATGTCACTGGTTGTTTTGTGGCTTTGTGTGACCGTGGGTGGTATTGTGAATCAGGGTTTTCTCTGATTGCTGATTGAATTTTGGATTTTTTCTTCGGTCCCTGATGTTCTCTTTGCCAGTGTCCTAAATACATTAATTTGCCATCATTGACCATAAAGATCAATGAATGACAGTTTAAGTGACAATCAAAACAAATTAACTCTCTAAACAAAGTCTCCTCCATAAAGGTCAGAGGCTGTAAAAATTTAAAAAAGGTAACTAAAAAAAATAATAAAAATGCTAAATAAAATTACAATAAAAACTTTTAAAAGAATAAAGATAAAAATAATAATAATAATAAAAAACAAAAAGACGGACCCGAACGAATCCAAAAAAATGAGGTATTTTAGAATACCTCTCTGCCGAAATTTCATCCGAGACGACGAAAAATTCCGAACCAAAAGACGAGTAAAAAAGAAATTTTAGGTCAAAAATTGGGGTATGACAGATGCCCCTATTTAATTCTCTTCGTCCGGAGATTTGAAGATAAAATCTTTGATTCGGCGGGCCGAAGGGACTTAAATACAGAGTACGCCAATTTTGGACCTAAGAAAATGTGAAATGCTCGTGATGCAAATGTGGATGCAGGACGACGAAGATGATTCAAACATGTTAAAAAACAAAAAGGATATCCCGAGCTCGTTAAAGAACGGGATCCGACTCCACTGGGGATAACATGGTTTGACTGGTGAAAAGGATCAACTATCGTATTGACAGCTGAAAAAGGAAGTATGATATGGGAAAAGACACCGACCACAAGTTGCCCGTTTGTAGAGCTTGCCACTTGAGGTAAAGACAGAAATAAAAGTAACCTGCCAGCTGTTCGGGATGTAACCGAACTAGCCACTGACAACAAAGTGAAGGTAAAAGGTACTCCCTCTGTTCCTTTTTAATTGTCACTTTTTGACTTTTTACACAAACCAAGACAATAAATGTATTTTACTACTTTTGATACAACAATTTATGTTTTTCCAATAATAGCCTTAATTATTTAATATCATATTTCATATATTTCTCTTTCCGCAATAAATTACTAAGGGCAATATAGGAAAAACAACATTTAATATTACATTGAACTTTGAAAGTGACAGTTAATTAGAAACAAAAATTTTATGCAAAAGTGACAATTAAAAAGGAACGGAGGGAGTAAATGCCAGCTGTTCGGTATGTAACCGGACTAGCCACTGATGATAGGAAACAAAGATAAATGTCAGCTGCTCGGGATGTGACCGAACTAACCACTGACAACAAGGAACAAAGATAAATGCCAGCTGTTCGGGATGTAACCGGACTAGCCACTGATGATAGGAAACAAAGATAAATGTCAGCTGCTCGGGATGTGACCGAACTAGCCACTGACAACAAGGAACAAAGATAAATGTCAGCTGTTCGGGATGTAACCGAACTAGCCACTGACGACAAGAAACAAAGATAAATGTCAGCTGTTCGGGCTGTAACCAAACTAGCCACTGACGACAAGAAACAAAGATAAATGTCAGCTGTTCGGGCTGTAACCAAACTAGCCACTGACAACAAAATGAAGGTAAAAGATATGCGCAAGCTGTTCAGTAAAGAACTGCCACTTGGCAACGGATGCGCAAGTTGTTCGTTAAAGAACTGCCACTTGGCGAGAGATGCGCAAGCTGTCCGTTAAAGAACTGCCACTTGGCGAAAAACAAGATAAAAGATGCACAAGCTGTTCATTTGAACTGCCACTTGGCGAAAAACAAGATAAAAGATGCACAAGCTGTTCATTTGAACTGCCACTTGACATAAAGACAAGATAAAAGATGCACAAGCTGTTTATTTGAACTGCCACTTGGCATAAAGACAAGATAAAAGACATGCACAAGCTGTTCGTTAAAGAACTGCCACTTGGCATAAAGACAAGATAAAAGGTGCTCAAGTTGTTCGTTAAAGAACTGCCACTTGGCATAAAGAGGGTGACATCTCTGGACCGGACACACTGGGGATGACACTTGGGGAAAAAGAGAGTTACAAATTGTTCATGATTGATTGATATGAAAAGATAGTTAAAGCAAGACTCAGGGTGGTTAATGCAACCATGTATTGAATGATGTTGTCTGTATGTTGTACATGCATGAATGTGTATATGCATGAATGTATGAATGTTTGTGTGATAGTATGACTTGTGTGACTGTATGAAGGATTGACTAGTGTGATTGTATAACTGATGGACTTGATGAGACAAGACAGGACAAGTAAGATGGAAAGTGGACCGATGGCTCATTACAAACACTTGGTAATCTTCATTGGGGATGATGCCATTGGGGACATATCAAATCATTGCCGGGGTAAAGTCCGACATATGCAACCACTGATGGGGAGTAAACACTTCCTGGGGAAATCGTGCTAATCCAAAAAACTTGGCAGAAGAACTGGTGTTTCTGTGGTCATGCTTATCTTTTGTTTTTTTTTTCTTTCTTCTTTTTGAATCCCTAACGTTTGCCTGGATCGCCCTTTCGGGTTTTCGATCCACCGGGAATATGTTCTTTTGTATGTCCCTAATTTTTGCCTGGACCTCCCTTTCGGGTTTTCGATCCACCGGGACGCTCATTTTTGCCCAAACCGCCCTTTCGAGTTTTTGACTTACCGAGCTCTCTTCTTTTTCTCTTTTTCTTTCTTTTCTTTTTTCAAGCAATTGACCATGTTCAACCTGCAGATTTTATCAGTTCTCAGGATAGCTGTTGACGCATGCTTCACTTATTCATGAGTTCAGAGAGAATGTGTTTGTTGTTTATGCTTTCCAAAAGATATGAAAAAAATTTATGACTTTGAAAAGAAGTTTTGCTTCAAGTACTACCATCAAAGATAGAAGAAATTTTATAAACAGAATAAATGGGAATTCCAAATAAAAGGCACAGGCTCAAATTTATTTAATAGAGTGGTGGCCCGCCAATGGCGTGGCTCCACAGATCTCACAAAGTTTGGAAAATGGCAAATATAAGGGGAAGGTACATTGAACACAATAACCGCTATTCTCCCTTACAACTTTGAATTCCACTGTTTGGATGCTTCAGATTCAGAGTCTCTTTGACTGCTAATGTGCCCCAAGTGAGTCATGGCCAACCTGATGCAGTTATTTTGTCTTTTGATCCTTAATTTTTGCATAGATCGCCTTTTCGGGTTTTCGACCTATCAGGATGATTATTTTTTCTGTTTTATGTCTCCTGGACCGCCCTTTCAGGTTTTCAGTCCACCGAGACGCTCATTTTTGCCTAAGCCGCCCTTTCGGGTTTTCGACTTACCGAGCTGTTCTTTTAATTTTTAGACAAAGTATTTCTTGACTGCATCGACGTTCACAGGACGGGGAAGCTCATCACCATCCATAGTCGTAAGAGTCATTGCACCACCAGAGAACGCTCTCTTGACGACATATGGGCCTTCATAGTTAGGCGTTCATTTGCCCCTGGAGTCCAGTTGAAAGGATAAAATCTTTTTGAGCACAAGGTCTCCTTCTCGAAATTCACGGGGACGAACCTTCTTGTCAAAGGTTTGTTTCATCCTCCTTTGATATAGATGTCCATGACACAGGGCAGTCATGCATTTTTCCTCAATCAAGTTCAGCTGATCATACCTACTTTGGCACCATTCAGCCTCAGACAACTTGGCCTCCATCAAAACTCTCATCGACGGGATCTCGACTTCTACAGGGAGCACTGCTTCCATGCCGTAAACTAAGGAGAAAGGGGTTGCCCCTGTTGAAGTGTGCACTGAAGTACGGTACCCATGCAGAGCGAATGGTAACATCTCATGTCAGTCTTTGTAAGTGACCACCATTTTCTGGACAATCTTCTTGATGTTTTTATTTGCCGCTTCGACAGCACCATTCATCTGGGGTCTGTAAGGAGAGGAGTTATGATGTTCAATCTTGAAATCATTACACAACTCTTTCATCATTTTGTTGTTCAGATTCGTCCCATTGTCTGTAATGATCCTGCTAGGGACACCGTAGCGGCAGATGATCTGATTCTTGATGAACCGGACTACTACTTGCTTGGTCACGTTGACATAAGATGCTGCTTCGACCCATTTGGTGAAGTAATCAATGGCCACTAGAATGAAACGATGTCCGTTTGAAGCCTTTGGTTCGATCTTTCCAATCATATCGATGCCCCACATAGAGAAAGGCCACGGAGAAGAAAGAACATTGAGCGTAGTTGGAGGCACATGAATTTTGTCAGCATAGATCTGACATTTATGACTTTTCCTGGCATGCTTGTAACAATCTGTTTCCATTGTCATCCAGTAATAACCTGTTCTCAACAATTTTTTAGCCATGGCGTGCCCATTGGAGTGAGTTCCGAAGGATCCTTCTTGTATCTCATGCATCAATATCTCTGCCTCATGCTTGTCCACACATCTGAGCAAAATTGTGTCAAAGTTCCTTTTGTACAATACATCTCCGTTCAGGAAGAAACTACCGGACAATCTTCTTAAGATCTTCTTGTCTTTGTTGGAAGTTCCGGGTGGATACTCTTGACTTTGAAGGAGTGCTTTATATCATAAAACCACGGTTTGTCATCAACAACTTCTTCAGTCGCAAACACATGAGCGGGCCCGGTCGAGACACCTGATACTGATCAAAGGTACATCATTCCGATGATTTACTTTGTACATGGAGGATAAGGTAGCTAGAGCATCTGCCATCTGGTTCTTATCGCGAGGGATGTGGTGTAGCTCAACCTTGTTGAAGAAAGTCAGTAATCGTCTTGCATAGTCTTTGTAAGGAATCAAGCCGGGGTGGCAGGTTTCCCATTCTCCTTTGATTTGATTGATCACGAGAGCCGAATCCCCATATATGTCGAGATTCTTAATCCTTAGATCAATAGCCTCTTCAATACCCATGATGCACGCTTCATACTCAGCAATGTTGTTTGTACAATCAAATAGCAGCCTGGCAGAAAAAAAGATGTGAGTGCCTTTAGGAGTGATGATGATTGCCCCAATTCTGTTGCCATAGACATTAACGGCCCCATCGAATATCAAACCCCATCTGGATTCAGGATCTGGACCTTCTTCAGGTAATGAATTGTCGCAATCCTTCATCTTCAAATACATGATCTCCTCGTCAGGGAAATCGAATTTAATAGGCTGATAGTCTTCAACTGGTTGGTGAGACAAATGATCAGCAAGGATACTGCCTTTGATTGCTTTTTGTGTGCGGTATTCGATGTCATATTCAGACAGTAACATTTGCCACCGGGCAATTCTTCCTGTCAAAGCAGGCTTCTCAAAGATGTACTTGATCGGATCCATTTTAGATATCAACCAAGTGGTGTGATTAACCATATAATGACGGAGGCGTTTGGCGGCCCAAGCTAGAGCACAACAAGTCTTCTCAAGCATGGAATACCGAGACTCACAATCTGTAAACTTTTTGCTCAATTAATAAATTGCATGCTCCTTTCTTCCGGTCTCATCTTGTTGTCCGAGCACACAACCCATAGAATCTTCTAGCTCGGTCAGATACATGATTAGAGGTCTTCCTTCAACTGGAGGGATAAGAATTGGAGGTTCTAGCAAATACTCTTTGATGATGTCGAAGGCTCTCTGGCAATCTTCCGTCCAAACAATCCCTTGATCTTTACGGAGCAATTTGAATATTGGCCCACATGTGGCAGTCATGTGAGATATGAATCTGGAGATGTAGTTCAGACGCCCAAGAAATCCTCTCACTTGCTTCTCAGTTTGTGGAGCAGGCATTTCCCTGATAGCTCTGACCTTATCGGGGTCTACTTCGATACCCTTCTGACTAACAATGAACCCCAAGAGTTTTCCAGATCTAACCCCAAATGTACATTTGTTGGGATTCAGACGGAGTTGATATTTTCTCAGCCGCTGAAACATCTTTAGTAAATACTCAGCATGTTCTTCTTCAGTGCCTGACTTGACAATCATATCATCTACATACACTTCTATCTCTTTGTGCATCATGTCATGGAAAAGAGTGGTCATGCCCCTCTGATAAGTAGCGCCTGCATTTATCAAACCAAATGACATTACTTTGTAGCAGAATGTGCCCTAAGGCGTGATGAAAGACGTCTTCTCTCTGTCTTCAGGTGCCATCTTGATCTGATTGTATCCGGAGAAACCGTCCTTGGACTTAGCAGTACTATCAACCAATACATCGATGTGAGGTAAAGGGAAATCATCCTTCGGACTAGCCTTATTCAGATCTCGGTAGTCGACACACATTCTGACCTTACCATCTTTCTTCGGGACTGGAACTATGTTGGCTAACCAATGAGGATACTCAGATGTAACAAGGAAGCCTGCGTCAATTTACTTTTGCACTTCTTCTTTGATCTTGAGAGCGATGTCCGGGCGAGTTCTTCTCAACTTCTGCTTGATTGGGGGGCATTCGGGTTTCAGAGACAAACGGTGCTCCACAATGCGGGGATCTAAACCTGGCATATCCTGGTATGACCATGCGAACACATCAGCATATTCTCTGAGCAGTTCTATCACTCTCTGTTTGACAGTCGCTTCAAGCAATTACCCGATCTTGATTTCTTTTTTAACTTCTTCAGACCCCAAGTTGATCACCTCCACTGCTTCTTCATGAGGCTGAATGGCTTTCTTCCCATGTTCTAGTAACCGGGAGATCTCATCGGGAATCTCTTCATCCTCCTCCTCTTCAGCTTCGTAGACAGGGAATTCAAAGTTGGGAGAGAGCATAGGGTTACCGTGTTCAACGGGTTTATCGATATCAGGTTTGCATGTATGATTCATGACTGATTTTAGAAAATGAGTTGATGCAGATATTTGAATGAAAAAAAAAAGAATTTTTGGTTTTTTGTGTTTTCATTTTCCAGAAAAAAGAAAAAATAAAGACATAGTCGGGGACAAAACGACTTTTTTATTGATGACGGAAATACATGAAGCAAAAAAGCCCTACACAAGTTCACTTTCATCTCGGGCGGAACGAAAGGATTTTTTTTTTGAAAAAAGAAAACAACAAAATGTTACTTGGACAAATGAGTAGTGGAAGGAACGTCAACAGCGACCCAATTGCGGCCAACCCCTCCTTGTGTTTGCACGACCAGATCCATTTTCTTTTTTCTATTTGCAAGAGTGTTGTAAGTGCGTGTCGGTTTTGGATGAGGATGTCGGGCCACTTTTGAGACGGTTTGACCTTTGCAAAAGACGATTTTGTGAGACTCAGACTTGGAAACCATGAATGCAAAATGATGCCTGATATGTGTATGCAAAAACAAACAATTTTTTTTTTAATTTTATTGAAGTAATTGCAGTCATCATAGTTGAACATTCATTTGAGCATTAAAACATTACAAAACAGTTCCTTTTTTAGAAACAAAGCCAAGGGACCAATTCAAAAGTCCTTTAGTGGAAGCTAAATTTTAACAGAAAAATCTAAAGACTCCTAGCTTCCTTAAATTCAACAAATCAGGGCTCTTGAAGGTGTACTTCCTAGTGCTCCTTATTGCAAAGTCCATATCTATGATGTTCACAAAAAAAACTTGTTTAAGTCCTTCGGTAATTGGATGAAAAAAATGTTTATGAATGAATGCATGTATGCATGGTTATGCTAAAGAACAGAGAAAACATGGTGAGGTTAAGTCCATAATGTTGGAGTCAAGGGTAAACACACCATTTGGTAAGGACTATGGTTTCACATGTACCTGTATCACAGGTTCTACCAAGTTCCCAAAGTCATTGACTACTTCCGAATATTGTCGGATTACGGGATTACTCCCGGTCCAACGACGTTCGTAGGAAAGTCTCATTTGAGTGTAGTATCACGTATCAACCAATTCAAGACTACTCTTGATTAGCCACCGCACTACGTCCTAAAAAGCCAAGATGGGTTAAAGGTAACTCTAAAGGTCCTCAACTTCATAGGTCACTTAAAAATAATAATGCCAAACACGACTACTCATGTCGACATGGTGTTACCTTTAAGAGACCTCCATTGAGTGAGGTTATATCACATGTACCAAAACCCAAGACTACTCCTGGTATGACACTTTGATTATACCACCATCCTATCTTATGATTTCCCTCAAGTCCTGGTGTAGGACTTATCTCACCACTCACGTAAAAGGAAAAAAAACACGTACACACGTATTTACATTCTTATTATTATTTTAAGCAAGTTATAACACAAAATAATTAAATAAATTCAAGTTAGGCTCAACCCTCTTAGGGAAATCCCCAGTGAAGTCGTCATTTCTGTCACAGTGATTTTTGGAGATCAAGCTATTGATTAGCATTGATTCACTAATTTTATTTCATGACTGAACTTTTAATTTTTCAAAAGAAAATGGAAAAAAGTTCTAAATTACCACATTTTTTAAAGATTTAGGGTTCGGGGGTTAGTTACGTTTAGGGAAGGTGTTAGCACCCTAAACGTTTGTAGTATTCTACGAGAACCTCTTGATTTTATTTATTTATTTTTTGCTATGACTTGCTTATATAAAAAAAGAAAGAATTAGAGTAATGAGAAAAAAAAGTTGTTTTTTTATTTTTTATGATTTGAAAGGACTAGGTCCTTTGCCTACGTACCCGTGAGGGATCAAAATCTCGTAGTTCGGGATAAAAATGCCGATTGATTTGTTTTTGTATTTTTTATTAGTTTTGAAAAGGTTTTAAAGATAAAATAAGGCAAAATGGCAAAAATAAGATTTGTTTGTATTTTTTTATTTTTTGAAAATGATTTAAATGTTATTAAAATGGATTAATGGCTATTTAAGAAAATAAAAGAGGAAAAAAAAAGGGCACTTGATTGAAAATCAAGGTTTGTTTAAGAAAAGATTTTTTTGACTTTTTTTTATTATTTGCATGTTTTTGTTTCTTTTGATAATAAATAACTAAGACCTAAAACATAACAAAAAGCTAAACGCGAGGAACTTCCGTGGTGACGTTGGATCACTACGAAACCCTTTGGAAATTAAACTAACCTAATATTTTTGTTTTTTTTGTAAAGCGACGTAAATAAATAAAATAAAAGACACATGCATGATTCTTCTCATTTATAATTTATATTGGTCCTAAATACATTCTAAAACTATGCAATAAAAAAAAACAAATGACGAACAAGAACTATAATGACGATTAAAGATAAAAATGCATGAGATGATGTGAGATGTAAATAAATAAGATGCTAAAAATAAAAGAACAATAAAAAAGAAATAATAAAAATGCAAAGAAAAATAAAAGAAATGATAGGGAGGTGCAAAAAATAAAAATGGGGGTGCGGGTAGATTCAATCTGGAGATAGGCTATATATAGCCTTTTTGCAAGGAAAATGCTCATTTTCTTATGCCCTCTCTCTCTCTCTCTCTAACCGCGGTTCTCTCTCTTCCTCTTCATTCTCTCTCAAAAAAGACCGGTGGCCGGAAAGTACTTCCGGCGCGGTGGCCGGCCGGCCTAGACGGCGGCGCCACCCTCGCGCGGAGTTTTAAAACTCCGCCGTTTTACAAAAAAAAACAGTCTTTCCTACTCCTCTTCTTACCCTCTTTCTAAATCCGGTTTCAGGTTTTTAAAACTCTTTAGAAAAGACTCTAGATCTAAATCTTTTTTGAAAAAAAATCACTACCTCTTCTTCTTCTTGGTTCAGTTTCTGGTTTATGATTTCGGTTGTGGTTCGGACTTTGGGTATTTCTGTTTCGGATTTGAGGTTTCTGTGATGCCTTGGCTTGGATTCGGTTTTGGATTCAGGGCTTGTGGTTTGAATTTGGTTTTGGCCGAATCGTTTTTTGGGTTTGTGAGATTGATGGGATTTTCAAAATCGTGGTTGTGGTTACTTTGATGGGAGGAATGTGAGTTTGTTGCGATTTTGTGGTGGATTGTTGCCGTATGGCTTTGTGTTGTTGTTGATGGTTGTTTTGTGGCTTTGTGTTCTGTTACTAGTTGTTTTGCGGCTTTGTGTTCTGTCACTGGTTGTTTTGTGGCTTTGTGTGACCGTGGGTGGTATTGTGAATCAGGGTTTTCTCTGATTGCTGATTGAATTTTGGATTTTTTCTTCGGTCCCTGATGTTCTCTTTGCCAGTGTCCTAAATACACTAGTTTGCCATCAATGACCATAAAGATCAATGACTGGCAGTTTAAGTGACAATCAAAACAAATTAACTCTCTAAACAAAGTTTCCTCCACAAAGGTCAGAGGCTGTAAAAATTTAAAAAAGGTAACTAAAAAAAATAAAATAAAAATGCTAAATAAAATAACAATAAAAACATTTAAAAGAATAAAGATAAAAATAAAAATAATAATAAAAAACCAAAACCTGAACAAAACCAAAAGAAATGAGGTATTTTAAAATACCTCTCTGCCGAAATTTCGTCTGAGACGACGAAAAATTCCGAACCAAAAGATGAGTAAAAAAGAAATTTTAGGTCAAAAATTGGGGTATGACAAAGAGGCTACTTAATGCAATCCCATAATAGGATCATATGCAAACAGAATCAGATACTAATAAATACAAAATATATTTACAATCAACACAGTTCAGGCTATTTTCTTCTTCTTGCACAAAAGAATAGTATTTTGTATCATTTGGGAGAATCCAAGTTCAAATTATGACTATAACATTAATTACCTCCCGACTGAACTCCGGATTATCAGGGATTATTCCCTTGAGAACTGGAGAGTTAAGAAAAAAAAGTTTTGTATTAGGTTCATCTAGGCTAGAAATTGTTGCTAAAAACAGTAATTGCAGCTGCAACAGCAAATTCTATCTCTTTAGGCACATTTGTCTTCATTTTCTATTTTCTACTACTGAGACTGTGATCACAGTCTAAAACCTAGGTATTAATTCATTCATGTTCATGTTAAAAAAAGGTATATGTTTCATGTCCTAGGATAGGATTTGACACATGCATATCATATGAGATAACTAATAGAGAACATGAACATTGATCTTTAAGATTCATGACATTCACAAGGTTGTTTTGTTCATCATCCAAGACACATGGGAAAAAAATTAACCATTCATATCAGCTGTAAGGCCTATTAAGATTGGTTTATTTGAGCTTATCTATTAGCATAAACATTTGTGAGACTGTTTTTGTTGCAAGAATTCATGACTATGCTTTTCAAATGTATTGAAAAAGATTTTATTTTACAGGTTAGAGTTTGTGGGACGACAGCATATGTAGCACAAACATCATGGATTCAGAATGCAACCATCAAAGAAAACATATTGTTTGGTTTACCATTGAACATGGAAAAGTACAAGGAAGCTCTAAGAGTGTGCTGCCTTGAAAAGGATCTTGAAATGATGGAAGATGGTGACGAAACCGAGATTGGAGAGCGCGGTATTAACCTCAGTGGCGGCCAGAAACAACGCATACAACTTGCTAGAGCTGTATATCAAGACAGTGACATCTATCTCCTTGATGATGTATTCAGTGCTGTTGATGCTCAAACAGGATCATTTATTTTTAAGGTAAGCACAAAGTTACAACTTACAAGAAGTGCTAAATAGCTTAATTTTCTAGTTTTAGTGATATAATAATGTTTCTCATATTAAAAACATTATATTATATCAATCAAAATGATAATGTCTGTTTTTTTCTAATGCAGTCACGAATGAAGTTCCTGATTCTCTATTTTTGTTGCAGGAATGTATCATGGGAACTCTCAAAGATAAGGCAGTTTTACTTGTAACACACCAAGTTGATTTCTTGCATAATGTTGACTCTATAATGGTATGTATATGCTCACAAGTCCCTAAAATGTTTGATTTTTTATGTAAATGACGGTTCAATTCAGTTTCTCCGAAGTTATCTTACCAATAGTGAGTGACAATACTCATGATGTAGTCGGTGTTAATCAAAGGTGGTATACATGTATTTTATAATCCTTTCACCAAATAAGGGGGAAAAACAAATAGATTAATTTTTATACACTTTTAGCGTAAAATATTTACACCGTTAATCAATCACACTCATCGGGGGGGAAAAACATATAGATTAATTTTTATACACTTTCAGCGTAAATTTTTTACACTGTTAATCTATCACACTCATCATTTTTTTACTTTTAAGGTAGATATGATTAAAGACAAATATTTTTACTAATTCAATGATTAGCATTCATTGACGGTGTAAAAAAATATTGACGTTGTACATATCAATTAAATCCAAACATACATATACATGTTTTATTCCCATTTCCCTTTAAGATTTTGCTCCTCTAAATTAAACAGTTCATTTAAAAAAAGGGTAAACTCAGCAATCTTAAGTCTCAATTGTTGATGAGAAAATCAACTATTGGTATTATGAACACATACATAACAAATCATAAATGTGTTGGAGTATCAACATTTAGATTTGTCATCAACAAATGATATTACTTACTTTACTTTAGAGGAGCCAAATCCATGCACTTATACATGTTATTATAACTTTTTTTTCTTAGATTTGGCAAAATTTCCTTGTCCAAGAACTGATAACTTGTTTGCAATATATAACCTTAAACATTAAAGTTCTTTCAAGTTCAAATGAGAAACTTGGCTTGTTTTGATACCAATTTCAAAGGTGATGCGAGAAGGGAGAGTAGTGCAAAGTGGAAAGTATGATGAACTTCTCAAAGCAGGCCTAGATTTTGGTGCACTTGTAGCTGCTCATGAATCCTCAATGGAAATAGCAGAAACAAGTGATAAAACTAGTGATGATTCTGCTCAATCTCCAAAACTCGCCCGCGTCGTTACGAAAGAAAAAGAAAGCAGAGAAAAACAGTCTTCTCAAATTCAATCTAAGTCTGATAAAACTGCAGCAAAGCTCGTTGAAGATGAGGAAAGAGAAATTGGACGAGTGAATCTTGAAGTATACAAACATTATTTCACAGAAGCATTTGGATGGTGGGGAGTAGCATTAATGGTAGCAATATCAGTGGTTTGGATGCTGTCATATATGGTTGGTGATTATTGGCTAGCAATTGCTACTGCAGATGATTCTGCCATTTCTTCTTTCATATTCATTACTGTCTATGGTGTTATAGTTGTTGTGTCATGTATAGTGGTTATGGTAAGAGCTTTCTTTTTTACATATTGGGGTTTAAAGACATCTCAAAGCTTCTTCATTGGAATGCTTCAAAGTATCCTTCATGCACCAATGTCATTCTTTGATACTACTCCTTCTGGTAGAATTTTGAGTCGTGTGAGTTTCATTCAATTTCTGCTCTAGTAAACTAGCCTATTCGTTGAATGAGAAATGATATTTTGATGCATAAATTTGACAACAGAAATCGACAACTATTTGGTTAATTACGTTCAATAGATGATTAATGAATATAACAAAGTGTTGCAACCTATTAATCATCAACATAGCGTACATATCTGAATGGGGTTAACCAAGATTTTCAGGCGTTTAAAATATATACGATATTTATTATAACTATCCAAATTCTGTTCAAGTTCAAATTATTGAGGTTTTTCAATATACATGATATGTGTAAGCCACAATTTGTGTTCAAATATAACTTAAATTTTTTGGTTAACTGTGTTTTGTGGATGAATAATGAGTTGCAACAACTTGTAATATTAATTAACCACACATTTGAATGATAACCATTGTCGAATTTTGTTGTCCCGTTTTATGTCAAAATAACACATCTCTTCTTTAAATAGTCGTCTTTGGACTTGCTAACTCTACTTATGTTATGAATTGTTTAGGTATCTACCGATATACTTTCCCTGGATATACAAATTCCAATCTATGTAAACTTAGTGACGACAACATTAGTAGGATTATTCACTATCCTCATTGTCACGTGCCAGAATTCTTGGGAGACCGTCTTCCTATTAATTCCACTGTTTTGGCTCAGCAACTGGTATCGGGTATGATATACTTACTCCTATTTAAGTTTTCAGCAGCCAAAGAGAGTTTATGGAATAAGCTAAAAACAACTTATAGACATGTCAAAGTTGATTCACAAGATCCCCTAAACAGTATCACAAGTGCTTATTTTGGTGAATTTTGACACTTATTGTTGTGGTTTGCAGAAATATTATCTTGCAACTTCTAGGGAGTTGACTCGACTTGATTCAATCACAAAAGCTCCAGTGATTCATCACTTTTCAGAGACCATTTCTGGTGTTATGACAATCCGTAGCTCAAGAAAGCAGAATGCATTTTCTCAAGAAAATGTTGACAGGGTGAATGCAAGTCTAAGAATGGATTTTCATAACAATGGTGCAAATGAATGGCTTGGTTTTCGCTTGGACTATATGGGAGTGACTTTCCTCTGCATTGCCACCCTTTTTATGATCTTTTTGCCAAGTGCTATTGCTAGGCCAGGTATAATCCCTTCAGCATATTTTCATTTAACAAGTATCAAGAACAATCACTATTCTATAAAGTTTTTAAATCCCTGTCACAGCAAAGGTCGCTGCCGCGGTCCTTTTGTTGCGAAACACAGTCAAATGCGGCTGATGTGACCTTGATCGCGAGTGCAGTCAGAGAGATATCAAAAATCTTAACGTTGTGGCTAAGAGATCACAGTCTCAGACTTTTTATAAAAACCCTATTTCGATCATTTTAGTCAAGAACTAAGGTTATGTTTGGATATACGGGTCTATTAAGTGCTTAGAGTATAAATGCTTATGTATAAACTATTTCTATAGTGAACATCAAATAAAGTAAAAGTTTTTTTCATATAAGTTATAAGTATTTTTCACAAACTATCTTTGAGAGCTTATAGAAATAAGCTGAAAACAATGTATGGATATGTCATAAATTGTTTCCATAAACTCTTCCAAACAGTCTCACAAGTACTTATGTTAGTAGCTAAACTCAAATAAGTCAATCTAAACAGGTCCTAGATAATCAACTTTGTAGTATATAATCATCTATTTATTAACTTGATCTCATTATACTAGTTTTCTAGAAGGAGTATTTTAGCAAGTCTTAACTAAAAAATGGTTAAATTCACATCTTGCTAAAATACTCCTAAATAATAAGTGGGCGTAAATTAACAGCTCCTACTGACGTTTGTTAGAATACACCCACTCTTTTTTAGGAGTATCTTAGCAAGTGATAACTAAAAATTTGTAAAATACACTCATGTTGCTAAAATACTCTTTACTAAATCTAGCGGGTGTGTTCTAGCAAATCCCATACTTTTAATATTTAGGTAAATATAAAAGATGTCCTACTGATAAAGAATTGCTCCACTTGGATATAATTTTGCAGAATATGTTGGTATGTCTTTATCCTATGGCCTGGCTCTGAGTGGTCTCTTGTCGATTACCATATCTATGACTTGCAATGTTGAGAACAAAATGGTTTCAGTTGAGAGGATAAAACAGTTTACTAACCTTCCAGCAGAAGCTCCATGGAAAATTGCTGACAAGTCTCCTCCTCAGAATTGGCCTAGTCATGGCACTATAGAGTTACATAATTTACAGGTATATACTCTTTGCAAGATAGTCAATTTAAATATGTGGTGAGAACTGATAACCTGCATAAATAAACCAAAATTAGTGTATACCATTTGGGAAAAGAAACATGGGTTGGTTACTTAGGTTTTGAATATTTTGCATACTCTTGGATATGTTTAGTTCAGAATTGAGGATACTGTTGATGTAGGAGGGTTTTTATAGTATTTTTAATATTTCAGTTTGTTATTTTATTTGTTTTATTTTAGTTTGTTATTTTTTGTTTTATTTCAGTTTGTTATTTTTTCGGCCCATTAGGGGTTTGTTATTTCCCTATTTAAGCTTAACAGTTGTAGCCTAAGAGGCAACTTTTATTCAATCAATAATATTTTAGAGAGTTTTTCTCAATTTCTGGTGGATTCCAGAACCCTATTTTCACAAGTTTGTCGCTTGCAAACTTGTTTCTTTCAACCTAGGTTTAGCGCTTGCTAGCCTACGCTTTCGACTGCGTCAGTTGGCATCAGAGCAGGTTTTCCCTGTTCTTTCGTGAACGTGATTCGACCATGGGAGATCAAGCTGTTACGAAGGCGGACATTGACGCTTTGGCCGCGACGGTCAAGGCGTTAACAGATCAGATGGCAGTGTTGACAACTAGAGTCGATGGCATCGCCAACAACAACAACAACAGAAACAATCAGAACAATCGGAGAGGAGAACCGATTAGGGTTCCACATGGTGGAAACAATCACACTGTTGATGATTTGAGTTCTGAAGTCGAAGAAGTTCTCCTTTCAACCACCGCCACTGCTCCAACCGCCGGCGGCGATTCCACCACCTCGCCTCCTCCGAGACATATTGAGGATTCAAGTTTTTCAGAGGTGGAGGATATTGCTATCAATCGAGACACTGATGGATTGAAAACAACCATAGTGGAAGGAGATGTGGTGGGAGGGACATGTGTGAACAGAGGTTGTGTTCCTTCAAAAGCTCTTTTGGTTGTTAGCAGTCGTATGCGGGAACTAAAGAGTGATCATCACTTGAAGTCCTTGGGTTTACAAGTTTCTTCTTCCGGGTATGACAGACGAGGAGTTGCTGATCATGCTAATAATCTTGCTTCCAAAACCCGTAGTAATTTGACAAACTCCCTAAAAGCGATAGGAGTAGACATACTTACTGGTTTTGGTACTATATTGGGTCCTCAAATTGGCTCTTCAAACAACGTAGTAACTGCAAAAGATATCATCATTGCCACTGGTTCTGTTCCTTTCATTCCTATGGTTGTTGAAGTTGATGGGAAGACTATGATTACTAGTGGCCATGCACTCAAACTGGAATCTGTTCCTGATTGGATAGCAATTGTGGGGAGTGGGTATATTGGCCTTGAATTCAGTTCAAATCCTAACCTATCTTGGGTAATGAACAACAACAAACCAACACCTTCTTCTTTGCATTTCACTCAATGGGATCCTGGTGGCCATTTGGATTTGAATATGTCTACAATAGTGACGTCTTTATTAGAATGAGAACTTGGGGTCGAGTTCTATAGAAGTGGAGGAGTCTGATGTAGGAGGGTTTTTATAGTATTTTTAATATTTCAGTTTGTTATTTTATTTGTTTTATTTTAGTTTGTTATTTTTTGTTTTATTTCAGTTTGTTATTTTTTTGGCCCATTAGGGGTTTGTTATTTCCCTATTTAAGCTTAACAGTTGTAGCCTAAGAGGTAACTTTTATTCAATCAATAATATTTTAGAGAGTTTTTCTCAATTTCTGGTGGGTTACGGAACCCTATTTTCACAAGTTTGTCGCTTGCAAACTTGTTTCTTTCAACCTAGGTTTAGCGCTTGCTAGCCTACGCTTCCGACTGCGTCATTTGGTATCAGAGCCTGCTTTTCTCCTGTTCTTTTCCTAACGTGATCAGCCATGGGAGATCAAGCTGTTATGAAGGCGGACTTTGACGCTTTGGCCGCGACGGTTAAGGCGTTAACAAATCAGATGGCGGTGTTGACAACTAGAGTCGATGGCATCACCAACAACAACAACAAAAACAATCCGAACAGGAGAGGTGGACCAATTAGGGTTCCACGTGGTAGAACTAATCAAATTATTGACAATTTGAGTTCTGAAGTCGAAGAAATATCGATGACGGAACCGGCAGAACAACTTTTTGAGAAAGCTTTGGCTGCTGTTGTCGCTGAAAAACTATCAGGGGAGGCACCAATTGAGTTAAAAAAAGAAAATAGTACAGCTGAATTGGAAAAGCCTCAAGTGGAAGAAACCTCTGTGGCGGAACCGGTGGAACAACTTCCTGTGGAAGCTTTGAATGTTGTTGTTGTCGCTGAAAAACCCAAAGAGGAAGCACTAGTTGAATCGGAAAAAGAAAATGGTACAGCTGATGGCAGTTATAAGCAGGAGAAATCAGGCGCTGAGGAAAGCGAAGGAGCTGAGAAGGTGAGTCTCAATGTTGAAGATATTATTCATGGTAAGAATGAAATTCCAGCAAGTGATGGAAAAACAAACAATTCAAGGTGAGGAAAAATTCCAATCCCTCCCACCTAACATAATCAGTGTATCCGCGCAATCAGTACGTCTAAGCTTCAATGGTCTCAGATGTTTCGATCCCGGTGGGTCGTTATCATCATTGTTTTCGCACGTTTCGATTTCGTTTACGTGCCCACCAAAAGTCTCACGGTCAGGTTTGGCACTTCAAATAATTGGAATGTATCCGAAGCTTGTGAATGTTGTAAACCATGAAACATATCAGATAGATGAAAATTATGTGTGCTCAATGTGTGAGAACAGAAGGCCAAAATTTGAATCGATGAAAGAATTCACATATGGGGAGCTGCATGAAGCAACACATGGTTTTTCGCTAAAGAACTATTTGTCAGAAGGTGGATTCGGTTCTGTTTATTGGGGAAAGATGCAAGGACTCAAGATCGCTGTTAAGAAACATAAATTTGCAAGCCTTCAAGGAGAGAAGGAATTCAAATCTGAAGTTAATGCACTCAACAAAGCAATACATGATAATGTGGTCATGCTGCTAGGATCTTGTTCGGAGGGAAACAACAGATTTCTTGTATATGAATTTATTTGCAATGGCTCACTTGATCAACATTTATTGGAACACTCTAGGAAACCTCTTAATTGGCCAGCCAGGATCAAAGTGGCAATTGGGGCTGCAAAAGGCTTGTTGTATTTGCATGAGAATAACATAATACACAGAGATATGAAACCAAGTAACATCCTTGTTACACATGATTATGAAGTAATGGCTAGGCCACTACTGAAGGAAAGGAACTATCCAAATCTAATTGATGAAAGGATGATGGATACCTATGATTGTCATCAACTTTTTTGGATGATTCGTTCAGCAGAAAAATGTCTCACAAGGGATCCTCGAAAGCGATTATCAATGGATAAAATGGTTAGTGCATTAACTCATATAGTAGAAGGCAGCACATGCAGCATAGTACTAAGGGACTGCTCCCCAGCACGGTCAGATGATATAATTGAAAACCAACATCCTGAGCACCTACTCATTCAGCAATCTAATGACAACATGAATGCTAGAGGAACCTCAAAGGCGAAGGCCAGCTAAAAGGAAAAAAGGAAAACCAATACAAATGGACTTCGAGCAAACCATGATCCCTAGTCCAAACTATGATTTGGCAGCACTTAAATATTGGGGAACAACTACTACAACAAATTTTCCAATTAGCCATTATGAAAAAGAAGTGGAAGAAATGAAGCACATAACTTCTTCTTTTCATTTCATCCAATGGAATTTAGGAGGGTGGTCTTTTGTTCATTAGAGGATTCAAAATGCATGTGAAACTCTTTATTAGAATGAGAACTCGGGGTCGAGTTCTTCAGAAGTGGAGGAGTCTGATGTAGGAGGGTTTTCATAGCATTTTTAATATTTCAGTTTGTTATTTGTTTGTTTTATTTCAGTTTGTTAATTTTTTGTTTTATTTCAATTTGTTATTTTTAGGCCCATTAGGGGTTTGTTATTTCCCTATTTAAGCTTAACAGTTGTAGCCTAAGAGGCAACTTTTATTCAATCAATAATATTTTAGAGAGTTTTTCTCAATTTCTGGTGGATTCCGGAACCCTATTTTCACAAGTTTGTTGCTTGCAAACTTGTTTCTTTCAACCTAAGTTTAGCGTTTGCTAGCCTACGCTTCCAACTGCGTCAATTGTGAAGCATTAAATGTTGAAAAATAAAATTTGATGTGGATATGGCAAAAGTAATTTGCATACAATAATATTTTACTCATTGAAATGCGGAGATAGAATACAATGTTTGTGTAACCTTAGGTCCATATACTTTTTAACATGCATAATTTTGGTTATTAAATGGTGTGAGCAGGTTAGGTATAGGGCAAACACTCCTCTAGTTCTTAAGGGAGTCTCTCTAACCATTGAAGGTGGAGAAAAAGTTGGTGTTGTTGGCCGTACAGGAAGTGGAAAATCAACACTCATTCAAGTGTTATTTAGGTTGATTGAGCCTTCAGCTGGAAAAATAATCATTGATGGTATTAACATTTCCAATGTTGGCCTTCATGATTTGAGGTCACGTTTTGGAATTATTCCACAAGAGCCTGTCCTCTTTCAAGGAACAGTAAGAACCAACATTGATCCTCTTGGATTGTATTCAGAAGAAGAAATTTGGAAGGTATATAATACACTGCATATTTGCTTGTTTGTTTTATTTTTAGAACTTCTTAGACATAAGCTGCTTTTATAATTGAAGATGAAATAAGGGCAGAATCTGCATAAGTCTTATTTCAGTTATCATCGAGAGCTAATGAAAATCAACTAAAACTAGTTTATGGACATATTATAAACTATGCAGTGTATTAAAATAAAAGTTCGGCCAATAGTCTCCGACTGCTGGAGAGAGGCTACGGTTCATTTCTACTATTAGTGAAAGATTAGAGTTTACATTATACAACTTGTATTTAAATACTACGGTTCAAATTAGAAAATTACTCCTAAACCACAATGCAAGGAGGTTTCGGCTCCCACACACCTGTGTCCCAACCCAACAAACCTTTGGACTTGCCCAATGGGAGGTCTATCTCGCTTCGCACGATCAACCTTTCTACTTATCAGTAACTAAGACTAAGAGTCATACTCAACACTCTCTCAAATACTTACACAAGTATTTATGTCATAAGATAAGTTCTTTTAAACATCTCTATAGTAACCAATAAAGAGGACAACAAAGCCCTAGCTGAAATTATTTTAATATGGTTTAATATTTTTATTGATTGTCAATAGTTAATATATATACTAGGACCCAGAGTCCCTACAGTGAGGGGATCTTGCAACCAATACATTGAAGACAATTTGATTGAAATTGGAGGGTCTAGTTTTACCTTCTCATATCTAATAACTTAATGTTTATATTTGTTGCTGCAGAGTCTTGAGCGGTGCCAATTGAAAGAAGCTGTGGCTGCAAAGCCTGAGAAACTCGACGCTTTAGGTGATCAAATAAACTCTTCTCATAAATATCATATTTTCATTGTTTTTTATAGTCAAATGTTAGTGGTTAATTTGTCAGTAGCAGCAGGGATCGAATGTTGAACCTTCAGATTTTTTTTTTTAAGTAGTTTAATCGAATGTGATAAGAAAGTATGAGCTGAAATGTGTTTATTATACTATTTTGTTAGTGGTTGATGGTGGAGACAATTGGAGTGTGGGGCAAAGGCAACTTCTATGCTTAGGAAGGATCATGTTAAAACGCAGCAAAATATTATTCATGGATGAAGCAACAGCATCGGTTGATTCGCAAACAGATGTTGTATTACAGAAGATCATCAGAGAAGACTTTGCAGATCGTACAATCGTTAGCATTGCTCATAGAATACCAACAGTTATGGATTGTGACAGGGTTTTGGTCATAGATGAAGGTATGTTTATGTTATATATCCATATGTGTTGAGAAACTAAAAAAAAATTATGAACAGCCAACACATACCAGAAGACCACAAATTTTAAAAAAAAAAAAAAACAGAAGTTATTGAATGTAATCGCATATGACGGTGTTTTATCGTTGTCATATACAAGACATCCTTCAATTTGAAGTGTCATATTAATAAAAACTATTTAGCATGTAGTTTCTATTATTACCAAAATTTTGACAAAAAAAAACTTAGTGTTTATATCTTTTAATCGTTCAACTATTGTACGAAATAAATATATAGATTTAGATTGGTAGGATAATGAATTATAGGGTATTTGATGTTTTTGGCAGGTTTTGCAAAGGAATATGACAAGCCATCACGTTTGCTTGAAAGGCCTTCACTTTTTGCAGCATTGGTTAAGGAGTATTCTAATAGATCAGCTTAATGATGATTATAGTTGTTTGCCATTCCAATTTTTTTTTCTAGATCATGAAAGTTCTACCATTTCATTAAATCTTTAATTTGAGCAGGATAATATGCGAGAGAAAACTATTATTATTTTATTTGTGTATTGTTCTTGCTTTGCTGCTAGAAGCGGTTTATAGTTAGTTTTTTTACTATCTTTTTTCTATCTTATCAGTTTTTTGGTGCCCTATTTTTTTTTTCCCGAAAATACATTTTGTTCGGATTATGAAATTCGAACAATATTTTGGATTATAGAATTCAAAAGTGCCCAGATTTCAACAAACAGCTTGCAATGATTTCCAGTCTTCGTGGATTCAACAAATTTTAATTATATAAAACAACATAAAAGACAGAGTTTATAATTATATAAAAAAATCATTATATTTATCATTATATCAAAAAATCATTATGTAGTTGTTAATGATATACATTCCAACTAATCCGCCCCAAGATCTATACTACAACCATCAAGGTTAAGACTTTTATCCTTTTCAATCTTGACTTCATCTCCGACCTTCTTATGAGCAGCAAGCCAACAACCTTCTCTTCAGGGTCAAGGTTTTCAACAAGGTACATATCATCATCTCATATTACCTCATAACACGCCGCCCGACTTAGTTCATTATAGGCAATCATCCTACCGACATATCTTTTATCCCATTTTTTTGCATCTTCTCGACAATGTTGTCTCCATAGCATAGAAGTGGAAGGAATTGGACAATCATCCTTCAAATATACCATCATAAAATGGTTGTTATTCACATGTGCTTGACACATCATTCAGCCTCTATGAGAAGGTGCACCACATAGAGGGAAAAAGGTTTCCAATTGCCCTTTCTCGATAGACAGTAGAATCACCACATGCTTGTATTTATGTGCAATGAGGAAACTCATATCCGGCATAATCATCCATGTATTCGGTGGAGCAGGACAAATACTATCACTGATCAGGGCGTGTAAGACATGTTTGAAGCGATTTTTTGACTCAATCATTCGGCGATAACGGTCACTATCTTCACCGTTAAGCTCTTTTAGAAGTTGATTACGGATCATCTGATTATCATCAACAGACGAGTTGCGTAGGCCCGCAACTGTACAGAAACTACAATGACCATCACCAGCTACATCCACCACCTTTTCAATAAATTCATGCATGAACGACGGGATTAAGTCTGTGGGGGAAATTGACTTTGCCCAGACATGGCTTAGGAGGATTAGGAGACATATTACTTTTACGTAAACTTTTCCTAGTTGACCCTGTTGACTTGGTCTGTGAATCTTGTGTATCTGGGTTCTGAGAGTCAACATGCTCCTAGAGTGAAGGTGATCGCTTTGTTGAGGGTACAATACGTTTACCCTTCTTTGGGGGCCCCTTTTGTATTGACCTTTTTTTGGAGGTGGACGCATAGAGGTCGTCTCTGGAAAAAAAAAACAAATTGTCTAAATTGTTCTTTCATATGCACCTTTCTGTTGTAATCAAGATCTTTGACGAGCCTAGATTGTATACGAAACTACTAGTTGGAATGCAGTAGAAAACCAAAGAAAATGCATTATCTTCTGGTTCTGAAAAGTTTCGGAATATATAAGTCAAAACATATATATTTATCTCAGCTTATACAATCTGAAATGCCCCAAACGTAATACCTCCATGCAGGTCTAGTACGTCTGCATGGGGCGTAAAAACTTATTGTTTGGATTATATAAGCCTAAACATATATATTATGTTCGACTTATATAATTTGAAATATCCCAGAACTATAACAGAATGCAAAAAACATAAATTCAACCAAACACAGTTTTAAAAAAGGGATCTGAAGAAAATCTCATTCTGGTAGAAGGGATCCATGTATTAGAGCTTCATTTACATATAGCTGGGATATAGTTGATGCCTAGAATAGATCCCTTCCTAGTTTGAATGAATCTATGTACAGGTTGCAGATACAAATGCAAAATTCAGGAACTAGAGACTTTCCAGTGATCAACCTGGATGCCTACAAGGCCTATGTTCAGTGGCATGTGGACATGCCATATCTGGTGAGGGTCGGAGCAGATGCTCAAGGTGATCATGCTAAAGCTGGAACGTGTGATGATGATGGAACATGATCGGACCAAGGAGATGACTTCATTGAAGTGGATCCAAAAGAGTAAGAGTATTAAAGACCCTATGAATGATTGAATAAAACTGAAAGCACGTCATACCAAGTGACATATTTTTATGATGTTTTCGGTTTATAATTCTCAATCATGTTTAGTCTTTGATATTTACTTATGTTTGTGTTATGTTTTAAATAATTTGATCTTTTACTGTGGTGAGACTGCATCGTATGTGATGTTTAACTTTGTGTTATGTTTGAATTTTATGTTTAATGGTGGTGTAATAACTTTAAGACAACTGGTTTCGTACTATGTTTAACTAAGTCCTTTGTTAAGGGTGCAATATTTGTTTAGTTCTTTGTTTATGTTTATATTTATGGTTGTTTGAATGAATGAATGCGAAAGCTTCAAATTTGTCCAAGGACTCTAAATGAATCAGCAACAAATGCATGACGATGATAACATCTTTGAAAGGATTGTACAAAGCCAAGGTACATGTTTACCGCTTTTCTTGAATGATATTTTGCATGTGAAATTTGCACATTATACAAAATCATTTCATGCATTGTTCCACAATAACATTCTTTGAGCATGAATCACTTAGAACCAAAACAAAATGAGAGGAAGCATTCAATTGTTTTTACTAAATGCCTAGGAGACCGACAATGTTTTGTTTTAACTCTTTCGTTTTATGTTTAATCTTGCGATTATTATGAAATGTATGAAAGCATAGAAAGAATCAAGGCATATTTTTGAACTTGAGTACAACTACTATACCAAGAATAGTCTACCTTGTGAGTGGAGAGTATTTGATAACCCCTTTGAGCCAAAATTGCAGAATTTGCATCACTTCTGTACAGCCAGATTCGCTAGTCAAGTTTTATGTGGCTAACGAAAATGCCTTGTTTTCCAAATTCAGTGCAAAACTGAACAATCAAACAAATTCTGATTTTTCTTGAACAATCAATTAAGATATTGTTTTGTTCATGTTGGGGAGAAAAAAGGAGGCTTGCTTGTATTGCAAGTAATCGGGTGATTTTTCAAATTACTATCTTGACAACAATAAAATGAAAAGAAAAGGATAAGAAAACATTGAAAAATAGTAGAAAAAGAAAAGAATAGAATAAGTTGTCAAGTATAGTTGTATCAAATTATCATAATCACCTAAGGTTTTGAAAAATAAAAAAAGAGATGTGTTTTGTAAATGTATGAAGGCTCCTTTATAATAAGGTCACTTTGATTCAAATGTCCATACAAATGTCAATTCTTTTGTAACCATGCCCCCATTACAACCCTTAAAAGACCTTAGTGATCCATGCTTTAATATTTTCAAAGTAATAAGTGTAATTCTGGCACGCAGTGGGCAGATGTTTTATACGATGTCCAGGACACTTGGAATGTCGTATGCAATGTCCTAAACACTTGATTACAATCATCGTACAATAACAAACAGTAAACAACAACAAATTAAAGTGCAGGAAAGTAAAAACACTAGATGTTTGGTAACACAGTTCGGTGCAACATCACCTACATCTGGAGGCATCCATGCCAAGAAAGGAAATCCACTATAATAGTATTAGTTAAAAGTCCTGTGTGAACAACCTCCGGTTCACTGCCTTTTCACCTAATCACTACCCGTGATATCTCTATCTAAGACTCCCCCTAGATATGAGAACCCTTCTCACTTTATCCTTAATCACACAACCTGTGATTTATCAATGATTAAAAACGGTTAGGAGAGACACTCCTATAAACAATACTTACTCTATGCAAGATGCACTAGAGAAGTTTACAAAACACAAAGTACAACTCAACTAAAACAATCCAACTATATGCATCAAGGTGATACAAAGAGTGGCTCACAAATCATAAGAACAGACTCAAAACCCTAATATGACACTTTTCTCAAATGACGGCTTCGGTGATCTTCACGTGGTCAGAGTCTTTCTTTATATAGCCAGAGAATGCATGGGCTTTGTAGTACCCCAATCTTGTCCTAAGCCTTTTAAAACAAAAATAAAAAAAAATCAAAGAGAGGAAAAAAGTCAAAGTCAACCAAAGTCAACAAAAAAGTCAACATTTCAAAAATGATGACTTCGCACTGCGAAGGTCACTTCGCACTGCGAAGTCTGCGATTTTTCTGCAGATTTTTGGTTTCTTTGATTTAATTCCAGAATTTGTTGCACATCATTTGCATATTTATTTTAATCAGCATTCATGGCTAATTGGGCCAAGCAAAACCAGAATTAAGAGACTTGCCATTAATGCCAAGGTAGGAAGCTTTTTCTTCCAACCTAGCATGTGACAAGCAAGTGGGCTTGCCCTTGGGCAGCTCTTGTCCCTCCCAAGTGACCTGTTAACCACCCCAAGGTTGCCAGCCACCTGCTTGAAAACTTTCTTCCTGCTTGCTCCCCCAAAACCAGTCAAACCCAGCTGGGTTTTTCACTTGAAAAAGCCATGATTGCCTACCCTGTTTTTGCAGCAGCTTTTCACCTCTCACACCAGCCACATATAGCCTTTTGCATCCCCAAATCTCTGCACATCACAGTGCACGTTTTTATTGATCAACCATTGAGATTGCAAGGATCAATCCCCAAGCTTAACCAATTGCAATCCAGCCATGTTCATCATCATTTCTATCCTAAGAACATTGAATTTGTGGCTGAAATCAGTCAAACCTTTAACCCTTGGCACAAGGCAAGGTTGGCTCTATCCATTAGCATTAAATGCAAAGCCAAATAGCCTGAATTTAGCCCACAAATCAGCTAGGTCCTATGGATTTTCATCATTACTTGAGATTGCATTTTGGCCTATAAATAGAGATGCAAGGCAAGAGGAAATGCAGGATGAATTAAGCAGTCAATACAGCATTCAAAGAGCAAATTACACAAAGAAACACTTGCAAACAACCAGCAAAAAACCAATCAAACACAAAGCTTTGCCAAGTTCAAAGTTCATATCCAATATTCAAAAAACCTTTGCAAGAACCTTCAACCAATCCAAATCCATTGCAGCTGGAGCTTTGCTAAGGATTTCTGTAAGTTTCTAAGCCTTTGTCTTGCATTTTAATTGTGCTTGCATAGCAATTTTGGTCCAAAACCCTTTTGTTCTAAAAACCCCTTTTGAATTTTAAAAGAAATCCCAAGGTTTTCAAAACATCAAAACTGGTTTGTCCAGCCCTTTTCATTGCAAAAACTCAAATCTTTTCACTCTCCTAAAAGGTCCTGAGTGTGTTCAGAAGTTGTTTCTGAACAAAAGTTCAGAAACAGCTTCTGAACTCAAAAATTCGCATTGTTCGCAGTGCGAAGTCATGGTCGCAGAGCGACCATGACAGAACTCGGAATCTGAGTTTAGGCTCCCAAATGGCCAATTTTTGAGGTTCTAGCCCAAGAGCTCAGAACCTAGGAGTTTTAAAATTCATTTTATCCAAACCATGTCAAGGATTTTGCATAATATTGGAAAATTCGCAAGTTCGGGTAACACTTTTGTGGATAACTTGCAAAACAAGTTATGTCCATAAACCCTCAAAACAACTTGAACAAACAAGCTATGTTCATCATTTCAATTCAAACTTGAACAATAAACATTGTTTATGATTTTCAAAACCCAAGGGTGAACATACGCCGAATTTGTTCGCTTTTCAAAACCGTTCGCAAAATGAGCCGAACTTGTGCGTTTTCTAACAAAATTGTCAAAACCTCTTCATTTTTTGGGTTTTCAAACCAAATGTTTTGATAAACTTTGGGATTTCTAAAGAAATTTAACCAAAAACTTGAATGAAAAAGGGATGGTGTGACGTATGTCTCTCCATTGCCCCGATTGTACGAATGCGTGACGTATGTCTCGTCGTTCGGACAATCGTCATTCCATTTTCAACGTATCCGACCATACCAAACCAAATCTTGGCCCCTTGTGGTCAATCCGAACCTTTTGGTCCCCCGTGGCCATTAGATTCAATCCCCCGACTCGTTGGAGTCACCCCGGTCAATGATCGATTCAATTGAGTCCATTGCACCTCTTTTGGTCCCAACGCGACCAAATCGAACCCCCTTACCCAACGAACATGTTTTACCTATTCTAAGCGCGATTCGTAAACAAACGCTTAAGTCTCACATGCGCGAGCATACAAGCTATACGCTTAAGTCTCCCATCCGCGAGCATACAAGCTACGTTTAATCGCAAGAATACGGTCAAAGCATCGTCCATTTAAAATTAACCAACATATGTACGTTTTTCTACCCCAAGAACTACGTACGCTTTGAATTCTCCGACTACCGGGAGATACGTAGGAGCAAGATCGACATCTTGTCAAGCGCAATAATAAAAACTTTCTTTTTTCCTTTCGTTTGTTTTCATCTCTTTTCCCCCTTTTTTAGTATATTTTCTTTTGACATAGATAATCATGCGCGCAAAACATTTAAAAACAATTTAAGCTTTAGCCAAATAGAAGGTTCCCGTTGAGTACAACGGACGTGAGGGGTGCTAATACCTTCCCCTTGCATAATCGACTCCCGAACCCGACAATGGTTGCGATGACCAGTCCTTTTCCTCATCGTCAAGGGTTTTATTATCGTTTCCCTTCAAACAAAAAACTTAAGGGTTTATCAACGTTCCCTTTACACAAAAACGTTGGTGGCGACTTCACAAGGCCCTCCGAGCGTTCGCGGACGTCCTCGGAGGATTGCGCGTTTTTTAAACGAGGTGCGCACAGCTGGCGACTTCACTGGGGACCCTTTTCCCACTAGCGAGTCAAGCCTATTCTATTTGGTTTTTAAAGACAATTGTTTTTATTTTCTTTGCGCGCCATGCTTTTATTTTATTTATCCATGTCATATCTATGCTTTGTGTTTATAAATGCTTTATTTTGCTTTATATTCATATCATATATATCAAATGCGGGGGTTACTTGAGCGATGTTACTCCACATTGTTCGGGTTAATGCCGGACGTGTGAGGCTCTCTACCCGGGCTTGAGAAAAAACTAAGTTAGAATGGTGGTTGTGAGCGGAAGCCCGCGTTGACGTATGTCCGTGAGGTAGGATGCCCAACCCCGCTTAGAGGAGATTTTCACGTGGAATTAATTGAAGTCATGTCGACGTATGTCCATAGACAACCCTAATTCCATGTGAGATCTATGACTCTAGGGACCTCTTCTTAGGAAATTTCACCATTTAGAGCCTACACGTGAGGATTGGGGGGAAGTTCCGAACCTTCATAAACCATACCCTTGCATATCATTTGCATTCATGAAAGTAATTTTCGCATCATTTTGCTTTATAGGAATTTAAAAAGAACAACCAAATATTAGCAAAAAGAAATATGGATTCCGGGAATAAAAATACGCTCGCCTTCAAGATTAAAGCTCCTAGGGTGGAAAGTTTGTTAGCTCTAAGTAAAAGGCTCTCTTCGGTCAACAAGAGTATTTTCCAGGCAAGCTATGGGCTAATCCTTGATCTCCTACCCGTGAGAATAGATTCAACGGCCTTAACCACTTTGGCGCAATTCTTCGACCCACCTCTACGGTGCTTCACATTTCAAGACTTCCAACTAGCGCCGACTTTGGAAGAGTTTGAGAAGATTTTGGGTTGTAGCATGAAGGGTCATGAACTCTATCTCGGTCCGGGAAAAGACCCCACGTTAGAGGCCATCGCCGAATCCTTATACCGTGACACCCAAGAAGTAGCATCTAACTTGGAAGTTAGAGGAAACCTTAAGGGATTTTCAAGAAAGTTCTTGGAGGCCAAAGCTCGGGAGATGTTAGTCAACAAAGAGGGAAGAGCATTCAACGTCATCCTAGCCCTCTTAGTCTACGGAATTGTCTTATTCCCCAACAGGGACGATTTCATAGACTTTCCGGCTTTAGAGGTATTCATGACTAAAAATCCGGTTCCCACAATTTTGGCGGATTTTTATCATACCCTCTACTCTAGGCATGAACAAGCAAGGGGACGGAAAATTTCTTGTTGTACTCCTGTGGTACAAATTTGGATGATGTCCCACATGCCAAGAAACCGAGACTTTGTGGAAAACCGGGCCAAGCTCAAATGGTCGCAACGGATGACAACCCTCGCCGAGAAGGACATCCATTGGTTTTCGCCGAATTTAGAGGACCCGAAAATCATCCTCAGTTGCGGGGACTTCCCTAATGTACCCCTCATTGGTACTAAGGGATGTATTAACTACAATCCGGTCCTCTCTCTCCGACAACTAGGTTTTTCAATTGAAGATAAACCCAATGACCTTTTGTTGGAAGCTTTCTTCTTAAGGGAAGGCGATCAAGACCCGGCATTGCTAGAGAAAATCCGGGGAGCATGGAGCCAAGTGCACAAAGGAAGGGTCGGCAAGAGAAACTGTGTCGCCAAACCCCTTTATACTCAATGGGTGAAGGAGAGGGTCAAAGCAATCAAGTTACCCTTTGTGGTCATAAGCCCTCCAAAATCTCCTACTCCTAAACCTATTGCAACCATTCCCAACAAAGAAGTGGAGGAACTCAAAGCTAAAATTCAAGAACTCCAAAACAAAAACGGAGACTTAGAATTGAAGCACCTCCAAGCTTTAGGAGAAATCACTAGGACGAAGAGAGATCGTGATGAAGTGACAAATTCTCTCCTAGTGTGCCAAAAACGGCTAAGAATCTCCGAAGGGAAGAGAGATTGGATAGGAGGCGGCTTGGTTAGTGCGGATGCCAACCTTGTGGCCAAGGACGAAGAGTTGGAAAGAATCTTACATTCTAACCAAGAGCTCAAGAAGTTCGGCGAACTAGCCATCGAAGCTCAACGGAAATGGAGGTTGAAATTTCAAGAGAAAAATCAACAGCTCCAAGAAGTAGTTAAAGACTACAAAGAGCAGCTTCAAGCCGAACGTGTCCAACGGCAAAGACATGAGAGCCTTTCTCATCAAGGGAGGCTAAAGTGCAATCGTCTCGAAGAGGACATCAAGAAATTCGAAGAATACTTCGACAAGATTGAAAGAGCTCACGGGGACCATATTGCACAACTACATGATGAAATTAGAAGTGCAAGAGTCAAGCTAGACCAGCGCAAGGAAGTGATTGAGTGTGTATGGCAAGACGCCACTCGATTAAGTGAGGATTTCACTAAATTGGTTGCATTCTCGAACTTGGTAATCACCCAACTTCCAAAGAGGCTAGCGGAGGCTGAGATGGTCATACCCTACTTTGTCATCCCTATGGAGATCCAGAAGTTTATGAAGTTCTGCAAGGACACCATAGATTTCTATAGGGAGGAGATGAGCAAAGCCGAGAAGCGAGCGGCCATTTGATTTGTAATAGCATTAGTTACACTTTGTAAACAAATGTTATCTAATCAAATATATTTTGAAGCATAATCAATTTCCCGGTCTTTAATATTTCAAATTGCTAATATTAATTGTGCACCTTTAAATTCCTCCATAAAGCAAAAAAAAAAAAACGCATATTTTGCATACTCATCGCATACATACATCCACATGCACCTTCATGCATTTTTTTTCAAAAAAAAAAAAGTCATTCATTTCCCTAAAAACAGTTCAAAGCAATCATAGCCCGAAAACCCCGAAAGCCCTCGGTCCAAGAACCAGATCTCCAACACTCGTACGGAACATGAGCTAACAAACAAAGGATCATGGACAATTTGGAACAAACTCAAGCGGCTTTGAGAGATGAGGTTGATGGAATGAAGGGGAAGATGGATCAGATGCTAGAGTTAATGCAAGCTCTATCGGCACGAGAGAGTAATCCTCGCCCAGCAACGGATGCGGCCAATGTGCAATGGCCTCTTTACGGTTTACCTGTGGGTTATACCCCACCATTTGAAAATGAGGGCCATGGACCACCTCCACCACCGCTCACAATCCCCGTAAGGAACGAGGAGCGTCGTCCTCAAGGAACTTCCACTACTCAGCATGAGGTGATTTCCCATGATGTGGAAAATAATCAGCCAAGACAGTCTGCTCCCGACACCACCCACCAAAACAATGATACCACCCAAATGTATCGAGTTTTGGAAGAAAGGTTGAAAGCTGTCGAAGGGTTCAGTTCATACGGTGCCCACAACGCTTTAGACATGTGCCTAGTGCCCGACGTGGTAATCCCTCCGAAATTTAAAGCACCGGATTTCGAAAAGTACAAGGGAATACAATGCCCTCGGAACCATCTACGGATGTTCTGTAGGAAGATGGCAGCTTACGCAATGAACGAGAAACTCATGGTACATGTGTTTCAAGATAGTTTAAGCGGAGCGTCCTTGGATTGGTACATGCAGCTCGAGCGTACCCACGTCCAAAATTGGAAGGATCTAGCCGATGCTTTCCTAAAGCAATACAAATATAATTTGGACATGGCTCCAAATAGGATGCAACTGCAAAACCTCCTGCAAAGAAGCAATGAGTCCTTCAAGGAGTACGCTCAACGGTGGAGGGAATTAGCTTCTCGTGTACAACCACCATTATTGGAAAGGGAGCTTGTCGACACCTTTATGGGCACACTTCAAGGCCCATATTACGACAAGATGATTGGAAGCACATCTGCCGGCTTTTCCGATCTAGTCATGGTCGGTGAAAGAATAGTGGACGGAGTAAAGAGGGGAAAGATCCAAGGCCCTCTAGAAGCTCAAAGTGGAGCTAGGAGACCCCCCAGCAACTTTCACAAAAAGAAAGAAGGGGAGACAAATGCTGTTCTAGTGGGACCATCTTGCCCACCACCAAATCAAATACCTCACTACCACTATCCTTATGTGGCAGCAGCAACGGCTCAAGGGCATTACTCACCTCAAGTAATTCCCACAACTCCACCACGACAATCAGCAGTGTTGCCTCAACAAAATCAGCAGCAGCAACAAGGCGGATACCCACCAAGAAACCAAATGGGCCCGAAGAATAATTATCGCAATGTACAGTTTGATCCTGTACCCATGCCATATGGTCAGATTTTGCCATATTTAATTCAAAAGGGCATGGTCGAGATAAAACCACTACCAGCTTTGGTGCCACCATATCCACCTTGGTCTAATCCCAACGCAAGATGCGAATACCATGCGGGATCCCCGGGGCACAACATTGAAGGATGTAAAGCACTCAAATACAAGGTCCAGGGTCTCATTGACAAGAAGCTGTTTCCTTCAAAGACGAGGAAACCCATGTAAAAAATAACCCATTACCGGGGCATGCGGGGTCCCTTGTAAAGGTGGAGAACAAGAAACTTAAGTTCATCATTGATAACCAAATGATTGTAGTTTCCGGGCAAGGAGACTGCTGCTAAGCCATCTTCTGTCTTTCCGTTATATAGAAAACAGACGAAGAAGCTGTAGATGTTCCCTTCCAGTCTTTGGAAGTGGCGAATGTCGTGACTTTGAGCTCAAAGCCCAAGGAAGAGGCTAGGACAACCATGTCATCATGGAGGGCAATAAGAGAGGCCCTAGAAGAAAGCCGACCTACCGGATGGGGCAAATTAGTGGACATACCGGAGAAGAAAAATCGCTTCGGGTTGGGTTATCATCCATCAGCCGAAACTTCCTCAAAGCCTCCAAAGCAAGGGATCCTCCCCATTTCGGAAACATTCATCAGTGCGGGATTTATCAATGAAGATCAAGTGGCTCTACTTGAAGACGTAGATGAAGACGTGCCTGATTTGGTGTACCGTTGCGCTTCGGATGAAGTTTTGAACAATTGGAGGGCTATCGCAATTCCCGAGATCATTACTAAGATCAAGTAATAAACCATGTTTGTTTTACAAAAAAAAAAATCATTTAGCTCTGCCCAAGGCAAATGATTAGTCGTGTGGGGCCCCCATGTTTTAAAGTTATTTTCAATTATGAATAAAATCACTCTTTTATGTTCATTTGAGTCTTTTTCTTTTTTTGCATTTGTTTTAAAAAAAATTTCTACAAAAAGCCTAAAAAAAATCATACTCATGCAGATCTACAAATCCACCCTCCAAAAACAACACTGCCTTAATCCCTTATGACTTCGATTTCCCGATTAATCAAACGGAAGATGATGAAGAGGACGATTATGAACCGCCTGAAGAATTGTCCAGACTTGCAAATCAAGGGGATAGGGTAATACAACCTCACCAAGAATCAGTTGAAAAGGTCAACTTGGGAACCGAAGAGGATAAGAAAGAGGTCAAGATAGGAGCCTCCCTACATGAGGATATGAAAAGAAAGTTGATTAAGCTTCTGCAAGAGTACGTGGACGTATTCGCTTGGTCGTATCAAGACATGCCGGGTTTAGACCCTAACATTATTGTACATAAGCTGCCACTCAAGCCGGAATGCCCGCCAGTGAAGCTGAAATTGAGAAGAACTCGACCCGATATGGCTCTCAAGATCAGAGAGGAGGTCAAAAAGCAATTCGATGCCGGCTTCTTAGCTGTAACCAAGTATCCGACATGGGTTGCCAACATTGTGCCAGTTCCAAAGAAGGATGGCAAAGTTAGAATGTGTGTGGATTATCGGGACTTGAATAGAGCAAGCCCAAAGGATGATTTCCCGCTACCACATATCGACATATTGGTAGACAACACAGCCCAATTCTCAGTCTTCTCTTTTATGGATGGCTTCTCAGGATATAACCAAATCAAGATGGCTCCAGAAGACATGGAGAAAACCACATTCATCACCCCATGGGGAACTTTCTGCTATAAGGTAATGCCTTTCGGATTAACAAATGCCGGGGCAACATACCAAAGAGCGATGGTAACTCTTTTCCATGACATGATCCATAAGGAAATTGAAGTCTACGTCGATGACATGATTGCCAAATCCTAAACGGAGGAAGATCATCTAGTCCATCTACAAAAGCTTTTCGAACGCCTAAGAAAATTCAAGCTACGCTTAAATCCTAACAAGTGCACATTTGGCGTTAGATCCGGGAAGTTATTGGGTTTCATCGTCAGCCAAAGGGGTATCGAAGTGGATCCCGACAAGGTAAAGGCCATCCAAGAAATGCCAGCACCAAGTACCGAGAAAGAGGTCCGGGGTTTCTTAGGAAGATTGAACTACATCGCTAGGTTCATCTCACACATGACAGCTACCTGCGAACCAATCTTCAAACTACTAAGGAAAAACCAAGCCGTTCATTGGAATGAGGATTGCCAAGAGGCGTTTGACAAGATCAAACAATACCTGCAAGAACCACCGATTTTAATACCTCCGGTTCTGGGTAAACCCCTCATTTTATACCTAACCGTACTTGAAGGATCAATGGGTTGTGTGTTAGGACAACAAGATGAAACGGGAAGAAAAGGGCATGCAATCTACTACCTAAGCAAGAAGTTTACCGACTGTGAAACAAGGTATACTTCACTTGAAAAGACTTGCTGCGCTTTAGCATGGGCTGCTCGACGCCTAAGGCAATATATATTGACCCATACAACTTGGTTGATATCAAAGATGGATCCCATCAAGTACATCTTCGAAAAGCCTGCCCTCACAGGAAAGATAGCCCGTTGGCAAATGCTGCTGTCTGAGTACGACATCCAATACGTTGCTCAAAAAGCCATCAAAGGGAGTGTTTTATCCGAGCACCTTGCTCACCAACCATTGGAGGATTATCAGCCCATACAATTCGACTTCCCGGATGAAGATGTCGTAGCTTTGAATGACGAAAAGGTCACAAGCGATGACGAAGGGCCAGAACCGAAAGCTCGATGGAAGCTCGCTTTCGACGGCGCCTCAAATGCCATGGGACACGGGATCGGGGCAGTTTTAATCTCCCCAAGAAATGGATACCAACCCTTCACAGCAAGGTTATGCTTTGACTGCACCAATAACATGGCAGAATATGAAGCATGTATCCTAGGCCTCGAAGCAGCAATTGATCTAAGGATCAAAACCCTTGAAGTATACGGTAACTCAGCCTTAGTCATCTATCAGGTCAAAGGAGAATGGGAAACAAAACATCCCAATTTAATCCCCTACCGAGCCCGGGTTGTAGAGATAATTGGGCATTTTGATGAAATCAACTTCCATCACATACCTCGAGAAGAAAACCAGGTGGCAGATGCTTTGGCTACATTATCATCAATGTACCAAGTAAATTTCCACAATGAAGCACCAATCATAAGGATGGATCGTAGAGACAAACCAGTTATATGTGCATTAGTCGAAGAAGGACTTGACAACAAACCCTGGTTCTACGACATCAAGCGATACCTCGAAGAGCAAGAGTATCCAGAAAATGTCTCACACACCGACAAGAGAACCCTCAGGAGATTGGCATCCCAGTTCTTCCTCAGTGGAAATACCCTCTACAAAAGAAACTATGACATTGTCCTGCTCAGATGGGTGGATAAACATGAAGCGGACATGCTCGTCAAAGAAATCCACGAGGGATCTTTTGGAACCCACGCCAATTGGCATGCAATGGCAAAGAAAATCCTAAGGGGGGGCTATTATTGGCTAACCATGGAAGCTGACTGTTTCCGCTATGCCAAGACATGCCATAAGTGCCAAATTTATGCCGACAAGGTGCATGTACCACCAACTCCACTGAACGTCATGACTTCACCTTGGCCATTCTCTATGTGGGGCATAGACATGATTGGAATGATCGAGCCCAAAGCGTCAAATGGACATCGCTTCATCCTCGTTGCCATCGACTACTTCACCAAATGGGTAGAAGCAGCTTCATATGCAAACGTAACCAAACAAGTGGTAGCCCGATTCATCAAGAAGGAAATCATTTGCCGTTACGGCACTCCCCACAAAATCATCACTGATAATGGGGCAAACCTGAACAACAAGACAATGAAGGAGTTGTGCAAAGATTTCAAGATTGAGCACCATAATTCCTCCCCTTACCGACCAAAGATGAACGGTGCGGTAGAAGCAGCCAATAAGAACATAAAGAAGATCATCCAAAAGATGGTAACAACATATAAGGATTGGCACGAGATGCTTCCCTTTGCGCTACATGGCTACAGAACAGCCATTCGCACGTCAACTGGGGCAACCCCTTTCTCCTTAGTATACGGTATGGAAGCTGTACTTCCCGTAGAGGTGGAAATCCCTTCGTTAAGGGTCTTGATGGAGACCAAGCTAGAAGAAGCTGAATGGGTCCAAACAAGGTTCGACCAACTGAATCTCATAGAGGAAAAGCGTCTGACGGCGATATGTCACGGACAACTCTATCAAAGGAGACTCAAGAGGGCATTCGACAAAAAGGTCCGTCCTCGAGAATTCAAAGAAGGAGACCTAGTGCTCAAGAAGATATTACCTATCCACAAAGATCCCCGAGGGAAATGGACTCCCAGCTATGACGGACCGTACGTGGTAAAGAAAGCCTTCTCTGGCGGAGCCTTGATCATCACCACTATGGACGGAGAAGAGTTCCCACTCTCAATAAACTCTGATGCAGTCAAGAAGTATTATGCCTAAAAAAAAACAGAGAGAAAAAGGAAAAGCTCGCTAAATCGAAAACCTGAAAGGGCGGTTTAGGCAATAGATAGCGTCCTGCTAGATTGAAAACTTGAAAAGGCGGTCTAGGCAAAAATTAAGGACATCAAAAAAGGAAATACACCCCGGTGGGCTGAAAACTCGAAAGAGCGGTCCAGGCAAAAATTAGGGGTTAACAAAAGGAAAAAAAGCAATGACTGCAATATCCAAGCTCCGGACAAGATTCAAGAGGAGAAGAATCGGTCTCGTCAACATCTTCCAAAAAAAATCTCAAAGTCATAAGGAAAATAGCATGTGTTGTGCCAAAACCAACAAATTTCTTTTTGCTTTTTCTTGTCTTTTTCCTCAGAGAAGTAATCACTTCTCACTTCATGTATTTTTTACCCATTCAAGAAGTCAAATCTGCATTGAATAAAATTCCTTTTATTATTTTGTGTTCTCATTAGCGCATAAAATTTTGTTTTATTCATGATAAAAATGCATTGAAACATGGGAAATAAGCAAAGGAAACTTCTTCCAAAACAAAAAAAAACAAAACAAACAAACGTTGTTTTTATTTGAATTTTCGTAAATTCGAAGGAATTGCGGTAATTCCCCCCAGAGTATTGCACCAAAGGACTTATGCTTTTCAGCAAAGGTAAGTGCATAGCTCACGGCACGTGAAGCGCAAAGACCCCGAGGGTCGGAGAAACAGATTTCCCCAGCCAAAACACCCCAAATATCCAAACACCAACCAAGGCTGGATATCGATCATGCTTCCAAAATGATCCTTATATCCCCATGAAGCCAAAACCTTATTGACAGTCCCCAGGGAGTCTCTACCCAAAACAAAAAGTCCAATCATCATTGGCAGACCAACACAAATCCCCAGGAAAAGCCCGACCTTGCTCGGCATCCAATCTTAACTCCCAGCATTCAACGTGCATCCCACATATCATGCATAACATAATTCATGCATCGTGTCAATTTCATTCATGCATGCATATCCAAATCATTCATACACATGCATTTCATAATCATGTCATGTATCCTCAACGAGGATTCTCCAGTGAGTATCACATATTCACCAGCATCCATCAACAGTTAAGTAAGTGTTCCCCAGTGAACCTCCTTCACAAACTGTCCCCAATTCCCCAGCGGGAATCATTGATTGAGTCTATCTCATATCATATTGCATTGCATATCATACTGCATAAAATAACATGTAGCATATCATGCATCATACAATCATTTTTTCCGCTTTCAACAATCTAAGTACTAGCCATGCCTAGAGACGATTACACTATCCCTACAGTGGTAGATCCTATTTCCCCAATTAAGTCTAAGCACCTATTCAGGCGACGACTTTTTTCAGATCTAATCACCTAATTAGGTGATGATCATTTCCAGATTAAGGCCACCTGTTTAGGTGACGATCCTTTATCTTTTCTAGATTAAGGCCACCTGTTTAGGTGACGATCCTTTATCTTTGTCCGATCAGTTCACCTGATTAGGTGGCGATCATTTTACCCTTTCAGATCCGATCACCTGTTTAGGTGGCGATCTTTCACCTTTCGAGCGTTTATACACGTCTCGTAGGCTTTTCACCTTTCGAGCGTTCATACACGTCTCGTAGGCTTTTCACCTTTCGAGCGTTCATACACGTCTCGTAGGCCTTTTACCTTTTCGAGCGTTCATACAGGTCTCGTAGGCTTTTCACCTTTCGAGCGTTCATACACGTCTCGTAGGCTTTTCACCTTTTCGAGCGTTCATACACGTCTCAAAAGTTTTTTTTCTTTTCACCTTTCGAGCGTTCATACACGTCTCGTAGGTCTTTCAACTTTCGAGCGTTCATACACGTCTCGTAGGCTTTTCACCTTTCGAGCGTTCATACACGTCTCGTAGGCTTTTCACCTTTCGAGCGTTCATACACGTCTCGTAGGCTTTTCACCTTTCGAGCGTTCATACAAGTCTCGTAGGCTTTTCACCTTTCGAGCGTTCATACACGTCTCGTAGGCTATTCACCTTTCGAGCGTTCATACACGTCTCGTAGGTCTTTCACCTTTCGAGCATTCATACACGTCTCGTAGGCTTTTCACCTTTCGAGCGTTCATACACCTCTCGTAGGCTTCTCACCTTTCGAGCGTTCATACACGTCTCGTAGGCTTTTCACCTTTCGAGCGTTCATACACGTCTCGTAGGCTTTTCACCTTTCGAGCGTTCATACATGTAACACCCTAACCCTTAACCGCCGATTATTAACTTTAATAAAAAAAACGTTAAGGACATAGGAAGTTACAACATAATGAAAACGCATTTTCATAAACATCCACATATCAAAATATATTTAATTCACATATAGCAGCGGAAAATAACAAACAGCTTATAACCAAGCATGCATATAATATACAAAAATATATACATAAGATTTTCAAAAGTGGCACTGTCTACATCAGAGACAAATGCCAAGTTAATACACAACAAAAGATTACCCCAAAACGTAGTGTTACAACCATCAGAGCACTAGACTCTATCTAGGGTACATATCTAAACTCAAAAGATAAAGGGTAGCCAAGCTAAACCCTCACCACTACACAAGTTCTATACGACAACAGCTAATCCTCGACGATATGCTCGTCTTCCTGAAAATCTGGATCCCCAAAGATCCAGCACATAACACAAAACAGAGAGTGTTAGTAAAACATAATCAACACAATATAAACAACACAATAATAAGTAGGGTACCTACACTTTACCCATCATGCATATTCTAACTCACGCACATGCATCATCAATTATCGTCAATCATTTATTCATTAATCACAAGTACTCAAAACATATCTACACTTTAAGCAATTAAGTCAAACAGATAGAAATTATCAATCATCAATTACCATGCACACATAATTCCTCAAGCTTAAAACTCATCAATAACAGTTACCACTTAACAACCATTATGCACACATAGTTCCTAAAGTGCACACTAATGTCAAGTAGAATGTATGTTCCTAAAATGCACTCTAATGCATGTGGTACCAATTCTTGCTCAGCTTTAGAGTCATGGCGGACTGTTGGATAAACTTATATCCCTTGTGTACCTCTCATTTGCCATAAAAGGACGGTCGTACACTTGACCAACCGAAGCTGGATTACTTCTGCACCTCTCATTCGCCATAAAAGGACGGTCGTGCATATGACCAATAATAATTGGATTTCATTCTTACCCATAAAGAGCATACATACCATCATGAAATGCATGTATGTTCACTTAGCAATTATTGATATTTACACCTACATATGCTCAAATATGTGTGTACACTACCAATACTCATGCTAACTTCAACAAGTAGGCACTCATGGCCAATCATAATACAAGCATGCGTAAATCATCAAACATGGTTCACAACATCATCAACAACATCATACTAAACCAAAACTCCAAATAAACATAAATGTTTCTAAGGTAAATCCAATCCTTTAGATACCATGTCAATTCAATTATATTCATCAATTCCCACACATCAATTTTATACTATTATCAAACTCAAAACCCCTTTCAAAATAATTAAATAATTTGATATACAAAAGTGCCGTTTTCTTGAACAATTACTCTTTAGGAAGCATTAGGAATGAGTTAAAATGGTGGGCAAGGTTTCCAAAACATATTATGAGAATGCAGTAGCAAAAAGTCATCCCCGCGCGCACCAAGACCCCCAGAACAGCCCAACTGAGTGTGATATTCTGGCTTGGTCGCTACAAGCGCAGATCCGTCGCTACAAGCGCAGACAGACAGAACCTGGTCGCTACAAGCGCCCAGTTGGTCGCTACAAGCGCAGGCTTGTCGCTACAAGCGCAGATCCGTCGCTACAAGCGCAGACAGACAGAACCTGGTCGCTACAAGCGACAGCCCGTCGCTACAGCGACCGTGACAGCACAGTTATGTGTAAAAATGTGATTTTCCACCATTTTTGCTCATTCAAGGTTACCCAAGCTTCTAAAACATGTTAAAAACAATTTTCCATCATAAAACATCATTCAAAAACAATCACAAACAAGGATTGCATCTAGCAAAGAAATTAGGGTTTAAAACACTAATCTTCCATAACTTTTCCTTTGCATTCAAAACACTAGCAACATCAAATAAACATACCAGCAACATCACTTATCATTAAGCAAGCAAAACATGATCTTTTAACATCTTTAAACCATAAAAACTTCTATCAAAACCTAGACAAAGTGAAGGAGAAGTTTGGGATGGAGAAATAGACATTCTCCCCTTCTCTTAATCACTTATGAACAAGTAATACTAACTCTCTTACCTTCTCAAAATCTCTAGCAACTCAAGCTTTCTCCTTGTTCACTTGCCCTAGCTTTTCTCTTTCTCTTCTCCTTCTCTTCTTCCACGTTTTCTTCTTCTCCAAAAGACAATGAATAGTGATTCACAAGTCTTTGTGATTATCTTATAATCCAATCCAATTAATCATGGCCATCCATTTAATATCTTAACTCATGATCAATCCTAGCCCTTCAATCCAATCCAAGCTCACTACTATCATATCCACTTGATCATTACTACTCATAAACTCAAAAGCCCAATACTATTCACCTTCGTGGCCCAATTTCGCCCAAAACCTTAAAAACTCGATTACGAACTTACGCTCGCGCTAAATAATTATTTCTCGATTACGAGAAAATATTTTTAAATGCAAATCCATAAAATAAAATATATAAAAATATAACATACGAAAATAGGGTCGTTACAACTCTACCCCCCTAAAAAGAATTTTCGCCCTCGAAAATACCCGAAAACAACTCTGGATAGGAGTCTCACATCTTGCTCTCGATTCAAACCAACACAAAGGTGTTCTACATCTTCTCCCATACAACGCTTCAAAAGGTGCCATACCAATGCTCGAATGAAAACTGTTGTTATACGTAAACTCAATCAATGGTAAGCAAGCTTCCCAACTCACTCCTTGTTCCAAAATGCACGATCTTAACAAATCCTCCAATGATTGAATCGTCCTCTCCGATTGACCATCCGTCTGCGGGTGATAAGCAGAACTCATCCGCAATTTAGTCCCCAAAGCCTCTTGCAAACTCTCCCAAAACCTTGAAGTAAAACGGAAATCTCGATCTGATACGATACTCGACGGAATCCCATGCAATCTCACGATTTGCTCGACATAAATCTCAGCCAACTTCGGTACTAGCATACCGGTCTTGATAGCTATGAAATGAGCAGACTTTGTTAACCTGTCGACAACTACCCAAATCATATTGTTACCTTTCGACGTCTTCGGCAAACCGCTTACAAAATCCATCGCAATACTATCCCATTTCCACTCTGGAATAAACATAAGTTGCAATAGCCCCGACGGCTTCTGATGCTCCACCTTGGACTTCTGACAAGTCAAACACGCGAAAACAAACTCGGCGATCTCTTTCTTCATCCCTTGCCACCAGAACATTTTCTTCAGATCTTGATACATCTTAGTAACTCCAGGATGAATACTTAAGTTGCTTCTGTGACCTTCCTCCAAGATCATCCGCTTCAACTCAGGCACATCAGGTACACATAACCTTCCCTAACACCTCATCACGCCTTTCTCATCGATCTCAACGTTTACCTTTTTCCCTTGCTCGATGAGCGTCTTAAGCTTCGTCAATCTCACATCAGACTTTTGCTTTTCTACAACCTCTTCAAGAAAATCATTCGTCAACCTCAACATTCCTAGCTTCACACTATAAGACGTCCGTTCACAAACCAAACTGAAGTCTCTAAACTCTTCAATCAATCTCAGTTCCTTCGCCATCAGAGACGACATATGCAAAGACTTCCTACTCAACGCATCGGCTATCACATTAGCCTTACCCGGGTGATAATTCAACTCGAAATCATAGTCCTTAAGAAACTCTAACCATCTTCTTTGCCTCATATTGAGCTCCTCCTGATCAAACAAGTATTTCAGACTCTTGTGATCGCTGAAAACCTCGAATCTTGACCCATACAAGTAGTGCCTCCAAATCTTGAGAACAAACACAACCGCAGCTAGCTCCAAATCATGCGTAGGATAGTTCCTCTCATGAATCTTCAGCTGTCTTGATGCATAAGCAACGACTTGTCCCTTCTGCATCAACACACCACCTAGACCCATCTTCGATGCATCACAATAAACCACGAACGGTTCCTTCGGATTTGGCAGAATTAACACAGGTGCAGATGTCAACCTCCTCTTCAGTTCTTGGAAACTCTGCTCACACTTGTCATCCCAAATGAAAGCTTGACCCTTCCTAGTCAACTGTGTCAACGGCAACGCCAACTTTGAAAATCCTTCGATGAACCTCCGATAGTAACCGGCCAAACCAAGAAAACTTCGGATCTCAGTAACAGACTCCGGCGTTCCCCAATCTTGCACGGCGATACACTCGGTCTTACAAACTTTTTCTCTAACAATTCCTCCAATTGTTCCTTCAACTTTTCTAGTTCAGCAGCTGACATACGATACGGTGCCATTGATATTGGACTAGTGCCAGGTACTACGTCAATTGCGAACTCAACCTCTCTCTCGGGTGGTAAATCCAAAATATCATCTGGAAATACATCTGCAAAATCACGCACCACCGACAACGCATCAACCTCAATCTTCTCTTCCACTCTCAACGATGCAAACATAGCAAACACGTCCTCTTGAGCCTTCACAGATCTTGTCACTTCTCGACAACACATGAGCTTCGAACACAACTCTGGCTCCAGTCTTGGGAACATAACCGTCTTCTTACCACAGTTGATATGAACCCGATTAAATTCTAACCAGTTCATACCAAAGATAACGTCTATTCCGCTCAACGGAATGCAGACTAAATCCATTCCAAAATGCCGATCAAACATAGTGACTGAACAGTCAACACAGACTAGAGTAGTCGATACCGAACCACTTGCAGGCGTTTCTATAACCATGCGTCCCATCATATTTTCTACTCTAAGACCCAACCTCTTAACGCAATCAACAGAAATAAACGAATAGGTAGCACCCGTATCAATAATAGTAGACAAAGGAGTATTATTGATAAAGCATGTACCTCTGATCAAGTTGTCAGCCTCTGCATCACCACCATCCAAAACGAACACTTTTCCCCTAGCCGCTCTTGGCTTCTTACACACATAGCTCTTGTGACCCGCTTTCTTGCAGTTGAAGCACACAATACCCTTCTTGCACTGATCAGCTTTGTGGTTAGGATCACCACACTTGAAACATCCTACTTCATTCTCCGGACACTCATAGAAACGATGTCCCAGCTGTCCACACTTAAAACAATTCTTACCACCTCCAGTTTTACCACCACTGCTTCCACCTTCATCCGGCTTCTTTCTCCGATTATCATAAGGCTTTCCTCTTCCGAAGGCTCTCCTCCTCTCCTCATTCACCGCCTTGTAGTAGTTAGTCTTGGCTTCCTGTGCTGCTCTATCAGCCGTCCTACTCACAGCCTTCTGAACCATGGCATTCGCCATCAATTCCATCGCATCGGCAAATGCTTTTTGTGCCATAACCTGAACCAACACCACGCACCACGAGTGAGGATACACTTCGTTTCCTCAAAACAGTATAAACAGTGTTTTCCTAACACATGTTACACAAAGGGTAATCTACACCTAATTGATCCAATGGATCGACCTGCTCTGATACCACTATTGTAACACCCTAACCCTTAACCGCCGATTATTAACTTTAATAAAAAAAAACGTTAAGGACATAGGAAGTTACAACATAATGAAAACGCATTTTCATAAACATCCACATATCAAAATATATTTAATTCACATATAGCAGCGGAAAATAACAAACAGCTTATAACCAAGCATGCATATAATATACAAAAATATATACATAAGATTTTCAAAAGTGGCACTGTCTACATCAGAGACAAATGCCAAGTTAATACACAACAAAAGATTACCCCAAAACGTAGTGTTACAACCATCAGAGCACTAGACTCTATCTAGGGTACATATCTAAACTCAAAAGATAAAGGGTAGCCAAGCTAAACCCTCACCACTACACAAGTTCTATACGACAACAGCTAATCCTCGACGATATGCTCGTCTTCCTGAAAATCTGGATCCCCAAAGATCCAGCACATAACACAAAACAGAGAGTGTTAGTAAAACATAATCAACACAATATAAACAACACAATAATAAGTAGGGTACCTACACTTTACCCATCATGCATATTCTAACTCACGCACATGCATCATCAATTATCGTCAATCATTTATTCATTAATCACAAGTACTCAAAACATATCTACACTTTAAGCAATTAAGTCAAACAGATAGAAATTATCAATCATCAATTACCATGCACACATAATTCCTCAAGCTTAAAACTCATCAATAACAGTTACCACTTAACAACCATTATGCACACATAGTTCCTAAAGTGCACACTAATGTCAAGTAGAATGTATGTTCCTAAAATGCACTCTAATGCATGTGGTACCAATTCTTGCTCAGCTTTAGAGTCATGGCGGACTGTTGGATAAACTTATATCCCTTGTGTACCTCTCATTTGCCATAAAAGGACGGTCGTACACTTGACCAACCGAAGCTGGATTACTTCTGCACCTCTCATTCGCCATAAAAGGACGGTCGTGCATATGACCAATAATAATTGGATTTCATTCTTACCCATAAAGAGCATACATACCATCATGAAATGCATGTATGTTCACTTAGCAATTATTGATATTTACACCTACATATGCTCAAATATGTGTGTACACTACCAATACTCATGCTAACTTCAACAAGTAGGCACTCATGGCCAATCATAATACAAGCATGCGTAAATCATCAAACATGGTTCACAACATCATCAACAACATCATACTAAACCAAAACTCCAAATAAACATAAATGTTTCTAAGGTAAATCCAATCCTTTAGATACCATGTCAATTCAATTATATTCATCAATTCCCACACATCAATTTTATACTATTATCAAACTCAAAACCCCTTTCAAAATAATTAAATAATTTGATATACAAAAGTGCCGTTTTCTTGAACAATTACTCTTTAGGAAGCATTAGGAATGAGTTAAAATGGTGGGCAAGGTTTCCAAAACATATTATGAGAATGCAGTAGCAAAAAGTCATCCCCGCGCGCACCAAGACCCCCAGAACAGCCCAACTGAGTGTGATATTCTGGCTTGGTCGCTACAAGCGCAGATCCGTCGCTACAAGCGCAGACAGACAGAACCTGGTCGCTACAAGCGCCCAGTTGGTCGCTACAAGCGCAGGCTTGTCGCTACAAGCGCAGATCCGTCGCTACAAGCGCAGACAGACAGAACCTGGTCGCTACAAGCGACAGCCCGTCGCTACAGCGACCGTGACAGCACAGTTATGTGTAAAAATGTGATTTTCCACCATTTTTGCTCATTCAAGGTTACCCAAGCTTCTAAAACATGTTAAAAACAATTTTCCATCATAAAACATCATTCAAAAACAATCACAAACAAGGATTGCATCTAGCAAAGAAATTAGGGTTTAAAACACTAATCTTCCATAACTTTTCCTTTGCATTCAAAACACTAGCAACATCAAATAAACATACCAGCAACATCACTTATCATTAAGCAAGCAAAACATGATCTTTTAACATCTTTAAACCATAAAAACTTCTATCAAAACCTAGACAAAGTGAAGGAGAAGTTTGGGATGGAGAAATAGACATTCTCCCCTTCTCTTAATCACTTATGAACAAGTAATACTAACTCTCTTACCTTCTCAAAATCTCTAGCAACTCAAGCTTTCTCCTTGTTCACTTGCCCTAGCTTTTCTCTTTCTCTTCTCCTTCTCTTCTTCCACGTTTTCTTCTTCTCCAAAAGACAATGAATAGTGATTCACAAGTCTTTGTGATTATCTTATAATCCAATCCAATTAATCATGGCCATCCATTTAATATCTTAACTCATGATCAATCCTAGCCCTTCAATCCAATCCAAGCTCACTACTATCATATCCACTTGATCATTACTACTCATAAACTCAAAAGCCCAATACTATTCACCTTCGTGGCCCAATTTCGCCCAAAACCTTAAAAACTCGATTACGAACTTACGCTCGCGCTAAATAATTATTTCTCGATTACGAGAAAATATTTTTAAATGCAAATCCATAAAATAAAATATATAAAAATATAACATACGAAAATAGGGTCGTTACAATACACGTCTCGTAGGCTTTTCACCTTTCGAGCGTTCATACACGTCTCGTAGGCCTTTTACCTTTTCGAGCGTTCATACACGTCTCGCAAAAGTTTTTTTTTCTTTCACCTTTCGAGCGTTCATACACGTCTCGTAAGCCTTTTCCCTTTCGAGCGTTCATACACGTCTCGTAAGTCTTTTATATTCGAGCGTTCATACACGTCTCGCAGATTGAAATCACCTGATTAGGTGACAATCTTTTTCTCTTCGGATCTAATCGCCTAACCCTTTGAGCGTTCATACACGTCTCAAGTGTTTAAGTGACGATCTTTTATCTTGCTTTCGTACCGCGAAGGACAAAATTCGGGTCCTTCTTTTACTTAATTGATCTTCACAAAGAGTTCATGAGATGCCCTCGGCACTCACACACTCTATGCAAAGACACAATTAAGTAGGGGCAGCTGTAGTACCCCAATTTTGTCCTAAGCCTTTTAAAACAAAAATCAAAAAAAAAAATCAAAGAGAGGAAAAAAGTCAAAGTCAACCAAAGTCAACATTTCAAAAATGATGACTTCGCACTGCGAAGGACACTTCGCACTGCGAAGTCTGCGATTTTTCTGCAGATTTTTGGTTTCTTTGATTTAATTCCAGAATTTGTTGCACATCATTTGCATATTTATTTTAATCAGCATTCATGGCTAATTGGGTCAAGCAAAACCAGAATTGAGAGACTTGCCATTAATGCCAAGGTAGGAAGCTTTTTCTTCCAACCTAGCATGTGACAAGCAAGTGGGCTTGCCCTTGGGCAGCTCTTGTCCCTCCCAAGTGACCTGTTAACCACCCCAAGGTTGCCAGCTGTGCGCACCTCGTTTAAAAAACGCGCAAATCCTCCGAGGTCGTTCGTAAACGCTCGGAGGGCCTTGTGAAGTCGCCACCAAAGTTTTTGTGTAAAGGGAACGTTGATAAACCCTTAAGTTTTTTTTGTAAGGGAAACGATAATAAAACCCTTTGACGATGAGGAAAGGATGGTCATCGCAACCATTGTCGGGTTCGGGAGTCGGTTACGCAAGGGGAAGGTATTAGCATTCCTCACGTCCGTTGTACTCAATGGGAACCTTCTATTCGGCTAAAGCTTAAATTATTTTTAAATGTTTTGCGCGCATGCTTATCTATGTCAAAAGAAAATATACTAAAAGGGGGGAAAAGAGATAAAAACAAACGAATGGGAAAAAGAAAGTTTTTATTATTGCGCTTGACAAGATGTCGATCTTGCTCCTACGTATCTCCCAGTAGTCGGAGAACTCAAAGCGTACGTAGTTCTTTGGTAGAAAAAACGTACATATGTTGGTTAATTTTAAATGGACAATGTTTTAACCGAATTCTTGCGATTAAAACGTAGCTTGTATGCTCGCGCATGGGAGGCTTAAGCGTTTGTTTCAAATCGCGCTAGAAACGTTAAAAGGCATGTCCGTTGGGGGAAAAAAGGTTTAAAATGGTCGCGAGGGGACCAAGAAAGAGTTCAAAGAGGATCCAACCGGATCTAGCATTGACTCGAATGGTCACGACAGACCGAAAAAGGTTTCGATTGACTCAACGGAGTCAAGAAAGAGTTCAAAGAGGATCCAACCGGATCTAGCATTGACTCGAATGGTCACGACAGACCGAAAAAGGTTTCAATTGACTCAACGGAGTCAAGAAAGAGTTCAAAGAGGATCCAACCGGATCTAGCATTGACTCGAATGGTCACGACAGACCGAAAAAGGTTTCGATTGACTCAACGGAGTCAAGAAAGAGTTCAAAGAGGATCCAACCGGATCTAGCATTGACTCGAATGGTCACGGCGGATCGAAAAAGGTTTCGATTGACTCAACGGAGTCAAGAAAGAGTTCAAAGAGGATCCAGCCGGATCTAGCATTGACTCGAATGGTCACGGCGGACCGAAAAAGGTTTCGATTGACTCAACGGAGTCAAGAAAGAGTTCAAAGAGGATCCAACCAGATCTAGCATTGACTCGAATGGTCACGGCGGACCGAAAAAGGTTTCGATTGACTCAACGTAGTCAAGAAAGAGTTTAAAGAGGATCCAACCGGATCTAGCATTGACTCGAATGGTCACGGCGGACCGAAAAAGGTTTCGATTGACTCAACGGAGTCAAGAAAGAGTTCAAAGAGGATCCAACCGGATCTAGCATTGACTCGAATGGTCACGGCGGACCGAAAAAGGTTTCGATTGACTCAACGGAGTCAAGAAAGAGTTCAAAGAGGATCCAACCGGATCTAGCATTGACTCGAATGGTCACGGCGGACCGAAAAAGGTTTGATTGACTCAACGGAGTCAAGAAAGGGTTCAATTGGTCCCGAAGGACCAAGAAAGGTTTAGATTGACCACGGGGGCCAAAATTAGTGTGTTGGGTTGATTTTATGTTTTTGAAAATAGAATGACGATAGTCCGAACGACGAGCCATACGTCACGCGTTCGTATAACCGGGGCAATGGAGAGCCATACGTCAAACCATCCCTTTTTCATTCAAGTTTTTGGGTGAAACTCAAGAAATCCCAAAATGAACAAAACACTTGGTTGTTGCAACCTATGAACAAAGATTGTTCAAGTTTATGGAAAAGCACAAGTTTGTGAATAATGCACAAGTTCGGCTCAATTTTGAAAACGGTTTTGAAAAGCGAACAAGCTCGGCTTAAGTTCACGTTTGATTTGAAAATCATGAACAAGGTTTTTGTTCAAGTTTGGTTTTGAAAATGAGGAACTTAGCCTATTGCTCAAATTTGTTTTGAAAGTTTGTGAGCGTAACTTGTTTCGCAAGTTATTCAAAAAAGTGTTGCTCAAACTTGTGAATTTGCCAATATTATGCAAAATCTTTGTTATGGTTTGAATAAAATGAATTTCAAACCTCTTAGGTTCTGAGCTTTGGGTTAGAACCTCAAAAATTGGCTTTTGGAAGCCTGAATTCATGTTCTGAATTCTATCATGGTCGCACTGCGACCAGACCTTCGCACTGCGAAGTATGCGAAAATTTGAGTTCAGAAGCTGCTTCTGAACTTCTGTTCAGAAGCAACTTCTGAACTAGCCTCAGAACCTTAGGAGGAGTGAAAAGCTTTTGAAAATAGCAATGAAATGAATGCAACAACTTAGTTTAAATGTTTTGCAAACTTTGGGATTCCTTTTTGGTTCAAAAAAGGTTTTAACTCAAAAGTGAGTGAAACTTAAAATGCAAAACTGGGATTGAAACAAAATTGAATCAAAAGCAAATGCAAATAGTATGTAAATGCAATATAAATAGGTTAGAGTGACTTACCTGTTCCTGGTCCAAAGCTTTTGGTGCAAGGAAATGGAAGAGGTTTTGGATGTTTATGACTTTGCAAAGCTGGACAAGTTTGATGAACAGCCCTTAATCAATGATAATTTGCCTTTGTTTCTCCCTCCTTGTGTGAGGTTTAGAGGCTGTTTTGCTGGCTTGGTTGCTTTGTGTTGGTTTTAGGATGATTTGTGTAAGAAAGGATTAGAGATTTCCTTTAAACCTACCCAAAACCAAATTCTGTTTTTGTGAGGAAAATGTGCAGCAATTCACTCGAATTTGCACTAGTTTTCTGCTCTCAAACCTCTGTGTTTATACTCTCCAAGAACTCTCTATCCCCTCACCTCTGAACTGCCCTTGATTCAGCAGCAATGCCTTGCTTTTATAGGCCAAAATGAGATCAAAAGTCATGATGACAAAATCTGCAGCAGGGCTGTTTTTGTGCCATAATCATGACTAATTTGCTTTGCATTTAATGCTAAGGATAAGAGGTGACCTTGCCTTGCTGCAAGGGTCAAAACCTTGGACGAATTCAGCTCCCAAAGCAGCTGAATTCTGACAGAAAAATGTTGGAAATGATGAAAGCAAGGCTGTTTGCAAAACAGGGGCAGCAACTTTGCCTTAATCCTTGAGTGGTTTTGATAAAGCCTATGGCAAGGTGGTTGCTGGCAAGTAGCAGGGTCAGTTGCAGGTCAAGTGGGAGGGATAAGGACTGCCCAAAGTCAGCAAGTGGCTAGGTTACTTGATCAATTTTGCTTCCTCTTCCTTTACCTTTTGCTTTTCAAATGTCACATGTTCTTTTCTTCCACTTGGTTAAATCCAACATTATCCATGATAATAATACATGATAATAATTATAGATAATGACTGGAATACAATAAAAGAAAAGGAAAACAGAAAAATAAAAAATCTGAAAATCTGCAGAAAATTCGCAGACTTCGCTCTGCGAAGTAGACTTTGCTCTGCGAAGTCCTCATTTCTGGGAGACTTCGCTCTGCGAAGGGGACTTTGCTCTGCGAAGTCCTCATTTCAGCAATGTTGACTTTTTGACTTTTCTCTCTTTTTTTTGATTTTTTTGGAGAGGCTTAGGACAAAATTGGGGTACTACAGCTGCCCCTACTTAATTGTGTCTTTGCATAGAGTGTGTGAGTGCCAAGGGCATCTCATGAACTCTTTGCGAAGATCAATTAAGTAAAAGAAGGACCCGAATTTTATCCTTCGCGGTATGAAAAATTTGTAGTAAAAGTAAAATATGCAAATGCAATGATTTGAAAAGGTTGATCGTATCCAGCCGCTAACACTGGAGGTAGATCCACTGGGGATGAAGGTAATTGTATCCAGCCGCTTACACTGAAGGTAGATTCCTAAAGGCAAAGGTGATCTTATCTAGCCGCTTACACTAGAGGTCGATACCTAATGGTGAAGTGATCTTATTCAGCCGCTAACACTGAAGGTCGAACACTGAGGGAGGTGATCTTATCTAGCCGCTTACACTAGAGGTCGATACCTAATGGTGAAGTGATCTTATTCAGCCGCTAACACTGAAGGTCGAACACTGAGGGAGGTGATCTTATCTAGCCGCTTACACTAGAGGTCGATACCTAAGATAGGTAATCTTATTCAGCCGCTTACACTGAAGGTCGATTCCTAACGGGGGTGTGATCTTATTCAGCCGCTAACACTGAAGGTCGAACACTGAGGGAGGTGATCTTATCTAGCCACTTACACTAGAGGTCGATACCTAAGATAGGTAATCTTATTCAGCCGCTTACACTGAAGGTCGATTCCTAACGGGGGTGTGATCTTATTCAGCCGCTAACACTGAAGGTCGAACACTGAGGGAGGTGATCTTATCTAGCCGCTTACACTAGAGGTCAATACCTTAAGGATAGGTAATCTTATTCAGCCGCTAACACTGAAGGTCGATTCCTAAACAAGGGAGTGTGATCTTATTCAGCCGCTAACACTGAAGGTCGAACACTGAGGGAGGTGATCTTATCTAGCCGCTTACACTAGAGGTCGATACCTAAGGATAGGTAATCTTATTCAGCCGCTAACACTGAAGGTCGATTCCTAACGGGGATGGTCTTACCCTGAATAGGTGCCTACGGTTGAACCGGAAAACATGATTGTATGATGCATGTTATGCAGTATGATATGCAGTGTGATATGCAATGCAAAATGATATGAGATAGACTCAATCAAAGATTCCTGCTGGGGAATTGGTGATAGTTTGTGAAGGAGGTTCACTGGGGAACACTTACTTAACTGTTGATGGATGCTGGTGAATATGTGATACCCACTGGAGAATCCTTGTTGAGGATGCATGACATGATTTTATGAATGATTTGTATATGCATGCATGAATGATGTTGACATGATGCATGAATTATGTTATGCATGATATGTGGGAGGCATGTTGATTGGGTGCCGAGCAAGGTCGGTCTTGGTTGTGGTTGCGCCAATGATGATTGGGCTCTTTCTTTTTTTTGGTTTGTTTGGTTTGGAAGGACAAGGTCATTTGCCTACATACCCGAATGGGATCTAAACCGGTGTAGTTCGGGCTTGTCCTGGGGATTTGTATTTGTCTGCCAATAATGATTGGACTTTTGTTTTGGGTTGAGACTCCCTGGGGGATGTCACTGAAAATTGTTTTGGTTGGAAATCTGTGAGTAGGCGCCAATGATGATTGGGCTTTGGTTTTGTTGGTGAGTGCCAATGAATATTGGCCTTTGGTGTTGGGTGCCAATGAATATTGGGCTTTGGTTTTGCCAATGATTATTGGACTTTGGTGTTGCCAATGATTATTGGACTTTGGGTTGATTTCCGAGCGAGGTCGGGCTTTTTGTTTTTGGTTGCCGAGCGAGGTCGGGCTTTTTGATTTTGGTGGCCGAGCGAGGCCGGGCTTTTTGATTTTGGTTGTGAGGTGATCTCACTGGGGATATAAGGATCATTTTGGAAGCATGATCGATATCCGGCCTTAGTGGATGAAAAAGATATATGGGGGTGAGTTTTATTTGGGAAATTTGTTCCTCCGACACCCGGGATCTTTGCGTTTTACGCGCCGTGAGCTACGCACTTAATTCTGCTGAAGAGCATGAGTCTTAAAATGACTGATGCAGAGCTTCAAGTTTTGAGTCCTCTGATGCAATACTGGGGACCAACGAAATTCTTTCGACATTTAACGTCCAAGTAAAAAAAACACACACATTTTTTGCAAGTTTTTTTTGTTTCCCATATTTCAATGCATTATCTATTATGAATAAAAACACATTTTATGAGCAAGTAAGGACGCATAACAATGAAAAGGTTTTAAAAATGATTTTGATTCAACGAAACTTAGTCCCTTGTATGGGTAACTATTCGTGAAAATGTAATCCCTATAAGAGGTGATTACTGAGATAGGGAGAAAAGAAGAAACAAAAAGACAAATGGAAATTTGCTTGGATTTCACGTGCTACTTTCCCTATGACTTCGAAATAACTCTTTTTTGAAAGATGATAATGAGGTTGACTCTTTCCCTCTTGAATTCTGTCCGGACCTCACGTGCCGCAGTCTTTTTGCCTTTTTTTTTTTTTGAAACCCCTAATTATTACCTGGACCGCTCTTTCGAGTTTTCAGTCCACTGGGGTATATTTCCTTTTTTGATGTCCTTAATTTTTGCCTAGACCGCCTTTTCAGGTTTTCGATCTACCAGGACGCTCTCTATTGCCTAAACCGCCCTTTCGGGTTTTCGATTTAGCGAGCTCTTTCTTCTTTTTGGCATATATATTTTTTTTGACTGCGCCGGAGTTTATTGATAGGGGGATCCTTGTGGATGGGTAATACCTTTTTCCCAAGCATTAAGTCTCCTTCTCTAAATTCTCGAGAATGAACTTTCTTGTCGAGCTGTCCATGCCCCAATGCTGTGAGGTGTTTCTCTTTTATGGGGTTCAGCTGGTCGAACCTTGTTTGTGTTTGAATGCCAATGGAAATTGGGCTTTGGGTGTTTGGATGCCGAATAAGGTCGGACTTTTTATGATGGGGTGCCGAACGAGGTCGGGCTTTTATGATGGGATGCCGAGCGAGGTCGGGCTTTTGTTGTTTTTTTTTTGGTTGCCGAGCAAGGTCGGGCTTTTGCTTTTTTTTTTTTTTTTGGATGGGAATGCCAATGACAATTGGGCTTTTATTGGAAGTGGGGTTTATGATTGCCAATGGAAATTGGGCTTTTTGTTTGGAAATTGTGTGTGCCAATGAAAATTGGTCTTTTGTTGGAGATGTGAGGAATGCCAATGACGACTTGGCCTTTTGTGGGAAATTGTGGGGAGTGCCGTAACGGCAAATGGTTTCTTTTTTGATGAATTGGGCGACCACTTGTTTGGTTACGTTTGCATATGAAGCTGCTTCGACCCATTTGGTGAAACAGTCGATGGCAACTAGTATGAACTGGTGCCCTTTTGAAGCCTTTGGCTCAATCATTCCAAACATGTCTATGCCCCACATAGAGAAAAGTTAGGGTGATGTCATGACATTCAGAGGTGTTTGTGGTATGTGCCCCTTGTTGGCATAATTTTGTCACTTGTGACATGTCTTGGCATGGGTTTGGAAGGACTCCTCATGGATTTCTTCGGTGAGCATGACTGCTTCAAGTTTATCCACACGTCTGAGTGAGACTATGATTTCTCTTATAGAGTGTGCCCCGGCAGAGGGAGAACTGTGGTGCTATTTTTTTTAGGGTTCTCTTGGTGAGGTTGTATTACCCTATCCTCTTGATCCCCAAGTCTAGACAATCCTTCAGGAGGTTCAAAATCGTCCTTATTATCATCTTCCGTTTGGTTAATTGGAAAATTGAAGTCATGAGGGATCGTAGCAGTGTTTTTTTTTTTGTATCTATGATGATTTTTTTTTGTAGGGTTGCGAAAATTTAGTTGAGAACGAAAGAAAAACGAACTCTTTTGAACATAAACTGCAACTTTATTAATGACGGAAATGATTTGAAATATGGGGGGGTCCCATAAAATTAATCGTTTGCCTTGGGAAGAGCAAAATGATTTTTTTTTTTTGAAAAACAAGATAAATTGCTTGGACAAAGAAATGATTTCTAGAATTTCGATGGCCTTCCGGTTGCTTGGATCTCATCTGAAACGCGACGGTACACCGGGTCGGGTATTCTCTTTTTTTATGTTTGGTGAGGGAAAGATGTGAGGGTTTTTCTTTGAAATGCATGAAAATGCATGTAAATGTATGAATGCAATGAGTATGCAAAAATATGCCCTTTTTTTTTGTTTATGCGAAAAAATTTTCATGAATGCACATGTTTATGGTATGCAGGGGTATGGTATATGAAGGTTCGAAACCTCCCCCCCATCCTCACGTGTAGGCTCTAAATGTGAAATTTCCTAAGAAGAGGTCCCTAGAGTCATAGATCTCACATGGAGTTAGGGTTGTCTATGGACATACGTCGACATGACTTCAATTAATTCCACGTGAAAATCTCCTCTAAGCGGGGTTGGGCATCCTACCTCACGGACATACGTCAACGCGGGCTTCCGCTCACAACCACCATTCTAACTTAGTTTTTCTCTCGAGCTCGGGTAGAGAGCCTCACACGTCCGGCATTAACCCGAACAATGTGGAGTAACATCACTCAAGTGACCCCCGCATTTGATATATGATATGAATGTAAAGCAAAATAAAGCATTTATAAACATAAAGCATGGAAATGACATAAATGAAAGAAATAAAAGCATGCACACAAAAAGAGATAAAAACAATTATCTTAAAAGCCAAATAGGATAGGCTTGACTCGCTAGTGGATCACACCCATCCCCAGTGAAGTCGCCAGCTGTGCGCACCTCGTTTAAAAAACGCGCAAATCCTCCGAGGTCGTTCGTAAACGCTCGGAGGGCCTTGTGAAGTCGCCACCAAAGTTTTTGTGTAAAGGGAACGTTGATAAACCCTTAAGTTTTTTTTTTGTAAGGGAAACAATAATAAAACCCTTTGACGATGAGGAAAGGATGGTCATCGCAACCATTGTCGGGTTCGGGAGTCGGTTACGCAAGGGGAAGGTATTAGCACCCCTCACGTCCGTTGTACTCAACGGGAACCTTCTATTCGGCTAAAGCTTAAATTATTTTTAAATGTTTTGCGCGCATGCTTATCTATGTCAAAAGAAAATATACTAAAAGGGGGGAAAAGAGATAAAAACAAACGAATGGGAAAAAGAAAGTTTTTATTATTGCGCTTGACAAGATGTCGATCTTGCTCCTACTTATCTCCCGGTAGTCGGAGAACTCAAAGCGTACGTAGTTCTTCGGTAGAAAAAACGTACATATGTTGGTTAATTTTAAATGGACAATGTTTTAACCGAATTCTTGCGATTAAAACGTAGCTTGTATGCTCGCGCATGGGAGGCTTAAACGTTTGTTTCAAATCGCGCTAGAAACGTTAAAAGGCATGTCCGTTGGGGGAAAAAAGGTTTAAAATGGTCGCGAGGGGACCAAGAAAGAGTTCAAAGAGGATCCAACCGGATCTAGCATTGACTCGAATGGTCACGACAGACCGAAAAAGGTTTCGATTGACTCAACGGAGTCAAGAAAGAGTTCAAAGAGGATCCAACCGGATCTAGCATTGACTCGAATGGTCACGACAGACCGAAAAAGGTTTCGATTGACTCAACGGAGTCAAGAAAGAGTTCAAAGAGGATCCAACCGGATCTAGCATTGACTCGAATGGTCACGGCGGACCGAAAAAGGTTTCGATTGACTCAACGGAGTCAAGAAAGAGTTCAAAGAGGATCGAACCGGATCTAGCATTGACTCGAATGGTCACGGCGGACCGAAAAAGGTTTCGATTGACTCAACGGAGTCAAGAAAGAGTTCAAAGAGGATCCAACTGGATCTAGCATTGACTCGAATGGTCACGGCGGACCGAAAAAGGTTTCGATTGACTCAACGGAGTCAAGAAAGAGTTCAAAGAGGATCCAACCGGATCTAGCATTGACTCGAATGGTCACGGCGGACCGAAAAAGGTTTCGATTGACTCAACGGAGTCAAGAAAGAGTTCATAGAGGATCCAACCGGATCTAGCATTGACTCGAATGGTCACGGCGGACCGAAAAAGGTTTCGATTGACTCAACGGAGTCAAGAAAGAGTTCAAAGAGGATCCAACCGGATCTAGCATTGACTCGAATGGTCACGGCGGACCGAAAAAGGTTTCGATTGACTCAACGGAGTCAAGAAAGAGTTCAAAGAGGATCCAACCAGATCTAGCATTGACTCGAATGGTCACGGCGGACCGAAAAAGGTTTCGATTGACTCAACGGAGTCAAGAAAGAGTTCAAAGAGGATCCAACCGGATCTAGCATTGACTCGAATGGTCACGGCGGACCGAAAAAGGTTTCGATTGACTCAACGGAGTCAAGAAAGAGTTCAAAGAGGATCCAACCGGATCTAGCATTGACTCGAATGGTCACGGCGGACCGAAAAAGGTTTGATTGACTCAACGGAGTCAAGAAAGGGTTCAATTTGTCCCGAAGGACCAAGAAAGGTTCAGATTGACCACGGGGGCCAAAATTAGTGTGTTGGGTTGATTTTATGTTTTTGAAAATAGAATGACGATTGTCCGAACGACGAGCCATACGTCACGCGTTCGTATAACCGGGGCAATGGAGAGCCATACGTCAAACCATCCCTTTTTCATTCAAGTTTTTGGGTGAAACTCAAGAAATCCCAAAATGAACAAAACACTTGGTTGTTGCAACCTATGAACAAAGATTGTTCAAGTTTATGGAAAAGCACAAGTTTGTGAATAATGCACAAGTTCGGCTCAATTTTGAAAACGGTTTTGAAAAGCGAACAAGCTCGGCTTAAGTTCACGTTTGATTTGAAAATCATGAACAAGGTTTTTGTTCAAGTTTGGTTTTGAAAATGAGGAACTTAGCCTATTGCTCAAATTTGTTTTGAAAGTTTGTGAGCGTAACTTGTTTCGCAAGTTATTCAAAAAAGTGTTGCTCAAACTTGTGAATTTGCCAATATTATGCAAAATCTTTGTTATGGTTTAAATAAAATGAATTTCAAACCTCTTAGGTTCTGAGCTTTGGGTTAGAACCTCAAAAATTGGCTTTTGGAAGCCTGAATTCATGTTCTGAATTCTATCATGGTCGCACTGCGACCAGACCTTCGCACTGCGAAGTATGCGAAAATTTGAGTTCAGAAGCTGCTTCTGAACTTCTGTTCAGAAGCAACTTCTGAACTAGCCTCAGAACCTTAGGAGGAGTGAAAAGCTTTTGAAAATAGCAATGAAATGAATGCAACAACTTAGTTTAAATGTTTTGCAAACTTTGGGATTCCTTTTTGGTTCAAAAAAGGTTTTAACTCAAAAGTGAGTGAAACTTAAAATGCAAAACTGGGATTGAAACAAAATTGAATCAAAAGCAAATGCAAATAGTATGTAAATGCAATATAAATAGGTTAGAGTGACTTACCTGTTCCTGGTCCAAAGCTTTTGGTGCAAGGAAATGGAAGAGGTTTTGGATGTTTATGACTTTGCAAAGCTGGACAAGTTTGATGAACAGCCCTTAATCAATGATAATTTGCCTTTGTTTCTCCCTCCTTGTGTGAGGTTTAGAGGCTGTTTTGCTGGCTTGGTTGCTTTGTGTTGGTTTTAGGATGATTTGTGTAAGAAAGGATTAGAGATTTCCTTTAAACCTACCCAAAACCAAATTCTGTTTTTGTGAGGAAAATGTGCAGCAATTCACTCGAATTTGCACTAGTTTTCTGCTCTCAAACCTCTGTGTTTATACTCTCCAAGAACTCTCTATCCCCTCACCTCTGAACTGCCCTTGATTCAGCAGCAATGCCTTGCTTTTATAGGCCAAAATGAGATCAAAAGTCATGATGACAAAATCTGCAGCAGGGCTGTTTTTGTGCCATAATCATGACTGATTTGCTTTGCATTTAATGCTAAGGATAAGAGGTGACCTTGCCTTGCTGCAAGGGTCAAAAACTTGGACGAATTCAGCTCCCAAAGCAGCTGAATTCTGACAGAAAAATGATGGAAATGACGAAAGCAAGGCTGTTTGCAAAACAGGGGCAGCAACTTTGCCTTAATCCTTGAGTGGTTTTGATAAAGCCTATGGCAAGGTGGTTGCTGGCAAGTAGCAGGGTCAGTTGCAGGTCAAGTGGGAGGGATAAGGACTGCCCAAAGTCAGCAAGTGGCTAGGTTACTTGATCAATTTTGCTTCCTATTCCTTTCCCTTTTGCTTTTCAAATGTCACATGTTCTTTTCTTCCACTTGGTTAAATCCAACATTATCCATGATAATAATACATGATAATAATTATAGATAATGACTGGAATACAATAAAAGAAAAGGAAAACAGAAAAATCAAAAATCTGAAAATCTGCAGAAAATTCGCAGACTTCGCTCTGCGAAGTAGACTTTGCTCTGCGAAGTCCTCATTTCTGGGAGACTTCGCTCTGCGAAGGGGACTTTGCTCTGCGAAGTCCTCATTTCAGCAATGTTGACTTTTTGTTGACTTTTTGACTTTTCTCTCTTTTTTTTGATTTTTTTGGAGAGGCTTAGGACAAAATTGGGGTACTACACCAGCCACCTGCTTGAAGACTTTCTTCCTGCTTGCTCCCCCTAAAACCAGTCAAACCCAGCTGGGTTTTTCACTTGAAAAAGCCATGATTGCCTACCCTGTTTTTGCAGCAGCTTTTCACCTCTCACACCAGCCACATATAGCCTTTTGCATCCCCAAATCTCTGCACATCACAGTGCACGTTTTTATTGATCAACCATTGAGATTGCAAGGATTGATCCCCAAGCTTAGCCAATTGCAATCCAGCCATGTTCATCATCATTTCTATCCCAAAGACCATTGAATTTGTGGCTGAAATCAGTCAAACCTTTAACCCTTGGCACAAGGCAAGGTTGCCTCTATCCATTAGCATTAAATGCAAAGCCAAATAGCCTGAATTTAGCCCACAAATCAGCTAGGTCCTATGGATTTTCATCATTACTTGAGATTGCATTTTGGCCTATAAATAGAGATGCAAGGCAAGAGGAAATGCAGGATGAATTAAGCAGTCAATACAGCATTCAAAGAGCAATTACACAAAGAAACACTTGCAAACAACCAGCAAAAAACCAATCAAACACAAAGCTTTGCCAAGTTCAAAGTTCATATCCAATATTCAAAAACCTTTGCAAGAGCCTTCAACCAATCCAAATCCATTGCAGCTGGAGCTTTGCTAAGGATTTCTGTAAGTTTTGTAACACCCTAACCCTTAACCGCCGAATTATTAACTTTAATAAAAACAAAACGTTAAGGACATAGGAAGTTACAACATATGTAAAACGCATTTTCATAAACATCAACAGAAATCAAAATATATTTGATTCACATACACAGCAGCGGAAAAATAACAAAACAATTGCTTATAACCAAGCATGCATATATTACACAAAAATATATACATAAGATTTTTCAAAGAGGCAATTCTACAACAGATACCATTGCCAAATCTATACATACGCGTTCAGATACCCCAAAATAGTGTTACAAATATCAGAGCCCTAGACTCTAACTAGGATACAACACCTAGTACCAAAAATGTAAGGATAGCTAAGCTATGCCCTCACCACTATGCAGGCTCCTAACTGCAAAAGCTACTCCTCGACGATATTCTCGTCAACCTGATAATCTGGATCCCCAAAGATCCAGCACATAACACAAAACAGAGAGTGTTAGTATCACAAACAATAAACATGTATAAATAACACATTATTATACATAACCAAAACACAACACATAATCGACAAGGTACAAAACCCATCAATAACCATTTTCACATAATAACCATTATGCACACATAATGTCACAAACACAAAACTCATCAATAACAATTATCACATAACAACCATTATGCACACATAATGTCACAAACACAAAACTCATCAATAACAATTATCACATAACAACCATTATGCACACATAATGTCACAAAGGATGCATGCCTCAAAATGCATTCACTAATGCATGTGGTACCAAATCATTTTGGATAAACTTATATCCTTATCAAGCACTCTTGATAACCAAGCACTCTTGGATTTCTTATCCGCACACGGATATCATACAATCATGAAATGCATGATGATTCACTTAGCAAATATATGATATTTACTAACACAACTAATTATCAGCACTCTGATAATTATCACAACAGCAACAACAACAAACACAACACTAAATTATCAGCACTCTGATAATTAACATAACATCAACAACAAAACACAACTACTAGGCTCTCATGGCCAAATCATAAGCCACAACATGAATATACTCAAACATGTTCAACAATTTCAGATAAACCAAACAAATCATATCAAAATCTCACACATAAGGGTTTCAAAGGAAGACCCATACACTTTGATAATCCCACACTCATGCTAGGGTTTTACTCAAGCTTTCTTGAAACAAATAATCATTAGAAAAACATTAAGAATAAGTTAAAATGGTGGGCAAGGTTTTCCAAAATGTATTATAAAAATACAGTAGCAAAAAGCCATCCCCGCGCGCACCAGGACCTCCAGAACAACTCAACGAAGTTGGCCTGTTCAGGGTTGGTCGCTACAAGCGAGCTCTTGGTCGCTACAAGCGAGCCTGGTCGCTACAAGCGCCAGTGTGGTCGCTACAAGCGCAGATAGGCAGGGAATTATCCTGTCTGGTCGCTACAAGCGAGCCTGGTCGCTACAAGCGACCGTATCAGTACACAGTCATGTAAAAATGTGATTTTTCCACCATTTTAGCCCATTCAAGGTTACCCAACTTCCAGGGCATATTAAAAACCATTTTCCACCACAAAACATCACTTAAAAACAATCACAAGCAAGGCTTGCATCTAGCAAAGAAATTAGGGTTTTAAAACACTAAACTTTTCATAACTTTTCCTTTGCATTCAAAACACTATAACACACACAAAACTTCAACTCAACATACTAACAACATCACTTAGCATCAAGCAATCATAACATGATCATTTAACATCTTTAAACCATAAAACTTTCTATCAAAACCTAGACAAAGTGAGGAGAAGTTTGGGATGGAGAAATAGACATTCTCCCCTTCTCAATCACTTGTGAAGAAGTAATACTAACTCTCTTACCTTCTCAAAATCTCTAGTAATCTCAAGCTTCTCCCTTGATCACTTGCCCTAGCTTTTCTCTTGTTTCTCTTCTCCTTCTCTTCTTTCACGTTTTCTTCTTCTCCAAAAGCAATGAATAGTGATTCAAAAAGTCTTATGATAATCTCTTATATTCCAATCCAATCCATCTTGGCCATCCATCCTTACTAACTCTCAAGGACTCATCCTAGCCTTTCAATCCAATCCAAGCTTACTACTATCATATCCACTTGATCATTTCTACTCATAAACTTAAAAGCCCAATACTATTCACCCTCTAGGCCCAAAACCTTAAAAACTCGATTACGAACTTATCTTCGCGCTAAATAATTATTCCTCGATTATGCGTAACTATTTTTAAATGCAAAACCATAAAATAAAATATATAAAATATAACATATGAAAATAGGGTCGTTACAAGTTTCTAAGCCTTTGTCTTGCATTTTCAATTGTGCTTGCATAGCAATTTTGGTCCAAAACCCTTTTGTTCTAAAAACCCCTTTTGAATTTTAAAAGAAATCCCAAGGTTTTCAAAACATCAAAACTGGTTTGTCCAGCCCTTTTCATTGCAAAAACTCAAATCTTTTCACTCTCCTAAAAGGTCCTGAGTGTGTTCAGAAGTTGTTTCTGAACAAAAGTTCAGAAACAGCTTCTGAATTCAAAAATTCGCATTGTTCGCAGTGCGAAATCATGGTCGCAGAGCGACCATGACAGAACTCAGAATCTGAGTTTAGGCTCCCAAATGGCCAATTTTTGAGGTTCTAGCCCAAGAGCTCAGAACCTAAGAGTTTTAAAATTCATTTTATCCAAACCATGTCAAGGATTTTGCATAATATTGGAAAATTCGCAAGTTCGGGTAACACTTTTGTGGATAACTTGCAAAACAAGTTATGTCCATAAACCCTCAAAACAACTTGAACAAACAAGCTATGTTCATCATTTCAATTCAAACTTGAACAATAAACATTGTTCATGATTTTCAAAACCCAAGGGTGAACATACGCCGAATTTGTTCGCTTTTCAAAACCGTTTGTAAAATGAGCCGAACTTGTGCGTTTTTTCACAAAATTGTTAAAACTTTCTCATTTTTTGGGTTTCAAACCAAATGTTTTGATAAACTTTGGGATTTCTAAAGAAATTCAACCAAAAACTTGAATGAAAAAGGGATGGTGTGACGTATGTCTCTCCATTGCCCCGATTGTACGAATGCGTGACGTATGTCTCGTCGTTCGGACAATCGTCATTCCATTTTCAACGTATCCGACCATACCAAACCAAATCTTGGCCCCTTGTGGTCAATCCGAACCTTTTGGTCCCCCGTGGCCATTAGATTCAATCCCCCGACTCGTTGGAGTCACCCCGGTCAATGATCGACTCAATTGAGTCCATTGCACCTCTTTTGGTCCCAACGCGACCAAATCGAACCCTCTTACCCAACGAACATGTTTTACCTATTCTAAGCGCGATTCGTAAACAAACGCTTAAGTCTCCCATGCGCGAGCATACGAGCTATACGCTTAAGTCTCCCATCCGCGAGCATACAAGCTACGTTTAATCGCAAGAATACGGTCAAAGCATCGTCCATTTAAAATTAACCAACATATGTACGTTTTTCTACCCCAAGAACTATGTACGCTTTGAATTCTCCGACTACCGGGAGATACGTAGGAGCAAGATCGACATCTTGTCAAGCGCAATAATAAAAACTTTCTTTTTTCCTTTCGTTTGTTTTCATCTCTTTCCCCCCCTTTTTTTTAGTATATTTTCTTTTGACATAGATAATCATGCGCGCAAAACATTTAAAAACAATTTAAGCTTTAGCCAAATAGAAGGTTCCCGTTGAGTACAACGGACGTGAGGGGTGCTAATACCTTCCCCTTGCGTAATCGACTCCCGAACCCGACAATGGTTGCGATGACCAGTCCTTTTCCTCATCGTCAAGGGTTTTATTATCGTTTCCCTTCAAACAAAAAACTTAAGGGTTTATCAACGTTCCCTTTACACAAAAACTTTGGTGGCGACTTCACAAGGCCCTCCGAGCGTTCGCGGACGTCCTCGAAGGATTGCGCGTTTTTTAAACGAGGTGCGCACAGCATGCACCATGCTGACATGTGGGATAAGTAGATGACATGTTGAGCTTCGGTTGTGATCGGGTGCCGAGCATGGTTGGGCTTTGGTTGGAAATTGTGTTTGGGGGTGCCAATGAAAATTGGGCTTTGGTTGGAAATTGTGTTTGGGAGTGCCAATGAAAATTGGGCTTTGGTTGGAAATTGTGAGTGGGAGTGCCAATGAAAATTGGGCTTTTGGTTGGAAATTGTGTTTGGGAGTGCCAACGAAAATTGGGCTTTTGGTTGGAAATTGTGAGTGCCAATGCAAATTGGGCTTTGGTTGGAAATTACGAGGATCATCTTGAAAGTGGATGAAAGAAACGTGGGGTATGTTTTATTTGGGGAATTTCGTCCTTCCGACACCAGGGATCTTTATGTTTCATGTACCGTGAGCTGCGCACTTGTTTCTGCTGAAGAGTAAGAATCTTAAAATGACTGATGAAGAGTTTCAGGCCTTGAGTCCTTTGATGCAATACTGGAGACCAACGAAATTCTTTCGACAATTAAAAATTCAAGTAAAACACATTTTTTTTTTGCAAATTTTTATGTTATTTCCCATATTCCAATGCATTATTCATCATGAATAAAAAACAACATTTTATGAGCAAGTGAGGACACAAAAAAAAATGAAAAGGCTTAAAGGCGATTTTTTATTCAATGAAACTTAATCCCTTGATGGGTAACAATATATGAAGATGTAATCCCTGTAAGAGGTGATTACTAAGATAGAAAAAGCAATGAAACAAGTGGAGATTTGCGTGGTTTTTGCTTTGATACAACACGTGCTACTTTCCCTATGACTTCGAAATACTTTGCCTCTGAAAGATGATAATGAGACCGATTCTTCCCCTCTTGAATTCTGTCAGGGTCTTGTGTGCTGCAGCCTTCTGCATTTTTCATTTGTTTTGAAACCCCTAATTTTTACCTGGACCGCTCTTTCGAGTTTTCAGTCCACTGGGGTATATTTCCTTTTTTGATGTCCTTAATTTTTGCCTAGACCGCCTTTTCAGGTTTTCGATCTACCACGACGTTCTCTATTGCCTAAACCGCCCTTTCAGGTTTTTGATTTAGCGAGCTCTTTTTTTTTAGGCATAGTATTTTTTGACTGCGTCGGAGTTTATTGAGAGTGGGAACTCCTCTCCATCCATAGTAGTGATAATTAAGGCTCCGCCAGAGAAAGCCTATTTTACCACGTATGGTCCTTCATAGTTAGGAGTCCATTTTCCGCGGGGATCCTTGTGGATGGGTAATATCTTTTTCAGCACTAAGTCTCCTTCTTTCAATTCTCGTGAACGAACTTTTTTGTCGAATGCCTTCTTGAGCCTCTTTTGGTACAACTGTCCGTGACACAATGCTGTTAGGCGCTTCTCTTCTATGAAGTTCAGTTGGTCGAACCTTGTTTGGACCCATTCGGCTTCCTCTAATTTAGTTTCCATCAAGACCCTTAATGAGGGGATTTCCACTTCAATGGGAAGCACGGCTTCCATACCGTATACCAAGGAAAAAGTGGTTGCCCCAGTGGAAGTGCGAACTGACGTTCTGTAGCCGTGTAGCGCGAAGGGAAGCATCTCATGCCAGTCCTTATAGGTTTTTACCATCTTCTAGATGATTTTCTTGATGTTCTTGTTGGCTGCTTCTACCGCGCCGTTCATCTTCGGCCGATATGGTGAGGAATTATGGTGCTCAATCTTGAAGTCTTTGCATAACTCCTTCATTGTATTGTTGTTTAGATTTGCCCCATTATCTGTGATAATTTTGTGGGGAGTGCCGTAACGGCAAATGATTTCCTTTTTGATGAGTCGGGCCACCACTTGTTTCGTTACATTTGCATAAGAAGCTGCTTCAACCCACTTGGTGAAATAGTCGATGGCAACCAGGATGAACCGGTGTCCATTTGAAGCCTTTGGTTCAATCATTCCAATCATGTCTATGCCCCACATAGAGAATGGCCAGGGTGCCGTCATGACATTCAGAGGAGTTGGTGGCACGTGCACCTTGTCGGCGTAAATTTGACACTTGTGGCATATCTTGATATGACCAAGCGAACACATCTACATACTCTCGTAGTAACTCAATCAGCTTTTTCTTCACGTCTTCCCGCAGGGAGGCTCCCACTTTGACCTCTTTCTTGCCCTCTTCGGTCCCTGAGTTGATCACTTCTATTGGTTCTTGGTGAGGTTGTATTACCCTATCCTCTTGATCCCCAGGCCTAGACAGTCCTTCGGGAGGTTCATAATCGTCCTCTTCTTCGTCTTCCGTTTGGTTAATTCGAAAATAGAAGTCGTAAGGGATTATAGCAGTGTTATTTTTGGTGGGTGTATTTATGGATTTGCATGAGTATGGTTTTTATTTTAGGGTTGCGGAAATTTAAAATGAGTAAAATATTGCTATTAAAGAACGAAAGAAAGAAATGAACTCAATTGAACACAAAATGCAATTTTATTAATGATAGAAATAACTTGAAACATGGGGGCCCCACAAAGCTAATCATTTGCCTTGGACAGAGCAAAATGATTTTTTTTAAAAGCATGATAAATTACTTGAACAAAGAAATGATTTCTGGAATTTCTATGGCCTTCCAGTTGCTCGGGATCTCATAAAAAATGCAACGGTACACCAGGTCGGGTACTTCTTCATCTGTGTCTTCTAGCAGAGCCACCTGGCCTTCACGACTAAATCCAACACTGAAAAATGTCTCTAGAATGGGAGGGATTACTTGCCGACGAAACTTTGACGAAGCTTCTGCCGATGGCTGATATCCTAGCCCAAAACGGTCCTTCTTTTCTGGTATGTCCAACAACCTACCCCATCCCGTAAGGCTACTCTCCTCTAGAGCTTCCTTTACGGCCTTCCATGAGGACGTGGTTGTCCTTGCCTTCTTTCGGTGCTTTGAGCTCATGGTCACAACACTGGCTACTTCCAAAGATTGAAAGGGAATATATGTAGCTTCTTCATTCGCCTCTTTGACCGGGTCAATGCCTTCGAGTTCTTCCAATGCATTCACAGACGGACCCACATGTCCCTCCAGTGGATTACTTTTCACATTTGGGTTTTCTTCCTTGAAATACAGCAACTTCCGGTCAATGAGTTCTTGGACTTTGTACTTGAAAGCTTTACAGTTTTCGATGTTGTGCCCCGGTGATCCCGCATGGTACTCACATCTAGCATTTGCATCATAAGTAGGTGGATATGGTGGCATCACAGGTTGTAGTGGTTTTGGCTCGACCATCCTTTTCTGGATTAAGTAAGGCAAAATTTTACCGTAGGGCATAGGCACGGGATCAAACTGCAGGCTTTTCCTCTCATAGTTATTCCTCGGACCTGATTGATTCCTTGGCGGGTACATATTCCGTTGCTGCTGCTGAATTTGCTGAGGTATCATTGTCGGCTGTTGAAGTGGAGACATGGGGCTTACTTGATATGGATATTGCCCCTGAGCTGCTGCTACCACATAAGGATATTGGTAGTGTAAGCAGCCATTTTTCTACAGAACATCCGCAAGTGATTACGGGGACAGTGAATACCCTTATACTTCTCAAAGTCTGGTACTTTAAACTTTGGAGGAATAACCACATCGGGAACCAAACACATATCAAGGGCACTGTACCCATATGAGCTGAATCCTTCAACAACCTTCAGCCTCTCCTCTAAGGCACGGTACATCTGAGTGGACTCGATGTCCTGGTGGGTATTGTTAAGAGCGGAACATCTAAGTTGGGCATCCTCCGTAGCATGGCGGGGAGAGACATTCTCATTTTGAGTGATGGAAATCCCTTGGGGATGATGCTCTTCGTTCCTGATTGGTATGGTAACCTGTGGTGGTGGAGGCGGAGCAGGGCTATCATTTTCAGGAGGGGTATAACCCTGGGGAAGACCGTATGGGGGCCATGATCCATTCATCGCATCTCCGGTTGGGTTGTTTTCCTTGTTGGACAAAGCTTGCATGAGCTCTAGGAGCTGATCCATTTTTCCCATCATCGCGTCAACCTCTTCTCTTAGTGCAATCTGATTTTGCTCCAAATTATCCATGGTTCTCCGATGGTTAGCACGCGTCCTGTGGGGGTGTTGAAGAACGGGCTCTTGGGTCAATTGCTTTCTGGGCTTCCTGGCTATGCTGAATTTCCTTCCTGGTGTTTTGGGGGAAATGATATGAGTGTTTTTCTTTAAAATGCATGTATGTGATGTGGATGAAAAAACATGTTTCTTTTCATTTTGCTTTGAGAAGGAAATTACAGGCGCACAGTTATTATAAGCAATCAAAAATACTAAAGGCCGAGAAAATAACATTGCTTCAAAAATTATCATTGATTATAATACATTTAAAGGCATAATTAATGAAAATACAAATCAAATGGCCCTTCTTTTTTCAGCCTTGTCTATTTCTTCCTTATAGAATTCCACGGTGTCCTTGCAATACTTCATGAATTTTTGGATTTTCTTAGGGATGTCATAGTAAGGCATAACCATTTCGGCTTTTGCCAGCTTCCTCGGGAGTTGGGCATTGACCGCATTTGAGAATGAGACCAATTTTGTGAAATCTTCACTCAATTTGGCAGCGTCATGCCACATAAATTCAAGCACCTCCTTGCGTTGAGCCAATTTAGTGTTTGCATTTCTAAGCTCATCATGTAGTCGCAAAATATGGTCCTCGTGCTCCCTTGCAATCTAGTCAAAATACTCCTCATGCTTCCTGATATTGACTTCGAGATGCTCACACTTTAGCTTTCCTTGATGAAAAAGGTTCTAATACTCTTGCCTTTGGATGCTCTCTGTTTGTAGCCACCCTTTATTGTGCGCACCTCGTTTAAAAAAACGCGCAAATCCTCCGAGGTCGTTCGTAAACGCTCGGAGGGCCTTTGTGAAGTCGCCACCAAAGTTTTTGTGTAAAGGGAACGTTGATAAACCCTTAAGTTTTTTTTTTGTTTAAAGGGAAACGATAATAAAACCCTTTGACGATGAGGAAAGGATGGTCATCGCAACCATTGTCGGGTTCGGAAGTCGATTACGCAAGGGGAAGGTATTAGCACCCCTCACGTCCGTTGTACTCAACGGGAACCTTCTATTTGGCTAAAGCTTGAATTGTTTTTAAATGTTTCGCGCGCATGCTTATCCATGTCAAAAGAAAATATACTAAAAGGGGGGAAAAGAGATAAAAACAAACGAAAGAAAAGAAAAAAGTTTTTATTATTGCGCTTGACAAGATGTCGATCTTGCTCCTACGTATCTCCCGGTAGTCGGAGAATTCAAAGCGTACGTAGTTCTTTGGTAGAAAAAACGTACATGTGTTGGTTAATTTTAAATGGACGATGTTTTAACCGAATTCTTGCGATTAAAACGTAGCTTGTATGCTCGCGCTTGGGAGACTTATTAAGCGTTTGTTCACGAATCGCACTAGAATTGTTAAAAGGTACGTCCGTTAGGGTAAAAGGGGTGAATTGGTCGCTATGGGACCAAAAGAGGTGCAATGGACTCATACAAGTCAATCATTGACCGAGTGGACTCCAATGAGTCGGGCGATTGTTCGATTGATCCACTGAGATCAAGAACGGGTACAATGGACTCGAACGAGTCGAACATTGACCGAGTGACTTAAACAAGTCGAGGGATCGAATCTAATGGCCACGGGGGACCATAAGGTTCGGATTAACCACAAGGGGCCAAGGTTTGGTTTGGTTAGGGTTGGATACGTTGAAAATGGAATGACGATTGCCCGAACGACGAGACATACGTCACGCATTCGTACAATCGGGGCAATGGAGAGACATACGTCACACCATCCCTTTTTCATTCAAGTTTTTGGGTAGAATTCTTTTAGAAATCCCAAGGTATATCAAAACATTTGGTTTGAAAACCCAAAATGGAAAGATTTAGCAACTTTGCTAGGAAACGCACAAGTTCGGCTCGTTTCGCGAACGGTTTTGAAAAGCGAACAAATTTGGCGTATGTTCATGCTTGAGTTTTGAAAACCATGAACAATGTTTATTGTTCAAGTTTAATTTGAAATGATGAACATAGCTTGTTTGTTCATGCTGTTTTGAAAGTTTGGGAACATAACTTGTTTTGCAAGTTATCCACAAAATGTCACCCGGACTTGTGAATTTGTCAAAATTGTGCAAAATCCTTGTTATGGTTTGAAAAACATGGGTTTAAAAACTCTTAGGTTCTGAGCTCTTGGGCTAGAACCTCAAAAATTGCCCATTTGGGCACCTAAACTCAGATTCTGAGTTCTGTCATGGTCGCACTACGACCATGACTTCGCACTGCGAAGCATGCGAATTTTTTGAGTTCAGAAGCTGTTTCTGAACTTTTGTTCAGAAACAACTTCTGAACACACTCAGGACCTTTTAGGAGGGTGAAAAACTTTGAGTTTTTGGGATGAAAAGGCCTGGACAAACCAGTTTTGGTGTTTTGAAAACCTTGGGATTTCTTTGAAATTCAAAAGGGGTTTTTAGAACCAAGAGGTTTTGAACCAAAATTTCTATGCAAACACAATTGTAAATGCAAGATAAAAGCTTGGAAACTTACAGAACTCCTTAGCAAAGCTCCAGCTGCAATGGATTTGAATTGATTGAAGGTTCTTGCAAGGTTTTGAATGTTGGTGATGATTTTGAACTTTGTAATGCTTTGTGTTTGATTGGTTTTTTTCTGGTTGTTTGTGAGTGTTTGTAAGCTGGAATGAGTAGTGTATAATGCTCTTGAATGCTGGTTATGTGAAGTGTTTCAGAAGTGCTTGAAACCTTGGGCAATGCCTTCTATTTATAGGCCAAAACCAAATCTATTTCATCATTAGAAAATCCCAAAATCCAGCTGATTGTGGACTAAGATCAGGCTGAATCCCTTTGCATTAAATGCTAATGGATAGAGGCAACCTTGCCTTGTGCCAAGGGGCAAGACTCAGCCTGATTTCAGCCACAAATTCAAAGGTTTTAGGATAGTAATGATGATGAAATAGGGCTGAATTGCAATTGGCTAAGCTTGGGGATCAATCCTTGCAATCTCAATGGTTGATCAATAAAAACGTGCACTGTAATGTGCAGAGATTGAGGGATGAAAAAGGATACCTATGGCTGGTGTGAGGGGTGAAAAGCTGCTGCAAAAACAGGGTAGGCACTCATGGCTTTTCAAGTGAGAAATCCAGCTGGTTTGACTGGTTTTGGGGGGAGCAAGCAGGAGGAAAGTCATCAAGCAGGTGGCTGGCAACCTTGGGGTGGTTAACAGGTCACTTGGGAGGGACAAGAGCTGCCCAAGGGCAAGCCCACTTGCTTGTCACATGCTAGGTTGGAAGAAAAAGCTTCCAACCTTGGCATTAATGGCAAGTCTTTCAATCCTGGTTTTGCTTGGCCCAAATAGCCATGAATGCTGATTAAAATAAATATGGAAATGATATGCAACAAAATCTGGAATTAAATCAAAGAAACCAAAAATCTGCAGAAAATGTTGACTTTTCTGTTGACTTTGACTTTTTTCTCCCTCTTTTGATTTTTTTGGTTTTTTGTTTTGAAAGGCTTAGGACAAAATTGGGGTACTACAGCTGCCCCTACTTAATTGTGTCTTCGCATAGAGTGCGTGAGTGCCGGGGGCATCTCATGAACTCTTTGCGAAGATCAATTAAGTAAAAGAAGGACCTGAATTTTGTCCTTCGCGGAAATGGAAAAAATTTGCAGCAAAAGTAAAATATGCACATGCAATGATTTTGAAAGAGTTGATCGTATCCAGCCGCTAACACTGGAGGTAGATCCACTAGGGATGAAGGTAATCGTATCCAGCCGCTTACACTGAAGGTAGATTCCTGAGGATGGGTGTGATCTTATCTAGCCGCTTACACTAGAGGTCGAACACTGAGGGAGGTGATCTTATCTAGCCGCTTACACTAGAGGTCGATACCTAAGCTAGGTAATCTTATTCAGCCGCTTACACTGAAGGTCGATTCCTAACGAGCTGTGATCTTATTCAGCCGCTAACACTGAAGGTCGAACACTGGGGGAGGTGATCTTATCTAGCCGCTTACACTAGAGGTCGATACCTAAGCTAGGTAATCTTATTCAGCCGCTTACACTGAAGGTCGATTCCTAACGAGTTGTGATCTTATTCAGCCGCTAACACTGAAGGTCGAACACAGGGGGGAGGTGATCTTATCTAGCCGCTTACACTAGAGGTCGATACCTAAGCTAGGTAATCTTATTCAGCCGCTTACACTGAAGGTCGAACACTGGGGGAGGTGATCTTATCTAGCCGCTTACACTAGAGGTCGATACCTAAGCTAGGTAATCTTATTCAGCCGCTTACACTGAAGGTCGATTCCTAACGAGCTGTGATCTTATTCAGCCGCTAACACTGAAGGTCGAACACCGAGGGAGGTGATCTTATCTAGCCGCTTACACTAGAGGTCGATACCTAAGCTAGGTAATCTTATTCAGCCGCTTACACTGAAGGTCGATTCCTAACGAGCTGTGATCTTATTCAGCCGCTAACACTGAAGGTCGAACATTGGGGGAGGTGATCTTATCTAGCCGCTTACACTAGAGGTCGATACCTAAGCTAGGTAATCTTATTCAGCCACTTACACTGAAGGTCGATTCCTAACGAGCTGTGATCTTATTCAGCCGCTAACACTGAAGGTCGAACACTGAGGGAGGTGATCTTATCTAGCCGCTTACACTAGAGGTCGATACCTAAGCTAGGTAATCTTATTCAGCCGCTTACACTGAAGGTCGATTCCTAACGAGCTGTGATCTTATTCAGCCTCTAACACTGAAGGTCGAACACTGGGGGAGGTGATCTTATCTAGCCGCTTACACTAGAGGTCGATACCTAAGGTGAAATGGTCTTACCCTAAATAGGTGCCCCTGGTTGAACCGGAGAACATGATTGTATGATGTGTTGAGTCTTTTGGTGTTGGCTGCATTGTTTGGCAAAAACCAAAGTATGGAATAGAAGCATTTCCTTATGTTGAACATTTCTTCAGTTACAAGTTTCCTCATTTGAAGCCATTCAGAAGCTGAAATCTACATCAGAAGCTGAAATGCTCTTCAGAAGCACTGTAGCACTTCAGAAGCAGTTTCAGGTTCTGAAGCCAGCGTTGACTTCTGTTGACCACATCAGAAGCTGGGTTTGCTGGATTGTTTTTGCACGTATCTTGGGAGATTGAGCAAGGAATTATGTTTGTTTAATTGCTTCTAGAATGTTGGGTTTATTGGAGAAGATATCCTTGAAGATTTGGTTCAAAGTTATGAAAATTCGTATTTTCTGTTTTAAATCTTTTAAAGATTGAATGCAGTTTTATTTGTTACTTTATTGGAACAATCTTATTCCAGTAACAAATCAATTTAGAAGATTTGGAGCATAATTAAGAGGCTTGCTGAAGATTATAAAAGGAGGAGCTATGCTATTGAAGACTTACGATTTTAGAGAGTTTTAATTCAGAAAAAGAGTCTGTGTTAGTTTTAAGCTTGTTAGCTTTGTTTTGTGCACCACTCATATGATTTGAGTTGGTTTAGAGTTTTATAGAGTTGTAATTCATTCTAAGCCTTTAGGTACGAATGAAGTCTTTGTTTTTTTTGAAGTTTTCTCAAAAACAGAGTGTTTTTGATTAAGGGTTTCAGTAACTGGGTTTAGTTACTTGAATAGGAAGATAGTGGATTCTATTACTCAGAGTTGGGTAGAAGTCTTACTAGGTGGAGGTTAATTGCTTGGGATAAGAACTGGGAGTCAGTGTCTGAGTCTTAAGGATTAAATCCAATAGTGGATTTCCTTCCTGGATTGGTATCCCCCAGAGTAGGAGGTGTTTACTCCGAACTGGGTTAACAAATTTTTCTGCCTTTTTACTTTCCTGCACTTTAAATTTGCTGCCTGTGTGTGTTTGTGTTTGTGCTCTGTTTTGCAAACTATTGTGCCTTGCGTGCTGTTCAGAACCTGTTAGGTTCAGAACCTGATTACTCTATTAGATTCTGTTCATTGCCTGGCCAGAATTTCAATTGGCATCAGAGCAGGCACCCTGCCTGTAATTTGGGTGAGATCCAGAGGACTTAACATCTGGCAAGCATGGATAGAGAAGGAGGATATGTCAATAGACCACCCCTACTAGATGGCACAAACTATGAGTATTGGAAGTCAAGGATGTGTGCTTTTCTAAAGTCTATTGACAGCAGGACTTGGAAAGCTGTGATAAAAGGCTGGGATCATCCTGAGGTTTTGGACAAAGATGGTAACAAAACTGGAGTATTGAAGCCTGAGGAGGAATGGACCAAAGCTGAAGATGATCTGTCATTGGGAAAACAATTCAACAAGATTCTGAAGAATGTTAACAGAAAAGCTGTAACGACCCTATTTTCGTATATTATATTTTTATATATTTTATTTTATGGTTTGGTATTTAAAAATATTTTCTAGTAATCGAGGAATAATTATTTTAGCGCGAAGATAAGTTCGTAACCGAGTTTTTAAGGTTTTGGGCCTAGAGGGTGAATAGTGTTGGGCTTTTAAGTTTATGAGTAGTAATAATCCTATGTGGATGAATGTAGTAAGCTTGGATTAGATTGTATGGCTAGGATTGGTCCATGATGGCTAGTAAAGATGGATGGCTAGGATCTATTGCTAGGAATATAAGATATTTTGTGAGAATGAATAGTGCCATTCCTTTTTCTTTGTGAAGAAAAACGTGAAAGAAGAAGAGGAGGAGAACAAGAGGAGAGCTAGGGCAAGAAAAGCAAGAGGAAAGCTTGAGATTTGCTAGAGATTTTGAGAAGGTAAGAGAGTTAGTATTGCTTGATTACAAGTGATTGAGAAGGGGAGAATGTCTATTTCTCCATCCCAAACTTCTCCTCACTTTGTCTAGGTTTTGTTAGAAAGTTTTTATGGTTTAAAGTTATAAATGATTATGTTTTGCTTGATTGAATGCTAAGTGATGTTGTTAGCATGATTTGTTGGAGTTATTGTGTTGGAGTTCATAAGAAAAGTTTTTGAAAAGTTATTGTTTTGAACCCTAATTTCTATGCTTGATGCAATCTTTGTTTGTGATGGTTTATAAATGATGTTTTATGATGGAAAGTTGTTTTTAACAAGTTCTGGAACTTTGGGTAATCTTGAATGGGCTAAAATGGTGGAAAAATCACATTTTTATGACTGTGTACTGATACGGTCGCTTGTAGCGACGGAACCTCGCTTGTAGCGACCAGGCAGGATTATTCCCTGCCTATCTGCGCTTGTAGCGACCACACTGGCGCTTGTAGCGACCAGGCTCGCTTGTAGCGACCGAAGGTTCGCTTGTAGCGACCAAGCAGGATAATTCCCTGCCTATGCTCGCTTGTAGCGACCAAGGGTTCGCTTGTAGCGACCAACCCTGGACAGGACAACTTTGTTGAGTTGTTCTGGAGGTCCTGGTGCGCGCGGAGATGTCTTTTTGTTACTGTATTTTTATAATACATTTTTGGAAACCTCGCCCACCATTTTAATCCATTCCTAATGTTTTTCTAAAGATTATTTGTTTCAAGAAAGTTTTGTGTAAAACCCTAATGTGTGTGTGGGTTATCAAAGTGTGTGGGTTTCCCTTTGAAATCCCTATTGTGTGAGACCTTGATGTGATTTGTCTGGTTTATTTGAGATTGTTAAACATGGTTGAGTGATACATGTTATGTCTTATGATATGGCCATGAATGCCTAGTGTTGTGTTTTGTTGTTGTTGTTGTGATAATTATCAGAGTGCTGATAATTTAGTTGTGTTTATCAGAGTGCTGATAATTAGTTGTGTTTATCAGAGTGCTGATAATCTAGTGTTTGTGTTTGTTGAATCATCATGCATTTCATGATTGTATGATATCCGTGTGCGGATAAGAAACCCAAGAGTGCTTGGTTATCAAGAGTGCTTGATATTATCAAGAGTGCTTGATAAGGATATAAGTTTATCCAAAATGATTTGGTACCACATGCATTAGTGAATGCATTTTGAGGCATGCATCTTTTGTGACATTATGTGTGCATAATGGTTGTTATGTGGTAATTGTTATTGATGAGTTTGTGTATTGACAATTACATTGTTGTATTTTAGTTATTGATGAGCCTTTGTGCTTTGTGGTTGATATGTATAATAATGCGTTATTAATACATGTTTATTGTTTTGTGATACTAACACTCTCTGTTTTGTGTTATGTGCTGGATCATTGGGGATCCAGATTATCAGGTTGGCGAGGCTATCGTTGAGGAATAGCCCTTTGCTGTTAGGAGCTTTTGTAGTGGTAAGGGCATAGCTTAGCTATCCTTACATTTTTGGTACTAGGTGTTGTATCCTAGTTAGAGTCTAGTGCTCTGATATTTGTAACACTATCTTGGGGGTATCTGAACTCGTATGTATGAATTTGGCAATGGCTTGTTGTAGAATTGCCTCTTTTGAAAATATTATGTATATATTTTTGTGTAATATATGCAAGCTTAATTATAAGCATTTGTTTTGTTGTTTTCCGCTGCTGTGTTTGCAAATCAAATATGTTTTTGATTTCAGGTGATGTTATTTTATGAAAATGAGTTTCTTAATGTTGTAACTTCCTATGGCCTTAACGTTTTCTTTTATTAAAGTTAATAATCGGCGGTTAAGGGTTAGGGTGTTACAATAGTTGGTATCAGAGCAGGTCGATCCATTGGATCAATTAAGTTTAGTATACCCTTTGTGTAACATGTGTTTTCTTAAACACTTTGTTCTCACTTGTGTTATGTGATGTTTGGTAGTGTGGATATGACGCAACGAGCGCTTGCGGACGCGATGGAGCGGATGGCTGATGCCATGGCTCAGGATGCTGCTAGTAGGACTGCGGATAGAGCCGCACAACAAGCTAGAGGAGGCGGAGAAGATGAGTTGAGACTCGAGAGGTTTATGAACAACAAACCGCCTATCTTCAAGGGAGGATACGATCCAGATGGAGCTCAGACTTGGTTGGAAGGGATTGAGAGAATTTTTGGGGCTATGCGTTGTCTGGATGCGCATAAGGTGTTGCTAGGGGCGTATGTTCTCCATGATGAAGCTGATCATTGGTGGGGAAATGCTAGTCAGAGGTTGGGAGCTGGTGGAGCTTTAGTTACTTGGGCTCGTTTTCGGAGAGAGTTTTTAACCAAGTATTTTCCAGCAGATGAGAGGAACCGTAAGGTGATTGAGTTCATGGAGCTCAAGCAAGGGAGTTTATCTGTTTCTGAATATGCGGCCAAGTTTGAAGATTTGTGTCGTTTTGCTCCTCATTACAACACGGTGGAAGCTGAGGAAGACAAGTGTGTGAAGTTTGAAAATGGGCTGAGGCCGGATATCAAGCAGTTGATTGGGTTTAGTGAGATCAGGAATTTTCCGATGTTGGTGAATAAGAGCCGGATATGTGATAAGGATGGTAAAGCTAAGGCTAATTACTACAAAGCTGCAAATGAGAAGAGGGGAAAGGACATGGCTAGAGGTAAACCATATGGTAGAGGTGGAAAGAAACCAGATGAAGGTGGGAGTAGTGGTAACAAGTTTGGAGGTAATAGGAATTGCTTTAAGTGTGGACAACCGGGACATCGTATGTTTGAGTGCCCGAAGAATGATGGAAAATGTTTCAAGTGTGGTGATCCTAACCACAAAGCTGATCAGTGCAAGAAGGGTGTTGTGTGCTTCAATTGCAAGGAAGAGGGTCATAAGAGCAACGTGTGTAAGAAGCCTAGAGCGGCTGGAGGAAAGGTATTTGCTTTAGATGGTGGTGATGCGAAGGCGGACAACTTGATCAGAGGTACATGCTTTATCAATAATACTCCTTTGTCTGCTATTATTGATACGGGTGCTACCCATTCGTTTATTTCTATGGATTGTGTTAAGAGGTTGGGTCTTAAAGTAGAAAATATGATGGGACGCATGGTTATTGAAACGCCTGCGAGTGGTTCTGTATCGACTACTCTAGTTTGTGTTGATTGTTCAGTCATTATGTATGATCGACTCTTTGGTATGGATTTAGTCTGCATTCCGTTGAGCGGAATAGATGTTATCTTTGGTATGAACTGGTTAGAATTTAATCGGGTTCATATCAACTGCGGTGAGAGGACGGTTACATTTCCAAGACCGGAGCCAGAGTTGTGTTCGAAGCTTATGTGTTGTCGAGAAGTGGTAAGATCAGTGAAGGCTCAAGAGGACGTGTTTGCTATGTTTGCTTCGTTGAGAGTGGAAGAGAAGATTGAGGTTGATGCGTTGCCGGTGGTGCGTGATTTCCCAGATGTTTTTCCAGATGACATTTTGGATTTACCACCCGAGAGAGAGGTTGAATTCGCAATTGACATCGTACCTGGCACTAGTCCAATTTCGATGGCGCCGTATCGTATGTCAGCTGCTGAGCTAGAAAAATTGAAGGAACAATTGGAGGAATTGTTAGAGAAGAGGTTTGTAAGACCGAGTGTATCGCCGTGGGGTGCGCCGGTTCTGTTGGTAAAGAAGAAAGATGGTAGTATGCGTCTGTGCATTGATTATCGTCAGTTGAATAAAGCAACTATCAAGAATAAGTATCCACTTCCGAGGATAGATGATTTGATGGATCAGTTAGTGGGAGCCTGTGTGTTCAGCAAGATTGATTTGAGATCGGGATATCACCAAATAAGAGTTAAGGCGGAGGATATACCAAAGACTGCTTTCAGGACAAGGTATGGTCACTACGAGTATGCTGTTATGCCTTTTGGAGTTACGAATGCACCTGGAGTGTTTATGGAATATATGAATCGTATATTTCATTCCTTTTTGGATCGATTCGTGGTGGTCTTCATAGACGATATTTTAGTATACTCGAAGACGGAAGAAGAACATGCCGAGCATTTGAGGATTGTGTTGGAGGTGTTGCGCGAGAAGAAGCTTTATGCAAAATTTTCTAAGTGTGAATTTTGGTTGCATGAAGTTAGCTGTTTGGGTCACGTCATTTCAAGTGTTGGTATAGCAGTGGATCCTGCTAAGGTAGAAGCCGTGCAAGATTGGGGAACGCCGGAGTCTGTTACTGAGATCCGAAGTTTTCTTGGTTTGGCCGGTTACTATCGGAGGTTCATTGAAGGATTTTCAAAGTTGGCGTTGCCGTTGACGCAGTTGACTAGGAAGGGTCAAGCTTTCATTTGGGATGATAAGTGTGAGCAGAGTTTCCAAGAGCTGAAGAGGAGGTTGACATCTGCACCTGTGCTAATTCTGCCAAATCCGAGGGAACCGTTCGTGGTTTATTGTGATGCGTCGAAGATGGGTCTAGGTGGTGTGTTGATGCAGAGGGGACAAGTCGTTGCTTATGCATCAAGACAGCTGAAGATTCATGAGAGGAACTATCCTACGCATGATTTGGAACTAGCTGCTGTTGTGTTTGTTCTCAAGATTTGGAGGCACTACTTGTATGGGTCAAGATTTGAGGTTTTCAGCGATCACAAGAGTCTGAAGTACTTGTTTGATCAGAAGGAGCTCAATATGAGGCAAAGAAGATGGTTAGAATTTCTTAAGGATTATGATTTCGAGTTGAGTTATCATCCGGGTAAGGCTAATGTGGTAGCCGATGCGTTGAGTAGGAAGTCACTGCATATGTCTTCTCTGATGGCGAAGGAACTGAGATTGATTGAAGAGTTTAGAGACCTCAGTTTGGTTTTTGAAAGGACAACCAGAAGCGTGAAGCTAGGGATGTTGAAGTTGACGAATGATTTTCTTGAAGAGGTTGTGGAGAAGCAAAAGTCGGATGTGAGATTGATGAGACTTAAAACGCTCATCGAGCAAGGGAAAAAGGTGAATGTTGAGATCGATGAAAAAGGTATGATGAGGTGTCAAGGAAGGTTATGTGTACCTGATGTGCCTGAGTTGAAGCGGATGATCTTGGAGGAAGGTCACAGAAGCAACTTAAGTATTCATCCTGGTGTTACTAAGATGTATCAAGATCTGAGGAAAATGTTTTGGTGGCCGGGAATGAAGAAAGAGATCGCCGAGTTTGTTTTCGCTTGTTTGACTTGTCAGAAGTCCAAGGTGGAGCATCAGAAGCCGTCGGGGCTATTGCAACCTATGTTTATTCCAGAGTGGAAATGGGATAGTATTGCGATGGATTTTGTAAGCGGTTTGCCGAAGACGTCGAAAGGTAACAATATGATTTGGGTAGTTGTCGACAGGTTAACAAAGTCTGCTCATTTCATAGCTATTAAGACCGGTATGCTAGTACCAAAGTTGGCTGAGATTTATGTTGAGCAAATTGTGAGATTGCATGGAATACCGTCGAGTATTGTATCAGATCGAGATCCCCGGTTTACTTCAAGATTTTGGGAGAGTTTGCAAGAGGCGTTGGGGACTAAGTTGCGGATGAGTTCTGCTTATCACCCGCAGACGGATGGTCAGTCGGAGAGGACAATTCAATCATTGGAGGATTTGTTAAGATCGTGTATTTTGGAACAAGGGGTGAGTTGGGAAGCTTGCTTACCATTGATTGAGTTTACGTATAACAACAGTTTTCATTCGAGCATTGGTATGGCACCTTTCGAAGCGTTGTATGGGAGAAGATGTAGAACACCTTTGTGTTGGTTTGAGTCGGGGGAAAGTGTGATGCTTGGACCTGAAATTGTGCAACAAACAACCGAGAAGATCAAGATGATCCAAGAAAAGATGAGAGCATCGCAGAGTCGCCAGAAAAGCTATGCCGACAAGAGAAGGAAGGATATAGAATTTCAAGAAGGAGATCATGTGTTTCTAAGAGTTACATCGACTACGGGTATTGGAAGGGCTTTGAAATCGAAGAAGTTAGCATCGAGGTTCATTGGTCCATATCAGATTTTGAAGAGGATTGGGAAGGTGGCGTACAGGATTGCGTTACCGCCGTCGTTGTCGAATCTACATGATGTTTTTCACGTGTCTCAATTAAGGAAATATGTATCGGATCCGTCACATGTGATTGAGTCGGACGAGATACAAGTGAGAGAGAATTTGACGGTTGCAACGGTACCTTTAAGGATTGAAGGACAAGAGATGAAGAGGCTCAGGAACAAAGAGATTTCATCGGTGAAAGTCGTTTGGGGAGGCCCAGCCGGTGAATATGCGACGTGGGAGCTCGAGAGCAAGATGAGGGATTCCTATCCAGAGTTGTTTTCAGGTATTTTCGAGGGCGAAAATTCTTTTTTAGGGGGGTAGAGTTGTAACGACCCTATTTTCGTATATTATATTTTTATATATTTTATTTTATGGTTTGGTATTTAAAAATATTTTCTAGTAATCGAGGAATAATTATTTTAGCGCGAAGATAAGTTCGTAACCGAGTTTTTAAGGTTTTGGGCCTAGAGGGTGAATAGTGTTGGGCTTTTAAGTTTATGAGTAGTAATAATCCTATGTGGATGAATGTAGTAAGCTTGGATTAGATTGTATGGCTAGGATTGGTCCATGATGGCTAGTAAAGATGGATGGCTAGGATCTATTGCTAGGAATATAAGATATTTTGTGAGAATGAATAGTGCCATTCCTTTTTCTTTGTGAAGAAAAACGTGAAAGAAGAAGAGGAGGAGAACAAGAGGAGAGCTAGGGCAAGAAAAGCAAGAGGAAAGCTTGAGATTTGCTAGAGATTTTGAGAAGGTAAGAGAGTTAGTATTGCTTGATTACAAGTGATTGAGAAGGGGAGAATGTCTATTTCTCCATCCCAAACTTCTCCTCACTTTGTCTAGGTTTTGTTAGAAAGTTTTTATGGTTTAAAGTTATAAATGATTATGTTTTGCTTGATTGAATGCTAAGTGATGTTGTTAGCATGATTTGTTGGAGTTATTGTGTTGGAGTTCATAAGAAAAGTTTTTGAAAAGTTATTGTTTTGAACCCTAATTTCTATGCTTGATGCAATCTTTGTTTGTGATGGTTTATAAATGATGTTTTATGATGGAAAGTTGTTTTTAACAAGTTCTGGAACTTTGGGTAATCTTGAATGGGCTAAAATGGTGGAAAAATCACATTTTTATGACTGTGTACTGATACGGTCGCTTGTAGCGACGGAACCTCGCTTGTAGCGACCAGGCAGGATTATTCCCTGCCTATCTGCGCTTGTAGCGACCACACTGGCGCTTGTAGCGACCAGGCTCGCTTGTAGCGACCGAAGGTTCGCTTGTAGCGACCAAGCAGGATAATTCCCTGCCTATGCTCGCTTGTAGCGACCAAGGGTTCGCTTGTAGCGACCAACCCTGGACAGGACAACTTTGTTGAGTTGTTCTGGAGGTCCTGGTGCGCGCGGAGATGTCTTTTTGTTACTGTATTTTTATAATACATTTTTGGAAACCTCGCCCACCATTTTAATCCATTCCTAATGTTTTTCTAAAGATTATTTGTTTCAAGAAAGTTTTGTGTAAAACCCTAATGTGTGTGTGGGTTATCAAAGTGTGTGGGTTTCCCTTTGAAATCCCTATTGTGTGAGACCTTGATGTGATTTGTCTGGTTTATTTGAGATTGTTAAACATGGTTGAGTGATACATGTTATGTCTTATGATATGGCCATGAATGCCTAGTGTTGTGTTTTGTTGTTGTTGTTGTTGTGATAATTATCAGAGTGCTGATAATTTAGTTGTGTTTATCAGAGTGCTGATAATTAGTTGTGTTTATCAGAGTGCTGATAATCTAGTGTTTGTGTTTGTTGAATCATCATGCATTTCATGATTGTATGATATCCGTGTGCGGATAAGAAACCCAAGAGTGCTTGGTTATCAAGAGTGCTTGATATTATCAAGAGTGCTTGATAAGGATATAAGTTTATCCAAAATGATTTGGTACCACATGCATTAGTGAATGCATTTTGAGGCATGCATCTTTTGTGACATTATGTGTGCATAATGGTTGTTATGTGGCAATTGTTATTGATGAGTTTGTGTATTGACAATTACATTGTTGTATTTTAGTTATTGATGAGCCTTTGTGCTTTGTGGTTGATATGTATAATAATGCGTTATTAATACATGTTTATTGTTTTGTGATACTAACACTCTCTGTTTTGTGTTATGTGCTGGATCATTGGGGATCCAGATTATCAGGTTGGCGAGGCTATCGTTGAGGAATAGCCCTTTGCTGTTAGGAGCTTTTGTAGTGGTAAGGGCATAGCTTAGCTATCCTTACATTTTTGGTACTAGGTGTTGTATCCTAGTTAGAGTCTAGTGCTCTGATATTTGTAACACTATCTTGGGGGTATCTGAACTCGTATGTATGAATTTGGCAATGGCTTGTTGTAGAATTGCCTCTTTTGAAAATATTATGTATATATTTTTGTGTAATATATGCAAGCTTAATTATAAGCATTTGTTTTGTTGTTTTCCGCTGCTGTGTTTGCAAATCAAATATGTTTTTGATTTCAGGTGATGTTTTATGAAAATGAGTTTCTTAATGTTGTAACTTCCTATGGCCTTAACGTTTTCTTTTATTAAAGTTAATAATCGGCGGTTAAGGGTTAGGGTGTTACAAAAGCCAAAGCCAAAAGTCAGAACTTCAGATTCAACAACAAGAAGCAACAAACTGATGAGAAAAAGACAAAGTCTGAAGAGAAAAGTAACCAAGCCAAAGGCGTGCAGTGCTATGAGTGTGAGGGCTATGGGCATATCAAACCTGAATGTCCTACTTTTCTTAAGAAACAGAAGAAGAGCCTAGCTGTTGCATGGTCTGATGATGGTTCTGAAGAAGATGATGTTAGTGAATCTGATATGTGTGATATTGGTCTGGTAGTGAGGTCAGGAGCTATCTTGAAGAAGGAACCTGCTTTAGAATCTGAGACTTTTTCAGAGTCTGACTCAGAGTCTGAAGCTTCATCTGTGTCTGAAGCTGCTAAAACCTCATATGATGAACTAGCTGACAACTACAGGAAGCTGTATACCAGAAGTGCTGAGGTGTGTAAACAAGTTTTGGATCAGAAGGAGACTATTTTTCAACTGGAGGCTGAAAAAGGAGAACTTCTTGTGCAGAATTCAGATTTGAAAGAAGAAGTGAACCAGTTAAATTCCCAACTTGAACATATGAAAAAGCAGGTTAGAATGATGAATACTGCTACTAATGTGTTGGATGAAATTTTGGGTGCTCAGCAACAAGGAAAAACTGGATTAGGCTTTGATGATCAGACTCAGAACTCCAAACAGAAGATTCTTGTTAAAGAGTTTGTTCCTGCCACTAAAACTGATAATCCTATGATTGGAGCATCTCAGATGAGACCTCAGAAACAATCCCAGATGCAAGGTCAGAAGTATGTTCAGATGCAAGGTCAGAAGCATGGTCAGATGCTACCTCAGAAGCAACCCCAGAAATCTTTCAGAAACAAAAGGAGGAGGAATCATCCATGGGTCTGTCATCATTGTGGAAAGAGAGGGCATATCAAACCATTCTGCCTTAAATTGTATGGTTACCCTGAACACTTCCAATATAGAAGAGTGCAATCAGCTGCACCCAGACACAGTGTTCAGAAGGTGTGGAAACCTAAGGTTCAGAATGTAGGCCTGATTGCTCATACTTCACTGAGAGCCACTTCAAAAGAAGACTGGTATTTTGATAGTGGGTGTTCAAGGCACATGACTGGTGTGAAGAAGCTGTTGAGCAATATCAGATCATACTCCAGAAGTTATGTGACATTTGGAGATGGTGTAAAAGGTCAGATTCTGGGTATTGGAGATTTGATCAGAGAAGGTTTGCCCAGACTTAATAATGTGCTACTGGTGGAAGGATTAACTTCAAATCTGATCAGTATTAGCCAACTTTGTGATCTGGACTTGAAGGTTAATTTTAACAAACTAGAGTGTATTGTTACTGATCAGGAAGATAGGATTCAGATGAGAGGCTGCAGATCCAAAGACAATTGTTACTTGTGGGTTTCTGAAGAAGAAAGAAGTTTGACTTCTTGTCTTATGAGCTCAGAAGAGGAAGTCAAGCTCTGGCACCAGAAACTGGGACATCTGAATCTGAAAGGCATGAAGAAAATCCTAAGTACTGAAGCTATCAGAGGTGTGCCTAATCTGAAGATCAATGAGGACAGTGTTTGTGGTGATTGTCAAATTGGGAAACAAACAAGAAAGTCTCATCCCAGATTAGTTCACCAGGTAACTACTAAAGTACTAGAACTTGTTCATATGGATTTGATGGGGCCTATGCAAGTTGAGAGTATTGGTGGCAAGAGGTATGCTTTTGTAATGGTAGATGACTACTCAAGATTCACATGGATCAGTTTTGTTAGAGAAAAGTCTGATACTTTTGAAGTATTTAAAGAAATGTGCATTCAACTACAAAGAGAAAAGGACTGTGGCATAATCAGAATCAGAAGTGATCATGGCAAAGAATTTGAAAACAAGAGTTTTTCAGAATTTTGTGCTTCTGAAGGTATAAAGCATGAGTTTTCTGCACCTATTACTCCTCAGCAAAATGGTGTAGTTGAGAGGAAGAATAGGACTTTAGCAGAATGTGCAAGAGTAATGCTGCATGCTAAGAAACTTCCATATATGTTCTGGGCTGAAGCAATGAACACAACATGTTACATACACAACAGAGTCACTTTAAAGAAGGGTACTGCATCAACTCTGTATGAATTATGGAAAGGAAGAAAGCCAACTGTGAAGTATTTCCATGTGTTTGGGAGCAGATGCTATATCTTGGCTGACAGAGAGAATAGAAGAAAACTGGATCCTAAGTCTGATGAGGGCATATTCCTGGGTTATTCAGTGAACAGCAGAGCTTATAGGGTGTTTAATTCCAGAACCAAGGTTGTGATGGAGTCCATAAATGTGGTTATTGATGATTTGTCTGCTGAGAATGAAAAGAATGAACCTGAAGTTGTTCCAGAGTCTGAAGCCTCAGAAGAACAAACTTCAGAAGCAGAAAAGCATTCAGAGTCTGAAGAAGCAGAAGATCAACCAGATCAAGTTCCAAATGGTAAAGGGCCATCAATTAGAGTTCAGAAGGATCACCCTAAAGACTTAATCATTGGTAGCTTAGATCAAGGTGTCAGAACCAGAAGATCAGATGCTGCTGCTACTGATTCATGCTTTGTGTCAAAGGTTGAGCCTAAAAATGTGAAAGAAGCCCTAACTGATGAATTTTGGATTGAAGCAATGCAAGATGAGTTGAATCAATTCAAAAGGAGTGAAGTGTGGGATCTAGTTCCTAGACCTGAAGGGTTGAATGTGATTGGTACTAAGTGGATATACAAGAATAAAACAGATGAGAATGGTACTGTGGTCAGAAATAAGGCAAGGTTGGTTGCTCAGGGTTATACTCAAGTTGAGGGACTTGATTTTGATGAGACCTTTGCACCTGTGGCCAGACTAGAATCCATAAGACTACTGTTGGGTGTATCCTGCATTCTCAAGTTCAAATTATTCCAGATGGATGTGAAGAGTGCATTTCTGAATGGATGTTTGCATGAAGAGTTATAGCAATTACTGCAAACTGGATGTGAGGAAGATAGAGTACCTGCCAGTTGTGCCTATGCTAAGTGTGATCCTGGACCTGAGTCTGAATCTGACATGTTTTCAAGGATCTGTATTACCTGTTTAGATTTTATTCCCTACTTGAAGTCTGAGGTTTGTCATAATTTTGTGGCTAAAAAGGGGGAGAAAATCTTATGTAATGATAAAATCTTATGTAATGTGTTGGCTCTAATACCAAGTGTTGCTGCTCAGAGAATTAGTTCTAATTCAACTTTCAGTGTTATTCCGAAGTTGTGTGTGAAGCTCAGTATTCAGAACCAATGCAACAAGAGCTGTCAAGATGTTATTGAGGGGGAGTATGTGTCTCAGAGGGAGTACAAGATTGTTATGGTCCTGAAGAACAATTGTGTTCAGCTCCTGAAGTGTTGACTCTGATATGCTCTGATACCATAAATTTAGAAGTAAGGGGGAGTTTGATATATGCTGAGTGTATGTTGAGTTGCAGGGGGAGTGTGTGTGATGATCAGGAGTTGATCAGGAGCTCTGATACCTTGGAGTAGCTCTGATACCATGATTGTTTGTGATCAGGAGTTGATCAGTATTTTATGTGTGCTTCAGTAGCTGTTATGATTTGTAGAACTGAAGCTGGTTTGGGTTATTCATAGCTGTGTCCGCTGCTTATGTTTATGCTATGATAGATTGTGGAGTTCTTCTTTGCTGAGTTGATGTTATGGAAGATTGAAGAACTTGTTTGGTTTTAGCCAAAAATTTGCCAAAGGGGGAGATTGTTGAGTCTTTTGGTGTTGGCTGCATTGTTTGGCAAAAACCAAAGTATGGAATAGAAGCATTTCCTTATGTTGAACATTTCTTCAGTTACAAGTTTCCTCATTTGAAGCCATTCAGAAGCTGAAATCTACATCAGAAGCTGAAATGCTCTTCAGAAGCACTGTAGCACTTCAGAAGCAGTTTCAGGTTCTGAAGCCAGCGTTGACTTCTGTTGACCACATCAGAAGCTGGGTTTGCTGGATTGTTTTTGCACGTATCTTGGGAGATTGAGCAAGGAATTATGTTTGTTTAATTGCTTCTAGAATGCTGGGTTTATTGGAGAAGATATCCTTGAAGATTTGGTTCAAAGTTATGAAAATTCGTATTTTCTGTTTTAAATCTTTCAAAGATTGAATGCAGTTTTATTTGTTACTTTATTGGAACAATCTTATTCCAGTAACAAATCAATTCAGAAGATTTGGAGCATAATTAAGAGGCTTGCTGAAGATTATAAAAGGAGGAGCTATGCTATTGAAGACTTACGATTTTAGAGAGTTTTAATTCAGAAAAAGAGTTTGTGTTAGTTTTAAGCTTGTTAGCTTTGTTTTGTGCACCACTCATATGATTTGAGTTGGTTTAGAGTTTTATAGAGTTGTAATTCATTCTAAGCCTTTAGGTACGAATGAAGTCTTTGTTTTTTTTGAAGTTTTCTCAAAAACAGACTGTTTTTGATTAAGGGTTTCAGTAACTGGGTTTAGTTACTTGAATAGGAAGATAGTGGATTCTATTACTCAGAGTTGGGTAGAAGTCTTACTAGGTGGAGGTTAATTGCTTGGGATAAGAACTGGGAGTCAGTGTCTGAGTCTTAAGGATTAAATCCAATAGTGGATTTCCTTCCTGGATTGGTATCCCCCAGAGTAGGAGGTGTTTACTCCGAACTGGGTTAACAAATTTTTGTGCCTTTTTACTTTCCTGCACTTTAAATTTGCTGCCTGTGTGTGTTTGTGTTTGTGCTCTGTTTTGCAAACTATTGTGCCCTGCGTGCTGTTCAGAACCTGTTAGGTTCAGAACCTGATTACTCTATTAGATTCTGTTCATTGTCTGGCCAGAATATCATGATGCATGTTATGCAGTATGATATGCAGTGATATGCAATGCAATATGATATGAGATAGACTCAAACAAAGATTCCTGCTGGGGAATAGGGGACAGTTGGTGAAGGAGGTTCACTGGGGAATGCTTACTTAACTGTTGATGGATGCTGGTGAATATGTGATGCTCACTGGAGAATCCTTGTTGAGGATGCATGACATGATTTATGAAATGCAGGTGTATGAATGATTTGTATATGCATGCATGAATGATATTGACATGATGCATGAATTATGTTATGCATGATATGTGGGATGCTGGTTGGGTGCCGAGCAAAGTCGGTCTTGGTTGTGGTTGTGCCAATGATGATTGGGCTTTTCTTTTTTTGTTGTTTTTTGGTTGTTTGGTTTGGAAGGACAAGGTCCTTTGCCTACATACCCAAATGGGATCAAAACCGGTGTAGTTCGGGCGTTGGGGATTTGTGTGGGTTTGCCAATAATGATTGGACTTTCTTTGTTTGGGGTTGAGACTCCTTGGGGAATGTCAATGAGGTTTGGCTTATGGGGATATAAGGATCATTTTGGAAGCATGATCGATATCCAGCCTTGTTTGATGAAAAAGATGTATGGGGGTGAGCTTTATTTGGGGAAATTTGTTCCTCTGACACCCGGGATCTTTGCGTTTTACGCGCCGTGAGCTACGCACTAGTTTCTGATAAAGAGTAAGATCTTGAAGTGACTGATGAAAGTTTTCAAGTCTTGAGTCCTTTGATGCAATGCCGGAGACCAACGAAATTCTTTCGACATTTAAACGTCCAAGTAAAAAACACACATTTTTTTGTTTTTTATGTTATTCCCATATTTCAACGCATTATTTATCATGAATAAAAACACACTTTATGAGCAAGTAAATACGCATAACAATGAAAAGGCTAAAAGATGATTTTGATTCAACGAAACTTAGTCCCTTGTATGGGTAACTATTCGTGAAAATGTAATCCCTATAAGAGGTGATTATCAAGATAGAGAAAAAGAAAGAAACAAAAAGGCAAATGGATATTTGCTTGGGTTTCACGTGCTACTTTCCCTATGACTTCGAAATAATTTGTTTTTGAAAGATGATAATGAGGTTGATTCTTTCCCTCTTGAATTCTGTCCGGACCTCACGTGCCGCAGTCTTTTTGCCTTCTCTCTTTTTTTTTTTGAAACCCCTAACTTTTACCTGGACCGCTCTTTCGAGTTTTCAGTCCACTGGGGTATATTTCTTTTTTTTGATGTCCTTAATTTTTGCCTAGACCGCCTTTTCAGGTTTTCGATCTACCAGGACGCTCTCTATTGCCTAAACCGCCCTTTTCGGGTTTTCGATTTAGCGAGCTCTTTCTTCTTTTTGGCATATATATTTTTTTTTACTGCGCCGGAGCTTATTGATAAGGGGATCCTTGTGGATGGGTAATACCTTTTTTCCAAGCATTAAGTCTCCTTCTCTAAATTCTCGAGAATGAACTTTCTTGTTGAACTGTCCATGCCCCAATGCTGTGAGGTGTTTCTCTTTTATGGGGTTCAGTTGGTCGAACCTTGTTTGTGTTTGAATGCCAATGGAAATTGGGCTTTGGGTGTTTGGATGCCGAATAAGGTCGGACTTTTTATGATGGGGTGCCGAACGAGGTCGGGCTTTTATGATGGGATGCCGAGCGAGGTCGGACTTTTGTTTTTTTTTGGTTGCCGAGCAAGGTCGGGCTTTTGCTTTTTGGTTGCCGAGCGAGGTCGGGCTTTTGATTGGTGGATGCCGAGCGAGGTCGGGCTTTTGTTTTTTTTTTTTGGATGCCGAGCAAGGTCGGGCTTTATGGTTGGCTTCCGAGCAAGGTCGGGCTTTTGTTTAGCTTTGTGTATGCCAATGAAAATTGGGCTTTTGTTATTGGCTTCCGAGCAAGGTCGGGCTTTTGTGATTGGATGGGAATGCCAATGAAAATTGGGCTTTTATTGGAAATGGGGTTTGTGAGCGCCAATGGAAATTGGGCTTTTTGTTTGGAAATTGTGTGTGCCAATAAAAATTGGTCTTTTGTTGGAGATGTGAGGAATGCCAGTGACGACTGGGCTTTTTGTGTTTGGGGATGCCAATGAAAATTGGGCTTTGTTTGTTTGGGAATGTGAGGAATGCCAATTTGGCCTTTTGTGGGAAATTGTGGGGAGTGCCGTAACGGCAAATGGTTTTTTTTTTGATGAGTTGGGCGACCACTTGTTTGGTCATGTTTGCATAGGAAGTTGCTTCGACCCATTTGGTGAAACAGTTGATGGCAACTAGTATGAACTGGTGCCCTCTTGAAGCCTTTGGCTCAATCATTCCGAACATGTATATGCCCCACATAGACAATGGACAGGGTGCTGTCATGACATTCAGAGGTGTTGGTGGCATGTGCCCCTTGTCGGCGTTAATTTTGACACTTGTGATATGTCTTGGCATGGGTTTGGAAGGATTCTTCATGGATTTCTTTGGTGAGCATGACTGCTTCATGTTTATCCACACGCCTGAGTGAAACTATGATTTCTCTTATAGAGTGTGCCCCGGCAGAGGGAGAACTGTGGTGCTATTTTTTTTGAGGGTTCTCTTGGTGAGGTTGTATTACCCTATCCTCTTGATCCCCAAGTCTGGACAATCCTTCAGGAGGTTCAAAATCGTCCTTATTATCATCTTCCGTTTGGTTAATTTGGAGATTGAAGTCAAAAGGGATCGTAGCAGTGTTATTTTTTGGTGTATGATGATGATTTTTTTTGTAGGGTTTATGAAAATTTATTTGAGGACGAAAGAAAAACGAACTCTTTGAACATAAACTGCAAATTTATTAATGACGGAAATGATTTGAAATATGGGGGTCCCATAAAATTAATCATTTGCCTCGGGAAGAGCAAAATGATTTGATTTTTTTTTTGAAAAACAAGATAAATTACTTGGACAAAGAAATGATTTCTGGAATTTCGATGGCCTTCCGGTTGCTCGGATCTCATCCGAAACACTACTGTACACCGGGTCAGGTACTTCCCTTTTTTTTTGGTGTTTGGTGATGGACCGTAGATCTCACTATCTAGGAATTAAGACTCCAAAGCCAAGGGTGTGAACCCTTAAAAATAGGGCTGGACGTCCTCCAAGAGGGCAGAGGGCCCACTTGACAATCACAAATAGCCCTTTGGGGGCGCCCTCAGCAGCTTACGAGGGCGCCCAAGTCATGGTTTTGGCCCTTTTACGATTTAGGCCCAAAACCATGACCGGGTAGGCCCAAAAAGGGCTACAAATAGTAACCTCGGGATCATTCCCGAGGCATGACCTAAACACAGCACAGAAACCCTAGTTTCTAGAAGTATTGTACTAACTGCCAGTACAGTTGGCGCCCACCGTGGGGCTACGGTAAAACTGACCTAGCCACCGTCTCCCAAAAAAAAAAAAACGATCGATCCACGGCCCCTGAGAGTCATCAGAGCGCCGTTTACCCACCATATCTCCCCGAAGCAACCTCAAAACCTTCGAATCCGCCGTGATTCAACCCTAGACCTACCCCTAACTCCATCAAACGACTGACCCACATCTGTTCGGAAAACCCTGATCTAAACCTGGGATTCGAGGTTTAGGGTGCGAATCTCTGACCACCAGTCATAAACTCAACATACAAACTCAAACTACCGTCGTCGCCGGCGCGATGGCAGACCCAGCGGCCTTAGAGGCTCTACAACAACAGATCCAGCAGCTTCGCGACCACAATGAAGCCTTGCAAGCAACCATGGAAACCATCCAACAGCAGCAACACGCCGAAGGAAATGGGTCTCAGCAAGATGAATCGGCCGACCCCGACCCTCAACCACTTTCCGCCGAAGTTTGGAACGCGCCAGTGCCAGAGAATTTCAAGCCGCCATCTCTTTCCTCCTTCGATGGAAAAAGCGACCCAGTGGAGCATGTGACCGTCTTCAACACTCAAATGGCCGTCATCGGTGCTGCCGATTCTCTCAAGTGCAAGTTGTTAGCAGGGACCCTTAAAGACGCCGCCCTGAGGTGGTATATGAACCTGCCTCGATTTTCCGTCGTCAGCTACCAGGATATGACGCGCAAGTTAACGCACCAGTTCTCAGCAAGCCGCCACCGCAAAGTCTCGTCTACCAGCCTTTTCAACGTCCGTCAAGGACCCAACGAGACTCTCCGCGAGTATCTTGCACGCTACAATGACGCCACCATCAAGGTCATTAACCCTAACCAAGAGTTGTTTGTGGGAGCCTTCCAGAACGGTCTCCGCGCTGGCCAGTTCAACGAATCATTAGCGCAAAAACCAGCAGACTCCATGGAAGAAATCATGTCCAGAGCAGAGTGTTATATAAAGGGGGAAGAAAGCAACGCCGAGAAGAAGGCAAGAGATTACAGGGAGCGTGCTCCCTACGGATATGATCATCGACGCAATTATTACCCATCCAGTAGCAGGGACCGAGCGCCATACAAACGCCAAGGTCAGGATAGGCGCGCACCCCCCCCAGAATCCTTCACGGCCCTCAACACTCGCCGTGAACAAATCTGGAGAGAGGTTTGCCATTCCAGAGTCATCCCTGAACCTCAGCCGCCGAGAGGAGCAATCATGGGGAACGATAAGGACGCCTGGTGCAAATATCACCGCATCAAGGGACACACTACAGACGATTGTATACATCTGAAAAGGGAAATAGAGAAGCTGATTCAGAGAGAAGACAGGCGCCCCCACGAAGACCCCCAGAGAGAAAAAGATGTGGCAAAAGAAGGAGAGCGCCACACCTTGAACACCATATCTGGCGGTTTCGCAGGAGGCGGGGAGTCCAGCACCTCCCGGAAGAAGTATGTCAGACAAATAATGTTGCTTGACGACCACACCAGGAAGGGATCAGAACGCCAGGTGGATATCACTTTCTCAAGTGAAGACCGTGGGGGGGTAATTCCCCACGATGACGATCCCATGGTCATCACCGTCCAAATCTTCAACTGGGATGTCAAGATGGTGTTGATTGATCCCGGCAGTTCTGCAGATATCCTCTATTATTCCGCGTTTGAGAAGATGGGTCTAGACGAGGAGCAGCTGCAGCCTTTTAAAGGAATACTGGCCGGCTTTACTGGGGAACAGGTGCACGTCCGGGGATACGTCACGTTAAAAACAACGTTCGGCACAGGTGATAATGCTAAGACCATCAGGATTAGATACTTGGTAGTCAACTCGCCCTGTTCCTACAATGTCATCGTAGGCCGCCCAGCCTTTAACGCCCTCGACGCCTACCTTTCCACCAAATTCCTTGTCATGAAATACCCGCTAGATGATGGGCGGGTTGGTACCATTAGAGCAGACCAGCGAGCAGCCCGAGAGTGTTACCACAATAGCTTGAAGATTCAGAAGGAGAAGAAAGGAAGCAGTAACCTAAAAGTGCACCGAGTGAACCTCATTGTATCCAGCCTAGAAGAAGAAATTCATGTCCAGGAAATCAAGAAGGTCGAGGAAGAAAATAATAATGTTGAAGAAGAAGATACGGAGCCCGAAGAGATCGAGAGGGTCGAGGAAGAAAGTACTCCCTTCTTGGTACCCCACTTGAAGCCAGTCAGTTCGAGAGCCAATGCTGATGAAGAAAATGCAGAACACGGAGATGCCAGGAAGGTTGAGGAAACGAGTACTCCTTTCCTGACGTTTTGCCCAAAGCCGGCCAATCCAATTTTCAGGACCAGGAAGTAAGAAGTAGAATGTGGTGAAATCAAGAAGGAGTTGATGTTATGGACAGAACCAGCTAACCGCAGGGTGATGAAAAAGATTGAGGACAGTGCAGGACGGAACTCGCCATGACAACTCAAGGGCGAGCTGGAAGGAAGACAAAGCCTTTTTAGTTCCTACCGTTTTTTATCTTATAAATTCGCTTTTTGTACAGTTAAGTAGTAAGACAGTAAGGGGCACTCTTTTCCCCCCGCAATAATGGGGGTTTTTAACGAGGCCCCGGTTTTTTATTAATGTTATATGTATATATTGCTTGTCCATCTTACTCTCATTGCATTTAGCAGATCGCCATTGCCGAATCTCAAATGAGCTCGCCGTATGATATGCTAACCACAAAGAAAGAGCCACCTAATCCCTTAACCCTAAAAGACAGGGCTCTAAGACGTCGTGAGCTTAAAAAGAAATTGCCACCTAATTCCTTAACCCTAAAAGACAGGGCTCTAAGACGTCGTGAGCTTAAAAAGAAATTGCCACCTAATTCCTTAACCCTAAAAGACAGGGCTCTAAGACGTCGTGAGCTTAAAATAAGATCGCCGCCTAATTCCTTAACCCCCAAGAGGGCTCTAAGACGTCGCGAGACGAAAATAAGATCGCCGCCTAATTCCTTAACCCCCAAGAGGGCTCTAAGACGTCGCGAGACGAAAATAAGATCGCCGCCTAATTCCTTAACCCCCAAGAGGGCTCTAAGACGTCGCGAGCACAAAACAAGATCGTCGGGAAAACCTTATAAAGGAACCCTGTAGCATCAAGCGCTAAAAGAAACACGCCTACAACGGTCGACGCCGTTACGAAACAAATAGAATCACCGCCCAAGAGAGACCTTCCGAAATGCTTAAATTTGCAGGAAAATAACAAGTTTAAAAGCGGAGATGATACATCACGAACACAAATTCAAAGCAGGGTGATGAATTTAAAAATAAGTCAAGGAGTTAAAATTACAACAAATAAAATTAGGGTTCGTCCACTAGGACGCCATCTACAATGATTTTAAAAGGATCAAAAGCGGAAGTATCGGCGCCAGGATGGAGGAGGGCAAATTGTGCCTTGGCTCTTTCAAAGCCAGCATCAAAGTTCAGAGCCAGCTCGCCCTTCGCTTCGGAAACTTCGGCCTTGAGTTGAGCCTCCCTTTCTACTCCAGCCGCGACATTGTTTTGTAGCTTGGCAATGACACCGTCCTTTCCAGCAAGATCTGCCGCATAACCAATCTTCAGATCGGAGATGCGTTTCTCAAATTCAAGCGTCACCGCCTCCCTAGCCTCCCGCACTTCTTTCTCCCTAGCATTCCCGGCCTCCTCCAACTCTTTCTCCAACGCCCTCACCGTAGCTTGAAGGGCCTCCTCATTCTGCACCACTTCCTCATACTTGCGATCAACCGAGTCTATAAGCAACATAGTCCGCAGACAATGGATCCCCATATCCTTCATCATAAAAGGCACAGCGCCCTGACTTCCCGACTCTCCATCCTCAGGATTGAATACCAGCCTCTCCTTCACGTAGGCACCATAGTCAAAACCTTTGTCCCAGAAGGACGGCACCGAGCTGCTGGTTTTGACGGCGCCAATCAGGGAAGGAGAGGGCGTCTTCTTCCCTTTTTTCTCTGATACTGCCTTCCCTTTATTATCTTTTCCGGGCGACCTCCTATCGCGCGGAGCCGCCGGAATGCTCTCAACTGGAACTTCGATCGGGTGATCAGCTTTCCTCTTTGGTTTACGGGTAATAAGCCCCGCGGGATCAGTAGTCGCCGTCCCCTCAGCAGCCTTCTTTGCTTTCATCTCTTCAAGATATCTTTTCCTCTCTGCCGCAGTCATGGGCGCCATGTCCTCTACAGAAAATAAAGCAAAAAGTCAAGGGACAGACAATATAAACACAAAACATAGGGTTGAGTAAGTGAATGTGACTCACGTAAATACTCGTCTAGGCTATCTACGTCCCCTTCCCTGTTCAATAACTCCCGGATATTCATGGGCAACATCTTGTCCAAAAAACAGACGACGCCCTGGTCATACGCATCCAGCTTCTCATATTCAAAGCCCATGATGGACGCCGGAGCACCCGTCCAACATGTGGGAAACCTCAGCTTACCATCCACCCATACCGCGGCTGCCTCACAACCCTTTCGCCCCCGAACCCGAAGGAATGTTTGTCTCCAATTTTTGTAGTGAGAGGCGTAGGGCGGGAACAGCCTCTTACCAGGGTGCGCGCTGACAGACACCCAAGACTGCTTATCCACCCCCTTCGTGCCATAGAAAGTAAAAAAGGATCCAATCGAGGGCTGGAAGCCCAATCCTTCACAAATAATCTCAAAAGCGCGGATAAAAGCCCAGCTATTCGGCTGAAGCTGAGAAGGCGCGACGTTGAGACAGTTGAGTATGTCAACTTCAAAAGGCGTGAAGGGATACTTCACACCCAGGTCTTCAAAAACGGCGGTGTACATATGGAACATCTCACTCTTCAAACTTTTCGGCCTCTGTGCGCACACTTTCTCGCCCGGGCGACAAGGTTCCAAAACCACGTCCTCCTCAAATCCCGTAGAAGACACGTGCAGCTTACTCCGGAAAAACGCCACCCGTTGCGAGTCCAAATACACAGACTCAGAACGAAGCACCTCGTCGGCGAAACTCTCTTGTTCTGAATCACTAGAAGACGCCATGTAACAAATTCCCTTCCTACAGAACGGACCTGGGCGAACAGAACGAACAATAGAGTCAGATGAATCCCCACTAATACTTCCCACTTCACCCCTGTCCAAACCACTCGAAGACTCCGTCACAAGGGAGTGGCCATAGTAGGCCTTATCGAACACCACCCAATCCACGGTTCCATCAGAGCGTCTCGCATGCCTAACGCTCTCCCCCCACAACCTACACCTCTCCTCCGAATTAGCTGGGGATAACTCCCTACCCGCCGCATCGCACTCTCTAATCCTCACCATACTACGGATGTTAAAATAAAAAGAACGAGATCAAATAAGGGTACCTGGATCTAGACAAATGGAGGGCTTGAGAAGTGAACAGTAAGCTGCAATCCCTACACCAACAACGCAACCGCTTGAACGAGAAAAAGAGAGCGAGCAGGAAGGAAAAGACGGAGACAAAGGAGGAGAAAAGGATAAGGAGAATCTGAAAGTACAAGGGAAAGTAGATCTGTTTCAGTTAAAAGCGAAAAAGCCTGGGGAAACGCGCAGATGACGTCACTTAAGTTGGCACGATTTCCGAGAACCGCTACGATTCGGACACGTCAGCAAGAGCGAACGGTCGCCTCACGCCAGCCGTCGGATCCCAATAAGAGGCGTCCTCAATACGTGGTCTAAAGGACGCGGCGAGCTATACGCAGTTTAATCACTTCGCCTTGTACCAAGACTTGTGCTTGTTGGGCTAGCATAAATATTCCTGTTGGGCTGGCGCCCAACACTCTCGTAGGGCTAGTGCCGCCCACTAAGGTACTCAAAACAAAACATGGAGCTAATACCCACGTTGGGCTAGTATTCGTGTTGGGCTAGTACCTATGCAGGGTTTAAACACCCATGTTGGGCTAGTACTCATAAAATTTTTTTCACATGGCTTCGTGGCTAGCAAGTCCCACCTGCCGGGCAAAGGATCATAGACAAACCCCCTGTAAACAGTTTAATCACTTCGCCTTGTACCAAGACTCGTGCTTGTTGGGCTGTGGACCGTAGATCTCACTATCTAGGAATTAAGACTCCAAAGCCAAGGGTGTGAACCCTTAAAAATAGGGCTAGACGTCCTCCAAGAGGGCAGAGGGCCCACTTGACAATCACAAATAGCCCTTTGGGGGCGCCCTCAGCAGCTTACGAGGGCGCCCAAGTCATGGTTTTGGCCCTTTTACGATTTAGGCCCAAAACCATGACCGGGTAGGCCCAAAAAGGGCTACAAATAGTAACCTCGGGATCATTCCCGAGGCATGACCTAAACACAGCACAGAAACCCTAGTTTCTAGAAGTATTGTACTCACTGCCAGTACAGGTGAGGGAATGATGTGAGGGTTTTTCTTTGAAATGCATGAAAATGCATGTAAATGTATGAATGCAATGAGTATGCAAAAATATGCCCCTTTTTTTTGTTTATGCAAAAAGTTTTATGAATGCAAATGTTATGACATGCAGGGGTTTGGTAGATGAAGGTTCGGAACTTCCCCCCATTCTCACGTGTAGGCTCTAAAGGTGAAATTTCCTAAGAAGAGGTCCCTAGAGTCATAGATCTCACATGGAATTAGGGTTGTCTATGGACATACGTCGACATGACTTCAATTAATTCCACGTGAAAATCTCCTCTAAGCGGGGTTGGGCATCTTACCTCACGGACATACGTCAACGCGGGCTTCCGCACACAACCTCCTTCTAACTTAGTTTTTTTCTCAAGCTCGGGTAGAGAGCCTCACACGTCCGGCATTAACCCGAACAATGTGGAGTAACATCACTCAAGTAACCCCCGCATTTGATATATATGATATGAATATAAAGCAAAATGAAACATTTATAAACATAAAGCATAGATATAACATAAATGAATAAAAATAAAAAGCATGGCGCGCAAAGAAAATAAAAATAATTAGCTTAAAAACCAAATAGAATAGGCTTGACTCGCTAGTGGGAAAAGAATTCCCCAGTGAAGTCGCCAGCTGTGCGCACCTCGTTTAAAAAAACACGCAAATCCTCCGAGGTCGTTCGTAAACGCTCGGAGGGCCTTTGTGAAGTCGCCACCAAAGTTTTTGTGTAAAGGGAACGTTGATAAACCCTTAAGTTTTTTTTTTTGTTTAAAGGGAAACGATAATAAAACCCTTTGACGATGAGGAAAGGATGGTCATCGCAACCATTGTCGGGTTCGGAAGTCGATTACGCAAGGGGAAGGTATTAGCACCCCTCACGTCCGTTGTACTCAACGGGAACCTTCTATTTGGCTAAAGCTTGAATTGTTTTTAAATGTTTCGCGCGCATGCTTATCCATGTCAAAAGAAAATATACTAAAAGGGGGGAAAAGAGATAAAAACAAACGAAAGAAAAGAAAAAAGTTTTTATTATTGCGCTTGACAAGATGTCGATCTTGCTCCTACGTATCTCCCGGTAGTCGGAGAATTCAAAGCGTACGTAGTTCTTTGGTAGAAAAAACGTACATGTGTTGGTTAATTTTAAATGGACGATGTTTTAACCGAATTCTTGCGATTAAAACGTAGCTTGTATGCTCGCGCTTGGGAGACTTATTAAGCGTTTGTTCACGAATCGCACTAGAATTGTTAAAAGGTACGTCCGTTAGGGTAAAAGGGGTGAATTGGTCGCTATGGGACCAAAAGAGGTGCAATGGACTCATACAAGTCAATCATTGACCGAGTGGACTCCAATGAGTCGGGCGATTGTTCGATTGATCCACTGAGATCAAGAACGGGTACAATGGACTCGAACGAGTCGAACATTGACCGAGTGACTTAAACAAGTCGAGGGATCGAATCTAATGGCCACGGGGGACCATAAGGTTCGGATTAACCACAAGGGGCCAAGGTTTGGTTTGGTTAGGGTTGGATACGTTGAAAATGGAATGACGATTGCCCGAACGACGAGACATACGTCACGCATTCGTACAATCGGGGCAATGGAGAGACATACGTCACACCATCCCTTTTTCATTCAAGTTTTTGGGTAGAATTCTTTTAGAAATCCCAAGGTATATCAAAACATTTGGTTTGAAAACCCAAAATGGAAAGATTTAGCAACTTTGCTAGGAAACGCACAAGTTCGGCTCGTTTCGCGAACGGTTTTGAAAAGCGAACAAATTTGGCGTATGTTCATGCTTGAGTTTTGAAAACCATGAACAATGTTTATTGTTCAAGTTTAATTTGAAATGATGAACATAGCTTGTTTGTTCATGCTGTTTTGAAAGTTTGGGAACATAACTTGTTTTGCAAGTTATCCACAAAATGTCACCCGGACTTGTGAATTTGTCAAAATTGTGCAAAATCCTTGTTATGGTTTGAAAAACATGGGTTTAAAAACTCTTAGGTTCTGAGCTCTTGGGCTAGAACCTCAAAAATTGCCCATTTGGGCACCTAAACTCAGATTCTGAGTTCTGTCATGGTCGCACTACGACCATGACTTCGCACTGCGAAGCATGCGAATTTTTTGAGTTCAGAAGCTGTTTCTGAACTTTTGTTCAGAAACAACTTCTGAACACACTCAGGACCTTTTAGGAGGGTGAAAAACTTTGAGTTTTTGGGATGAAAAGGCCTGGACAAACCAGTTTTGGTGTTTTGAAAACCTTGGGATTTCTTTGAAATTCAAAAGGGGTTTTTAGAACCAAGAGGTTTTGAACCAAAATTTCTATGCAAACACAATTGTAAATGCAAGATAAAAGCTTGGAAACTTACAGAACTCCTTAGCAAAGCTCCAGCTGCAATGGATTTGAATTGATTGAAGGTTCTTGCAAGGTTTTGAATGTTGGTGATGATTTTGAACTTTGTAATGCTTTGTGTTTGATTGGTTTTTTTCTGGTTGTTTGTGAGTGTTTGTAAGCTGGAATGAGTAGTGTATAATGCTCTTGAATGCTGGTTATGTGAAGTGTTTCAGAAGTGCTTGAAACCTTGGGCAATGCCTTCTATTTATAGGCCAAAACCAAATCTATTTCATCATTAGAAAATCCCAAAATCCAGCTGATTGTGGACTAAGATCAGGCTGAATCCCTTTGCATTAAATGCTAATGGATAGAGGCAACCTTGCCTTGTGCCAAGGGGCAAGACTCAGCCTGATTTCAGCCACAAATTCAAAGGTTTTAGGATAGTAATGATGATGAAATAGGGCTGAATTGCAATTGGCTAAGCTTGGGGATCAATCCTGGCAATCTCAATGGTTGATCAATAAAAACGTGCACTGTAATGTGCAGAGATTGAGGGATGAAAAAGGCTACCTATGGCTGGTGTGAGGGGTGAAAAGCTGCTGCAAAAACAGGGTAGGCACTCATGGCTTTTCAAGTGAGAAATCCAGCTGGTTTGACTGGTTTTGGGGGGAGCAAGCAGGAGGAAAGTCATCAAGCAGGTGGCTGCCAACCTTGGGGTGGTTAACAGGTCACTTGGGAGGGACAAGAGCTGCCCAAGGGCAAGCCCACTTGCTTGTCACATGCTAGGTTGGAAGAAAAAGCTTCCAACCTTGGCATTAATGGCAAGTCTTTCAATCCTGGTTTTGCTTGGCCCAAATAGCCATGAATGCTGATTAAAATAAATATGGAAATGATATGCAACAAAATCTGGAATTAAATCAAAGAAACCAAAAATCTGCAGAAAATGTTGACTTTTCTGTTGACTTTTGTTGACTTTGACTTTTTTCTCCCTCTTTTGATTTTTTTGGTTTTTTGTTTTGAAAGGCTTAGGACAAAATTGGGGTACTACATTTATATTCCTTGATGACCTCCTGGAGTTGTTGGGCTTTTTCTTGGTATTTCAATCTCCACTTCCTTTAAGCTTCAGTGGCCAACTCCCCAAACTTTTTCAATTCTTGATTGGAATGCAAGACTTTTTCCAACTCCCCATCTTTGGCTATGAGATTGGCGTCTACACTGACCAAACCATCCTCGATCCACTCTCTTTTCTTTTCGGAGTCCCTCAACCTTTTTCTGCATCCTTGGAGAGATTTTGTGGTTTCCTCCTGATCTTTCTTCATTCTAGCGATTTCTCCCAAAGCTTGATGATGTTTTGACTCTAACTCCTCATTTTTGCTTTGGAGTTCTTGAATCTTGGCTTTCAGTTCTTCCGCTTCTTCAATAGGAATAGTTGTGATCGGCTCAGGTGACAGAGGTCTAGTAGGGCCTACAATCGCAAAGGGTAGCTTGATTACTTTGACTATTTCCTTCACCCACTGAGTGTAGGGAGGTTTGGCTATGCAGTTCCTTTTACCAACCTTCTTCTTGTGTATTTGACTCCAAGCTCTTCGGATCTTTCTTAGCAGCGCTAAATCCTTATCTATTTCCTTTAGAATGAAAGCTTCCAACAAAAGATCATCGGGTTTATCTTCCATTGGATAATACAATTGGCGGAGAGAGAGGACTGGGTTATAGTTAATACATCCCCTAGTGCCCATGAGAGGTACATTAGGGAATTCACCACAGCTGAGAATGATTTCCGGATCCTCTAACTCTCGAGAGTACCAGTGGATATCCCCTTCGGTGAGAGCTGTCATCCTTTGCGACCACTTGAGTCCAGCTTGGTTTTCCACAAAATCCCGCTTTCTTGGCATGTGGGACATTAACCAGATTTGCACTAAGGGAACACAGCAGAAAACCATGCCTCCCCTTCCTTTTTCATGTCTAGTATAGAGAGAGTGATAGAAATCAGCTAAAAGTGTAGGAACAGGATTTTTAGCCATGAACACCCCTATAGCTGCAAGATCTACGAAGTCATCCATATTAGGGAAGAGAACTATCCCATATACCAAGAGAGCCAGTACTGCATTGAACGCCTTCCCATTTTTGTTGGTCAACAAGTCTTGAGATTTGGCCTCCAAAACCTTTCTTGTGAATCCCTTAGTGTTCCCTTTGGTTTCCAGGTATGGTGCTATTTCTTTGACACTAAGATGTAAAGATTCGCCGATTGCTTCTAGGGTCGGGTCTTCTCCCAAACCAAGGTAAGGCCCATGATTCTTCAAACTACAGCCCAAAATCTTCTCAAATTCTTCTAAAGTCGGGGCTAACTGGAAGTCTTGGAAGGTAAAGCATCTGAGATGTGGATCATAGAACTGAGTCAGCATAGTCAAAGCCATTGTGTCTACTTTCACATGTAGGAGGTCAAGTATCAACCCATAATTTGCTTGGAAGCTACTTTTGTTGATTGTTGTTAGCTGATTACTCAAAGCCAGAAGACTTTCTACTTTGGGGACCCTGATTTTGAGAGCAAGTGTGTTTCTTTTTTCGGAAGCCATATTTCTTTTTGCTAATCACTGATTGCCTGTTTTAGTTCCCTACAAAGCAAAATGTATATGCCAAAATCATTTTCATGGATGCAAATGTTATGGCATGCAGAGGTGTGGTTAACAGAGGTCAAGGCATAAGTTAACAAAGTAGGAACATTCAATACTACCCTGTCGCGTCGAATTTCGGATGTCAAGCTATTGACTAGCATTGAATCACTAAATTTAAATCACGACTGAACTTTTAATTTTTCGGGGAAAAAGGAAAAAAGTTCTAAATTACCTTGAAAAGAGATTTTAGGTTCGAAAGTCGATTATGCGAGGGGAAGGTATTAGCACCCCTCACATCCGTTGTACTCAACGGGAACCTCTTAGTTGACTTAGGCTTAAAATGTTTTTGACGTTTTGCTTGCACGCTTAATTATATATATATATATGTAAATGAACAAGTAAATAAAATGTGAGGTGAAGAAAGAGATAAAAACAAACGAAATAGAAAAAAGGAAAAAAGATTTTTTAATAACGGGCTTGACAAGACGTCAATCTTGCTCCTACGTATCTCCCGGTAGTCGGAGAATTCAAAGCTCACGTAGTTCTTGAAAAAAAAATTTGAAAACGCACAAAGGCGTGAAACGCTTTAAATGATGAAGGAGACAAGCGCACATTAAGGCGATAAACTCGCACAAGGCGTAAAAAGACGAACGCACATTAAGGCGATAAACTCGCACAAGGCGTAAAAAGACGAACGCACATTAAGGCGATAAACTCGCACAAGGCGTAAAAAGACGAACGCACATTAAGGCGATAAACTCGCACAAGGCGTAAAAAGACGAACGCACATTAAGGCGATAAACTCGCACAAGGCGTAAAAGTTGAAAGAAAACATGCAAAGGCGTAAAACATTTAAATGATAAAAGGACGGACTCGCAATAAGGCGATGGTATCCGTTGGAAAACGCACAAAGGCGTAAAATGTTTGAATTGACCACGGGGGCCAAGAAAAGTTTAAAATGGTCATGGGGGACCAAGAAAAGTTGGATTGGTCACGAGGGACCAAGAAAGGTTAAAATTGGTCGCGAGGGACCAAGAAAGGTTAAAGTGCGTTGGACGCGTTGAAAATAGAATGACGATTGTCCGAGCAACGAGACATACGTCAAGCATTCGTACAACCGGGGAAAGGAGAGACATACGTCAAACCACCCTTTTTCATTCAAGTTTTATTTGAAATTGAGAAAACGTATTTTTTGGGGAAGCTAGAAAAGAATGACGATCGTCTAAGCAACGAGACATACGTCAAGTGTTTATCCGATCGGGGAAAGGAGAGACATACGTCAAACCACCCTTTTTCATTCAAGCTTCGCTTGAATTTTAAGAAAAAGTGTAAACTGTCAAAACGCTCGTTTTATAGAACTCAAAAGAAAAGAAATAAAATTGTTCAAATTAGTTGTTGCAACCAAAATGAACAAGCTTGTTGTTTATTGAAACGAGAAAGAAAATGTTTTTGTTGTTTTCGTTGATTTTTGTTTGGTTGGTTTGGAAGGACAAAGTCCTTTGCCTACATACCCAAATGGGATCAAAACCGATGTAGTTCGGGCTAAAAAAGCCGAGTGATTTGTTATGTTGATTTTAAAACTTGAAAATGTTTGTGAAAGATAAAAATGAGCCAAAGTGGCGAGTGAGTGAAGTTTGATTAATTTAAAATGCAAAAATAAAGTCTGATATGATTAAGATCGATTGAAGTTTGATTAAAAGAAAGTTGCTTGGTTTGAAATCCAAGGCTTTGTTAATGAAGAATATTTTTGATGAAATTTTTGAATATTTGAAATGTTTTTGATTTTTTATGATTTTTTCTCGGAGTTTAAAAAGAAAATAAGCGCGATAAAAAACTAAACGCGAGAGAATAAAACGTTTGTTGGATTAAAATGAAAAGGTTTTTGTTTTTGGATTATGATTTAAACTAAGAAAAATGAAAAATAATGCAATGCATATTTATATACTTTGTTCCTAAATGCATGTATATTCTAATGACATAGAAAAATGCAAAATAAAATGAACAATTAGAAATAAAAAAATAAAATGCATGAGATGATATGATAAGTAAATAAATGGGATGTTAAAAATAAAAGAACAAATAAAAAGGAAATAGTAATAAAAAGGAAAATAAATTGCAAAGAAAATAAATAAAAGAAATGAAATAAGGAGGTGTAAAAATAAACCTGGGGGGTGCTGATAGTAGAAAATAAATCAGATTGAAAGAAAAGGGCCCAAAATGTATTGGGCCAACGTATTTTGATCTGGGCCGTCTGATTAATCAGACGGCCCTGATCTGATCACAGGGGAAAGAAAGCCAGGCCGTATGATTAAAAATCAAAGGGCCAGGAGGGCGTGGGTGTACGCTAACGCGTACACCCTCTCGCACTGAATCAGGGAGGGGTATTTAAACCCCCTCCTTCACAATTTTCTTTCATTTTCACAAACCAACCTCTCTCTTCTTTCCCTCTCTTCAGCCGCCCTTCTTCCTTCTCTCCCACCTCTCTCACTTTCTGGCCGTGAACAGTGTTCCGGCGTGGTGGCCGCCGGCCTAAACGGCGGCGCCACCGCGCCGGAGAGTAAAAATGCCCCTTTTTCAAAATTTTTTCTTCCTTTCCTACATCCTTTTTCCTTCTAAACCCAAATCCAAATCTATTTTTTCGAAATTCCTTACCACAACGTGTAGATCTAGGTTTGAAAAAATCACCTTTTCCTCTTTGTTTTGTGTTCGGTTTGTGCTGGCCTTTGGGTGTTGCGTGCGTGTATGGGTTCGTGGGTTATGTGCTGGTGTTTGATGCTGGACGTGTTTGTTTATGGCTGGGTTAGTGTAAGTTTGCGTGAGTAGTGGTCTGTGCGTGTTAGTGTGTGTGCATATGCGAAAATGGTGGTGTGCGTGAGTTTGGAAACGTGTTGGCTTTGGGTGAGGTTTGTGTGAGTTGCTGCTGGTTTTGTTGTGTTTGTTGGTGTTTTTGCGTTTTTTGTGCTTGTGTGGTACTGTGTGTTGGCCGAAAAAACCTAGGGGGAAAAGAGTTGAAACTTTGTGTTGGTGTTCTGTTGATAAAAACCTGTGTTGTTCTAAATTTCTTTCTTCTAAATTTTCTTGTGTTTTGATCCTGTTATATAGATGAAATTGAGCTGCTTGATGACTTTGAAGATTAGGTTGAAAGGCTGGATTTTTGCAGATTTGGATAGGATTTTGTGATGATGAGAAATTTGTGATGATGAGAAAATCCCAGTGAAAGGGGCGCCCCTGCAGTGTTTTTTGTTGACTTTGGACCAAAAATAATAAATAAAAATGATAATAATAATAAGAGTAATAAATAATAATAATGACAATAGTAAAAATAAATAAATGGTAATAATGGTAAATACAAAAAATGTGATTAATGACAATAAAGGACAAAAATTGAAATTAAAAGTAAAACTAAAAAGTAATAAAATATAAAATAAATAAACGAGACAAAAATTGACATGAGGTATTTTAAAATACCTCCCTGCCGAAATTTCGTCTGAAACGACGAAAATTCTCGGCTTTTTAAAAAAAAATGAATAAAACGAGACAATGAGTAAAATAAGACGAAAATGGGTCAAAAAATGGGGTATGACAGATGCCCCTATTTAAGTTTCTTCGCTACGGAGATTAAAAGCGAAATTTTGATTCGACGGGTCGAAGAAACTTAAATACAGAGTACACCATTTTTTGACCAATTTTGACAGTAAAAATGTTATGGATGCGATGCCATGTATGCAATGTTATGAATGCTTGCGATGCAAGTATGAATGCAAAATGGCAAAGATGACCTGATTGGGGATAAACAGAGACAAAGGGATACCCGGGTTCGCTAAAGAAACGGGATCCAACTCTATTGGGGATAATGTTCCACTGGGGAAAAAGGTTAGCCGTTTGGGTTATTGCCGAACTGTTCACTGGGGAGAGTGGGCAATTAACCACGGGAACCAAAAAGGGTAAAATGTCAGCTGTTCGGGTTAAATTCCGAACTGCCACTGACGACAAGGATTGAATGTAAAGGTCAGCTGTTCGGGTTGTTGCCGAACTGCCACTGACGACAAGAAATAAAATGTCAACTGTTCGGGTTAAATTCCGAACTGCCATTGACGACAAGAAAGTAAAATGTCAACTGTTCGGGTTAAATTCCGAACTGCCATTGACGACAAGAAAGTAAAATGTCAACTGTTCGGGTTAAATTCCGAACTGCCATTGACGACAAGAAACAAAATGTCAACTGTTCGGGTTAAATTCCGGACTGCCATTGACGACAAGAAACAAAATGTCAACTGTTCGGGTTAAATTCCGAACTGCCATTGACGACAAGAAAGTAAAATGTCAACTGTTCGGGTTAAATTCCGAACTGCCATTGACGACAAGAAACAAAATGTCAACTGTTCGGGTTAAATTCCGAACTGCCATTGACGACAAGAAACAAAATGTCAACTGTTCGGGTTAAATTCCGAACTGCCATTGACGACAGGAAATAAATGTCAACTGTCCGGGTTAAATTCCGAACTGCCATTGACGACAAGAAACAAAATGTCAACTGTTCGGGTTAAATTCCGAACTGCCACTGAGGATAAGAAAACAAAGGATAAAAGTCAGTTGTTCGGGTTAAATTCCGAACTACTGATGAGGAAAAAACTAGAGTAAACGTCAATCGTTCGGGTTAAATTCCGAACTGGCATCGTTGGTAAGAAACGAAGGTAAAGGTCAGCTGTTCGGGTTAAATTCCGAACTAACACTGAATGATGATAAAACAAGGGTATAAAAGTCAGCTGTTCGGGTTAAATTCCGAGCTACTGATGACAGGACAACGAAGGTAAAAGTCAGTCGTTCGGGTTAAATTCCGAACTACTGATGACAAGACAACAAAGGTAAAAGTCAGTCGTTCGGGTTAAATTCCGAACTACTGATGACAAGACAACAAAGGTAAAAGTCAGTCGTTCGGGTTAAATTCCGAACTACTGATGACAAGACAACAAAGGTAAAAGTCAGTCGTTCGGGTTAAATTCCGAACTACTGATGACAAGACAACAAAGGTAAAAGTCAGTCGTTCGGGTTAAATTCCGAACTACTGATGACAAGAAAACAAAGGTAAAAGTCAGTCGTTCGGGTTAAATTCCGAACTACCACTGAATGAGAAACAAGAAGGTTAAAAGGTCAGCTGTTCGGGTTAAAGTCCGAACTACCACTGAGGATAAAAACAAAGTCAGCTGTTCGGGTTAAAATCCGAACTACCACTGAGGATAAAAACAAAGTCAGCTGTTCGGGTTAAAATCCGAACTACCACTGAGGATAAAAACAAATAAAACTGTGCACAAGTGTTCGTTAAAGAAATGTCACTTGGCGACAATACTGGGGAATATGCACAAGCTGTTCGTTTGAACTGCCACTTGGCATAAAGACATGATAAAAAGATGCGCAAGCTGTTCGTTTGAACTGCCACTTGGCGTAAAAGGGTGACATCACTTGACCAACCGGACCGGGGATGACACTTGGGGAATATTTACTGGTGACTATGATGGGATGCCGAGCAAAGTCGGGCTTTGGTTATGATTTGGCGTTTGTGAGTGTGAATGATGACTCACTGGGGAATGCCAATAAAATTGGGCTTTATTTTGTAATAACGCTGGAGGATGACATTGGAGAAAAATGCAGATTGTTTATGATAAATTGGTAAGAAACGTGGTGGTTAAAGCAACCACGTACAGATGATATTGCAGTATGTTGCATGTATGAATGCGCATATGCATGAATGCGTGATCACCTGATTTGTATGATTGTACAAATGTAGGAATGCATGAATGTATGAATGCACTAATGCAGGACTCCCACTGGGGATGTTGTGTGAAAGATTGGCTTGCACTGGGGATACCCTAAATATTTGTTAAGGAATGGCCCCTTGATATATGAATATAATGAAAGATTGCACAAGCTGTTCGTTAAAGAACTGCCGCTTGGCTTACAAGAAGGTGACATCAACAGATGAGACACGTTGGGGATGACACCCGACTGTTTTGATTTATTGTATGACCGACAACTTGGTGAAACAAGATTTAGACCGGTAAAATGAAAAGTGGACCAACGTCGCATTGCAAACACTCGGTAATCTTTGATGGGGATGATGTCATAGGGAACACATCCAAAATGTTGACGGGGTAAAGCCGTAACCATTTGATGAGGAACATATACCTCATGGGGAAATTGTTACTTCACTGGGGAATCGTGTTAATCCGCTTGGGAAAAGAACTGGTGATTCCGCTGGGAATGCTTATGTTTTGTTTGGATGCCGAGCGAGGTCGGGCTTTGATTGTAGTTGGATGCCGAGCGAGGTCGGGCTTTGGTTGGATGCCGAGCGAGGTCGGGCTTTGATTGGGGTGCCGAGCGAGGTCGGGCTTTGATTGGGGTGCCGAGCGAGGTCGGGCTTTGATTGGGGTGCCGAGCGAGGTCGGGCTTTTTGTAATGTGGGTGCCGAGCGAGGTCGGGCTTTGTTATGTATTTGTGCCAATGATGATTGGGCTTTTGGGGTTGAGACTCCACTGGGGGATGCCAATAAAATTGGGCTTTATTTGTGGTTTCGCTGGGGATATAAGGATCATTTTGGAAGCATGATCGATATCCAGCCTTAGATGCCCCTGGTGGTTGGGCTTTTGTGAGTAGGTGCCAATAACAATTGGGCTTTTGATTGTTTTTGGACAAAGGTTGACTTCCCGGGGAGTTTGTTAATCCACCGGGGGTTGTGCTAATCCGCCGGGGATTATGATTGAATGCCGAGCGAGGTCGGGCTTTGATTCACTGGGGATATTCCCTTTTGATTTATTGAGGATTTCGCTGGGGAATTCCTTGAAAGAAGTCCAATGTGGGATAAACATATGTCATGTTTAACACTGAGGATAATGATTGGATGCCGAGCAAGGTCGGGCTTTGATTGTATTTGGTTGCCGAACGAGGTCGGGCTTTTGATGATTGAATGCCGAGCGAGGTCGGGCTTTGGATGATTGAATGCCGAGCGAGGTCGGGCTTTTTGTAGTGTGGGTGCCGAGCGAGGTCGGGCTTTTTGTGTTGTGGGTGCCGAGCGAGGTCGGGCTTTTTGTAATGTGGGTGCCGAGCGAGGTCGGGCTTTTTGTAATGTGTGTGCCGAGCGAGGTCGGGCTTTGATATGTGGATGCCGAGCGAGGTCGGGCTTTAATATGTGGATGCCGAACGAGGTCGGGCTTTTTGTAATGGATGCCGAGCAAGGTCGGGCTTTTATGTTGGATGCCGAGCAAGGTCGGGCTTTTATGATTGATCGCCGAGCGAGGTCGGGCTTTTTGTGATGTGGGTGCCGAGCGAGGTCGGGCTTTTTGTAATGTGGGTGCCGAGCGAGGTCGGGCTTTGATGGTAGTTGGATGCCGAGCGAGGTCGGGCTTTTTGTAATGATTGTGAGGAATGCCAATGACGATTGGGCTTAATGTGAAATTGTAGTTGTGATCGCCAATGACAATTGGGCTTTTGTTGGCAATGAGAGTTGGTTTTGCAATTTCAGATTGCATGATTCATATGAGATTTGCACAGGCAATTTTGATGTTCCCATTAATCCGAGATTGCACCAAAAATTTGAAATAAATACCAAACACAAAATTTCTATCGTATAGCTCAAGTTAAAAATATGTTTATCAATGAACCAACCTATCACTCGTTTAAGTTAAACAAATTGAATATTAATTGTGGGGGTATTGAACACTCATCCGGCAAGTTTGCTAACATTCCGATCGAGTTATGTGTCCATCTAATCATTGTTTCTAAAAGCACGAAGGCATTGATCACAAGGTCTTCGAGGGTTGTAATTTGGCTTGGTTACAAAAGAAATGTCATATGTGGGGAAATTGAATTCAAATGGCCAAGCAAGAGGAACATTCTTTCTAAATTACACCCTTCCTCCTTTAATCAATCACAACTCTTGGTGATTTACAAATGTTTTTCTTTGATCCTTGACAACTTTTTGATTTAGAGATTTTCTCTTTTTCTCTTTTTTCTTTTTCTTTTCTTTCTTTTTTTTTTGTTCTTGTTGTCAAGATCAATTTTCACTATTTCTTGACATTCACAACCTCCTTTTTTCAACTTAATCAAAGATGATACCCTAATTGAATGTTCCTTCCTCTTTCGGCAAAGGACAATAATCATGAAGGTTAAGGGTTCAAAAATGAAAGAAAATATCAGAATTCAATAATGATTTAACTATGAACTGAAATTTTTTACAAACTCCGGCAATTTCATTAAGCAATTGAGCTTATGAGAATTGGCAGTCCATAGTTAATGATTCTGATTCATTAGGCTCAAAGGGGTTAACAAATACTCACTCCTCACAGGGTGGGCTATTTGTGGTCAAGTGTTTTCACTCATTTTCAAAAAATGCCTTGATCCTATCAATGCTTTCGTACAATCTAAAACAACGCTCAGATTTAACATAACAAAATCGAGTTCAAACAAAAAATGCCGGTCTCCTGCATATATATAATGATTTTGAGGATTCCTCACATTTTGGCTGGTTCTAAATGGTTCACCGAATAAACATATTAAAAACGCAAGTTGCATGATATAACTTTTGTACTAAGTACGCATTCTCCTTTCAAGTTTAATCATGGAAAAAAAACAGGAAACATGTATCTTAGCTTTGCGCAAATTAATCAAATTTTATCACTACCATGCATTTGTGGTTGAATCATTGGATCAATCCATATGATGTGATTGGTTGCCGATCAAGGTCGGGCTTTGATTGTGGATTGTGCCAATGATGATTGGACTTTTGTTAATTGGGGAAAAGGCCACAGTAGCCTGGGGGTTAGTAATCTCGGGTTGAGGTACCGAAATCCCTTGAAGAGTAGTGGGAATATGGATGAATTCCTCACCAAAGTCAAACGGCATGCCCCATGTACAAACGGGGGGATAGTTGCCCCTTGTTATATGTGCGGTTTGCTTTGGGACGTCGAGCCACTTTTTCTTTATGGGAAGACGCGTAGTGTTGCGGAGGAAATGCGAACACTGAATACTCGATTCGGATTATAAGAAATCCTGAGGATAAAAAGGGAAAGGAGTTTTGGACTCGAAGATGGACGTATGCATGATAATGAATGATGTATGTAAATGCATGAAAAATTTTTGTTTTGCTTTACAAGGAAATTAAAAAGTGCAATTAATTTCTTATAAAGCAAAGTGATATGTGAAAATTATTTTCCATGAATGTAAATGTATGCATATGTGTGACATGTATGTTCAAAATTTCCCCCATCCTCACGTGTAGGCTCTAAAGATGAGATTTTCTAAAAAGGTCCCTAGAGATCACGGACCTCACAAGGAACTATTGTCGTCAATTGCAAATGCTCGCAAGACCTCAATATATTCCAAGTGAAATCTACTCTAGGCGGGGTTTTCGCATCTTCCCCTCAAGACATACGTCAAGTGGGCCTCCGCTACGCAACCCCATCCTATCTTAATTTTTTCTCAAAGCTCGGGAATAGAGCCTCACACGTCCGGCATTAACCCGAACAATGTGGAGTAACACCGCTCAAGTAACCCCACAACACATATAATATGAATATAAAGCAATATGAAACATTTACATATAAAGCGAGGAAAAATAAAAACAAATAATGATGATAAGGCATAAGCGTGCAAGCAAAAATAAAAGCATTTTAGCCTAAAAGCCGACTAAGATAGGCTTGACTTATCATACACGAAAACAAAGTGTTTAAGATCATAATCCCCAGTGGAGTCGCCATTTCTGTCGCGTCGAATTTCGGATGTCAAGCTATTGACTAGCATTGAATCACTAAATTTAAATCACGACTGAACTTTTAATTTTTCGGGGAAAAAGGAAAAAAGTTCTAAATTACCTTGAAAAGAGATTTTAGGTTCGAAAGTCGATTATGCGAGGGGAAGGTATTAGCACCCCTCACATCCGTTGTACTCAACGGGAACCTCTTAGTTGACTTAGGCTTAAAATGTTTTTGACGTTTTGCTTGCACGCTTAATTATATATATATATATGTAAATGAACAAGTAAATAAAATGTGAGGTGAAGAAAGAGATAAAAACAAACGAAATAGAAAAAAGGAAAAAAGATTTTTTAATAACGGGCTTGACAAGACGTCAATCTTGCTCCTACGTATCTCCCGGTAGTCGGAGAATTCAAAGCTCACGTAGTTCTTGAAAAAAAAATTTGAAAACGCACAAAGGCGTGAAACGCTTTAAATGATGAAGGAGACAAGCGCACATTAAGGCGATAAACTCGCACAAGGCGTAAAAAGACGAACGCACATTAAGGCGATAAACTCGCACAAGGCGTAAAAAGACGAACGCACATTAAGGCGATAAACTCGCACAAGGCGTAAAAAGACGAACGCACATTAAGGCGATAAACTCGCACAAGGCGTAAAAAGACGAACGCACATTAAGGCGATAAACTCGCACAAGGCGTAAAAGTTGAAAGAAAACATGCAAAGGCGTAAAACATTTAAATGATAAAAGGACGGACTCGCAATAAGGCGATGGTATCCGTTGGAAAACGCACAAAGGCGTAAAATGTTTGAATTGACCACGGGGGCCAAGAAAAGTTTAAAATGGTCATGGGGGACCAAGAAAAGTTGGATTGGTCACGAGGGACCAAGAAAGGTTAAAATTGGTCGCGAGGGACCAAGAAAGGTTAAAGTGCGTTGGACGCGTTGAAAATAGAATGACGATTGTCCGAGCAACGAGACATACGTCAAGCATTCGTACAACCGGGGAAAGGAGAGACATACGTCAAACCACCCTTTTTCATTCAAGTTTTATTTGAAATTGAGAAAACGTATTTTTTGGGGAAGCTAGAAAAGAATGACGATCGTCTAAGCAACGAGACATACGTCAAGTGTTTATCCGATCGGGGAAAGGAGAGACATACGTCAAACCACCCTTTTTCATTCAAGCTTCGCTTGAATTTTAAGAAAAAGTGTAAACTGTCAAAACGCTCGTTTTATAGAACTCAAAAGAAAAGAAATAAAATTGTTCAAATTAGTTGTTGCAACCAAAATGAACAAGCTTGTTGTTTATTGAAACGAGAAAGAAAATGTTTTTGTTGTTTTCGTTGATTTTTGTTTGGTTGGTTTGGAAGGACAAAGTCCTTTGCCTACATACCCAAATGGGATCAAAACCGATGTAGTTCGGGCTAAAAAAGCCGAGTGATTTGTTATGTTGATTTTAAAACTTGAAAATGTTTGTGAAAGATAAAAATGAGCCAAAGTGGCGAGTGAGTGAAGTTTGATTAATTTAAAATGCAAAAATAAAGTCTGATATGATTAAGATCGATTGAAATTTGATTAAAAGAAAGTTGCTTGGTTTGAAATCCAAGGCTTTGTTAATGAAGAATATTTTTTGATGAAATTTTTGAATATTTGAAATGTTTTTGGTTTTTTATGATTTTTTACTCGGAGTTTAAAAAGAAAATAAGCGCGATAAAAAACTAAACGCGAGAGAATAAAACGTTTGTTGGATTAAAATGAAAAGGTTTTTGTTTTTGGATTATGATTTAAACTAAGAAAAATGAAAAATAATGCAATGCATATTTATATACTTTGTTCCTAAATGCATGTATATTCTAATGACATAGAAAAATGCAAAATAAAATGAACAATTAGAAATAAAAAAATAAAATGCATGAGATGATATGATAAGTAAATAAATGGGATGTTAAAAATAAAAGAACAAATAAAAAGGAAATAGTAATAAAAAGGAAAATAAATTGCAAAGAAAATAAATAAAAGAAATGAAATAAGGAGGTGTAAAAATAAACCTGGGGGGTGCTGATAGTAGAAAATAAATCAGATTGAAAGAAAAGGGCCCAAAATGTATTGGGCCAACGTATTTTGATCTGGGCCGTCTGATTAATCAGACGGCCCTGATCTGATCACAGGGGAAAGAAAGCCAGGCCGTATGATTAAAAATCAAAGGGCCAGGAGGGCGTGGGTGTACGCTAACGCGTACACCCTCTCGCACTGAATCAGGGAGGGGTATTTAAACCCCCTCCTTCACAATTTTCTTTCATTTTCACAAACCAACCTCTCTCTTCTTTCCCTCTCTTCAGCCGCCCTTCTTCCTTCTCTCCCACCTCTCTCACTTTCTGGCCGTGAACAGTGTTCCGGCGTGGTGGCCGCCGGCCTAAACGGCGGCGCCACCGCGCCGGAGAGTAAAAATGCCCCTTTTTCAAAATTTTTTCTTCCTTTCCTACATCCTTTTTCCTTCTAAACCCAAATCCAAATCTATTTTTTCGAAATTCCTTACCACAACGTGTAGATCTAGGTTTGAAAAAATCAAAAAAATCACCTTTTCCTCTTTGTTTTGTGTTCGGTTTGTGCTGGCCTTTGGGTGTTGCGTGCGTGTATGGGTTCGTGGGTTATGTGCTGGTGTTTGATGCTGGACGTGTTTGTTTATGGCTGGGTTAGTGTAAGTTTGCGTGAGTAGTGGTCTGTGCGTGTTAGTGTGTGTGCATATGCGAAAATGGTGGTGTGCGTGAGTTTGGAAACGTGTTGGCTTTGGGTGAGGTTTGTGTGAGTTGCTGCTGGTTTTGTTGTGTTTGTTGGTGTTTTTGCGTTTTTTGTGCTTGTGTGGTACTGTGTGTTGGCCGAAAAAACCTAGGGGGAAAAGAGTTGAAACTTTGTGTTGGTGTTCTGTTGATAAAAACCTGTGTTGTTCTAAATTTCTTTCTTCTAAATTTTCTTGTGTTTTGATCCTGTTATATAGATGAAATTGAGCTGCTTGATGACTTTGAAGATTAGGTTGAAAGGCTGGATTTTTGCAGATTTGGATAGGATTTTGTGATGATGAGAAATTTGTGATGATGAGAAAATCCCAGTGAAAGGGGCGCCCCTGCAGTGTTTTTTGTTGACTTTGGACCAAAAATAATAAATAAAAATGATAATAATAATAAGAGTAATAAATAATAATAATGACAATAGTAAAAATAAATAAATGGTAATAATGGTAAATACAAAAAATGTGATTAATGACAATAAAGGACAAAAATTGAAATTAAAAGTAAAACTAAAAAGTAATAAAATATAAAATAAATAAACGAGACAAAAATTGACATGAGGTATTTTAAAATACCTCCCTGCCGAAATTTCGTCTGAAACGACGAAAATTCTCGGCTTTTTAAAAAAAAATGAATAAAACGAGACAATGAGTAAAATAAGACGAAAATGGGTCAAAAAATGGGGTATGACATACCCCCTATTCTCACATGTAGGTTCTAGATTTCAAAATGGTTCCTAGAGTCATTGATCTTATTTGAAAATATTGTTGCCATTGCAAATACTTGCAAGACAACAACACCTCCAAGAGAATCTACTCTAGGCGGGGTTTTCATGCCAACCTTGCAAGACATACGTCAGGAAGGTCAACACTACACAACCACCGTCTTATCTTAAGTTTTTCTCAAAGCTCGGGTATAGAGCTTCACTCATGCGATAACCCACAGTTGACATATATATATATATATATGAATATAAAGCATAATGAAGCATAGATATAGAGGTGAGAGAAAAAATGAAGATAAAGACATAAGACAAAAACATGCAAGCAAACAAAAACACTTAACCTAAGAGCTAACTAGGATAGGCTTGACTCGCTAGTGAGAAACAGGTTCCCCAGCGGAGTCGCCAGCTGTCGCATCGCTAAAAAACGCTCGAGCGTACTACGCTCGAAATAACTACGGAGTCGCCACCAAAGTTTTATTTTTAAAGGGAAACGTTGATAAAACCCTTGACGATTTGGAAAAGATGGTCATCGCAACCATTAACGTGTTCGGGAGTCGATTATGCAAGGGGAAGGTATTAGCACCCCTCGCATCCGTTGTACCCAACGAGAACCTCCTAGTTAGTTTAGGGTTAAAAAGTGTTTTAAAGGTTGCTTGCTACGTTTTAATATTTCAAAGAAAAAAAGGGAAAGGGGGCAAAAAAGGTTTTTATTAGTGTGCTTGACAAGAGTGGGATCTTGCTCCTACGTATCTCCTGGTGCGATGGAGAATTCAAAGCTACGTAGTTCTTTGGGTAGAAAATATTTGTTTGTTGGTTGATTTTAAAGAACGATGTTTTTGATCATATTCTAGCAGTTAAACGTAGCTTGTATGCTCGCGCGTGGGAGGCTTAAGCGTTCGTTTGTATCGCGTTAGAATTGATAAAACATCGTCCGTTTGTGAAAAGAGATTGATTTTTATTTTGACCACCGGGGGGGGGGCCGAAAATTAGTTTGGTGTGTTGGATTTATTTTATTATGTTTTTTGTATTTTGAAAATAGAATGACGATTGTCCGAACAACGGGACATACATCAAGTGCTCGTTCAACAGGGAAATGGAAAGACATACGTCGGACCACTCCTTTTTCATTCAAGTTTGTTATTGATAATTAATATATTTTTTGAAAAGGAATGACGATTGTCCGAACAACGAGACATACGTCAAGTGCCCGTGCAACCGGGTAATGGAAAGACATATGTCGGACCATTCCTTTTTCATCCAAGTTTATTATCAAAAATCAATGATAAACTATAATTAAAAGCAATAACACTTGTTATATATTTTTTTTATCTTTGAATAAAAAATGAGTTTCAACCCCTTTAGAAATAGCTCAAACCAGATTCTGAACCTTCAGATGCAGAAACTTAGGACTCAGAACCTCAGACTCTGGATCCCAGACTCTGAATCCCAGACTCTCCATCATCAGACTGAAAACCTTCAGACGCAGAACCTTCAGACTTAGACTTCAGAAGCACTGTTCAGACTCTGACTTCAGAAGCACTCTTTAGACTCTGACTTCAGAAGCACTCTTCAGACTCTGACTTCAGAAGCACTGTTCAGACTCTAAACTTCAGAAGCACTGTTCAGAAACTGAACTTCAGAAGGACTGTTCAGAAGCTGAACTTCAGAAGCACTGTTCAGAAGCTGAAATTCAGAAGCACTGTTCAGAAGCTGAACTTCAGAAGCACTGTTCAGAAGCTGAACTTCGGAAGCACTGTTCAGAAGCTGAACTTCATAAGCACTGTTCAGAAGCTTAACTTCAGAAGCACTGTTCAGAAGCAGACTTTAGAAGCACTGTTCAGAAACAGACTTCAGAAGCTCAATTCAGAAGCTGACCTTCAGAAGCTGACCTTCAGAAGCTGACTTCAGAAGCGCACTTCAGAAGCACATTTCTGACTCAGGCTTCAGAACTTCTGGAGTAAAACGTTAAAAAACAGAAAGAAGGAAAAAGAAACATTTCTGTTTTGGTGACTGTTATAAACTTTGTGATTTTTTTGGGTTTTTGTATGATTTTTTAGTGCAAAAATGAATTAAAATGACTAAAATGAAAAGTAAAAATGCAGAAAAATATGCAGGAACAGTAGAACACAGCTTCTTTGAACCAAATACAGCAGCAGCAAAAAAAAAAGAGTTTCTGTGAACAGCAGCAGAAAAAATACAGCAGTAGAAAAATATGGTTTTTTTGGATTTGTGTATGCTTTTTCCACACTCAGTACTGAACCAAATACGAAAATAAGAACATCACTGTAAAGCTTGCCATGAGTACTACATCCTAGTGGTCTTAGATCCACCAAAAAATGTCCTAGAACTAACTACATTTTGGCCTTAAGTCATGCTCATGAACTTATGGTGAAAAATGCATTATTTATGAAGAAAAACTACAAACACTTAAACAGATGCGAAAAAAGCTTCAGATGCACGAAAAAATATGAGGGTTTTTGAGTGGTTGTGGTTTTTGTGTTGTAGTGACTTGGGTGGTAGTGGTGGTTGTGGTTTTTTGTGGTGACTTGGTGATGCAAGTTTTCTCACATTTCATTTTCCTATCTACACGTGAGTATATTAGGATCGTCTCCACAGGGATTGGCGCGATACCTTAAACCATTCAACATCGATTATCATTTTAAGTTAGGGTTTTATCTTTTGTTCACTAAAAACTATTCGACTTTAAAATGTAAATAAATACGACGAGTAATAGGGCATAAAAGCGTCGGAATCAAAGTTCATAAATCAAGCATCGACAATATTCTAATGATCATATATATACGGATTCTAGTTTTAATCCCTTTTTAACGATATTATCACACATCACTCGACAACGTCATTTATGTTTAAATAATGTTGTGAGATCGATCGTATCAACTATTTTCATGTCAACAATACAAAAGTTGGAGAAAAGATGAAGATCATGGCTAAGCTTTGATTTCTCAAAAACCCTTAGTTGATCTAAACTTGATCCTTTTTGTCCTTTGAAGTTCACCTCTTTTTGCCCTATTCTCTGGTTAAAAACTATAAAAAATGTTCTTAATAAAAGCTTAATAATTATACCTAAAAGCTGAAACAAAGCTTAAATACTAAAACCTATAAGTGACATCTCGCTCAGCGAGATTAACTTCGCTCGGCGAGTTAAGATTTCTGGCCAGTGGTTTTCTGCCACGTCTTCCATAGCATTAACCGCCTTGGGACCTCGCTGAGCGATGAATATTTTGCTGAGCGAAATCAAGTTCCCCTGCTCCTGAAAATCCCTGCCTCAACTTGCCATTCACTCGCCCTAAACTCGCCAGGCGAGTTAGACTTTGAAATATCCTGAAAATCCCTGCTTCAACTCGCCATTACTTCGCCAAGCGCTCGCTGGGCGAGATTCTACATTCTTTTCTTCTTGATTTCTTGCTAATTTCAAGTCCTGGCTTGCTTTTTCCTACACAAATTGGGAAGAATAAGGCATACAAAGCATAATTGGCATTTATTCATAAATTCCATGCTTTTCCTAAGGTAACTTGCAAAACAAGTAACTAAAAAGCCTTGTAAAAAGACATGAATTTATTCATTTCTTGCCACTTATCAAATACTCCCCAACTTAGTTCTTTGTTTGTCCTCAAACAAAAGATTCAAAAAATTGGAAAAAATCAAGGCTTTGGACAAAGTTGAGCATGAAGCAAAAATCCGGTATTTGAAGAAAAGTTTCTCAGATGAATGATTCAATTGTGACTGCGCAAACAAGAGTGAAGTTTCTCATAAATCCCGATATATACAACGAATGTGACATAATTCCTAAACACAAAGTTCATGTCACAAAATTCTAGCAAATAACATGTTTAAATTTGAACCACACCTAACACACTTCTTTGAAAGTAAATGAACAAATTGAATTCAAGTTGTGCGGGTTTTGAACACTCATCCGGCAAGTTTGCTAACATTCTGATTAAGTTATGCGTCCATCCAATTATCATTTCTAAAAGCACAAAAGCATAGATCACAAGGTCTTTGAGGGTTGTAATTTGGCTTGGTTTCAAAAGAAATGTCATATGTGGGAAAAATTGAATTCAACTGGCCAAGCATAGAGGAACATTCTTTCTAATTACACTACTTCCTTCAAATTCACAATCAACCCTTGGTGATTTACAAGTATTACTTTGATCTTGACAACTTTTTGAATTATTGAATTTTTCTCTTTTTCTCTTTTCTTTTTCTTGGTTTGCTTTTCTTTCTTTTTTTTTCTTTTCTTTTTCTATTTCTTTTCTCTTTTTCTTGTTGACCAAATAAATTTTCACAATTCACCATTACTTGACATACACAACCTCCCTTTTCTCCCCAACTTATTCAAAATGATACCCTAATTGAATGTTCCTTTATCATTAGGCAAATGACAGATGAACATGATGGTTAAGGGTTCAAAATGAATGTAAAATTATCAGAATCCAATAGTGATTTAACTATGAACTGGATTTTGAAAAACTTGGGCAAATTCACTAAGCATTGTGCTTAAGAATATTGACAGTTCATAGTTAAGGATTCTGATTCATTAGGCTCAATAGGGTTATCAAATACTCACTTCTCAAAGGGTAAGCTTTTTGTGGTCAAGTGTTTATTCTCAAGTTCAAAAGAAATGTCTTGATCATTTCTGTGCTTTCATACAATTTAAAACAACTTTTAGATTTAACATAAAAGAACCGAGTTAGACAAAAATGCCGGTCTCCTGCATATATACATAGACTTTAAGGATTCCTCACATTTAGGCTAGTTCTAATTGGTTCAAACATAAATATGTTCTTGCGTAAAACTGAATAAGATAAATTTGTGTGCAAAGTACTCATTTCACATTCAAATATACACCTAGAAAAACAAGAAACGAGTACCTTAGCTTTGCGCTTTGTCACAAAATTTCTATCATTATCACTCACCTGATTCTTTGCTCAATGCTTTGGCTTTAGTTCAAGGACTATTCTTTGAATTTTTTAGCAGAGTTCATTCATTTGGTAAATTAAAATATAATAAATATAATATTGTACGAAATAAATATAACATAAATAATTCTAAAACATAAAGCATAAAACATAAAGTATCACAAGTACAAAATTAGAAGTACAGAAACAAAAGTACAGAATTCAAAGTACAGAAGCCATATTGTTCAGATAAAATCCAAAAAAAAAAATTTGACTGAAAGCTTAAAAAATATTTCACTATTAGTGGTGAGCTTTCAAGTCAAAGTCCTTCTTCCTTCCTCATTCCTCCATGTCCTCATCACTTTGAGTCTCTTCCTCTGATCCACCACCAGTAGTTGCACCTTCACCAGCAGCTGCACGCGAACTGCCCCCTCCATGAAGGAATGGCCTGTCCTCAGGGTAAGCCACATAAGACCGGAAATGATCGGGAGTCATTACTTGCTGAGTCGGGTCTGATGGAATTCCCCACTGCTGCTGCAATCTGTATAAGGACTCCTGAATTCCCAGCTGTCCTCTATTGTTAGCCTCCAATGCATCCCAAGTGTAGTTATAAGAAGCTAAATACCTGGGGTCCGAATCAGAGAATTGGAGTTGCTGAGGAGGCTGCTACGAGCAATGTATGCATCATCCACCGGATTAACAATCTGCTCATGAATCTGAGGTGGTAGGACAATGCGGGCTACCTGGCAAAGACCCATGATAAGGCCAGGAAACGCAAGTGGGCATTTTGGTGTGCTGATGCCACTAAGAGCAATGGTTTTGAGCTCATTCGCAATGATGCGGGCCACATCCACTTGTTTTCCGGCTAGGATGTAGTAAATGAGGGGGGGTCACTTCAAGGGTGGTAGAGGAAGTGTGGCTTTTTGGTCGGATATTGTGGAGGATAAGGTTGAGGATTACTTGAGCGGGGAGAGTCATGTTTTGTTTCAAGGCTCTAAAGGGTCTCCCGGCTGGGCTAATGTCATAATCCTTTCCCTCTTTGAAGATTGTTTTCTTTATCTCTTCATGGTCCCAATTTCCTTTGGCCTGCTGTGTGTGGAATTCACAAAGGTATTCTGAGTCACGAGGTGTTATAGGGTTTCCTAAATATGCATTGATTGCAGGACGATGAAACCGAATAACGCGATCTCGGACTGAAGTTTCAAACTCGAAGGGGTCTTCCGGGTCATTGGGAATTGCATTAGCATAGAACTCTCGCACTATGTCTGCATTGATTTTGATTGGGGGACTGACTAGTCTTTCCCACTTTCTCGCTTCAAAAATCCCAAGGATCCCATTATACTTTCCTTCCGGGTTGATGATGAATTCCTTCTCATGACAGAACTTCCTCTTCAACAGTTCTTGATACCGTGCAGCATGGTGTGCACTTCGAAACCGGCTAGCATCAAACGGGATGGGTGCTTGAGATGTCTCGGCTTGTTTCCACTTGCTACCGGTTGCTTTTTGTTTGGGTGCCATTCCTGCAAAATAACCAGGAAATTCATACAGTACAAGGTATATAGAGATTAGCATGGAATGGAATAGGAAAACTCAGAGTAAAATAAAAAATTTTAAGTTCTGATGTTACTCGCTCAGCGAACAAGAATTTCGCTGGGCGAGTAAGCATTCAAATTCTGGGTTTTCCAGATGAATACTCGCCTAGGCGAGCATGAACTTCGTTGGGCGAGTAAGTTTCCAAATTTGAATTTTGGCTCGTAAAACACTCTGTAATACCCTTAATCATTCTAAAACACACCCAGTAACATAGAAATGAATTAAAATGACAACCATTGCATAAAAACATCACATACCCATGTTTATTTCAAATTTACAAAAATGGGTCATTTCCAAAAAAATGATCAAACTGATTTTTTTCATGGCAATGAGTGTTGTTATTCTAGTTCATTTCTATCATACAAAAATTCGAACCTAACAGCAACCTAATCCTTATTATCACACAAAGTTAAAAGCTATGTTATTAAACAAAATCTCAACCCATTTTCGAATTTTTAAATAAAACAAAAAGAAAAACTCAAACATGTTGATTAAGTGCAAGATGTAGAAATGAAATGAAATGAGTGCTTAATCTTGACTTGGATGAGTTTGGATTGTAGGGTTTGAGAGAAAATTGGAAGAGTTTTGGTGTGATAAGGTGAAAAGGTGTTTGAAACCGGTTTTTGGAAGAGATAATGAGATAATGAGTGGTTGGAAGGAGTTAATGAGGAGTTAAGAGGGGTTATTGGCTTGGGAATTCGTAGCTGTCAGACTAAACAATCTCGCTGAGCGAGATTTTTCTCGCCTAGCGAGCTAACATAAGTCAAACCTGGTCAAACTGACCTGTAATTTTCGCTCGGCGAGAGTTTGCATCGCTGGGCGAGTTATGACAGGTAAAAATTTTTATTTCTGGCTACTGTGTTGGTTTCTGTTTTTGGGTGCAATGTGACCTAATCTAAAATGCAAAGCAATAAAATACTTACAAAATTGGGGTGCCTCCCAACAAGCTCTTGTTTAACGTCATTAGATCGACGCCTGTTTCATGTTTGATTATGGATCAATGAGTGAAATTGTTGTCGTTTGCCGAACAACTTCACCGCCAAAGTATGGTTTCAATCTCTGTCCATTCACCGTCCAGCTTGCTTTGGTGATAGGATCTTCCAACTCCACCGCTCCATAAGGCTTGACTTCCTTAATCATGAAAGGGCCGGACCACTTTGATTTTAATTTACCCGGAAATAACTTCAATCTTGCATTGAATAACGAAACCATTTGACCAGGCCTGAAATGCCTTTTCATGATTCTTTTGTCATGATACCTCTTGACCTTATCTTTGTATAGCTTGGATGATTCATATGCTTGATCTCTCATTTCTTCTAATTCATTCATTTGGAGCTTTCTCTTCTCCCTCGCTTGCTCTTGGTCAAAATTTAGAAATTTTAGCGCCCAAAACACTTTATGCTCCAACTCAACCGGCAAGTGGCACGCTTTCCCATATACCAACTGAAATGGTGTGAAACCCGTAGGAGCTTTGTATGCGGTCCTATAGGCCCACAATGCCTCGTCAAGTTTCAATGACCAATCCTTCCGTAATGATGACACGGTTTTCTCAAGGATTCTTTTAACTTCACGGTTGGACACCTCGGCTTGACCGTTGGTTACCCTACTGTTTGGACGTTAATTCCCTCTTAACCTATCTAATTATACACTCTTTCATGATCCAATTCCTAAATCTAATCTCTAAACTAGGTTCCCTTAGTTTTCATCTTTCAATAACAACTTTACATTCATTCATCATAATTCTTCATTGGAATTCTTCATCATAACAACAATAACATCTTAAGAATAAAACAACCCCACAATAGTTTAAAATATCCTAAAGTGAAAGAATTCTCCCCCTTACCTCGAATTTTCTGAAATCTCCGGTTTGGCTTGGCTTCGTTGTAGCTAGGTTTTCCTTTCTCTGACTGCTGCTCTTCACTCTGTTTCTACGTTCAGCCAAAACTGACTTCTAATTCTCCAAAACCCTTATTTATATTTGGGCCAGCCACCCGTCATAAACCTTCACTCTTCTATTCACTATTCTTTGCTTTCCCCCTCTCCCACTTATTAAAAACCTATTTTCTACGCCTTCTACTTTTTACTACTTGTTTTCGATTCTCTTTCTATTTTATTTAACTTCTCGTACTATAAATTAATTCACCAATATAATCCTACTCTCTCAACATTTACATCACATTCAGTTAAAATGGCACCAATATTAATATTCACCAAGCTTCACCCATAAAACTCATCATAATTAATTAAATATAAAGTAGGGGCGTTACAGGGAGACTCCTGAGAATCTTCTTGACATGATCAGGTACACCATAACTCTTCTTCAGAACTTGAAGACCAGACACAAGAGTTTGAAACCTTGAATACATAGTTTCAATATCTTCGTCCTCCTTCATTCTGAAGAGTTCATATTGGTGGACTAGTTGGTTTGCCTTAGCCTCTTTGACCTGTTGATTTCCTTCATAGGTAGAGTAGAGTGATTCAAATATGGAATTTGTTGTAGATATGTATACTATCTTCATATATTCAACATGAGGTAGAGTATCCACAGTATTCCATGAACTCTGTGGTGCTTCTTGTACATCTTCTTCTGAGTGGCTATTAGACTTCTTCTGTCTGCCACTATGCCTTCTGTATCAACCTCAAAGCTGATTCCATCTTCAATAATATCCCAGAGTTCATCATCAACACCTATAATATGATTGTACATTTGCTCTTCCACCATGAAAATTGTGTAGCATCTCCATTAAAAGATGGAGGTTTGACAAAATAACTGTTTTTATCAGTGGTGGAGGTGTTGTTGACATCAGGAGTGGAAGTCTAAAAAATGGAAGACATGTTTTTCTCTTTGGATCTTTTTTTGTGGCACGGTTAAGTGACAGAGCACAGATCGTGCTCTAATACCAACTGAAGGTGAGAAAAACACAAGGGGGGTTGAATTGTGTTGGCTTTTTCTGGTTATTTTTCTGTGTATTAAAAAGATGATCAGAATCTGAGGTATACATATTTTGATACAGAGTCTGAGTGCAACAGATTAAGTACAGAAACACAAAGATAAAGACAGAGAGAAGGCAGACGCAAAGCAATTTTATACTGGTTCCTCCCACAAAACAAGAGTAGTCCAGTCCCCTTGCACTTCCAAGGAATTTCACTAAAATCACTTTGGATTACAAATTGCTCAAAGAACCTTCCAAGAGACTTTCTTTGCTCAAGCACACCTGCTCAAGACTTCCTTGCTCTAGGACACTACCTAAAGACTTCCTTTGCTTAAGCACAACTACTTAAGACTTCCCTGCTAAAGGGCAACTTCAATCGACTTACAAATGCTCAAGCACGCAGGCAAGAGAGTTCCCTTGCACAATCACAGCAAATTGAGACTTCTAGATGCTCAAGGTTTCACCAGGAGACTTATACGCTCAAGCTTCATAAGCGAGAGACTTCTAATTTGTTCTTACACTTGATATAACAATGGTAGTGTATAATGAACAAATGAACAGACTCTTTACAACTCCAGGATTTCTAAGATATAAACTTTGATACAAAAATCCTAAGTGTTTTGCGCTATTAGATTTGACAGAGTAATGGCACAGTAAAATAACAGAGTCTTGTTAATCTTCTTCATGGTCTTCAGCTCCTTTTATAGCCAGGGATTTGAGAGACGTTGGAGAAGAGTGCCAGCGCAAATAGAGTCGTTGAGAATCTTCAATCAAGAACGTTGGCCATTTGCCTGATATGGATAATTCCGTTGAATAGTCTTTTGAATTTCCTTTGCTGAAAGAAGATTTATCCGTTGCATTCTTTTTGTTCTTGAGGTTCTTTGTTTGTTTGTGCACGTAGACAGAAGAAGACAAAAGAACTGTACTTATCAGATCCTTGAAAGGGACAGTTCACAGAAGAAGTCAAAACCTACGTGGATTCTGGGTCTGTAAGACCCCGATCCCCGATCCTACTAATTAAGCGATAAATCATGCAACACGACTAATCGGAATCTAACAAATCACCAATTAACTCATATAGTTTCTCATAAAGAAAATTTCATCAACAATCATCACATCTCAACGGAAATAAATCATTTTAACATAATAATCATCTCGGGTCTCAACATCAATATCTCAAATAAATACAATCCTCATAAAATTCAACAGTACAATAAATCAGGACTCCTATTTCAGAGCACCTAATCTAGACAATCCTCGAAAATAAAAGCAACACAAACGGAGAATATGCGTGATGTCATCCTCAGCACAACTCACCGAGCTCTACTCCTCAACTTGAAAGTCTACATCCACAAGGGTTGAACCCACGGATGAGGCGACAATAAAGCCACTAGAGAGTAAGATATACTTTCAACAAAAGGATATGTTGGGTTTTTGTAGATTGGCTACATTTTGCAAAAACATCTACTGGCCAGACGCTGGGACAGATGCGGTAGCATATGGAACAGCTTTACGTATCTTGTGTTTTCGCGCAAGCTAGCGCTTTATATTTATGTACGCAATCTTCCAAAAGATTTGTCTGAAGTTTATTTTCCTCTAGCTTGCTGATCAAGGCGCGTGTATCTGACTAAAGATTTGGTTGAAGTTTTATTTGCCTTGCTATTTGTTCCACAAGATATTATTCTATATTTGGAAGCTTTTTATTATTTCTAGAAGATTGTTTCAGCTGGACCAGACAAATGTTCACGTCTTTTTTGAAGCCCAGACCCGTGGTATTTCAGTACTATATATTCATGAAGGCAAACCCTAGTTGGGTAACTAAAAACCGTGTGTGTTAGCAAAGCGTGAGTTTTAAGGTTTTTAGGGTTTTGTTTGTTATTTGTGAGCCTTGCTTGTATCACCTTGATTCAAGCTAAGGACTGAGTTTGTTTGAGTTGTAATTTGTAAGCTACTCCTAAGCTTTTAAGTACGGAGTGAGTATGTGTTATTAGCGTGTGTTTCTCTTGGTTGTGTTTTATGTTTTGTGTGTTTGATAACAATACTGTGTGTGTTGTTCGTAGGAATTGAGACGGGGTCTCATATCTAGGAGTTCCTAGATAGAGTTGCCACTGGTAGGGTCTAGGTGCAAGGTCAAGTAGTGTGTCTGCGTTGGTCTTTTCACTAGAACTATAATAGTGGAATCATTCCTGGATTGGTATCCCCCAGAGTAGGAGAGTTGCTCCGAACTGGGTTAACAAACTCTCTGTGTACTTTTTATTTCCGCTGTGTTCCTTTTAATTTGTGCTTTGTTACGTTGTGCTACTTTAATTGTAGTTCTGAGTAGACACGCGCTCGGACAGTTGTGCCAACATTGTGCACAGCATATTTCAGTCAGGTTGCCAGGAATTTCAATTGGCATCAGAGCAGGCACCCTGTTCTGTGTGGGTGAGCTCCAGGGAAAGAAGTTTCTGGCTCAATGGATAAAGAAGGAAGACTGGTGAACAGACCACCCTTGTTGGATGGGTCAAACTATGACATTTGGAAATCACGCATGACAGCTTTCTTGAAATCTCTAGACAGCAGAGCTTGGAAGGCTGTGATCAAGGCATGGGTCCCTCCTAAAATAAAAGATGCGAATAATGTTGATACTGATGAGTTGAAACCAGAGGAGGAGTGGTCTACAGAAGAAGACACTGCAGCTATTGGAAACTCTAAAGCCCTGAATGCTTTGTTTAATGGTGTTGACAAGAACATGTTCAGGTTGATTAAACAATGTACTATTGCCAAGGAAGCTTGGGATATCCTAAGAACAGCTCATGAAGGGACTCAAAAGGTCAAGAAGTCAAGGCTACAACTGCTAACAACACAGTTTGAGAATTTGAGAATGAAAGAAGGAGAGAGTGTTCATGACTTCCACATGAATGTGCTAGAATATGCTAACACTTTTGAATCCTTGGGGGAAAAGATATCCGATGAAAAACTGGTAAGCAAAATTCTCAGGTCCCTGCCTAAGAAGTTTGATATGAAAGTATGTGCTATCGAGGAGGCCCAAGATATTGGAGATATGAAAGTTGATGAGTTGATTGGATCTCTCCAAACTTTTGAATTAAAGGTTAATGAAAGATCTGAAAAGAAAGACAAGAACATTGCTTTCATCTCCAACACTGATGAAGATGATGTGGAGAGTAATGTAGATACTGATGAGAGCATCTCTGAAGATATTGTGTTGTTGGGCAAACAATTTAATAAAGTTGTGAAGAGGATGGACAGACGCCCTAGGACAAATGCTCCGGACAACAGTCGCAGCATCTATAAAAATGTCAACAATCAGAGGAAACCTAGAACTGATGACAAAATCAATCAAAGCAAAGGGGTGCAATGCCATGAATGCGAAGGTTTTGGTCACATCAGAACTGAGTGTGCAACGTATCTGAAGAAACAAAAGAAGGTGATGACTGTGTCTTGGACTGATGAGGATGAATCAGAAGAACCTGAAACTGTAAAACATGTGAATGCCTTGACTGGAGTGTGCACATCTGACAATGAATCTAGTGATGAAGAGCTAACATATGATGAACTGGCTGATTCTTACAAGGAGCTATATCTCAAAAGTGAGGAAGTTTGTAAAACTTTAGAAAAACAAAAAGGGACCATCGCTCTCCTGCAAGCTGAGAAAGACAAACTTCTGAAAATAAACTCAGACCTCAATGATGAGGTTATCTTACTTACTTCCAAGATTGGCAATATGAACAAGCAACTGCGGATGATGAACAAAGGTACTGATGCTTTAGACGAAATTCTGGAAATAGGACAGAAACCTGGAGATTCTAAAGGTATTGGGTTTGACTACAGTTCTATGCCTCAGCAGAAACTATTACCAGTGAGACAGTTTGTGGCACCTGTTAGTACTTATGATCATACTATGTCAAGACAGATGCCCCAGCATCAGGTGAGACAACAGGCATCAGGATACAGGACCAGATCAAAAGGAAGGAATTATGCTTGGGTATGTCATTACTGTGGAAGAAAAGGACATATCAGACCTTTCTGTTTTAAATTACATGGTTACCCAGACAGGACCTATTCACCAAGACCTGATCCCACAGTAAAGATCACCAAAAAGCAGTGGAAGCAGAAAAATGATAATTTCACAAGCAACACTATGGATCCTAGAAAAATAGAACCAGAAGCTGATGAGATTGCTCAAATTGCTCATACATCTCTGAGAGTGTCATCCAGAAATGATTGGTACTTTGACAGTGGATGTTCCAGACATATGACTGGTGATAAAAATTATTTGACTGATGTTAAGCCTTATGCTACAAGTTTTGTGACTTTTGGGGATGGAGCCAAAGGAGAAATAAAGGGTGTAGGAAATCTTGTGGAAGAGGGTCTACCCAAACTTGATAAGGTGCTTCTTGTGAAAGGATTAACTGCCAACTTAATTAGTATTAGTCAACTGTGCGATCAAGGGATGAAGGTCAACTTTACTAAGAGTGAATGCTTAGTTGCTAACAGTGAAGGGGACATCCTGATGAGAGGTATTAGATCAAAGGACAATTGCTACTTGTGGGTCTCTCAAGAAAAAGCAAAGTTATCTACTTGTCTAATAACCAAAGAAGATGAAGTTAAGCTATGGCACCAAAAGCTTGGACATCTGAATCTCAGAAGCATGAAGAAAGCTATTGCTGAAGGAGCCATCAGAGGTTTACCAAAACTCCAAATTCAGGAAGGAAGTATATGTGGAGAATGCCAGATAGGAAAACAGACCAAGATGCCTCACCAGAAGCTGCAACATCTGTCCACATCCAGAGTTCTTGAGCTATTGCACATGGACTTAATGGGACCCATGCAAGTCGAAAGCTTAGGTGGTAAGAAGTATGCTTTTGTTGTTGTTGATGATTTTTCTAGATATACTTGGATAAATTTCATTAAGGAGAAATCAGACACGTTTGAAAAATTCAAGGATCTTTGCTTACAACTTCAGAGAGAAAAGGATTGTGGAATTGTTAGAATCAGAAGTGACCATGGGAAGGAGTTTGAGAATGGTAAGTTCTCTGATTTCTGTATTTCTGAAGGAATATTTCATGAGTTCTCCGCACCCATTACTCCTCAACAAAATGGGATAGTTGAAAGAAAGAACAGGACTTTGCAAGAATCTGCTAGGGTTATGCTACATGCAAAGAAGCTGCCATTTTTCTTTTGGGCTGAAGCCATGAACACAGCCTGCTATATTCATAATAGAGTGACTTTGAGAAAAGGTACATCTACAACTTTGTACGAGCTATGGAAGGACAGGAAGCCAACAGTGAAGCATTTTCATGTGTTTGGTAGTAAGTGTTATATTCTAGCTGACAGGGAACCAAGAAGAAAGATGGATGCTAAAAGTGAAGAGGGAATCTTTCTAGGCTATTCTACAAACAGCAGAGCCTATAGAGTATACAACTCCAGAACCAAGACAGTGATGGAATCCATAAATGTTGTTGTAGATGATGAAGGAAATAATGCGATGCCAGATGATGCTACATTTGACGCAGCATCTGACCTACAGGAAGCGAAGAAAGTAGATGAAGCAAGTGATAAGCAAGATTCTGAGGTAACTGGCCCAGAGAAGACTGCTCCCAACAAAGGACCATCTATCAGAGTTCAGAAAAATCATCCCATAGATCAAGTCATTGGCGATCCTAACCAAGGGATCACAACTAGAAGGAACCATGATGAGGTATCAAATTCTTGCTTTATATCTAAACTTGAACCAAAGAATGTTAAGGAAGCTCTAACTGATGAGTTCTGGATAAATGCTATGCAAGAAGAATTAACTCAGTTCAAGAGAAGTAATGTGTGGGACCTAGTTCCTAGACCAGATAATGTGAATGTTATAGGTACCAAGTGGGTTTATAAAAACAAGTCTGATGAAAATGGTACTATCACTAGAAACAAAGCCAGACTGGTTGCACAAGGATACTCTCAAATTGAAGGTGTAGACTTTGATGAGACTTTTGCTCCTGTAGCTAGGTTGGAATCAATTAGATTGTTACTTGGGATTGCATGCATACTAAAATTCAAGTTGTATCAGATGGATGTCAAGAGTGCCTTTCTCAATGGGTACTTAAATGAAGAGGTTTATGTGGAACAGCCTAAAGGCTTCATTGATCCTAGTTTTCCAAACCATGTGTACAAATTGAAGAAAGCTCTCTATGGCCTGAAGCAAGCTCCTAGAGCTTGGTATGAGAGACTTGCTGAGTTTCTAATCAACCATGGCTATAGGAAGGGAGGAAATGACAAGACCCTGTTTGTGAAAGATGAAAATGGACAGCTGATGATTGCTCAAATATATGTAGATGACATAGTCTTTGGAGGAATGTCTGACCAGATGATAGAGCATTTTGTTCAGCAAATGCAATCTGAATTTGAGATGAGTCTTGTAGGTGAGCTAAAGTTCTTTCTTGGTCTTCAAGTGAAACAAATGGAAGATACTATATTTATCTCTCAAAGTAAGTATGCTAAAAATATAGTCAAGAAATTTGGGATGGAAAATGCTGCTCATAAAAGAACTCCTGCTCCCACACATGTAAAATTATCAAAGGATGAGAAAGGTGTGGATGTTGACCAAAGCATGTATAGGAGTATGATAGGAAGTCTTCTATATCTTACAGCTAGTAGGCCAGATATCACATTTGCAGTTGGAGTGTGTGCCAGATACCAAGCTGAACCAAAAATAAGTCATCTGACTCAGGTAAAGAGAATTCTGAAGTATGTGAATGGTACTAGTGATTATGGTATGTTGTATTCTCATGGGGAAAGCACTGTGTTGTTTGGATATTGTGATGCTGACTGGGTTGGAAGTGCAGATGATAGAAAGAGTACCTCTGGTGGATGCTTCTTCCTAGGCAACAACCTTATATCCTGGTTCAGTAAGAAGCAAAATTGCATTTCTTTGTCTACAGCTGAAGCTGAGTACATAGCAGCTGGTAGTAGTTGTTCTCAATTGTTGTGGATGAGACAGATGCTGAGTGAGTACAATGTCAAGACAGATGCTATGACATTATATTGTGACAATCTGAGTGCAATTAATATCTCCAAAAATCCTATTCAACATAGCAGGACCAAACACATTGACATTAGACATCATTTTATAAGGGATCTTGTTGAAGACAAAGTTGTTACTCTTGAACATGTTTCAACTGAAGAGCAATTAGCAGATATTTTTACCAAAGCCCTTGATGCTAATCAATTTGAAAAATTACGACGGAAGTTAGGGATATGCTTAGTTGAAGAATTGTAGCAATTAATGTGCAAGGGGCGTGCAGCTATTATTTTTTTTCTCGTCAACCGCTTATTGTGTAACGACCCTATTTTCGTATGTTATATTTTTATATATTTTATTTTATGGATTTGCATTTAAAAATATTTTCTCGTAATCGAGAAATAATTATTTGGCGCGAGGATAAGTTCGTAATCGAGTTTTTAGAGTTTTGGGTGAAATTGGGCCTAAGGCGTGAATAGTATTGGGCTTTTGAGTTTGTGAGTAGTAATGATCCTATGGATGAGATGTAGTAAGCTTAGATTGAATTGGATGGCTAGGATTGGTCTTTGAGAGTTAGTAAGGATGGATGGCCAAGATTGATTTGTTGGAGTTATAAGAAATATCACATAGACTTTCCACATCACTATTCATTTGTCCTTGTGGAGAGCTGAAAACGTGAAAGAAAGGAGAAAAACGTGAAAGAGAAGAGAAGGAGAAAAGCAAGAGGAAGCTAGGGCAAGTGAAGAAAAGCTTGAGTTTGCTAGGTAAGAGAGTTAGTATTGCTTATTCATAAGTGATTTTGAGAAGGGGAGAATGTCTATTTCTCCATCCCAAACTTCTCCTTTCACTTTATCTAGGTTTTGATAGAAAGTTTTTATGATTAAAGTTGCTAATGAATCATGTTATGCTTAATTGATGCTTAGTGATGTTGATGGTATGTTTGATTGAAGTTATATGATGATATCTATGTTTGGGTATTTGAAAATGTTGTTGTTGTTCAAGAAAAGCTTGTGTGAACCCTAACAATGGTGGTTTTTGTTAAGGCTATCATGTTGTGTGAGTATGTGTTATATAATGTTTGGAATGGATAAGTTATCAAAATGTGTGGGTTTTCCTTTGAAACCCTTATGTGGTTGAGTATATACATGTTGTGTCTTATGACCTGGCCATGAGAGCCTAGTGTTCGTGTTTGTTGTTGTTGTGATAATTATCAGAGAGCTGATAATTAGTTGTGTTGTTTGTGTTTGTCGTTGTTGTGATATTTATCAGAGAGCTGATAATTAGTTGTGTTAGTAAGTATCATATATTTGCTAAGTGAATCATCATGCATTTCATGATTGTATGATACCCGTGTGCGGGTTATTCGATGATATCCGGAGCGGGTATGAAATCCAAGAGAGCTTGGTTATCAAGAGAGCTTGATAAGGATATAAGTTTATCCGAAATGATTTGGTACCACATGCATTAGAGAATGCATTTGAGGCATGCATCCTTTGTGACATTAGTGTTCATTTAGGAATTATGTGTGCATAATGGTTGTTAAGTGATACTTGTTGTTGATGAAATCTGTGTTCTATCGTGTGGGGTTGACAGTTTGAGTATCGTGTGGGGTTGACAGTTTGAGTATCGTGTGGGGTTGACAGTTTGAGTATCGTGTGGGGTTGACAGTTTTGAGTATCGTGTGGGGTTGACAGTTTTGTGCTTCGAGTGGGTTGACAGTTTTGTGCTTCGAGTGGGGTTGACAGTTTTGTGCTTCGAGTGGGGTTGACAGTTTTGTGCTTCGAGTGGGGTTGACAGTTTTGAGTATCGTGTGGGGTTGACAGTTTTGAGTATCGTGTGGGGTTGACAGTTTTGTGCTTCGAGTGGGGTTGACAGTTTTGTGCTTCGAGTGGGGTTGACAGTTTTGTGCTTCGAGTGGGGTTGACAGTTTTGTGCTTCGAGTGGGGTTGATGAATCCTGTGTTCTGTCGAGTGGGGTTGATGAATCCTGTGTTCTGTCGAGTGGGGTTGATGAATCCTGTGTTCTGTCGAGTGGGGTTGATGAATCTTGTGTATTGTCGAGTGGGGTTGAGGTTTTGTGCTTCGAGTGGGGTTGAGGATTTTGTGCGTTCGTGTGGGGTTGAGGAGTTTTTGTGTTTTGTCGATTACGTGTTGTGTTTTAGTTATGTATAATAATGTGTTATTTATACATGTTTATTGGTTGTGATACTAACACTCTCTGTTTTGTGTTATTTGCTGGATCTTTGGGGATCCAGAATATCAGGGTGACGAGGCTATCGTCGAGGAGTAGCTTTTGCTGTTTAGAAGCTCGCGTAGTGGTGAGGGCATAGCCTAGCTATCCTTACTTTTTGGTACTAGGTGTTGTATCCTAGTTAGAGTTTAGGGCTCTGATAGTTGTAACACTACTTTGGGTATTAGAACGTGTATGTATAAATTTGGTAATGGTCTCTGATGTAAATTTAGATGTTAATCTTTCTAATGCTGTTAGTCTGATTTTTCTGCACAACTTTTCCGGAATTGAAACAAAAACTGGTACTGATTGGTACAGATTTGGCCTTAGGTGTAAACATGAAAGTTTTAGATAATTTTGTTAGCTTTCCAGTGGCTTTGGTTTGACGTGAAAATGACTTTTCGTTGTTGAGTTATGATGAAAATACTCCCAGGAGGTCTAAGTGAAAATGTGCTGTGACAGCATTTTTCTGTTTCATGTTTTGCGTCTTTTTCGCACGTCTCGGTTTGTTATTTTTTTTCCGCTGCTGTATGTGAATCAAATATATTTTGATTTTGTTGATGTTTTATGAAAATGCGTTTTCATTATGTTGTAACTTCCTATGTCCTTAACGTTTTGTTTTTATTAAAGTTAATAATCGGCGGTTAAGGGTTAGGGTGTTACAATAGGTGGTATCAGAGCAGGTCGATCCATTGGATCAATTAAGTTTAGTATACCCTTTGTGTAGCATGTGTTTTCTTAAACACTGTGTTCTCACTTGTGTTATGTGATGATTGGTAGTGTGTGTGTGTAGATATGACGCAACGAGCACTTGCGGACGCGATGGAGCGGATGGCGAATGCCATGGCTCAGGAGGCTGCTAGTAGGACCGCGGATAGAGCCGCACAACAAGCTAGAGGAGGCGGGGAAGATGAGCTGAGGCTCGAGAGGTTTATGAACAACAAACCGCCTATCTTCAAGGGAGGATACGATCCAGATGGAGCTCAGACTTGGTTGGAAGGAATTGAGAGAATTTTCGGGGCTATGCGTTGTCTGGACGCGCATAAGGTATTGCTAGGAGCGTATGTTCTCCATGATGAGGCTGATCACTGGTGGGGAAACGCTAGTCAGAGGTTGGGAGCTGGTGGAGCTTTGATTACTTGGGCTCGTTTCCGGAGAGAGTTTTTAACCAAGTATTTTCCGGCAGACGAGAGGAACCGTAAGGTGATTGAGTTCATGGAGCTCAAGCAGGGGAGTTTATCTGTTTCTGAATATGCGGCCAAGTTTGAAGATTTGTGTCGTTTTGCTCCTCATTACAACACGATGGAAGCTGAGGAAGACAAGTGTGTAAAGTTTGAAAATGGGCTGAGGCCAGACATCAAGCAGTTGATTGGGTTTAACGAGATCAGGAATTTTCCGATGTTGGTGAATAAGAGCCGAATATGTGATAAGGACAGTAAAGCTAAGGCTAATTACTACAAAGCCGCGAATGAGAAGAGGGGAAAGGACATGGCTAGAGGTAAACCGTATGGCAGAGGTGGGAAGAAACCAGATGAAGGTGGGAGTAGTGGTGGCAAGTTTGGAGGTAATAGGAATTGCTTTAAGTGTGGACAACCGGGACATCGTTTTTTTGAGTGCCCGAAGAGTGTTGGAAAATGTTTCAAGTGTGGTGATCCTAACCACAAAGCTGATCAGTGCAAGAAGGGTATTGTGTGCTTCAACTGCAACGAAGCGGGTCATAAGAGCAACGTGTGTAAGAAGCCTAGAGCGGCTGGAGGAAAAGTGTTTGCTTTAGATGGTGGTGATGCGAAGGCGGACAACTTGATCAGAGGTACATGCTTTATCAATAATACTCCTTTGTCTGCTATTATTGATACGGGTGCTACCCATTCGTTTATTTCTGTGGATTGCGTTAAGAGGTTGGGTCTTAGAGTAGAAAATATGATAGGACGCATGGTTATAGAAACGCCTGCAAGTGGTTCGGTATCGACTACTCTAGTCTGTGTTGACTGTCCAGTCACTATGTATGGTCGACACTTTGGAATGGATTTAGTCTGCATTCCGTTGAGCGGAATAGACGTTATCTTTGGTATGAACTGGTTAGAATTTAATCGGGTTCATATCAACTGCGGTAAGAGGACGGTTACGTTTCCAAGACCGGAGCCAGAGTTGTGTTCGAAGCTCATGTGTTGTCGAGAAGTGGTAAGATCAGTGAAGGCTCAAGAGGACGTGTTTGCTATGTTTGCTTCGTTGAGAGTGGAAGAGAAGATTGAGGTTGAGGCGTTGCCGGTGGTGCGTGATTTCACAGATGTTTTTCCAGACGACATTTTGGATTTACCACCCGAGAGAGAGGTTGAATTCGCAATTGACATAGTACCTGGTACTAGTCCAATATCAATGGCGCCGTATCGTATGTCAGCTGCTGAACTAGAAAAGTTGAAGGAACAATTGGAGGAATTGTTAGAGAAAAAGTTTGTAAGGCCGAGTGTATCGCCGTGGGGTGCGCCGGTTCTGTTGGTAAAGAAGAAAGATGGTAGTATGCGTCTGTGCATTGATTATCGTCAGTTGAATAAAGCAACTATCAAGAATAAGTATCCACTTCCGAGGATGGATGATTTGATGGATCAGTTAGTGGGAGCCTGTGTGTTCAGCAAGATTGATTTGAGATCGGGATATCACCAGATAAGAGTTAAGGCGGAGGATATACCGAAGACTGCTTTCAGAACAAGGTATGGTCACTACGAGTACGCTGTTATGCCTTTTGGAGTTACTAATGCACCTGGAGTGTTTATGGAATATATGAATCGTATATTTCATTCCTTTTTGGATCGATTCGTGGTGGTCTTCATAGACGATATTTTGGTATACTCGAAGACGGAAGAGGAACATGCCGAGCATTTGAGGATTGTGTTGGAGGTGTTGCGCGAGAAGAAGCTTTATGCAAAATTTTCTAAGTGTGAATTTTGGTTGCATGAAGTTAGCTTTTTGGGTCACGTCATTTCAAGTGGTGGTATAGCAGTGGATCCTGCTAAGGTAGAGGCCGTGCAAGATTGGGGAACGCCGGAGTCTGTTACTGAGATCCGAAGTTTTCTTGGTTTGGCCGGTTACTATCGGAGGTTCATCGAAGGATTTTCAAAGTTGGTGTTGCCGTTGACACAGCTGACTAGGAAGGGTCAAGCTTTCATTTGGGATGACAAGTGTGAGCAGAGTTTCCAAGAGCTGAAGAGGAGGTTGACATCTGCACCTGTGCTAATTCTGCCAAATCCGAAGGAACCGTTCGTGGTTTATTGTGATGCGTCGAAGATGGGTCTAGGTGGTGTGTTGATGCAGAGGGGACAAGTCGTTGCTTATGCATCAAGACAGCTGAAGATTCATGAGAGGAACTATCCTACGCATGATTTGGAGCTAGCTGTTGTCGTGTTTGTTCTCAAGATTTGGAGGCACTACTTGTATGGGTCAAGGTTCGAGGTTTTCAGCGATCACAAGAGTCTGAAATACTTGTTTGATCAGAAGGAGCTCAATATGAGGCAAAGAAGATGGTTAGAGTTTCTTAAGGATTATGATTTCGAGTTGAGTTATCACCCGGGTAAGGCTAATGTGGTAGCCGATGCGTTGAGTAGGAAGTCTTTGCATATGTCGTCTCTGATGGCGAAGGAACTGAGATTGATTGAAGAGTTTAGAGACCTCAGTTTGGTTTGTGAAAGGACAACCAGAAGCGTGAAGCTAGGAATGTTGAGGTTGACGAATGATTTTCTTGAAGAGGTTGTGGAAAGACAAAAGTCTGATGTGAGATTGACGAAGCTTAAGACGCTCATCGAGCAAGGGAAAAAGGTAAACGTTGAGATCGATGAGAAAGGCGTGATGAGGTGTCAGGGAAGGTTATGTGTACCTGATGTGCCTGAGTTGAAGCGGATGATCTTGGAGGAAGGTCACAGAAGCAACTTAAGTATTCATCCTGGTGTTACTAAGATGTATCAAGATCTGAGGAAAATGTTTTGGTGGCAAGGGATGAAGAAAGAGATCGCCGAGTTTGTTTTCGCGTGTTTGACTTGTCAGAAGTCCAAGGTGGAGCATCAGAAGCCGTCGGGGCTATTGCAACCTATGTTTATTCCAGAGTGGAAATGGGATAGCATTGCGATGGATTTTGTAAGCGGTTTGCCGAAGACGTCGAAAGGTAACAATATGATTTGGGTAGTTGTCGACAGGTTAACAAAGTCTGCTCATTTCATAGCTATCAAGACCGGTATGCTAGTACCGAAGTTGGCTGAGATTTATGTCGAGCAAATCGTGAGATTGCATGGAATTCCGTCGAGTATCGTATCAGATCGAGATCCCCGTTTTACTTCAAGATTTTGGGAGAGTTTGCAAGAGGCGTTGGGGACTAAGTTGCGGATGAGTTCTGCTTATCACCCGCAGACGGATGGTCAGTCAGAGAGGACAATTCAATCATTGGAGGATTTATTAAGATCGTGCATTTTGGAACAAGGAGTGAGTTGGGAAGCTTGCTTACCATTGATTGAGTTTACGTATAACAACAGTTTTCATTCGAGCTTTGAAATCGAAGAAGTTAGCATCGAGGTTCATTGGTCCGTATCAGATTTTGAAGAGGATTGGGAAGGTGGCGTATAGGATTGCGTTACCGCCGTCGTTGTCAAATCTACATGACGTTTTTCACGTGTCTCAATTAAGGAAATACGTATCGGATCCGTCACATGTGATTGAGCCGGACGAGATACAAGTGAGAGAGAATTTAACGGTTGCAACGGTACCCTTAAGGATTGAAGGACAAGAGATGAAGAGGCTCAGGAACAAAGAGATTGCATCGGTGAAAGTCGTTTGGGGAGGCCCAGCCGGTGAATATGCGACGTGGGAGCTCGAGAGCAAGATGCGGGACTCCTATCCAGAGTTGTTTTCAGGTATTTTCGAGGGCGAAAATTCTTTTTAGGGGGGTAGAGTTGTAACGACCCTATTTTCGTATGTTATATTTTTATATATTTTATTTTATGGATTTGCATTTAAAAATATTTTCTCGTAATCGAGAAATAATTATTTGGCGCGAGGATAAGTTCGTAATCGAGTTTTTAGAGTTTTGGGTGAAATTGGGCCTAAGGCGTGAATAGTATTGGGCTTTTGAGTTTGTGAGTAGTAATGATCCTATGGATGAGATGTAGTAAGCTTAGATTGAATTGGATGGCTAGGATTGGTCTTTGAGAGTTAGTAAGGATGGATGGCCAAGATTGATTTGTTGGAGTTATAAGAAATATCACATAGACTTTCCACATCACTATTCATTTGTCCTTGTGGAGAGCTGAAAACGTGAAAGAAAGGAGAAAAACGTGAAAGAGAAGAGAAGGAGAAAAGCAAGAGGAAGCTAGGGCAAGTGAAGAAAAGCTTGAGTTTGCTAGGTAAGAGAGTTAGTATTGCTTATTCATAAGTGATTTTGAGAAGGGGAGAATGTCTATTTCTCCATCCCAAACTTCTCCTTTCACTTTATCTAGGTTTTGATAGAAAGTTTTTATGATTAAAGTTGCTAATGAATCATGTTATGCTTAATTGATGCTTAGTGATGTTGATGGTATGTTTGATTGAAGTTATATGATGATATCTATGTTTGGGTATTTGAAAATGTTGTTGTTGTTCAAGAAAAGCTTGTGTGAACCCTAACAATGGTGGTTTTTGTTAAGGCTATCATGTTGTGTGAGTATGTGTTATATAATGTTTGGAATGGATAAGTTATCAAAATGTGTGGGTTTTCCTTTGAAACCCTTATGTGGTTGAGTATATACATGTTGTGTCTTATGACCTGGCCATGAGAGCCTAGTGTTCGTGTTTGTTGTTGTTGTGATAATTATCAGAGAGCTGATAATTAGTTGTGTTGTTTGTGTTTGTCGTTGTTGTGATATTTATCAGAGAGCTGATAATTAGTTGTGTTAGTAAGTATCATATATTTGCTAAGTGAATCATCATGCATTTCATGATTGTATGATACCCGGAGTGGGTTATTCGATGATATCCGGAGCGGGTATGAAATCCAAGAGAGCTTGGTTATCAAGAGAGCTTGATAAGGATATAAGTTTATCCGAAATGATTTGGTACCACATGCATTAGAGAATGCATTTGAGGCATGCATCCTTTGTGACATTAGTGTTCATTTAGGAATTATGTGTGCATAATGGTTGTTAAGTGATACTTGTTGTTGATGAAATCTGTGTTCTGTCGAGTGGGGTTGACAGTTTTGAGTATCGTGTGGGGTTGACAGTTTTGAGTATCGTGTGGGGTTGACAGTTTTGAGTATCGTGTGGGGTTGACAGTTTTGAGTATCGTGTGGGGTTGACAGTTTTGAGTATCGTGTGGGGTTGACAGTTTTGTGCTTCGAGTGGGGTTGACAGTTTTGTGCTTCGAGTGGGGTTGACAGTTTTGTGCTTCGAGTGGGGTTGACAGTTTTGTGCTTCGAGTGGGGTTGACAGTTTTGAGTATCGTGTGGGGTTGACAGTTTTGAGTATCGTGTGGGGTTGACAGTTTTGTGCTTCGAGTGGGGTTGACAGTTTTGTGCTTCGAGTGGGGTTGACAGTTTTGTGCTTCGAGTGGGGTTGACAGTTTTGTGCTTCGAGTGGGGTTGACAGTTTTGTGCTTCGAGTGGGGTTGATGAATCCTGTGTTCTGTCGAGTGGGGTTGATGAATCCTGTGTTCTGTCGAGTGGGGTTGATGAATCCTGTGTTCTGTCGAGTGGGGTTGATGAATCTTGTGTATTGTCGAGTGGGGTTGAGGTTTTGTGCTTCGAGTGGGGTTGAGGATTTTGTGCGTTCGTGTGGGGTTGAGGAGTTTTGTGTTTTGTCGATTACGTGTTGTGTTTTAGTTATGTATAATAATGTGTTATTTATACATGTTTATTGGTTGTGATACTAACACTCTCTGTTTTGTGTTATTTGCTGGATCTTTGGGGATCCAGAATATCAGGGTGACGAGGCTATCGTCGAGGAGTAGCTTTTGCTGTTTAGAAGCTCGCGTAGTGGTGAGGGCATAGCCTAGCTATCCTTACTTTTTGGTACTAGGTGTTGTATCCTAGTTAGAGTTTAGGGCTCTGATAGTTGTAACACTACTTTGGGTATTAGAACGTGTATGTATAAATTTGGTAATGGTCTCTGATGTAAATTTAGATGTTAATCTTTCTAATGCTGTTAGTCTGATTTTTCTGCACAACTTTTCCGGAATTGAAACAAAAACTGGTACTGATTGGTACAGATTTGGCCTTAGGTGTAAACATGAAAGTTTTAGATAATTTTGTTAGCTTTCCAGTGGCTTTGGTTTGACGTGAAAATGACTTTTCGTTGTTGAGTTATGATGAAAATACTCCCAGGAGGTCTAAGTGAAAATGTGCTGTGACAGCATTTTTCTGTTTCATGTTTTGCGTCTTTTTCGCACGTCTCGGTTTGTTATTTTTTTTCCGCTGCTGTATGTGAATCAAATATATTTTGATTTTGTTGATGTTTTATGAAAATGCGTTTTCATTATGTTGTAACTTCCTATGTCCTTAACGTTTTGTTTTTATTAAAGTTAATAATCGGCGGTTAAGGGTTAGGGTGTTACATATTGCACGTCACTCAAGGAGGTTATTGCAAACTTGCCTTTTTCAAAACTCTTGCACGTTATCATCATTATCTTTGTCTTAACTTCTCTCAACCTCTCATCTCCTCTCTTACCGCGCACATCATCATTCAAAAATCGTCCACTTCTCTTACCTTCACATTCAAAATCATCGCCATGGCTGATTCTTCTTCTCACCAAACTACACATGATCAAGCTGCTGAAGCCGTCATCACTGATGCGCAACCCCTCACCACTATCCTCAACGCTCCTACGAAGAAGCGTCGAACTAGGGCATCTGCATCACGAAGGAAGACACCTGCCAAATCTAGCAAAGCTGCCTCCTCCACCGCTGTGAACACCAGGTCAAAATCAAAAGGTAAATCTTCTATCACTCCTGCTGCTCAAAGAGTAGGTCTTAGCATGGATGATCTGTACCTTAAGGACAATCCGTTTATATCTACTGTTGTTGAACCACATGCTGAACCTTCTGTCACTGAATCTGAGTATATTGCTGTCGAGAGTACTGTAGCCATGCCCGAAACCCTAGGTTCTGATAATCCTAAGGTAGATGAAAAATTAGTTGGTGATTCTTCGAATTCTCCCTTCAAGAAGGATGTTACTACTGGTTCTGGTGAAAAGAATGATGATGATACAGGCGTTTCTGAGACACCTGCTGATTCCCCTGCCACAACAAAGGATGCTGTGACAGATGCTCAAGCATCTTTGTCACAAGCTCTTGAGAAGCCTGATGTGGTGGTTCCTAATATGTCTGGTTCTGTGAGTGTCCCTGAGAGTGAGTCCTCGGAGTCTGAAGATGAAGGGACTGAGACTCAAGATGCTATAGATAATCCTGAAACTGTTAGTTTAGATCATGCTGACACTATTGTTGTTGAGGAAACTGTGCCTGAAGAAAGACCTCAGGAAGAGACTGGTACTATTGGTGTTTCTCGCAGGACTAGGAGCAAATCTGAAAAATCTGCTACTGTTGTTAGTGAAGGAGAAAAGGATAGGAAGAAGAAAACTGTAAAGGCTGGAAAGAGGCCCGTGTATGGTCCCCCCAAGGCTGGGAGCAAGAAGGTGGATCAAAGTGGTCCCAAGAAGAAGAGCCTCAAAAGAAAAGACCCTCCCTCTAGTGACTCTGAGTTTGAGGTTGCTGAGCAGGAAGCTGCCACATCTGGTGGGGCTTCCAGAAAAACAATGAAGGGAATGAAGATACCTCTAACCATCCCTCCTGCCCCTCTTGATAATGTTCCCTTTCATTTGGAAAATGGTTCCTCTAGGTGGAAGTTCATATACCACAGAAGACTGGGTCTTGAAAGAAATCTTAAAGAACATGTTTTCAAGTGTCAAAAGCTGGTTGATTTGTTGGAGTTTGCTGGTCTGATGAAGACTGTGAGAAATTTGGGTCCTTGCTATGATAAGCTGGTCAGGGAGTTTTTGGTGAATGTTTCTGATGAGTGTGATGACACAAGAAACCCTGAGTATAGGAAGGTTTTTGTTCGTGGTAAGTGTGTCAATTTTTCTCCTATGGTGATCAATGCATACCTTGAGAGGTCTACTGAGGAGACCCCTGAGCTTGAGGTCACTGAGGACACTATCTGCAAGACAATCACTGATAACAAGCTTAGACATTGGCCAAAGCATTTGTCTTCTGCTCAACTGTCTCCTTTGTATGCTGCTTTGAATAGGATCTGTGCTCAAAATTGGACTCCAACCACTCACTCAAATTCTGTTGCATCTGGGTTGGCCAAGTTCATTTATGCTGTGGGAACCAAGTCTTTCTTTGATTATGGAGCCTACATCTATTATCAAGTTTTGGAGCATGCTAAATCTTTTGCTATTAAGTTTCCAATTGCTTTTCCTACCCTCCTGTGTGGAATTATTCTTCAGCAGCACCCTGATATTTTGATCAGTAGTGATGAGCCCTGCAAGAGGCCTGGTCCTATGGCTTTGGATTGCAGCTTGCTGTCTGAGACACATGATGCTGATGTAGCTGGTACTTCTGTCCGGACATCTGGTGTGCTCTCCAGAAAGCAAATGATTGCTGATCTTACTGAAACTAGTGTGGCTCTTGGAGCTAGGAAGGTGAAGATTGACAAGATTATTGCAGCTTTGAAGGCTGAAGCTGATGCTGAGGGTGAGCAGGATAAGGAAGAAGGAGGAGATAAGGTTGTTGCTTCTGCTGGTGACTCTGAAGATTCCTCTGCTGATTCTGAGGATTTCTGATTTTCTTGTTTTTGTTCTGACCCCTTTTGATGTATTTTTTTGGTGACTGGGCTATGCCCTGATTTCTTATGCACCTTGTGTGCTTCTGGTCTGTAATATGCACTCTCTGTGGTTACTATGCACTCTTTATGGTTCTATGCACTTTCTATGCGTATGCCCTATCTGTTGGTTGTCAGAATTTTTGGCTAAAAAGGGGGAGTAGAATTTGATTATGTCATTGTTTTATGCCCTATCTGATTTGAAGCTTATATTATGTATGATTACATGTGTTGAGGGGGAGTGTAGTATATGTTGAGGGGGAGTTCTGGTACATGCATGTTTTGAGGGGGAGCTATCTTAAGTTTTTTTTCTTGGTGTGTGGAAATTTATTTTTTCCCTTATCTATGTGATTCCACTATATGAGAGTTTATTTCTCTCTAGTTGTTCCTATGAGGCTAGATGTTTGTGTTATCTGGTGCATGCCTCTGATTCTACTTGCAAGCCATCTTTGACTATATTTCTCCCTTGGAAGTAATCTTATTATATGCTACGATATTTTCGTTCCTTGTTGTGTGCTTATGTTGACGTGAAGGAATCTTATCTGTGTATCTCCCAAAGAACTGGCTCTAGAGTGTTTTAGCCAAAATTGTGCCAAAGGGGGAGATTGTTGGGTTTTTGTAGATTGGCTACATTTTGCAAAAACATCTACTGGCCAGACGCTGGGACAGATGCGGTAGCATATGGAACAGCTTTACGTATCTTGTGTTTTCGCGCAAGCTAGCGCTTTATATTTATGTACGCAATCTTCCAAAAGATTTGTCTGAAGTTTATTTTCCTCTAGCTTGCTGATCAAGGCGCGTGTATCTGACTGAAGATTTGGTTGAAGTTTTATTTGCCTTGCTATTTGTTCCACAAGATATTATTCTATATTTGGAAGCTTTTTATTATTTCTAGAAGATTGTTTCAGCTGGACCAGACAAATGTTCACGTCTTTTTTGAAGCCCAGACCCGTGGTATTTCAGTACTATATATTCATGAAGGCAAACCCTAGTTGGGTAACTAAAAACCGTGTGTGTTAGCAAAGCGTGAGTTTTAAGGTTTTTAGGGTTTTGTTTGTTATTTGTGAGCCTTGCTTGTATCACCTTGATTCAAGCTAAGGACTGAGTTTGTTTGAGTTGTAATTTGTAAGCTACTCCTAAGCTTTTAAGTACGGAGTGAGTATGTGTTATTAGCGTGTGTTTCTCTTGGTTGTGTTTTATGTTTTGTGTGTTTGATAACAATACTGTGTGTGTTGTTCGTAGGAATTGAGACGGGGTCTCATATCTAGGAGTTCCTAGATAGAGTTGCCACTGGTAGGGTCTAGGTGCAAGGTCAAGTAGTGTGTCTGCGTTGGTCTTTTCACTAGAACTATAATAGTGGAATCATTCCTGGATTGGTATCCCCCAGAGTAGGAGAGTTGCTCCGAACTCGGTTAACAAACTCTCTGTGTACTTTTTATTTCCGCTGTGTTCCTTTTAATTTGTGCTTTGTTACGTTGTGCTACTTTAATTGTAGTTCTGAGTAGACACGCGCTCGGACAGTTGTGCCAACATTGTGCACAGCATATTTCAGTCAGGTTGCCAGGAATTTCAGGATATAATAAACACATGTAAGTTTCAGGCAAAACATCACTTAACATTTAAATATTCATCAATACAAAAAGCCTTGTTATTACTCATGCATAAATCATAAATCATAGTATACCCTCATCATTATATAATTACCAACTCATTTATACATCATCAACAATTAAATCACCATTTCAATTATAAATCACCAACAACACAATTATGAATCATTCCATAATTTTCACACACCAACGATTGACATTTACCACATAAATGCACAAGTTCACACCAAAACATTATCAAACACGACTCATGTGTATGTAATGAGTCTAATACGACTCTACATGCATGTGGTACCATAGTGATCTTAAATCACCCAACTATCAAATAGTGATCTTAAATCACCCAACTTTCAAATCTTGATCTGAAATCAAGCAACTATCGCCTGACTATGAATGCATGGATGTTCACGTATGGACTTGACAATGCACACAACTATAAATCATGATCTTAAATCATGCAACTTTCACAACTATCAATTGCATTATCAAATCAATACATCCAAACAATTCATGTTATCAACACATCATCATTTAATTCACCACATCATCATTTAAATCACAACTATAATGCATTAAGTCACATCCAGCATCATTCACTTCATAATAATGCATTTCACCAAGTTTATGTTGGAACAAAATGTGTGAACAAGTCCCTTTTGAGGTTTGATGATAACAAAGTGTTAAAAATAAAATTGGATATGCGAATGCTTTCTCTAAGTGTGCAGGGCCATATACTGAAAGTTATGTATCTAACAGTGGTTCTGAAAGATCAAGTTAAGAGCAGAAGGAAAATATTGAAGCTTGTGTTGCAAGTCTGAAGACAATCAATGTCTGAAGATCAGCGTCTGAAGACCAGCATCTGAAGGTCAGCGTCTGAAGACCAGCGTCTGAAGGTTAGTGTCTGAAGGTCAGTGTATGAAGGTCAGCGTCTGAAGGTCAGCGTCTGAAGAACTGCGTCTAATGAACAGTGCGTCTGAAGAACAGCGTCTGATGAACAGTGTCTGAAGACCAGCTTCTGAAGAACTGCGTCTGAAGACTAAGAGTCTGGAGTCTGAAGTCTGAAGGAAACTCAGAAGTCAACAACTGTCACTGTCAACAGTACTGTACGACATAAATCTCAGAGTCAGAAGCAAGTCTCAGACTCTGAAAAATTCAGACTCACATTTTCAAAAGACTGTGTTTGTAAAACCTTCAAGGAATACTAAACCAGTTTGTCATACCCCATTTTTTGACCCATATTTTTCTTTGTTCATTATCATATTATTATTCATCATTCCATTATAATTTCCAATATTTTATTTTTACTTTTTATTAAAATATCTTCATTTTTAGATTTTTCTTCATTAATATGTATTCCCATCATCATTACTATCATTATTACTAATACTATCATTATCCTTATTAATACCATTGATTTTGTTTTTTAATATTTATTATCATTATCTTTGTTATTATTAATGTTTTATTATTATTATTTATTGTCATTATTTTTTTAATTACTAATATTATTAACTTTTTCATTTTTATTATTATCTTTATTATTATCACCACTGTTTTTTTATTATTTTATTATCACTTGCCTTATTACTATTACCATTACCATTATCATTATTCATTTTTGTTTTTATTATTTTGTTTTATTTTTTAAAAAATTAGAAAAGGGGAGTTCGCACTGCGAAGTTGCCTTCGCACTGCGAACTCTGCGAATTTTTGCAGAAATTTGTTTTCTTTGATTTTGATTTCTTTGATCTTTATTGTTATTATCCTTTATCATTATTATTATCATTGTTATTGCCAATTGTGGCTGTAATGATACAGCAAAGCTTAATCAAAGGTGTGACATTAAAGTTCAAGGTGAGAAGGATTTTCTTCCAACCTAGCATGTGCTCAAGCAAATTGGCTGCCCTTGGTCAGCTCTTGTCCCTCCCAATTGGCCTGTCATTAACCCTGAGCTTGCCAGCCAGCTGCTTGTTCCCTTTCCTTCCTTCTTTCCCCACCAAAACCAGTTAAACTTGGATGGTTTTGCTTGCAAAAAGCTGTTTGGTGTGCCCTGTTTTTAGCTGTCTTTCTCCTCCCTCACACCAGCCCACATGCTCTTTTTGCTTCCCCCAATCTCTCTGTACATGGCAGTGCACGTTTTCATTGCTTGGCCTTCCAAGATTGCAAGGATTGATCCCAAGAATCACATAATTTGCAGCTGCCCTGTTTTTCAGTTTTTTCTCATCATTGCATTCAAAGATCAGCTGCATTTGTGGCTGGAATCAGTCAAGGTCTTGACCCTTGGCACAAGGCAAAGTAACTTCTATCCTTTAGCATTAAATGCAAAGCAATTTAGCCTGGATTTAGCCCACAAATCAGCTAGGTTCTAGAGATTTTCTCATCATTGCATTGGATTTCATTTTGGCCTATAAAAGGAATGCAAGGCACAAGGATTACCCACAGTCATATACATACAATACACACGAAATTTACACCAAAAATACACTACATTGCAGCATTGTGAGAGTAGAAAAACAGTTCAACTCAAAGCAAAAACCAATTAGAGTTATTTGTCCATAACCTTTAATCAATCAAGCAAGCCACTTCCTATCTCTTGCACAAGCATTGCTAGGAGTTCTGTAAGTATCCTAAAGTCCCTATATTTCATTTTAATTTGCTGTTTGCATCTTTTGTTTTGTTAAATTTCATTTTTGTGCAAAAACCCCTTTTGAAACTCAAAAGGAATTTCAAAGTGGCAAAGTGCTAAAACTGAGTTGTTGTGCTCCTTTTCTTCCAAATTTGCAAAGCTTTTTAATCCCCTTTAGGTTCTGAAGCTTGCTCAGGAGCAGCTTCTGAACTTCTGTTCAGAAGCAGCTTCTGAGTTCAATTTTTCGCATACTTCGCAGAGCAAAGCCATGTTCGCAGAGCGACCATATCAGAACCTGACTTCGCAGAGCCAAGTTCTGGTTGCTCTGCGAAATATGTAAAACTCAGAACATGAATCAGGCTTCCAAAGGCCAAATTTTTGAGGTTCCAGCCATTGATTCAGAACCTAAAAGGGTTAAAACTTATTTTTAGTTCAAACCATATCAAGAATTTTGCATGACTTTGAAAATTTCACAAGTTCGTGCATTTAAGTTTGAGTAACTTGCGAAACAAGTTATGTTCTAAAATTTTCAAAATCAAGCTTGAGCAATAAGCTAAGTTCTTTTCCTTCAAAGCTAAACTTGAACAAACAACATTGTTCATGATTTTCAATCAAAACATGAACTTGAGCCGAGCTTGCTCACTCTTTTTAAACCAAACTCAAATTGAGCCGAACTTGTGCATTTTCCAAACTTATGCATGTTTCCATGATTTGTTCATCGTTCAAACTTGAATAAACACTTGTTCTTAAGTTTCAATAACTTAAACAACAAGTGATGTTCATGATTTTCTATAAACTTGAACAACAAATTTGTTCATGATTTTCAACAACTTCCCTTTAAGTTTTAACCAAGTGTTTTGGTTCCCTTTGAAATTCCTTTGAGTTTCAAGAAAACAAAACTTGAATGAAAAAGGAATGGTTTGACGTATGTCTCTCCAAACCCCGGTTGCACGAACGCGTGACGTATGTCTCGTCGTTCGGGTAATCGTCATTCCGCTTTCTACGCGTCCAATGCGTTTAAATCTTTTCTTGGCCCTCGTGGTCAATCCTAACATTTCTTTGGTCTCTCGTGACCATTTTTTAACCTTTCTTGGCCCTCGTGGTCAATTCAAACTTTTCGCGCCTTTGCGCGTTTTAACCTTTTACGCCTTGTGCGATTTCCATCGCCTTAATGTGCGTCCGTCTTTTTATCTTTAACCTTTTACGCCTTGTGCGATTTTCATCGCCTTAATGTGCGTCCGTCTTTTTATCTCAAACCTTTTACGCCTTGTGCGATTTCCATCGCCTTAATGTGCGTCCGTCTCTTTTTATTTTTACCTTTTACGCCTTGTGCGATTTTCATCGCCTTAATGTGCGTCCGTCTCTTTTTATCTTTAAAACTTTTACGCCTTGTGCGAGTTCATCGCCTTAATGTGCGTCCGTCTTTTATCGTTTTAAACCTTTTTACGCCTTGTGCGAGTTCATCGCCTTAATGTGCGTCCGTCTTTTATCGTTTTAAACCTTTTTACGCCTTGTGCGAGTTTATCGCCTTAATGTGCGTCCGTTTTTTTATCTTTAAAAATTTTACACCTTGTGCGATCACCATCGCCTTAATGTGCGTCCGTCATTTAAACATTTTTACGCCTTTGTGCGTTTTCAAATCTTTTTAATTAAAACGAACCAACATACAAATTTTTTCTACCCTGCAAAGAACTACGTACGCTTTGAATTCTCCGACTACCGGGAGATACGTAGGAGCAGGATTCACATCTTGTCAAGCCCGTTAATAAAAAACTTCTTTTTTCCCTTCGTATCATATTTTTCTTTTTCCCTTTTATATGTTCAAACACGCAAGCAAAACTTTGAAAACATTTTAAGCCTAAGTCGACTAAGAGGTTCCCGTTGAGTACAACGGATGTGAGGGGTGCTAATACCTTCCCCTCGCATAATCGACTCTCGAACCTAAAATCTCTTATTTAAAGGTAATTTCGAACTTTTTTCCTTTTCTCCCCGAAAAATTAAAAGTTCAGTCGTGATTTAAAATTAGTGATTAAACGCTTCTCAATAGCTTGATATCCGAAATTCGACGCGACACAGTTTATACAAAACCTTTTAAATCTCAGAATGTCAGGCAAAGGATACAAAAGAAGCCATATCCTTTCAAGACTAACCAAAGAGGACCCATAAAGATATGGGTACCTAAGTCTGAAATCATCTCTGTTGCAGATATGCTTAAGAGCCAAAGAAAAGGAGAAGTCTTGGTACCTGGATAGTGGTTGCTCGCATCACATGACAGGAGAAAAGTCTGTGTTCCAAACCCAGACCATGAAAGAGGGAGGAACTGTGGGATTTGGAGGAAACCAAAAAGGCTAGATCATTGGTACTGAGCTAGTTGAGAGTTTTGCAGATCTTCAGCTCTCAGAGGACACTTCAGAACCTGAACATATTTCTGAGTCTAAAGAAAGTCCAGAAGCTGAAAATCCTCCAGAAGCTGAAAAACTCTAAGAAGCTGACACTTCTCTTGAAGCCAATCAAGAACATTGTTGGAAAAAAAAATGGGTGTTCAGAAACAAACTGAATGAACAAGGAGAGGTATATCAGAAGCTCTACAGAGGTATGATTGATTCTCAGTTATACTTAACAGCTTCTAGACCAGATATTTTATTTAGTGTATGCCTATGTGCAAGATTCCAATCAGATCCTAGAGAATCTCATATGACTGCTGTCAAGAGAATCTTCAGGTATCTGAAGGGAATAACTAATCTTGGACTTCTTTATAAGAAATCCTTAGATTATAAGCTGGTTGGATTCTGTGATGCTGATTATGCTGGTGATAGGATTGAAAGAAAATCCACAAGTGGAAATTGTCAATTCCTTGGTGAGAATCTGATATCCTGGGCCAGCAAAAGACAATCAACTATTGCATTGTCAACAGCAGAAGCAGAATACATCTCAGCTGCAAGTTGTTGCACACAACTACTCTGGATGAAACATCAGTTGGAAGACTATCAGATTTATGAAAACAACATTCCTATCTTTTGTGATAATACTGCTGCAATCTGTTTGTCTAAAAATCCAATTCTACATTCAAGAGCCAAGCATATTGAAATTAAACATCATTTAATTAGAGATTATGTTTAGAAGGGTGTTTTGTATATTCAATTCATTGATATTGATCATCAATGGGCTGATATATTTACAAAACCTCTCACAGAAGATAGATTTAATTTTATTAAAAAGAATCTGAACATGCATTTCATCTCTGAAAAAATTGCTTGACTCTGAATAGAAACTGAGAATCTGAAGTTCATCAGAAGCTAAGACTTATCAGACACTCACTTTGAGAGTCTGAAGTAAGTTCAGCCTTTGAAGACATCAGAGTCTGAGTTTCAGAATCTGAATTTTTGACTTCTGATAAAACTCATTATTAGTGGACATTTTACACGTGGCCCATTAATGAGAGTGAATCTGAACAGTTGTCTAACACATGGTCAGAATCTGATAAGTTATAACTGCTGGGCAGTGATGAGTTAGTTTTGAAAGTTGTACTTTGCACCCTCCTAAAGTCATTAATTCGCAGTTGTGTTTAATGTTTTTCTGTTTTCAATTTCTGAAACGTTTTAACAAAAACACTCAAAACACTTTCACACTTTCACTTTCAGTTTTCAGACCCATTTAAAAATTCTCAATTCTGTCTGAAAGAGTTCAGTAGTACTGAACCATATGTTCTGAACAATTGTGTCTGAAAGAGTTCAGTAGTACTGAACCATATGTTCTGAACAATTGTGTCTGAAAGAGTTCAGTGGTACTGAACAAAATGCTCTGAACTTTTTTATCCCACGTTTTAACTCTCTTGTGTCTTAAATTCTTGAATTTTCTTTTTGTTGATGACAAAAGGGGGAGTAAAAGTAACAAGTATTTCAGGCTCTGAGCCATATCAGAACATAAGTTAATTATTGAAAATTAATTAACTTAGGAGAACATCTTCTCATCTCTTAGCCTTTGATTAATTCTTTGTGAGATAATTCTGCGAAAAATCACTCAGAAACACTTTGGATTTTTCACTTGTTTGATTTAAATTGAATTTAATTAACCAGGATAAGACTCAGGGGGAGCTTACAAACCTCACCTTGTGAATTATCAGACTCAGGGGGAGCTTACAAACCTCAGACCCTGAAGTCAACTTGTTAATTAAATTAACAACAATTTTCTATTAATTAAATTACCAAATTTGTCTCATAATCAAACTTTAAATTCAATTCATTGCAAGCGATCGTTATCTATCAACGAAAGGTCAAAACAGTAGCAAAACAACCCAAAAGGAATGCCCGGGGGTGTCTGGAAACATCCCTCAAGGACCAAAACACACAGAACAGCACATGTTGTTGCTGTCATGGTCGCTCAGCGACCTGGGACTTCGCTTAGCGAACTCCTGTTTTCTGGGCAACCAGAAAACAAGGCATTCACCACGGGAAGGCTCCAATTTCCACCCAAAAATCCCATTTTTCATCCCAATTGACCCAAAATCATTTTACAAACAATACCCATGATCAATACACTTAAATTAAACAATGGATACACAATGAAACGTCAAATTGACATGAGTTCTCAAGGTTTTTCGGTTATTTTCAAAGTTCATCTCAAAAATTCATTTTCACCAACAACTTAGCAAATAAGCTTGTATAACAACATCAACAGTATTCCATCCAGTTCAACATCACCATAATCACATATTCAGACTATTTCAACAACAACTTATTCATTTAAGTAGCAACTTATTCATTTTCACCTAATTAAGTCATTTTAGCAAAACACCACCACCAACAACAACAACAACAACTTAATTCTCATCAAAGCTACACAACCAACATAATATTTACATGCTTTTCATCATATGGCAGCAACTTAGTCAAAACAGTAGCAAATTAATCAAATTCACTTAATTAATCAATTTTCTCAAAATCACTTAAATCACAACTTATTCACCATAACTTCATGATTTCTCAAACAAAACACATACTCATGCTCATAATCAACTTCACAATCAACAAACATCATTCAATTATCATGTTAATCATCAAGATCATCAAAATTCACAAAGGTATCAATTAATCATAATAAAACATGAATTTTGACATGAAGAAAATGCAATTTCATCAAAGTTTAACATGCTTAATTTAATCAACAAAAAGGAGCACGAAATTCACCAAAAACAACAACAATTATAATGCAATTAATCATAATCTAAAACACTCAAACCTCATAATTGCTTATTAAACCCATTTGGTAAAAGTAATCTCCCCTCTTACCTTAATTCTTCACTTTTCTTGCTACTTCTAGTAGAATTCCCCTCTTCCCCTTGAGCTCTTCTAGTTTCCTCTTCTCCAAGCCTCTTCTCTCTCTATTCTCTCAATTGCCTCTCAAAATTTTGTGTTAGAATGTTTAACCTAATTCACCACCACTCACTACTAGTCTATTTATAATATGGTTTTAGGGGTACTCCCACTAATGAGCTTAGTCACAATTAACTCACAACTATTTTCTACACTTTTACTTTACTTAAACCCCCCATATTAATTATACACCACTATTCTCTAAAATTCAAATTACTAGTTCTAGCATATTTACAAAAATGCCACTCAAGCACTAATAATTCCACTAACCGACCAATCACACATAAATAATCAATTAACAAATATAATTAAATAAATAACACTAATTAATAATAACAGATAAATCTAACGTTAAAAGTCGGGCTATTACAGGGTCCCTCAGGATTTTCTTAAATCTGAGGGGTCATCCAAGTCTGTAGTCTGCTTCTGGGTCTAATGGTCTTCACAGAGTCTGTTGAGGTAACTCTCCAGCTTATTTGTGGTACCCTTCTTCTTAGGACGTTCACTTCTGGTTGACCTTTCTTCAGATCTTCTACCATAGTCTTCTGAGCTTCTCTTGGTCCTTCTGATGCTCTTCATATGTTCATCCTTTAATGATAGATTCTATCTTTGATTCTGCACACTTGAACATATGTTAGTATTCCAATTGTTCTTCAATACTTTGTTATCATCAAAACCTTAGAGGAATTGTACAAGACCCTTCTTGTTCCAACAGACCATGCTCCTCTGTCAATTGAAACTTGTCAGTTGTCAGGGCAGTAGGATTAAGTTCAACATAGTATATTGGAATGCCCTCCTTTTTGTCACTACTCATCCTATATGAAGGGATTCAATGTGATAACCTATAAAATTGATTTGGTAGAATATATGTGTTGTGTTCTCTTCATTCTTTTGAGTTTTCAAACAGACTATCAAATTTTTACACTTAAGTATAAGACACTTCAATGCCGACATTTTCGGCAAACTTTCAAGAATTTAATTTAAATCCAACATTATGATGATACCACATATTTAGGGAGAATGTAATGTAGCGTAACGTAGATGAAATTAAAACTAAATAAAATTGTGTATTTTTGGAATTGATTTCGCGTACTTGTGTATTTTTAGTTATGATTTAATTTGGATCATGAATGAATTGATGTTTCGAAGACATAACATGCTTTTAAAAAATGAAAATAACATATTGTATATTCAAGGGTCTTGAAAAAATAGCATCTTGTTAAAAATTGATGGAATCTAAACTTACCTAAAACCAACATGACTTAAGTCACGTTGGCTTTGTACCTACGTGACTTAACTCACGTTGATGTATAGCGAATGCGACTTAAGTCACGATGGAGTTATTTTGGTCAGTTCACGTGGGAGTGAGCAATTGTGTATGGGAGAAAAGCAATTTTCGTGCTTAGAAACTGGTTCACTTGACCCATAATCATAAATCATGTTAACCACATAAAAAAGCCAATACCTTTTCAATTCTCTTGATCTTGTCCATTTAAAAAAAGGAAAAAGTTTGGTTAACTTTTTTGAGTAACCGGTTTTTGCCTAGATCCGTTAAGCCCAGATAGACACAGGTTCCGAACAGATTCCTAGCAGCCTCTTCCTTTCACAACTTCTGAACGTGATTCTCTCTGAACACGATTCTCATTATTTCCCTTCACAACCTCTTAACGCGATTCTTTCCCAACTCCGATTCTCTCAAATGCGATTCTCAAACGTGGTTCTCAAAGTCAAAGACGATTCTCAAAAGGGTTGTCAAATGCGATTAAAGTCCAACTCCACTCTTTCTTCACTCTTTCCACTTGAAAGATAACATAATTCTAAGTTTAAACAAGAAAAAGATAAATTCATATAGTCGAGTCTAGCTTGATAATGGTTTCAGATTTTGATTTTTGGAAAGAAGTATAATTTGTTAGACCATCTCTAATGGAAGATTCTTGAACATTTAAGACTTGGTACCAATTAGAAACCCCCATTGGGAAGAAAAGTTGTTGGGGTCTTATAAGACTCAAGGTCTCACTTAAGACCCAAATCTTAAATGGGACCCACACTTTTATAATATAAATTTTTTGAAATATAATGATATAAAATTATTGATAGTTGATTAATGAGTCTAATTTAAGAAATTTTATGTGAGATGTTGGGTTGGAGAGATTGAGTGTTTATTAGATACTACTATTAAAAAATTATAAATGAGTGATGTACATACGTGAGACACATTTAAGTATCAAAAAATGGATGTCTCCATTATTGATACTCTTAGTGCAAAGAAGTGTTTCCGAGTATAATCTATAGTACAAAGAAGTGTTTCCTATTATTCTTAGAGCACATTGCATCTATTCGCAATTTGTCAGTTTTGCTTCTTAAACTTCATACTAGTTTAAGGATTTTGCTTCTTTTAAGATTGTTGCCAATGAAATTTTCCTATATGTTTTTTTAGTGAAAACCGGTTGTATGCAACAAAAAAAAAACGGATTTAAGCAGAAAAAACTGGTTCAGGACGGAAAACCGAGTTTAGGTAAAAAATCAGATCAGATTAAAAGAACCGTTTCGGAACCGGATAAACAAAAAACCATTTTTTTTAATGATATTATAGGGAAAGCAAACCATAAATATGGTCCGGTTCGGTTCGGTTCATGAACCTTGCACACCCTGACTTAATAAAAGCAAGCAGTTTAGTCTGAATGGCGTAAAGCGCCGCACAGACCAAAAGCTTAACAAAATTCATTCATTGCAGCAATGGCGAAGGGTGACGATTCTGTACTGAAAAAGAAGAACAAAAAGCTTAGGAAAAGACAAAACAGCAAGAATTCCGTCTCTGCTAAGATTGCCGCTGTTATCGCCGCCAAGAAGCGCCGCAAGGCCGGAAAACGCCGCATCTGCGAGGTTCATTCCCATTCTAAATTCATTCAACTGTTTTGGTTATTCTTCCGATACATATTTCCCCTTTTTTTTTTATCAGTTAGTTATTCGGGATGCACCGTTTGATGTCAGTTTCTGATTCTAACGGATAACTTAGGCTTTTGAAGACATTTCTTTGTTGAAGATGTTAAGAAATTGCCATAATATTTGTTGAATTGCATAAATAACTTATTTTTTTGATGATATTATAGGGAATGTGCTTTAGTTTACCTACTCTAGATGATCCATTCAATGATAGACAAGGGAAACCGGAATTCAAAAAAAAGGATCCTGAAAAGAAAACACCTTCCCAAAAAGAGAAGACAACTCCTGTTAAAGGGAAGAGTGCACCCAGCGGGAAAGGCACCGCAGTTGGTAGAAATGAAAATGTTGAGGTGAATCAGATGGCTGACCTTTGCTGTGGTGAACAGCATGATAATGAAATTTCAGACTTCCCTTCCAAATTTGTTTTTTGGTGTCTGAGTGCAATTGAAAACGCACTGCGACATGATGATCCCTACACGGATGGAGAGGGAAACTCTTTCTTTCTTAACCCGTGGGGATTAGAATTTTCAAAGCATTTTCCTACTGGTAAAGATCTCATCGACACCAGTGGAACCTTTGCTACTACGGAGCAAATTGCATGGATGGTTTCTGCGGCAGCTGATATTTTTGTTAGAAAAGAGAAACAAGGCTTATCATTAGACACCCCCTTTCTTTTGTTCCTCGTCCCTTCCGAAAAAAAAGCTGGCCAGGTTAGATCAAATTCATCTGCATGCTTACAATATCATCTCTGATAAAAATCACTATGCACCCGACACAATCTCCTTCCTCGCCCCAAGACAGAATTCTTTCTTGATAATAACTTGACTTCTAAAAGTTTAAATTTGTACGCAGGTTCGAACAGTTTGCAAGCCTTTGAAATCTGTAGGAATACATACAGTGAGTGTTCATCCTGGTGCTTCCTTAGATCATCAGATTCAAGGGTAATTTGTTTAAAACTTGTCTTTTGTTTTCCATGAATATTTTGAGAATGTGCATGCACATGATTAATTGTTTTAAGGTTTTCTCAGCTTACCCTTAATGGCAGCAGACTTTTTATTGAACATTTGTTTTGTCTTCAACAGTCTGAAAAGTTGTGAGCCTGAATTTCTCATTTCTACTCCTGAGAGGCTCTTGGAGCTTGTTTCATTGAAGGCAATTGATATTTCTGGTATCTCTATGCTGGTATGTTTTCTTTCCAATGTTTCATGCAGAGGATATGTATATATCTATGATGCACAAATACTCCTCGGATTAGGGACGTCCCGATGTCGGATATGTATCGTGTCCGACACCGACACATATGATTACATTGAATAATGTCATTATCGGTGTCAATGTGTCCTCTCCGTGTCTGAGTCTGTGCTTCATAGGTATATATTTATTTAGAAGAAGACAACTTATGCATAAAACAATGATACGATATGTATATGTATATATCTATTTAAAAGAAGATCCTCCCCTGGTTTCTCTTCCTTTGTTTTTTTCTCTCAATCGTCTCTGAATTTCTTGGTGGTTCTTGATTTCTGTCATGGTGTAGTGATGCCTATTCGGGATCCACTTGATTTCTATTTAGTGATGCAGTACTAGTAGACTCATTTGTGTCCACACTCCTGTACCTAATAGTGCTTGTAAAGAGTAAGCGTAGGCACATAGTTTAGGTGAGGTTAACCTTGCTTTCACTTTAAATTTTGGGATCATACTTTAATTATCTTGTTGTGTCTGTTTTCCTTTCCTTAGGCCTCAGAAATTATACAAACTGTCTTACTGGTCTCAGAATGTGTTTTCCCTTTATAATCCACTCAGCAGGCTACAAATGTCTATGAAATATTCATCTACAAAAGATGTACTGTTTAATGAGCACTGGTTCCATTTTTCCTCTTCATATCAATCTAAATTAACTGCTGTTTGATCTCATTCTTCTTCCCCTCCAATCTCTGATAGTTCCCCTATTATATCCCCATTGTCCCCATTCCCATCCTCTTCTCCACCAGCTCCTAGTCATGCTCCATCTTCTCCTCAATCGGACTTGTATTGATTCTGAATTATTTGGCTGTGACAATCTGTGCCTCTGGTATCCTCCAATTCTCTTATACAACAGGTCCTTATGATTCTTTGAGTGCCTCCCTCCTCAGGTCCTTATGATTCTTTGAGTGCCTCCCTCCTCAACAACAGACTATATTCCTCCTTATTACCCTTCCTCTTTATCCATCCCATGGAAACAAGATCTGAGTCATATTTGCATGCTCCCAACTCCAGGTTAATATACAATTTTGTTCAGTCAATATTTGTGTATGTTCCTATTGGGGATTTGGGTGGAAGGGAAAGGAATTTGATAGAGGAATGACTCAGTCATTGTTTGGTCAACATTCCCAATGGATCAACATACTTTATGATTGAATACATAGCTATATTTGAGTGGTAGAAACTCGGTTGATTTGTACTTGAAATATGTTACTTTTGCCATGTCTTTCTTCATTTAATATTCATGTTTGTGCTTATTTTCTATCATTATAACCATATTCTTCTGCTTAGGAGAGTGACAATTATAGGCATCTTTTAATTAATAATGAAATAAATGTATGTATGGGTTTATATGAATAATGTATTACCTGTATTCTTTATAAGTCAGTTTCAAACACCTCTTTTTTATAATCTATTCTATTTATCATCTTTCATTAATTAGCTAATGTTTTGGTATCAAATAGGTTATTGATGGGCTCGATGCTATTTGTAAAGCTGGCCACGCTGATGCAATAAAATCCATCAAGAAGTTTATTTCTGGAAATCCTAGTCTTGTGGTTTTCAATGATAGCTTCAACCATACAGATATCCCAGTGGTTCGGCATCTTCTGACAGGACCTATTTGTAGAATATCTAACAATAATTCAATCGCTAGCCTAAGTTCGTGCATTGTACAGTCTGTTCAAGTGTGTACATCAGACGAAGATAAACTTGTTAAGGTAAATTTATTGCTATGCTAGCGATGGATTCTATTTATACGCCCTCCATTCCTTTTTAGTTCCGTTTTATGGTTATTTACAAATACCAAGAAAAGAAAACTAATAAATTTCGTTACTTTTGATGGAATTATTTGTTTTTTCCTATATAAGCTTTGGCTATTTATTATCTCAGTTTCACACGTAGTAGTCAATCCCAAATAGCGGTGCGTAGCAGCCAACCCCAAAAGTGGGATAGCGTATAGCGGTATGACAAATAGCGGTCGCCGATATTTGATTATTTTTTGGACAAATTTCATGAATAATACTATAAAGTATAAACAAACTTATATTTAATTAATATAAAATTAAATATAACACTCAAATCTCATGAAACATTCATAACTCATAACATCAAAAAACAAAAGACAGAGGAACAAAAAAAAAATCATAAAACAAAAGAAAACAGAGGAAGGAAAAAAGAGCAGAGAAATGCGCGTCCGCTTTAGCGCCACTATTGACTACTCTGATTTCACATATTTCTCTCTCTACAATAGACACTTAAATGGATATTACTGACAAAACAATAATAATTAGTGTTGTATTGAATTTTGAAAAGGACAAGCAAGTATTCTACAAGAGTGAAAATTAACACATGGGGGTACCTTACTAACTCACCTTTTATCATTGTTTTTCTTGACGTTATTAAATGAATTAAATTACTTAAAGCTAGAGATAATTATATGAATTTCTCTAGTCTTTTTAAGAAAAGATTTACCATTAAAATGACCTTGCTTCCCTCTTAATAGATTTAGAGAAACTTCAGTGTTCATTTGAAAAGATTTTAACCAATGCATGATCTCATTGTTCTACTACCATGTTTGAATTTTATCAAATAATTTTATTTTCAGGACTTTCACAGTTTCATCTTTCATAAACTTATGTTTAATATATTATTCTTTTCACATTTCCACCTTTAAGATTTGTAGTATAAAAGTTCTTATATTAGATTTTTATTGTCAATACAGCTCTGGAAAATGCTTGCATGTAGCTATGCAATTTTATTTAGATGTGCAAGTTTTAAAAGCATTTGTTATTTGCAGAGCATTGAAGTCCTGCGTCAATTTCGGAGCCAGACTCATAGTTCAAACCTTCTATATATTTTGAGGAAGGACGTCAAGTGCCATAAATTGGTGAAGGCTCTCAAATCCATGGGTTGTTCCACTTCACTTGATTCTGATGCAGCGACTATTAATGATAGGTAACACACCAAATGCTTTTATAAATATTTTGGCTTAATATTTTGCATTATGATATGTACCATGATCTCAAAACATAGCTTACAGGAAATCTAACCTAGCTTAAGAGAAGTCTACCGAAAATATAAGTGTTTATAAGGGGCTATTGCAGCCATTTCAGCCATCGTTGGTTATTACAGCTTTAAGGAACTTTTGTAGTACAATGTGTGTGCCTATCGTACTATTTTCAAACCCCAATTCAGTGATTGTGTTTGTCCTACTAAGGTCTAGCGTTGGTTGGTTTTGTGCATTAGCAGTGACAACTGTCTTGGTTTTGTTAACAATGGTCCCTGCATTCTTCAAGAGTCTCTAACACAGGGTGGAATTGGGCTGTGAGGGAGCAATAAAATAATATTGATAGGAAGGTCGAGATTAAGTAGTACTAGTACACTGAGTATAACAAAACAGACAGCTGGCAGTGTGTGAATGGAGTGGGGGTCTTGGCAGGTCAAGGGCTGAATATTGATTGGAAGTGGAGGGAGGGTGTAGGAGGAGGTCATGGGTAGACGAAGATAATTTTTAAGGCAAAGTTGGCTTCTGTTGGCTTTGTGGGTGGAGATTGCTTTTTACAATCCCTGTCCTTGGGTATCTTTCTTTTGTTTTCTATCTTTTTTGCTACCGTTTGTGTTATCCCGAGGATTTCCCCCTGTTGCAAGGAAGTTAGGATCCTCTCCATTTCTCAAAAGAAATTGGAAGCTCTTTTACTATAGTTTAGTATATATAAATTACATAAATGCTTAATAAATGTCACATATTTTGGAAATATGTGCTATATACATACTAATCTATAGTAATGGAGCTTTCCATTTCTTTTGAGAAATGGAGAGGATCTTTACTCGTTGCAAGGAGCTGAGCTACCTTTTGTTCTATAAATAATAATCAGTGATATTCTATCCCGATCAATTTAGTATAGAGGTTCAATGAAATACGAAGCTTATAATGAATGGTTTTGTTGTAGCTAAAGAATAAAAGGAGCGAATAACATTCAAGATCCTGTACAAATTTAAATGAATACTCCTATTTTGTTACAAACTTATTTTCATACCAGTATCACAAGTTGCACTATAACCTTTATAGTTTTATTGCTTAACTTGATATTGAACTTTCTATAGGAGCTTATGTACTGTTTTGTTGCACAGTGTGGATTCAAACAGGAGACTGGTTACAATGATTGATTTGGAGGATATCTCTACTGTGGATATAGGGATGTATGATGTAATAGTCCTACCTAGTCTTGTACCCTCTATGGACACATACAAGCATATTTTGACAACCATGGCCCGTCAAAGTGTCAATGGTGTTTTGCATAGGTTTCTTAACAAAAAGCGATACAGAACATGCTGGACCACTCATCTCAATTCTTGAACAATGTGGGCAGGAAGTGCCCGAGACCCTGAAAGATCTTCATCAGGCATCAAACATGTCGGATGATTGAAAATTGAAGATTCTTTATCATCGTTTTTCTTGCGTGCATCCCATATCTGCAGCTCTTATGAATTGTGATCAATTCCATGTTTGGAACTAGGGTTTGGATCTTTGAATGGGAGGATGATTTGGTGTGCTAATTGGATTTCAGAAACATTGCATCCCATAAAGACTCCCTTTCAGAAAATTTTGTAATACTGTCTTCGTTTAGAACATTATATTTTCTTGTAGCCGAGTGAATGACAGTAGAATTTGGCTACAAAAGTTACGTCCAATTTTAGCTTTTAATGCTTTTCTATTTTCCTTATGTGACAAGCTTTGAGCATTAGCACATAGAATCGATTTTTTTTTTCCTGAATTATTTTGTACCCCGTAGCAAAACGAAGTACTTAACGTGGTAAGAATCGTTAGAAATCTTTAAAATGATAAATTAACGCTTATGATTAATATCCAAAACTCTTGAAATCCTCATCCAATACAATTCTTGAGTTAATAACACTTTCTAACACTTACTTTTTTATTGGGTGAAACTCATGTAAGTCTCATATTTTGAAAATAGATCTCACATAAAGTGGTAAGACCCACAATTTCATTCAATAAAAGAGTGACCGTAGGGAGTGTTAGAAATAAAGTGTTCCTAGCATTTCTTGAGTTGAGTTCACACAAATGAAGAGGGTTTTAGAATAATAATAATAATAATAATAATAATAATAATAATAATAATAATAATAATAATAATAATAATAATAATAATATGTGGCAAATATATCACTAATGTTATATAAATATATGTCTTTTATATTTTATATGGTGGACAATGCACCGAAAATTTATGTGAATAACATTGCACTGCATTATATATATAGGATCCGTTGAAGTTTTACACCAATCTCAGCCGTCAATCGCAGTTAATCTAATTCACTTGCAACAGCTCCGTGATACTCATCACATCGTGACATCAAAAACTTCATCACCCTATTCCAATCATTCGCTTTTCACCCTCTAACTTACTACTTGGTGTATAATTTTGCAGTTCAATATGTAACATATTGTGATATAAAAAAAACACTATAACTTTCTTATGATCACCCGCTTTTCACCCTTTACTAGGTGCATAAGTTTGTGGTTCAATATGTAACATTTAGCTCAAAACTTGTACTTACAAATAAGATACTCTATTCACCTTATTTATGGTCACATTTTAGTTGTGAACGATTCTTACCAAAATGATTAGTTGGGTTGATGACAATAGTAAAATTAGTCCTCCCTCCGTCCCAAATTATAAGATATTTTGGGCATTTCACAGGTAATAAGAAATATAATTATTTTTATACGGAAAAAGATATTATGAATTGTTTTCCAAGATTGTCCGTAATAAGTTAGTTGAAAGAATGGAAAGTGATATAGTTAATGGTATAATAGGAAAAATAACATTAATGTTTCATTGATATTGTAAAACAGTTTATATTTTGGGACAAAATTTTTTCCCAAAGCGACTTATAATTTAGGACGGAGAGAGTATCATTTACTAAAGTGAAATTCAATAAATAAGGGTATATTAATGGCAAAAAAAACAATAATATTGCATTTGGTATTGTAAAGTGACAATTATTTTAAAAAATAAAAAAAGCAAAAGTAACAATTAAAATAAGACCGACGGAGTAGATGATGCAGTGCTTTTTTAAAGGGGTTCCTAGAGAAACCCTCAAATTCGTAGAACATTTTGACACACACACTCTGCAAAAACACCATGTTTTAAAGTGGTTGAAGGTGACTCCCATCTAGTTCAAATACAGACCCTGAGAATAGGTATGTACTTGTACATTATTATTTATGTTATCCATACTTGTTGAACCCAACAAAAGTGGACAAAATGAAAATATATAACAACAGCAGAATGTCTATATACAATTTGTGGGTCGATATGGACATCAATATTTACTAATTGTGTTTCCCATCATAGAACTGGGCATTTTTGGAGGATTTAAAAGTCTCCAAAAAATCTTTAGCATTCTGCAGCTCTTCCTTCTGCCTTGATTTGTCCCATTTATGTTCAGCTGCCAATAATTGAATCACACGGGGTAATGCCCGTCTCGCTGCATCAGTGTCAAGGAAAGCAAGTCGAGACCTCCTTGCAATGAAGTCAGTGGCAGATTCACAGTATTCATGACGAGCACAGTAAGCCACCTCAGCCTCCAAAAAAGGGTAACCATGAGCAAGCCGCTTGCCCAAATTTTCATTCTACATACAAAACAAAAGGCATAATAATATAAACCTTCCCTTGTATGAAACCATAAGTACATTGTTCGTATAGAAAAATAATCAACACTTACAATAAACCATAACTAAAATGCACAGGTTTTCGGTTTATTTTTCAAACTAGACTAAATCCAATTAATATATAGAAGCTAACCTGAGCAATGGCGGCCACACGTTCACCCAATGTTCCATATGCATGAGACAAGTGTTTTGCTGATGCAGTGTCCATTACCCCAGGAACAACTTTTCCCCCAATGTGTTAGTTTCATGCGCACATACTGTTGCGTGAGAACTGTAAAAGAAGCAGGATCCCACCCTTCGCCACCAACAATCCTAAGGTTGTTGGTCACACATCCACCGACGGGGGTCAGTTTCCCTGCCTCTATAGCTGCATCAACAGCATCTTCAGCCATGCTGAAACACAATGTATTATTCATAATGGTTTATATGTGTAGTAGGAACGTTGCATGCTGGAATGGAACAATGAGATAGCAAGACATTAATGAATGAAGCAGGAGAACTAGGAAAACAAATATTTCACAGACGGATTAAGATCAGGGTTAGTTGGAGAAACAACATCAGGAAAAATTTCGACAACATTATGCATGAAAAGAATTACCTGCGATAGGTGGTCCACTTGCCACCAGTGACGGTGACCAGACCAGGGTGCTCTTCAAAGACAACATGATCCCTAGAGATGCTTTCAGTATTTTTAGCTGATGGGTCTGTTGCTAGTGGTCGAATGCCACTCCAAGCAGAAAGAACATCAGAGCGTCTGACCTAAATTTTCCAAGCATTATTTTATCCTTAATAAGAATCTGTGTAAGGGAGAAAAGCATAGAGGACATCTAAATTGAGTGACAGTTCACCCCGATTATATTTCTTGGACTTAATTATGTATTAACAAGGACAGACCCAGTTAATCGAAAAACAAGGGTGGTGACATTCACCCCGATTATTTTTCTTGGACTTAATTATGTATTAACAAGGACAGACCTAGTTAATTGAAAAACAAGGGTGGTGACAGGGGTGTTGCTACAGATGGAATCATAGAACACAATATCAATAGAGCTAACAAAAAAATGATCCAGGATACTATCATGAGTTTGGCCTAAGATTATACACAGTTATTTCCAAACAAGTATTAACCAGGGGAAGAAAAATGCAGAAAATACGATCTGGAGGACGTGCCAGAGTGTCAACGCCCTGCTATTGGCCGCGCATGCAGCTGAGGATGGCGTTTCGTCGAGGGTGGTCGCCGGAGATATGGGGACAAGGTGGTGGAGGCACATCGATGGCAGGACAGTAGTGTCATTCACCCGTGAAAGCAGCGCTACTAAATATTTGGAAAAACTGATACCATAATTGAGGGCTGGGCCAATGGGCCCAAAAACAGACTGCAAGCTTGTGGTATTCGTTAAAAGTCAGGCTGGCTTTTCCCTGTATACCGTCCAGCTGCTAGTCCAACTTTGCATTCCAATTCCCACAAGAAGCTCCTTGAAATGGAATGCAAGGATGTTGAGAATTCAGGTTTTGATTCACATTCAGATGTCTCACCTAAACTCGTTCAAAAACTAACAATTAAAAAATCTACTGCAGCAAAGAAAGATCGTAAAACCCAAAAACTAAATTCATAATGGAGGGCTGGACCAATGGGTGCAAAAACAGTCTGCAATGCTTGTGGTGTTCGCTACAAGTCAGGCTGGCTTTTCCCACTAGTCCAACTTTTTATCCATATTTGCATTCCAATTCACATAAAAAGTTCCTTGAATGAGATGAAAAGAATTCTGGTTTTGATGGGAGACCGATCTAGTTGAGGATTTCTCTCTCGTTGTCTTATCTAGTGTCGCAACTTATATTATTTTTTATTAAATTTATTTCTTTTGGTCATTGGTTTTTGCTCTAGGTTGGAATGGGGAGAATAGGAGAAATAGGTTATGATGATCATATTTAGAGCAGAAAAGGGCTAGAGAGATATAAAAGTCAAAAGGGTGGGGTCTTGGATCTAGTCATTTTAGGTCGCTTAGGTCGTTAGGAGTTGGTGTCCCAGTTGTCTATTTCTTTTTATTTTATTATTTTGTTGCAAATAGAATTCACAGGGATAGGAATATATATTCCAAAGTTTGGCATTTTTTTTTTCTCTCTTTATAAAATTCTTATCCATGGGAATTCTTTTTGCAAAATAATAATAATAATAATAATAATAATAGTAAAATGAGTACCAAGAAAAAAAAAAAGAGACAACTGGGACACCAACTCCTAATGACCTAAGTGACCTAAAATTACTAGACCTAAGACCTCACCCTTTTTGACTTCCATATCTCTAACTGTTTTCTTACTCTAACTACTAAATATGATCATCATCATATGTTGCTTCCAACTCTATACAAAAACCAATGACCGAAAGAAATAAAATTAAAAAATAAATAAATAACATAAGACAAGACACTAGATAAGGCAACAAGAGAGAAATCATTCTCCCTTCAAATGTATTCCAAGGCTATGAAGCACGGATTCCGACACGACACGACACGGACACGTCGACACCGCTTATGTAAAAACCATAGGACACTGACACCGCTACTATATATTAATTTATTTATAAAATATCTAAATTGAGAATCAAAATACATATATATGCATCTAACTTAAGCAATTTATTTCATTAAAAAAAGTTTTATAACAAGATACAATAGTATTTAGACTTTATTTATCCATCTACTATCGAAAATTTAAAACGTTGTAATAAACTTTAATGTCTATAACCTCTTCTTGATCAACATTTCTCACACATCTTTAACTCTTGAATCTACGGTGTGGAAGAAGAGAAACAAATCCAGACATTTGTCTTAGTTGTCCGACACGGTTCATATAAGTGTTATATAGGTGCCAGGACACTGGTTCAAGGAGTGTCGAAGTAAAGATGAAAACAACTTATTTACGACACTTGTCCGACACGTGTCGTACGAGTGTCATAAGAATGTCGGACTACCGACGCGTGTCGGACACAGCGACACGCCTAATCCTAGAGGTGTCCGTGCTTCATAGTTCCAAGGTGAGAATGTTATTAGTGTTTGGAATGAGTTCAAGTGAGGCAGCGGAATGTGATTCACAACAAGAATTATCAATATCCTTGCATTTCATTTCAAGGAACGTCTTGTGGGAATTGGAATGCAAAGGTGAACAAAAAGTTAGACCAGCAGCTATTCAGGAGAGGCCGGTCTGACTTGTAGAAAACCACAAGCATTGCAGACTATTTTTGGAGGGCTGAACCAATGGGTGCAAAAACAGTGTGCACAGCTTGTGGTGTTCGCTACAAGTCTGGCCGGCTTTTCCCTGAATAGAGTCCAGCTGCTAGTCCAAGTTATTATCCATATTTGCACTCCAATTCACATAAAAAGTTCCTTGAATGAGATGCAAGGTTAATGACAATTTTGGTTTTGAAGGGAGACTGATCTAGATGAGGACTTCTCTCTCAGTTGTCTTATCTAATGTCGCGACTTATAATATTTTTTATTGGATTTATTATTACTTTTTATCAGTTAGTCTCCTTCTTTGTCTACGCATTCTTTTTATTTTATTATTTTGTTGCAAATAGAATTCCCAGGGATAATAATATATATATATATATATATATATATATATAGAGAGAGAGAGAGAGAGAGAGAGAGAGAATAAAATCCCAGGTTTGGCATTTTTTTCTCTCTTTTTATAAAATTCTTATCCATGAGAATTCTTTTTGAAAAAAAATAAAATAATAATAATAATAATATGAGTGCCAAGAAAAAAGAAAGAGACAACTGGGACACCAACTCCAAAGTGACCTAAAATTACAAGACCTAAGACCTTGCCCTTTTGGACTTCCATATCTCTAACTGTTTTCTTTCTCTAACTACTAAATATGATCATCATCATATATTGCTTCCAACTCTGTACAAAAACCAATGGCCGAAAGAAATAAAATAAAAAAAATAAATAAATAACATAAGATGCGACACTAGATAACGTAAGAAAAAAAAAATAAATAACATAAGACGCGGACACTAAATAAGGCAACGAGAGGGAAATCTCCTACTAGGATCATTCTCCCTTCAAATGCATTCTAAGGTGAGAATATTATTAGTGTTTGGAATGAGTACAAGTGAGGCAGCTGGATGTGATTCAAAACAAGAATTATCAATATCCTTGCATTTCATTACAAGGAACTGCTTGTGGGAATTGGAATGGAAAGGTGAACAAAAAGTTGGACTAGCAGCTATTCAGGAGAGGCCGGCCTGACTTGAAGCAAACCACAAACATTGCAGACTGTTTTTGGACCCATTGGCCCAGCCCTCCATTATGAAATCAGTTTTTAGGTTTTACAATCCTTCTTTGCCGCAGTAGATCATTAAAGGCGAGGCAGCTGAATGTGATTTAAAACAAGAATTCTGAATATCCTTCCATTTTTGCATTTCAATTCCCACAAGAAGGTCCTTGACATGAGATGCAAGGATATTGAGAAATTCTGGTTTTGAATCAAAAAGTATCCTTTGCTTAGCAATTATATCATACCTTAACATTAAGGTAGTCAGATATGGCATCCAATATAAATTGTATTTCATCTTCATGTGGTTCTGGAAGAAAAGTAATGGCAGTGTTGGAATCTGTAGTTCCAGCAACAGTTCTTCCCAGCCAAGGCAGCATAAAAACAACGCGCCCATCCTTAGTTTTAGGAACAATTAAGCCCATACCCTCAGGAGAATAATAATCAGGGAGTATAATATGTACACCACTACTTGGACAAATCACATCTCGTACGTTTTTACCAGCCATTTTCCTTACAGAATCACAAAACGGGCCGGCTGCATTCACAGTCACTTTTGCATATGTATCAAACTCTTTGCCTGCATGATGCAAAATAATAAATAAAAACAATTAACAGCGGAACTGTTGAAACATACTATTTTTTAAGCGTAAAGGTCACAAACTGGCTGTGTAGTGTGCACCCACAACCATAGTATACACACTTGTAAGGAAACTATATTCATTATACTCAGTCCACAACCAAATTGCCGAGTATTTGAACAATCCTTGTGAATACTGATTAATAATAATAAATGTGCAAAAATAAAAGATTATACTTCTAAGAATTAATTCTTCTAATTGTGTGTCTTCTTCCATACATTGTCTAATCTTAGTCAATCCGATATAAAGAACAAACTTATGCTATAAAGCTGGTCCAAGGAAGGGTCGGAGTCATTGCGGGTTAGTCACACAATAACAACTTCAACCCCCACATCAAGACTCCCCTGGAACAATTGGAAGAGCTTTCATGGAGCTTATATGGCCTTGTTGCTTAAGTGGGTGTTTGATTAAAATTATAAAAATAACTAATGACCTATCTATAGGATTTTTTTACGCTTATTTCAGTAAATTTCTCATATATACATAAGAAAATCAGTGAAGCGATTAGCTCTTACAGCACAAACTCTCATGTCATAAGTGCTTATTCAATAAATAATTTCTTTATTATGTTGTTTATCCAAACGTGTACTCAATCAGATATAATAATTTATGCTATAACCAAAAAATTTCTCATATATACATAAGAAAATCAGTGAAGCGATTAGCTCTTACAGCACAAACTCTCATGTCATAAGTGCTTATTCAATAAATAATTTCTTTATTATGTTGTTTATCCAAACGTGTACTCAATCAGATATAATAATTTATGCTATAACCAAAAAAGTGAAAAATGTAGTAAACAATAGAGGTCAGTGGTAACAAATAGAATTAAAAGGTGTTACCAGTTAAGTTGTCCCTAATTCGTGCACCAACTATTCGTTCACCACCACCATCCTTCAATAGGGATACAACTTCAGCATGGTTTAGGACGGCTGCACCAGCCAATGCAGCTGTGCAAGCCAACCCAACATTAAGTCGTGCATCATTCATCTGGCCATCGTAATAAACAACTGTGCCCCTCAGGCTTCTACCTTTTCCCTCCGTTGCCAAAGTAGGAAAGAGCTCAACAGACTCTTTTGTAGAATAATATCTTGATAAATGCAAAAGCCGTGCTCCTGCTACCAGATCGTACATTTTCAAGCCCATCCAGTAGTACACTACTTCAAACCAGTCAAAACATGGGGTCATGCAAGGTAAAGCATTGCATAGGTGTGGTGCATTGTCGATAACCTGCTTACGCTCCTCAAGTGCATTGAATACTAACTTGAGTTGGCCATAGTCAAGTTTGAAGACAGCTTTCTCCAAGTAACGAACACCTAAGACCAAAAACCAAAATATGATTTCAAAAGTCACAATCAGATTGAGTAACAATGTAGTAAGACTAATAATTCATTCGAGTTCAAAACCACACTCGTAATAACATTACTTTTATAAATTCACAAATTCATCATCTTTTTATTCAGTTGCAGCACTATCACATTGAAACTACAATGAATGCCAAAAAATATATACTACAAAAATTGATTTATCTAGATTGGTGAGCAGAAGAACACGTGTACCTACCTCCATGTATGAGCTTTGTGGAACGAGAAGAAGTTCCAGATGAGAAATCCTCTCTTTCAACGAGGCCGACACGAAGTCCACGTGTGACGGCATCCAGGGCAACGCCAGTACCGGTGGCTCCTCCGCCAATAACGAGAATGTCGAGAGGGTTAGCGGAGGTGGATCCGATGAGTGACGACTGCTGAACTTGCCTGGACGGGAGGACGGCGTTTGGGTCGTGGATCTTCTGTTGGAAAGCAGCGACCTGAGATCCAAGATCGTTGGATGAATATGAAGGTGAGAGAAGGATCGCGCCGCCGTAAGCGGTGGCTGCAGTTACTCCGATGGCGGTGCCGAGTCGTCTCAGGCGAGTCATGTCATAAAAAAAGTCGGAGAGAGAGAACTGTGGGCCTTGTTTTTCGGTTCCTGACTACCGACAAGTCAAGAATGCTGACCAGTTTCTACTAAAAAAAGGTTCCTATACATGTTAATCACTGGAGATTATTTTTATACAAAGAGAAAAAGGGTCGGGTAGCGTTTGAGCCAACTAGTCTGTTGTGAAAAATGATATTTGAACAACCATTTTTTAAGGAATGATACATTATCAATGTGCACAGATAACCAAAAAATAGATGAGCGCTGCTCAAGGTGTAGCTCATCCTCCTCTGCAATCTCAATGGCATTCTAGGTGGCTAATCCTCCTCTACTGTCATCTTCCATCAAATTCTCTCTCATTCTTAATTTCCCAAATCCACCCTTGCTCTCCATCGGCAGTATGTAAAAGCCAAAAATTCTAAGCAAAGTTCAATTGTCACGTACACGCACAGTAGAGTCCAGTCTTATCACTGATTAATTTTGTCCGCCATTTCCGTTGTCGAAGCTATTCTCCAAAGGGTTCTTATGAACACACGTTATTGGTAAGTGGTAAAATCAATTTTCACTATAATATTATTGATGTGTTCATATGCCTGTATATATTAGTGAAAATTATAAACTAAATTGATTCATGGATTCCCTATTCTTAATAAGGTGATGCCCGTGCCAAGCACGGGAAGTTAACGTATTTATACAAATTTAATAAAAAATATTAATTTAAATTAAATTGAAAGTTAATTTACTCAATCACACTTCACCGCCACCCACTACCACCCTCTCAATCCAAAATCCAAACCAGTTGTTATTAATGTAACCACAGCTTCGTGGTGGTGTGATCGGCTCTCAAGGTTGTGTAACGTGTTATCATTAAACTCTAAATGGGGTCGCTCAACGCCGCATGATGCTACGAAAGTGCTTCATCACTGACAACATAACTTTTTGCTCTCAATGGCTCTTTAAACACATATTTGTTCATTGGCTGGCTCACGCTGTATTTTTGTGTGAGCACATATTGTGTCATAGTCCTTCAATTTGTTCAGGTTTCTAGGTGTGGTGTATCTCACGTTTGGGTTGGCTTTGACATTGATATGTGTGGTGTTTCTTGCATATGAGTTCATTATTATTCTTCGTCGTTATAGGTGTTGCTTGTCACACTTCTGTTAGTTCAACTTATTCGATTTACCTCTTTTTGGTTATGACTATCATTTGTTTTCTGAAACTGGGTTTTGGTCGGTGCAGATTGCTTCATAACCCATCTTCAATTGTCTTCGTTTGCTAAGATTGTAAGCTTCACGATCTGGACGATTTAGTTCGTGTTGTTGTGGTGGTTTTGGTGTTCAGTGCATTGCTGCAAGTGTTGAGTTCCTTCCTTCATATTGGTTTCAAACTCTTTGGCTCGAAAGGGCTTTGGCTTCGCGCTACAGACGTTTATTTGTATTTTAGTTCATTTGATGGTCGTTGATACATATTAATTATAAAGAGGAGTTTGGTCGTTTGGTGGTCGTTCATACTTATTAATCAGAAAAATGTGTGCACTTCTTTTCGCGCATACATATTGTGATTCGAAAAAAATATTTGTCTCATTTAAATAATATTTTTTTAACTATTTTTTATTTCATTTTATTAAAAAAATATCTCAAAATTTTGAAATATATTTATTCTTGAGTCATAGTAAGCATATAATCTCTTCAACCCAACACCTCTTAAAATAACATGTTTTATGTTGAATAAGATTTGAAATATATATTATCACATTCATAATAAAATGTTTCATGTTAAAATATTTATTTTCTATATGTTTTTGGGACAAAATGGTTGAAAAACAATTAAGCCTTTATAAAAAAATATATGTGTTATGTTGGTAAGACCTAACTCAAGTGATAATGACGATATGTTGTTAGGTTAGACATTTTCACCCTGGTTTAAACTGAAACTACCCATATATGTGTGTGAGTAATTAGGTACTTGCCACTTCGTCCACCGACGAAATAAACATACATGTGTTACGGATTTTTTTTCCTCTTCAAAATAATTGGTTTAAGTATTCAATGTTTTATTGAAGTTGTCTCTAACTCCATAAACTAAAATGACAATAAATTCAATGCATACTTTCAAGATGATGGTTTTATTAATTCCCTCATTGGTGGACCATATAAAGAACACCATAAATTTTTTAAACTATGATTTTAAGGATTACTTAGTTCATTTTAACAGTTTACAAATCAAATTCGTGAGAGAGTGATAGTTTAGGGACTAAATTGACTGTTTATTCCTCTAAAAACGGTCATAGATCAATCACTGAAAATCAAAATTGTGACAAAATCGTGATTGGTTCTAAGATGCTTCTCAACATTAGTATAATAGATTAAAGCTACGTTTTGTAATTTATCAGTTGATTTGCATGCTTGATGGGTAATTCCATTAGTTTGTCTTGGAATGACCACTTAGCGATTTTTCATCTTGTTTAGCCAATTTGGCTTTGTGGTACATGTGTGTGACTTTTCTTGGTTTCGACTACATGCACATCTTGTGCTGGGATGGTAACTATTTACATTAATTTCGTTTACCTTCAAGAGAAAAAAATATTAGTATAATAGCGGAGGTTAGGTTTTATTGAAAGAAACAATGAGAAATAGGACTTTGAATAAATATTTTTGATAGATTAATGAAAAATTTAAGTTTTTTTTTTGTTTGAAAGAAAAGAAGTTCTTTTAGTTTGTAAAATAAGAAAAGAAAGAAATGAAGTTAATTTGACTGTGTTTTAGAATGGATGAGTGTGTGATGAATGAGAATATTTGCTTTATAATTGATTTTTATTTCATGACTCTTTAATTTTGTTTTGTTTTTCTATCTTTTTTTTTTGGCTAGATTTATGTGCACATAGACTTCGGTTATTTTTCTTTTTTTTTATCTATTTGTAGCTTATAAAAAACATAAACAGGTTACCGAAAATAACGTGATATTACGCGAAAAGTAGTAACTTGATAATATTTAATAAGAAAATAATTAATAAATAAACAATTTGAAATGTACAAAATCATTGTCCAAAAAAATCATAAAATAAAACTTGTTGAAAATAAAAAAGACACATAAGAGAAGTACACAACCTAATTGTGGAACATCAGAAAAACATAATTATGGTAGAGTAAGTCTAAGAACAAATCGGTAGATAAATGCAATTGTAAAAATAATCTAATTTACATGCATTAACTATCATTCAACCACAATTGTTAGATTATTATAACTATTTACCTTTTATTATATTCATTTTTAATATCACACACTTACGCATATATATGTATATGATTGGTTGTCATGAACTTAAAATGTAAAAAACTTCACACTTATGATAGATGAATTTCAAACTTTTATAAAATAAAATTTATTAAAAAATTTATATTACAATAACATGGTAACAAAAATTTATTTAAAAGACTCATATGTTGCAAATGGTTAGGGGTTCGTATGGACAAAATTTAGCTAGGAGAGGAGAAACCATCTTTGTGTGTCACACTAATTCAGCGACAGAGATTAATTAGTCGCTATTAAGCAGCGATGAAAACATCATACTAATAACATGGTAACAAAAAAACTGATACATTCATATTTTAAATTCTCATTTATGAGAATGTAAAAACAATTAGTAAATTAAAGGACCATTAAATTTGAGATTTACAAGTTCAAACTTCAAAAGAAAGAAAAATTGTAAAGAATAAAAAAAAATTATTATTGTAGGAAAATAGTGCATTTAATTAGTAATAAATTTTAAGTACTTGTTTTTCCTAACTTATTATTAAGGATGAGTTTTAAGGATTAGTGAATCATTTAGTTCAAATGAAAAAAAAAATATTAGTGAATCATTTGAAATTTGATATCCATTATATTTTATAAAATGAAATAAATAATTATTTTAATTTATATTTTCAAATATATCAAATCATAAACTTGTGGAATTTGATACAATTGAAGAACAACATCAACATATATTTTGCAGGGTAATTTGGTAATATTACCGTTTCTAAAAATATAAAAAATGATAATAATTATCTCAACGATACACAAAAAAATCGAAACTATATAGGGTACAAATTCAGTCATTTTTAACATGATGGTTGGATAACTATCTCATCAAAATCAACATAAATTTTTAATGCATTTTAAATGCACTTTTAATTTACTTTCATACTCTCTTTTTTAATGCACATTATTTTTTCTTATTCGTCTCAATGTCAACAAAATCAATGATGGTAAATTTCTATATGTTTTTAACGATCCAAATATTTCAAAACTTCAATATATTAATCATAAAAAAACTTTAATATATGAGTACTGTTATACAAATTCGAATAATTTATAGACTCAATTTGTAATGAAAACTGGAATATATAGTACTACTGTATTATCTCGATAATAATTATTTTAATTAAAAATTATTTTTATCCATAACATTAGGCTTATTCTAAAATCATACGTTAGATCTAAGGGAGGTATATGATAAATTCGTCAGTTCAACCAATTTAACTGGTTCAACTGGATCTTGCTACTTTTTTTTTATAAAAAAAAGTTTAAAACTTGTTTTTGTCGCAATTTTTCTTGACAAAAAAATAATGAAATGGTGTTGAGTATTGATATATCATGTGAACTTCTCCTTTAATCATATAATAATATATTTTTTTTGTATCCATAACATTATGCCTATTCTAAAATCATATATTAGGCCTAAGAGAGGTATATGATGAATTTGACAGTTCAACCAATTTAACTGGTTGGACCAGATCTTGTTACTTTTTTGTAAAAAAAACTAAAAAACAGTTTAAAACCTGTTTTTGTCGCAATCTTAACAAAAAAATAATGAGATGATGTTGTATATTGTGAAGACTTAATTATTCATTAAGGAGAATATTCTCATTAAATAATGGTTAGTCAAAATATTAAAATTTGATGACTTGTTTAGAATGTTTGTATCACATTAATATCATTTATATTAAGATTATACTGAATTTAAATGGTTTAATGCTAATTTGAAACAAATATCTTTGACCAAATGATTTAAGAGCTCTTGTGATACTTTTTTTTTGCTTTGTCTCTGCATGTTTTCTTCCATTTTTTTCGCTTTACATGTTTTAAATATAACTCTCATATTTAAATAAATTAAATAACTTTTTATCTACTTATTTATTTAAAATTGAAACCATAAGTTAAAATTTCCAATGTTAATAAATTGAGAATTATAGTTGTACGATTGATTATGGGGTTTTCTTTACATGTTTATGGTGTTTTTTTTTAATTACCCAAAAAAGGAATCATAATTTATATGCCAAAAAAATAAAACTATTATGATTGATTATGAGATTTTCTTTACATGTTTATGGGGTTTTTTTTAATTAGCCAAAAAAGGAGTCATATTTTATTTTTTTAATATGCCAAAAAAATAAAACTATTCCATTAAAATTTGTTTTTTTATTACGGGGTTTTCTTTACTTGTTTATGAGGTTTTCTTTGAATATATTAGTTGTTAATAATTTTATATTCTCAACAAATTTAAAAACAAATTTAAAACTATTAACAACTTATTTCTTTACATGTAACGACTTTTTTATAGCATTACACGATTTTCATTAAGTTTGTTAATATTGAATATTCCAACTAAATAAAAATGTGCTAGAAACAGATGTCTATGACTATTGAATAATCAAGTCTGTTAATATCTCATCACACTACAGATATTCATTTATGCAAAGAAAAAAGCATCGCTATTGTAGAAAAGATGAAGATAATAGGAAGAACAAAACTCATATATAAGACACATCAATTATTGAAGAAAATAAATCAATACTAATAGCCGGTGTCCAACTTTAATTTAACATTCAACCCCAAAAACAAATTATGTTGCAAACAACAATAAAAAAAACTAAACTGAGAGAAAGACAGTGAGACTGTGATGTGAAAAAATTGTGAAGTCAAAGGTCTAATGTATAGTATTGTTCATAGGGTAATTTGGTAAAATAAGCACAATTAAATGGTAAATATTGAGAGACGCATGAAAAGGGAAGAAAATTATGACAATTTCAAACAAATATCTTTGGTGATCCTGGAGAATTAAAATATGGACGCATGAAAAAGGAAATAAAGGAAATTATGGACGCATGAAAAAGGAAATCAAGGAAATTATAATCGTTCACCCTAAAAATATTAAAATATGAATTAATATATTAATTTTCATATTGCATTTGGTTAAGGAAATGAGATCATATTGCATTTAATTGGTTTAATGTTAATTTGAAATAAATATCTTTAACCAAATGATTTAAGACCTCTTGTGATACTTTTTTTGCTTTGTCTCTGCATGTTCTCTTCTTTTTTTTTGCTTTACTTGTAACGGTTTTCTTTATTTTTAGTGGAAATAAACATAGAGGAGTTCTCCTAGTGTCTCCATGCATATTTGGATTGGTTGATACAAAAAATTATGCATCATAGTTAATCATATTTGAATTATTCTTATACAAAAAATTAAAAGAAAAAAATGAAACAATTGAAAAAAAGAAAACTAAAGTTAAAAAAAAAATGAGGTAAAAAATGTGACTAACGTTGGCTAAAAAAGTGAAACAATTGAAAAAAAGAAAGAAAACTAAGGAGGGTGTATTGGATTAAGATTTTAAAGGACAATTTTTGTTTAAAAAAGTCTTAAGGATTTTAAAAGACTTTGCAGGATTTTAATGACTTTGATGATTTTAAAAGACTATTGAGATTTACAATTTGGATTTCAATGGATTTAACTCATAAGATTTTAAAGGATTTCAAATGCTTTTATGGATTTCAAAAGATTTCAAAAGATTTTATGAATTTTTAAAGATTCATTGAAAAACAATGATCATAACACACTCTTTTTTACAATATTCTCAATAAAGACTCTTTTATTTATTTTACTTTATTTTTTTATGAGGGAGATAGAGAGAGGAGAGAGAGGGGTAGAGAGAGGAGAGAGAGAGAGAGAGAGAGAGAGAGAGAGAGAGAGAGAGAGAGAAGGGAGGAGAGATAGGAGGGAAAAGAGAGAGTGAGAGATAGGGAGATAGAGAGAGAGAGTGGGGGAAGAGAGAAAGTGTGTGAGAGAGAGGGAGAGAGAGGAGAGAAGAGAGAGGGAGAGAGGAAGAGAGAGAGAAGGGAGGAGAGAGATAGTAAAATTTTAAAAGAAAAAACAATCCTAAGAAATCTCATGTTTTCATGAAAGACTTTTTCATGTTAAAATTTCACTAGAAAATCCCACCAAATCCATCAAAATCCAATTTATTAAGTACAATCATTCAAAATTTGAATGATTTTGAATACCACATGACTTTTTTTAAGTGATAAAGAGTCTTGATTGAATACCACAAGACTTTTTTTAAATGACAAAGAGTCTTGATTGAATACCAAAAGACTTTTTTTAAGTTGTAAAGTGTCTTGATTGAATACCACAAGATTTTTTCATGATAAAAAAGTCTTTTAAAATCTCTTAGAATCCTAATCCAATACACCCCCCTAAAGTTAAAAAAAATGAGGTAAAATATGTGACTAACGTTGGGTAAAAAAATCTATTTAAATTATTTAATAGGAATTAATAAAAAAAATTAAATTATTTCTAACTTGGGTATTCCAAAAATGGTTTGTATTATGTTTTTTTCCAATTAAAATTTTTAAATTGGTTCCTAAAAAAATAGAGGTCTATGTTTATTTTTATTATAATTTTTAACGCATTTCTTAAAAAAATTGAGGTCTTGTAAAAGAAACCGTATCATATTAAAGTTATTTTAATGCATAAATTTATGATCAATTCATATCAATAGTATTCTTGATCAATTTGAAATAACTACAACTATTTTCAATTCTTGTCATTCTATAGTTGTATGAAAAATAAAATAAAATAATAACAATAGAAATAAAATAATAGCAATAAATGATAGCAATGCATCAATTTAGAATATTTTATTAAAAAAATAATAGCAATAAATGTCAAATGAATGAGAATGTTTGGTGGTGCCACGTGTCATGCTAAGAATGCATTTGAGGACATTCCTATGAAATACTCCTCAAATGTATAGTATATAGATGTCATATTGTTTCCTTTTTAATTTATTTTCCTTCTACTACATGATCTGACATCTCTAATGTTGCTACCCAATTGAGAAAAATCAAACCCTCCTTTCATGCAAGCTTGAAATAACTCATATTCAACAAAAAAAAATGTTTTTTTTATCTTTGCGGATGTATTAGTTTTACTATATGTTCCTTCGCATACATTAATATAACTTATTTCAGTATTATATCTTCATACTTTAGTAATGTTATTATCATCTTTAGTTTTTTATTTAATACAAGAGTCCATATTGTATAAGAGTGAGCTGCACGGTGCCTCCAATGCAACCAGGTTAAGTATAAGTGTATTTTAAATGTCCATGTTCATAATGACGATTCAGTTTGCTTGATGTCTTGATTTGAGGTGTAATTTACTCCTTGATTTGCACAAGGACAAATGTAAGAGACACTCCCTCCGTTCCTTTTTAATTGTCACTTTTGAAGAAATTTTTTGTTCCTTTTTAACTGTCACTTTCAAAGTTCAATGCAACTTTAAATATTGTTTTACCAATATTATCCTTAGTTATTTATTACGGAGAGAGAAATATATGAGATGATATATTAAATGAATAATGTTATTATAGTAAAAATATAAATTATTGTATCAAAAGTAGTGACATTTATAGTTTGTCTTGGTTTGTGTAAAATGTCAAAATGTGACAATTAAAAAGGAACGGAGGTAGTAACAATTTTCATGAGCTATTGTTCCTTTATCATGTGTCAAATCCATGTGGTTGTTTTGCTAGAGATGATATTCCAAATGTGGCTCATAATGTTGGTCCTGGTTTTGTTTTGTTGGAATTTTCATGTCTCTTTTGACTTTATGTTGAGTATTGTTATAATCTTTGTAGATTTTTGTTGGTTATAATCTTATAAAGTTGCTTCTATACCAGATTCAAAATATAGCCACATTCATGCATTTTTTTTTGTAGTTCCTTTTTAAGTGTTAGCTTACTATTGCTTCTTAACCTAAAGGCACACCACACATGTGCTTTGTTTGTCTCCTACCTATCATCAAGTGATTATATTTAAAAATTCCATTAACTATATGTTATGTTTCTTCTTTTAATAATCAAATTCGGTCTACATGATTTTTCATCGTCCACTACTGTTAGAGACATGTTATTCTCAAATATCAATTAGTTTTATTTTAATAATATGTTGGTTTTGCTTTTGGTTGTTCTTCAATGGGTGAGTCCTCTATTGATGCTTGAATGGTTGTGTTCTTTCACTCCTTATTTGGGGTCTTTCCTTATCTATTATCAAGTAAATTTTTATTTGTCTATCCTTTAGTTTCTTGAAACTGATGTGGAATTCTTTTTTAAGTTTTGTTGTATTACAGACTCAGACATTTACGTGCCTAGTTATTACATGTCCAACCAACAACTATATACAGTTTGTTATGCTAACAATGACAACAAGTAATATGGGCATCTTAAACTTTGAATTGAGACAAGTAATTAATATTTCAAATTACTAATAATTATGCAGATTGATTTAATAGCTTTATGTCTAATTTATCTTTTACACTTTTTTTGTGTCCAAGTATAATTTTTCCCTCCTTTTATGTTGTTGGTAATATTACTTTGCATGATAGTTTTGGTTTTTATCAGGTGATTGAAATATCTGAGTTTACTAACAATGCTCACTCTTTACTTTTGTTGATAATTTTTAAAGAATTGGTGTACAATTCTTTTTCTGTCCAATTATGAACAGATTGAGTTGGTGTACTATTATGGTTAGAACACAAAAAATGAGGATGCTAGAAAAGTTTTGGAGGAAAAGGACTTATAATTAAATCACGTAAGATCAGTCACTCCTATACAAAATGGATATTTCTTAGGGTGGTCCTGTTGTAATCGAACAAAGTTGTGTTGGGTCTAATTGTACACTAAATAATTGGGTAGTGAAATGATAATTAATAGGCTAAAGTGTACTTTTGGCACCCTAAGTTTCAAAATGTTGCGATTTTGGCCCCTATTAAAAAAAATGAAAAATTTGGCCCCTCAAGAATTTGCCCACTTGCAATAGTAGTCCTTTTGGCCAATTTTGACCTAGTCAACGCCCATGCGGCCGTAATTACTTAATTAAAAAATTAAAAAAAACCACATAATCATTTTCTTAATTAAATAAATGGAAAAAGATTAAAAAAAAATCAGAAAAAATTAAAAATTAAAAGGAAAGAAAAAGGAAGAAGTCCGAATTCCAGCAAATACTTCTTCTCCTTCATCTTCAATTCACAGCAATTTCATCTTCTTCTCCTTCTTCACCAAATTCCTTCAATTAAAAGTGTCAGTCTGCAAATATCAAATATCTCAATTGGAACTCTAACTCCCAAAACAACTTCATAAACACAAAATTAGTTAAAATCAACTCACCCCATGCGATCTCATGGAAACAGAATCCTCTCTAGAAGTAAGAAGAATCTGAACATCACCAGGAGCAACATCTTCCATAACACCAGTATCACCAACAACCTTCGTCTTCAAACTAACCAAAACATGCACCGCCGCAGTTTCAAACTACAAAAAAACAAACAAAAAACCAAATCAACACAAAAATCAACATCAACGAAGTCATCAACCGGAGAAAATCAGAGTTTAGAAGAAATTACCAGAGGAAGAATATCGGCAGGGGCAGATCGGAGTTTAGAGGGAAGATCAGGGTCAAAGAGTCAAGATCTTCCATATCAACGAGAAGATATTTGGGATTATGGAGGAGGCTTTCTCTGTAAGGGAAGACATTGTTACCGGTTTCGAAGTTACGGATGAATTCTTTGAATTTTTGGAGGATGGTGTGGTTGGAGATGGTGGCTTCGTTTTCGCCACCGCGACTGTCTTCCCGTTAGTGTGCTTCGGTTTTTGTTGGAATTCACGATTCTTCCTTTTTCCTTTCCTTTTAATTTTTAATTTTTTTTTAATTTTTAATTTCTTTTTCCATTTATTTAATTAAGAAAATGAGTACGTGGCTTTTTTAATTTTTGGGGCCAAATTTTTCATTTTTTTTAATAGGGGACCAAAATCGCAACATTTTGAAACTTAGGGGGCCAAAAGTACATTTTAGCCTAATTAATATTGCATTGAAAAGTAAAATGAGTCTTCCATTTTTTAAACAATTTTTTTTTTTTTTACAATCGAGGGATGCTATAACTATTTTAAAATGGGATATAACAAATTAAATATTCATCGCTAAAAAATAATATAGTTTTCAATTATAAAAGACCAGTGCATGCACGGGTCAAAAGTCTAGTAAGGAGTTTGAAATCATCAATTCGAACTCAGGCGAAAGGGAAAGAAAGTTAGGGTTTCGACTTTCAACAATATCAATAGTGGTTGAGAGTAAGGTTTATATTTCTGTTGGTAAGGTGAGTAGATTGTGCCTCTCTAGGGTTTTGTGAGGCGAACAAGGATTAGGTCATCTTGATGTCTCCTTTGATGTGTTATATATAAGTTTGGCTACCTCCAAATTAAGTTTCGGTGTGTCTCATGCTTGGATATGGGCTTGGTCACAACCCAACAATTATAGAAAATTGTTCTTCTCCTTTTCAAAGTTGTTCATTCCCTTAATTCAGTGTAACTCACACGCTCGACATTTTTCAGCGTGAGTTAACTCACGCTGGCACTTTTAAGGTCGGTTGAACCGGTTTAAAAAGTGATTAAATCGATCTTAAAAGGGCCAGTGTGAGTTAACTTACACTGAAAAGAGCCGAGTGTGAGTTATCTCACGTTGGATTAAGAAAATGAACATTTTTAAAAGGGAGAAGAGCAATTTTCACAATTATAATAGACAATTTACAATAGAGTATAAATATTAGATAATAAAAAAAGACTAAATTATAATTAGCCCAATTATAACAAATGATTCCTTATATATTATCTTACAATATAGATAAAAGGAAGTTTTTTTTTAAACTGATAAATTATGCTCGAAAAATACATTGTTTATCTAGATTGTTTTATCCATCTAAAAGCGAGAAAAATGTTTTATTATTAAAATGACTCACATCTTTAATACGGTGTAAAGATTTACGAGCTCAAATGAAGGCTACCATGTTTTTGAAGATAGAGAGTGCATGAAGGAGAAGAGGTGAAATTTACTCAATTTCATGTGTCCCCCAAATTAACCAAAGTTGTATATAAGTGATGAAATTAAACATGAAAATAATCACAATTAAAGTCTTAGAGAGTCGTTTTATATTTGAGATCAGATTCTCACTTTATGTGGAAAGTAATCTATTTTAAGGCAAAACTAGAGTGTAAAATTATCACATGGAATAATTAGGAAAGTGCTTGATGAAACAACAGAAAACATGCACGAGAAACGACGAATCTATTTACCACCCTTGGATGTTTATCTTTCTATTAACTAATTGAATTCTCTCTCCATGTTTTCCTTTCCACTGCTTGATTTCCACAATCTCCGCTCGTTGCCTTTCGTCTCGTGCTATATAGCACTTATGGAATAATTAATATTCCAACTATGTTAACACCCTAATCCAACCACCTATTATCTACAACACCCTAGAAAAAAATTCAAAAAAATAAAGATGAATAAAATCCGGGGACTAGGCTAAAACCCAAGAAAACAAAAACATTACAAAATCAAATGCTTCATTAAAATCTTAAGCCGAAACAAAAAAAAAATTACAAAATCAAATGCTTCATTAAAATATTAAGCCAAAAAACCCATCGGGATAAAGCCAGGGTAAAGTTAGACTAAAGGGAAAAAAGAGTGTAGTGTTCAGATTAACAAAATCTATATTCCGGAAGTACATATCTATGGATGTGAAGGATGGCCAGTAGTTTAGTAAAGGTTTTTGAGGATGGGTAGGATGCTTCCTTGTAGTTAGCTTTGTGGATGTGAAGGATGTTTTCTTTAAGTGGATTGTTTAGTTTGATGTCTGATAAAAAAAAAATGTGGCAAATATGTTTTGTGGTGTTGGTGTGAAAGGTGTGGGGTTGGAAGAAATGTTTGTTTTAAGGGAAAGATGAGTCTTTTGATGGAATGTAGGTCTTTATTGGCTAAGATTTCTTTGTAAAATAACATCGATGACCTTTAGGCATTGAATCATGTTTGTGGGGGCAAATGTATTGTCAAGGACATGTTAATTAATCGAGAGTATAAAACTTTTATCACGGTATTGTCTCAAATGTATAGTGAAATATTTTAAATATGAATTTCATTAGTAATGCGTTCAACCACTTGGGTATTTCCGTGTTGTTAGTGTTTGAGTTGCTTTTTATGTGTTTTGTTTGTACGACAATGTTGGTTTGTGACATTGTAGGTCAGGTGGAGGAGACACAATATTCATATAGTAGGTTGTGTGATCATACTTTCGTGACAATCTTTCGTTGAGTAATGTGTATTGTTGTTCTATTCTTGGTACTTCTTGTGCTTTGTATCGTCAACATGTATATGAATATTTGGTTTCATAAATAACTAAGAATGTGTAGCTGAGTTCTAATTGAATAGGATTGATGATTTGGTGACTATATTAGTTGAGTAATTGAGTAAGAAAGGTTGAATGGCTTAGTAGGATAGCCAATTATTTACGGAAAATTGCTTTATACACATCAAGCAAAGGTAAAACACATCAGAAAATTACATCTTTACCCCGGCGGCAGTTAGCTGCCGCCGGATCATTCCATCGGCAGTTAACTGCCACCGCATTTGAATCCATCGGCAGTTAACTGGCGTTGCGTTCTTGATGTTGCTGATTACAGCAACCTACTCTATACTGTTACATCATCTCTTCCTTTCCTATTTCCTCTTCCATCTAAATCCTCAAATCCAATTTTTTTTTCTACCCAAATCTTGTCCAAAATCATTGAAGCAGCAATACTAGAAGGATTCAACACACATTTGACGTGAAGAAACAGGTAATACATAATTTAATCCGTTTTTTTTTGCTGATTTTTCTGTAAATATTCGTGAAAACCTGACATGGGGCTAGAAGCAGTTAAGTGCCGTTGTATGGGGACATCGGCAACTAACTGCCGATGCAGCGGCAGCTAGGTGCCGATGGGAAACTTCAATAAACAGGCTTACTGCCTATTTTTTTGATTTTTTTTTTGGTTTTTTTTTAACTTTTTTTAGGTTTAATTAATTTTGATATTGATGTTATTGCAATTATAAGTTATTTATTCATAATTATTTGTTGTTTATTTATAGTTATGGATGAAAATGCGGATGATGATCCGGTCGAGACAAAACCTATTTTTGTCGATAATTCCGAAAATGTCATACTGCCTAAGGTTGAAGCTTCTGTCGATGTTGAAGCTTCATTATATGTTGACTCCGGTGTTGTCCCTCTTGAGGCCAACGGAGTTGACACGGCTCATTTTTTTTCAAGCGAAATTAAATGGAAAGATAGAGATGACTTGCTTAATTGGGTATGTCGTCAAGCAAATAAGGTGGGATTTACAATTGTTATACGTAGATCCAATTTGATCAATCCAATGTTGCAACTAATCTGTGAAAGGAGTGGCGACCACAAAGTGCCGAAAAAAAGATTGAAGCATGAGGCAACGGGTTCAAGAAAATGTGGGTGTAAGTTCATGGTTCGTGGATATCTTAGTAGGGAAACAAATGATTGGAGATTGAACATTCTAAACGGAGTTCACAACCATGAGATGGAGCCAAGTTTAGAAGGACACATGCTTGCGGGTAGATTAAGGGAGGATGACAACAAGATTGTACGTGACTTGACCAAGAGTTTGGTGCTACCAAAAAATATTTTGATAAATTTGAAGACAAAAAGACAAGATTGCATGACAAATATCAAGCAAATCTACAATGAACGTCAAAAAATATTCAAGTCAAACAGAGGTAACAAGACTGATATGCAGTATCTAATCTCAAAGTTGGAGGAGCACAACTATGTCTATTTCACCAGAACACAAAGTGAGAGTACTACTATTCAAGACATATTTTGGGCTCATCCAACATCGGTTAAGTTGTTTAACAATTTTCCAACAGTTTTGGTTATGGACTCCACCTATAAAACCAACATGTACAGAATGCCATTGTTTGAGATAGTTGGGGTCACCTCGACCGATTTGACGTATTCTGTTGGGTTTGGATTTTTGACATATGAGAAAGAGGATAATTTTACTTGGGTTTTACAGATGTTGGTCAAACTTCTTAACTCAAAGATAACTGTTCTCCCTGAAACTAGTGCAATACTTTGTTATTTTCATGTTGGTAAAAATGTTAGAGCAAAGTGCATCACTGACTGTAGAGTGAAACTGAAGGATGGGAAAGAGGTGAAGCCAAGTGACATAGTTAACAAGGTAATGAGAGCTTGGGATGTTGTTGTTGAATCACCTACGCAAGAATTATATGCAAGTGCGTTAATGGAATTCAAAAATGTTTGTAAAGATTTTCCAAAGTTTCTTACTTATGTCGAGAGCACCGTATTGGATGTTGTGAAGGAGAAAATAGTGAGGGCATGGACAGACCATGTCTTGCATCTTGGTTGCAGAACCACCAACCGAGTTGAGGGGGCTCATGGTAAACTGAAGAAATATTTGAGCAATAGTGTAGGTGATTTTGGTACTTGTTGGGAGAAAATACATGATATGTTGGTGATCCAGTTAACTGAGATACAAACTTCATTTGGGAGGAATTGTACTGTATTAGAACATAGATACAAAGACGTCATTTTGTACTCTGGGTTGGCTGGTTATGTATCTAGGACTACTTTGAGCTTTATTTTTGATGAAGAAAGACGTTCCAAGGAAACCTTGTGCATGGACAAAGATATTTGTGGTTGTGTGATAAAGACATCGTATGGGCTACCTTGTGCATGCATTATTGCTGTGAAAATCCGTGACAACAAGCCTATTCGATTGGATGAGATACACCGTCATTGGCAAATGTTATGTATGGGTGAAGAAAGTAATGAAGATGGTTTTTCTGTCGAGGAGGAGTGGAATGGTATTCAGGAACGTCTCAAGAAAGTTCCTTATCAAATCAAACTAGAAATCAAAGAGGTGTTGCGTCAGTTGGCATTTCCATAATCCACAATGGTTTCTGCTCCTCCAAGAAAAGTACCAACCAAGGGAGCACCGAAAAAAGTGAGGTGTAAAGCAAATGAGGCATCGACAAGTCGAATCCCTTCTTATTGGGAGCGTGTTGATTCCCAATTTCCGGATAGTCAATCGTCGCAAACTATGTCATCATTTCCTAAAAGAAAGGGTGCTCGTATTGGCAAATCATCACGTTCCCCACTTCCACCACCTACTCGATTTCCTAAGCTTAGCCCGGTTCTAAAGCCTACTCCGGTTCATGGTGTGTTTGATGTTTTGAGCCCTATTGACTATATGCCAAAATTCATGGTTCCATTTATTGAAAAAAGTGTGGATGTTAAAGGCGATGGGAATTGTGGTTTTCGGGCTATAGCTGAGTTCTTGGGTTTCACCGAAGAAAGTCATGTCATGGTTCGTAGACATCTTATTCAAGAGTTGAACGATCATAGAAATGATTATGTGCGGGTATTTGCGAGTGAGGATCGTTTTAACTACATCTTAAATGGCTTGCATCCTCCCTCAAATAGTGGCGGTATTGCACTTGTAGATAAGTGGTTGACTTTTCCCGACATGGGTCACATCGTTGCAACTTATTACAATAGAGTTGTAGTGGAGTTGACAAGTCACAAAATCGGAAATTCGGAATCCTTTTTCCCACTTAGAGGAGTGCCACCGCTTAAGCAAAAAAACCCCATCATGTGCCTAGGATTAATTCCCAACCATTTTGTTCTTGTTTTTTTGAAAGATGGTTGTCCATTACCTCCATCATCTACGGAGTGGAACATACACAGAAGTGAAGAGGCATCGGCTTGGGAATTTGATTTTTTGGATCAACAAGCTAGGTTCTGAGACCTAATGAACATTGAGAAAAGAGAGAATCCGCTCCCACCAAAAAAGTCAAACCTAGCCAATCCAATTGTGTGTGACACTCCTGAAAAAGCAAAGCAAGAATTTCAAGTTATTGCGGAAGATGAAGATGGTTCAAATTGACTTGATGCGATATGACTGATTTTTTGTTTTTGTCGGTGTTCATCCTTTTTTTTTGTCGATATTACACCGACATATTTTTTGTGGTCGATATTGTAACGCCAATTTTTTGTGGCCAATATATAACTAACATATTAATATATATAAATATATAACTTTTATGTAGTGGAATATGCACCTACTTTGTTATTGGTTATAATGTTTCCGCATTTGATATATATATTGGTTATTACGTTTAATTTAATATTATTCTGATGTTTGATATTTCATAAACTTTTGTGAAGTTAAACATGTCTGAGGTTGCACAAATTGAAGCTCATGTCCGGTACTCTGGTTTCAAAAAGACAATTAAGATTTTTCTAACTCCGACCGACACTATGGATGAGTTGAAGGCACAACTAAACAGTTATTTTCTCCATGTTCGTGAAAATCATCATACATGTCATGTATTTGCTCAGATGCCAATTTATGACCTGGGGGCAGATAAAGATGAAGACATGTGGAAAACGGTCTATTGGCCTCGGCTTATTCGTGACGATAGTGACGTTGGATTTATGTTTAGGCATATGGTTGAAAATAATGTATTATATCTTTGTGTTCGTTCCAACTGTATGTGCAACGAATGTCGGTAGAGATTTCATGTAATATTATGTAATGTGTTGTTGAATGTCAAACACTATTTATGTTTTTGGTGAATTTCAAACATTCGTGTAATTTTAACGAAATGTCGAATTGATTTTATTTTGGTCAATTGTGAAAGATTATGTAATGTTCTTGCTTTATGAATGATTATAATTGATGTATGATTTGTACTGCCTTTGGAATTGTTGTTTTGGATTACAGGTAATAAATCGGCCGAAAAATGGCTTGCTTGCAAAAATAGCAGGTTCTGTTCTGCATAATTGTTCGCAGCGGCAGTTAACTGTCGAGGCATCCGGCGGCAGTTAACTGCCGCCGGGGTAAAAATGTCATTTACTGATGTGTTTCAGTTTTGTTTAATGTGGGAAAAGCAATTTTCTTATTTAAGTGGATCAATAGTCGATCCGGAATAAGACCACACGACTTCTTATTCTTTTTTTTTTTGCAAAATACACACCTCATTTTGAACTTATTTTTTTGTAAACAATAAATTAAAATTCACATACATAAGTCTTTCATAAATTTTAAAATAACTTATCATACAAACATACTTAGATTATATATTGAAAGTTCTTAACTAATTTGTTTGAACAACATTAATTATAAAAAAAAAAAAACCGTTTAAAGTTTTTGGGAAATCTATTTTATTTATCGATCTTATTTATAGATCTTATTTATATTAATAGATTTCATATTAAACTCATTGTCTTTTTAATTACATCTGCCAATTCATCATAAGCAGTTTCCCAAGCAACACTCAACTCCTCGCTCCATTTATCTCCAACCGCTTCCTTCATTGTTTTGAGCAATGCTTCTTTCACAACCTATATAACAACAATATTCTTACTTTTGATTAAGCAATTTAGCTCTATATAATAAAATTAGGTAGGCAACAAGAAAATTAAAAAAAAATACAATAATAAATTTTTATTCATTTTTCGTCTTTTGAATAGCATGTGTTATGTTTATGAATAGTATGTGTTTTGCGCGCTCACACACACATGTATGTTGTTGATTTATACTCACGTTAAAACGTGAAGGTGAAAATTAACAAGTGTGCACTTTTTCCATCGAACCAATATACTCACTTGCCACAATTCAAACCAATAATTGGTGGCATTTAGCCTACACAAAGTGTAGTTTTGTGCACCATGCACAACTTCAAAATTTTGGACAGCTGAAGGTTATATCACCTGCTGTGTGATTAATACATTAACATATTTTAATGCAAAATATTTCATTTATTGCTTTTTTGCTGGATACACCCCCAAAACTGAAACATTAAGAGCAGTAATTTAGCACACCTTAATAACACGTGACTAGCTAATTCTCAGTTGAGTTTTTTTTCTTCTCATTTCCTTCATGGTTAACAACAAGCATGTCCCCGTCAACAAAAAAAAAACAAGCATGTCACGGAACATAATCAACAAAGAAAAAACCCACCATGTTATTTAGATTTCGAGAAATTCTTACTCACCATCAACCTACCCATTAACTTAAATTTGATCTTCATCAACAAATTTGTTCAATTTCATTTCATTTTCCATTGAAGATTGTTCAACAAACGCACGTTCAAGGTTGTCAACCGTGGTTTTACTTAGATTTAAGATGTTTGGATCTCAGCTACAAAATTGATTCTAGATCTTAAACGTGACTCTACCTGAAGTTGCATTCTCTAGCTTCTGTGTTTGATTTAAATCGATTCTAGAGTTTTCCAAAGCAGCCATAGACAATTTCTCATCTTTGCCCTTTTTGATGAAAAGTAAAAAATACTCCGCTGATCCTTCAATTCGCTTGTGGCTGCAATAATAATGAGCAAAAGAGGTCACTGTTTCTATGTTCTGTAGAAAAAAAAAAAAGGAGTGGGTGGAAGAATCCTTTATCCATATCTCTTTTTTATAAATTAACAAAAATATGTTCAAAGAAAAAATTAACAAAAACAATTGTGTAGTATATGTTATCTCTTAATTTATTTTTTTGAATACTCCAATGTTATCTTTTCATTTAACTTTTATAAAGAGAAAAAGAAAATAAAGCTAAATACTATGCATTTGATTTTAAATCTTTTTCTAATCTATACTTTTTTTTAATAAGTTTACTAATCTATAAGTATTAAATTTAAGTAATAATATCCTCTCAATTTTTTTTAAGTAATTATAGAAAGTAGAAATGCAATCTAATTTTAAATAGATATCAATACCCATTTTGGTAATTATGCATTCAAAATCAATTTTAATCCTAATTATCCAAACAACCCAAATGTGTAAGAATCACTTTTAGGTTAATGTATCCAAACATAAATCAATTTATATTCAACTAACTTTTAATCAAAATCAATTCTATCAAAATCAATTTTATCAAAATTAATTATCTCCACCGTTAAACCAAACACACAAATAGTGAGATAAGATTATAAATGTTTGTTTGGTACTATTAAAGTTTGATGGAAAAAAGGTTTATATGGTATGTTTGTTTATAATGATTGTTTGGTTGAATAGAAAGTGGATACATGTAAATAGATATATTTACAAAAAATATTTATATAATGACTAATCAAATTGTTTACCGACTAATCAAGCTCACGACTCTCACCCTAACGATAAGAATCTTGAACCTAAACTACTTGGAAGACTATTAATTGATTTATCAAGAGGTCACAATGACTAATCAAACTCACAACTCTTACCCTAACAGAAAGAATTTTATACGGAAAGTACTTGCATGAATGTTCAATGACTAATCAAACTGTTCACCGACTAGTCAAGCTCACGACTCTCATCGTAACGACAAGAATCTTGGACCTAAACTGCTTCGAAACTATTAATTGATTAATCAAGATATTCACTGCTTGGTAAAATGATAAATTAGAAAAGTAAGATCAAATAAACTATAACCCTAGTTGAAAGAATATAACTGTGGAATTTGGAAAAATGACAAATTTGAAAGGAAGATCAAATAATCTATAACCCTAGTAGAAGGAATACATTTGTGGAAAATGGTAGAAAATGAAGATCAAATAAACTATAACCATAGTAGAAGGAATATAATTTGTGAAAAATGGTAAAATGATAAATTTGAAAAGGAAGATAAAATAAACTATAACCCTAGCTGAAAGAATATAATTGTGGAAAAGGGTAAAATGATAAATTAGAAAATGAAGCTCAAATAAACTCTAACCCTAGTTGAAAGAATATAATTGTGGAAAATGGTAAAATGATAAATTAGAAAAGGAAGATCAAATAAATTGTAACCCTCTAGTTGAAAGAATATAATTGTGGAATTTGAAAAAATGATAAATTTAAAAAAGAAGATCAAATAAACTCTAACCTTAGTAGACGGAATATAATTCGTGGAAAATGGTAAAATGATAAATTTGAAAAGGAATATCACAACATGTCAAAATTAAATTTATACACATTAATCACATATTTTTTATTTTCCTTTTTTTAAATAACTAAAATAAATTAATAACAAGGCATGTATATACACGTTTCAATACATGGCATATATACCCCTTTTTTTAAATGTTTATACATGTACTCCATATACAATCTATTATTAATAAATGTTTTGACTATTTTAATGTCCATTTATCTTGACCCATTCAACAATATTATACACCCTCTGATCACTAATATAAGCAAAAGTTGACATTTTAGATTCATTCAATAAATGATGTATGTGGTCTTTAATATAGATCACATACACCATTTATTGAATCAACCTAAAATGTTAAATTTTGCTTATTATAGTGACTGGGTGGTGTATTCAATATTTATGGATGTATTTATGTTAATACACCACCGTTGACTAATTCCATAATCACTATTAAAATGTACAAAATATTTATGGACGTATTTTGGTACAAGATATCACATTTTATAGCTTAGATTTTTTTCTAATATAATTAAAGTTTCTTTCGGTCCCGTAAATAAAAAAATAACTAAATATTACATTCAATTTGTCAGACATTTTACATTGATTTTTCTAAATTATGTTTATGGTTTTTACTTAAATATCACACGGTTTTTAGCTGAACCTTTTCTACATGCCAACTTAAGAAAATTGAATTGACAGCCCAAGAAAAAAGCCCATTACCAAGTTTTATTATAAACAAATCATAGGTGGGGACATTTTTTTTGTTGCAGACTAAATTACAAAAAGTTGTTAACAGGTTGCCAAAAGAAGATCTCAACCCTCCAAATATAATAATATTAAATCGATGGCTAGGATTTGTTCACAAAGCAACTTGTGTATCATGCACAAGTTTAACTTTTGTGTATTGCAAACGCCGCCCAATTGTACATAGAATTTCATTACATATGTCATAATATTGTGCACAGTTTTGAAATGAAGTGGAAGGTGTTTATTCATTGCATATTACTGCATTATGAAAGAAATAATTCTTAGACTTATAAATTTGAAAGTTCTTTATTTTATTATTTACAATACTTCATACCATGAAATGAGGACCAGCAACCCCCTTTTGGGTGTGAATAGCCCCCAATGTAACATCTCCTAAGACAACTTCTCCTTTTTCTTGGAGCTGAATAGCTGCATCACGCACCTAAATTATTTAAATATATATATATATATATATATATATATATATATATATATCTTATGACATGGTAATCATATCAAGAAAACATAGAAAAAAGAGAAATAATGATGACGATAAAATTTGGTATTATTGCTTCTACCATATGTGCTTGTACTTCATCAAGAAAAATATCATATATCATAAAATTTACTTAACAATTTTTAATTAGTTAAAATAAATAATTATTGAATATCATGTTGATTTTTGTATTTACATTGTCAACATATTAACAAGAATTTAGGATTCCAGTTGGATGAAACAAAATGTTATAATTACAATGTAAAAAAGAGGGAAATTCAATAAATTTTATTAGAAATTTAAAATATAAAAAATCAATGTGATAGATAAGAGCATTAAATAGTTCCGATGAGCTTAACTCAATTGTCATGGACATTACATAATATATGTAGGGGTCGAGATTCGAACCCGGACATCTAGGTGAATTTCCAACAACTACGCTACTTGATAAAAATAATAAAAGCATTAAATATAGTCTTAATAGTTAGCGCTAACACCACAATTTGAAGGATAACAAAAAGAAAATGAAAGTTTATGGAGGTTGGATTATACTCACCATTCCAAAAACCTTCTCCGCATGAGCATTGACATTTGGATTATCTTGAGGTACCTCGTTAGAGTCCTTTAGAAAAGAAAACATGTTTTTTGCAGCAGGTGCTTTCTTCAATATACTATAATAACAAAATCAATCAAAGATACTCAATTTTACACCATTTCTTTCAAAATACAACAAATAAACAAAAAATAAAAAGTACAAATTGAAAAATTGAAAAATATATTGATATGTAAAACTTACAAGGTGTAGAACAAAACACTATATAGAGGAAGGTTTTGATTGAAGACTTCCCATGAGCTATTAACTAAAGCCCCTTGCCTTTGAGTGAAACTCATATTCCTCTTCTCTCTTTTTTCCCTTTTTTTAATTCGAATTGGAATTTTTCAATGTTACAACTTAACATCCATTAAAAGTTTATATAGAAGTATAGCTGAAGGAAAAGGAAGAGTTGAGGGTTGATTTCTTGAGATTGTTTATTTTGAGAATTTATTGCTCTTTAATTTGGAAGTGGCCACTGACATTATTAAGAGACAACATTATCTTTTAAAAACATAATCAAACAATTATCAATTAATTTTTTTGGTTACAATTATCAATTAATTAAACTAATAAGGATTAAATATGTTTTTATTCTCTACAAAAGTATCAATATTCTTTTTTTTTGTCCACAAAAAAAATCACACTTTTTAGTCTCCATAAAATTATCATATCATGTGAGCAATTTGTGTCCCTGTTGTTAGATTGCATATATTTTTGAATAATTTTTTACATGCATGTTTACGACATAATATCAGCTAGCTTAAACTTCGTTTAGGGTCAACATATATATTTTTTAATATGTTATTTAAAATTACTAAGTAATTTAGCAGGCATGAATTGTTCAAGATAAAATTACTAAATATTTTTTGCAGGCATGAATTATTTAAAATTATCCTTAAACTTTTAAATTTTATATAACTTTTTGGCATACATGTTAAGAACATTATAAAAAGTTCATTTGCAAAAAGTAGCTCAAATAATTGTTTTCTAGGTCCAAATCTTTATTACTTTTATCTTGAGCATTTAGCATTTTGAAAGAAAAAAAATCATGCCTTCAAAATTTTTTTTCAAAATTTAAAAGTTTAAGGATAATTAAACAAATTTGAATTTAGCAAGGCTATAATTGCTTTCTAGGAAAAAATGTGGTCCAATCCATATTATTTTGTAGGGACTAAATAAAAATTTAATATTTGTGGCAATTAAGAATTATTTAATCCTTAAAAAATGTATTACACACAAATATATATATATATATATATATATATATATATATATATATATATATATATATATATAGAGAGAGAGAGAGAGAGAGAGAGAGCACTGGATATGCACAGACACTGTAGACCATGTTTACACAATCAACCAATTAAAATTCATAATTCTGCCATGTCATATTAAAATGGTTTAATAATTAAATTAAAATTAAAATCAACTGCAATTGAAATGTTCTTCATCTTCCTCGTTAACCCTTCAACTCAGTCATATCTCCCTTCCATCTTTCAATTGCTTGGAGAATTTTGCAGGTGGGATTTGTTTTAAATTGCAGTGGGGAGAGAGGGGCACCGACCACCGTTTGGGGGGGGGGGGGTGAGATATTGAAAATAGGGGGATGAAAAATAATGAGAAGGAGAAGGGGGCGGCTGGCACATAATTCAAGGTGTATCCAATGAGGGGACATTTTGTAATGAGAGATGAGAGGATTGATTAATAACCGTTAGATATTAATTAACGGTTGAGATCAAGTTGCTCATTAAAAACTACACTGTACTGGATCCTCCTTTGCATCAGAATTCAGAAGGACTTACATCTTCCTCGTTCCCTAGATGACTCTTTTAAAATGTCTTCTCATTTGATACACCCCTATATAGATATTTGATATTTGTTTTATTGATTGATTAATGGCTCAATCTCATCGTCCAATTGTAGTGACCTCGTTTAAACCAAAGCAGAGACTTACATTAAAATAACTTATCTAAATTGACGAAGAAATCGAATTTAACATCTTAATTAACAAACGCCACCGTACCAACCAAAAATAGGTTTTCTGAGTTGATATATATTAATTGTGAATTAAGAAAAAAAGACTTGTAAATTGTTTCACCTTCACATACATTCTGTCTCTCCTCTCTCTCCTCTTTGTTTACAGTAACAAACAAACAAAGAATAGAATAGCGATATGAGCATGCTAGGGTTAACCAATTTCATACCCTCATCATCACTCTCAATCCCTTCCCTTCGATACCAACCACAACACTTCTCTACCATTTTCATCACCTTCAATCATCCTCGAAAACCACACCCACTTCCATTGTTTGCATCCAACAACAACAACAGTAATGGGGTAAAAGAAGAGGACAAAAATCCACAAGAACAAGAACAAGAAAAACGACCCCTTTTTGGTTTGAATTGGAGTAGCCTTTTAGAGCGAGATCCTGATAATTTCCTTGCTCTTGGATTAACTGGTATTCTCACATGGGCAAGTGTTCAAGTTCTATGGCAACTCTTGTTTATCTCTTTGGCTATTCTTGTTGCTGCCCTCAAATACTCTTTTATTGCTGCTCTTCTCATTTTCATTCTCATCGCTCTTCTCTAATTCATTCCATTTTCTTGTTCACTTCTTTTGTAATCTCATGTTCATATATATCTAATGGAAAGAAAATTCATTACATATTTATTTTCGTTTATACTTTCTATGTTAAAGAAGTATTCTGCATAAGACCTGAAAATGAGTTTATAAATTGGAGTATCACTTACTCTATAATCCGCTTTTATAAGGTTGAGTCAGGTTCGACTCAAATTATAACATGGTATCAGAGCCTATTTAAAATCCATTGGCCCGCCTGCTATTGGGTAACACCCTAGATGTCAAGTTATAGGTGTGCGGGGGTGTGTTAAAAGGTGTGGTAGGGTCAAGTTAAGTTGAAACCAAATTCTAAGAGCTTAGACTTGTTATTTGATTATTTTGTTTACTAATTGACTAGTTTTTAAGGCTTCTCACTGTTATTTTTCATTTTCATCAATCCAATGGGCAATGCAAATTTTAGCTCCTATACCTTCTTTCTTTTGATGTAATTGAGAACTAATTCAGTGTTGCCTACATACTCTTGTGGTTCTGCTGTGTTTTTTCCCCAATTTTTGTCATGTTTTTCTCCGTACAGTGAAAAATCTAGGTTTTTAGGGTTTTTGAATGATTGGTTTTTCAATGAAGCTGAAAAATGGAATGGATTCTTATTGATATTTTACTGAACATGAATGGCAATTGAAAGTGTTTCATTATCTTATCTTTCCTTTGACATTGCCTACATAAGTCTCTATTAAACAATTGTGGCATATAGTGGAGCACAGCTCGTCCATGCTTAATTCTCCCTGCCATAATCTCAAATCTTCATTATTCATATTACATAGTAGATATTGTTCTTTGCCAATGTTTGCTATTATTTTTTATTCTGGACTATTTGGATTTTCCTTGTTTGGTGTTTGATATCATTTTTGATACAATGTTTGTTATCCTTGTCATTTCTGTTTCTTTAGCAAAACAAACTTGACTAGCATGCTTAATTGATAACTGTCTAGGTTTTAGGATGTAGATTAGACAAGTAAACAGTTCCGACGACGGATTATGGATAGACAAGTAAACAGTTCCGACGACGGATTATGGATAACTTGTAAAAATTGTGATATTTATGTAAAAGTGAAAAGGAAAATCAAAAAAGAATGGTTTTTCTTACCGTGCTATTAATTTTAGCTCTGGCAAAATGAATGCATCAGCTGCTACAGTAATAATTTAAATTTCAGGGAACTCCACTAGAAAAACTGTTATTGTTTCCCACAGGTTACACTTTCATTGCTGCTCATCTGATTTTGATTTTGACATACCAGTCTATTGAAACTTCTCTTTTCTTACTTCCTTTGTAGTTGCATTTTGATTGTGTTTCCCAAATATGTTATTTGGGTCAAGGAAGTAAGTATATACGCAGTGGAGAATAGGCTTCCCTGACCCCTTTTCTCAAAATAATGACAAAGCTAAGCTTTAGGTCTTGTGTTTTAATGGATATTAAATACTGGATGATTGTTGTTCGTCTTCAAAAGTATCCTAGTTCCTGCTGGACAATTCTAAGGATAAGCATCTGTTTATAGTTTTATTTCTTAGCCTTTGATAGGAATTGTCACCCTAAAAATTAGGGTAATTGCTCATGTCCCTCTCAGTTTTGCTCAAAAGCCCCCTGATTTATCGGAACATAACTCCCGATCACACAAAACATATCTGGAGATACAATCCGTTTTTTTTTCCCATCAGAAGCTATCTTCTGATCGGCTTATTTCAGGGATTGGGCAGTCCAAAGAGCGCATAGCAACTACCAAAAAATAGATGTGAGATGGAGACATTGTAGAAGTATGCACTGTGCTATTGAGAGTGTGGGAGTGGACATGGTTACTTGAGTACTCGCCTTGCTTTGTATATTATGTTCATATAATATAAAATTAGGAGAATCCTAAAGAGTGCCCCATGGGCGTTGGTTAATTCTAGTCAATGCAAGTTTATTAATTCGTTGTTCGACATGTTTATTGTAACAGTAATGATAGAAAATTATACTAACCTCCCTCAAATTGTGGTTAAATATTACAATACTCTTGTTTTTAAATTATCGCTAACCTCCTCGGAAAAAATTTGTCGTGAAATAGACCTCCCTAAGCTATTAACGCCATTGTTGACTTACTTAGCAGAAGAAATGATTGCTGCTTGTGAACCCAAAAAGTCACATTCTACTCTTCCCACAGAGAAGTATAGAAGGTTCCTCCCGATTGTTCTTCTAAAACATTCATGCTACTCGGTACTGTTAAATTCTTTCATTTCCCCTGTATTTGTATTTCAAATCCCTAGTCAGACTAGGTGGCCGGGGGAGTGTTGCCATGAAAGATCAATATGTGGTGTTGTGTTTGCAGATGTAACAGGTTTAATGGAGGGTTTTATTTGGTCAACGTGACGGTTGATTGACTAACAAGGATGTTTCCAATTGATTGAAGCTCTATTTGGTGAAGGGAATTTAAAGCAAATATGGGGGATTTAATTGCTGAGCATGCTCCCTTTATGATTTTAGCTTTCACACCTCCTCCCTTTACGATTTTAGCTTTTTGGTGTGAAGAAACATCGAAAATATTTCCTTGCATCATTACTGCTTTGCCCAAGTGTTAGAATGATGCACAAGTATTTTGTATTAGGAAAAAAAAAACTAAGAGATTCAAGTTCTATACTTTCAGGGTAACATATGCTGGGCAAAATTAACTTGAATGTCTGAAAAATCAAAGGGCAAGTGTGTGCCAATTAACCAAAACGCAAGGACTGTGTAATTCTCCCTTCAATTTATGTTCAAATATGAGAAATGCCTGGGTCACACCCTCTAACACACTCCAATCAAAATTACCCACATCATCCACTTTTTTATTCCTTTAACCCGTAAATAGGCAGTACAAGTTTTTAAAAAAATGGCAGAGTTTTTTTTTTCTTCATCGTCTTTCTCATGATGAATGAATCATTATATTTCTTACTGTCAAATTCAATACCCTCATCCGTTTCCTTATCAACTAAATTTATAAGAACTAACCCAACTGAAGGCAACGGGGTTAATAACCTTTGTCTTTACAGGATGAACAGCCAAACAATTTCTGGTATCATCTCCACAATTTCAACATATTCAACAAGATTCAAAACAACTGATTCAAATGAAATAAGAATTTGGGTATTTTTGCTCTTGATGATGGAAAATCATAAAACCCTTTTTCTTAATTTACTCAAGCGAATGTTAATTCACAGCGTAAGGAACGAAAATTGAAGTTTTCTTCATGAGGAATGGTTTTTCTATTCGAACTTATTTGTGGGGAATTCATTTGATTTCGCGATCGAAACGTTCAGAGAAGAAGAAAGGAACGGAATTGGAAAACTGGGTCAGAGAGGTGAATTTGAAGAATGGAAAAAAAAAAAATTGATGCCATTTTTTTATTTATTTAGCAACTTGGAGAACCGGTGGCAGGTTAAAGGAAAGGAAAACATAGAGTGGATGATGTGGGTAATTTTTATTGGAGTGTGTTAAAAGGGTGGGTTAGAAGGTGTGACCTTAGCATTCCTCGTTCAAATATAATATTATGCACTGTACTCCCTTTGTTTTTCTTACGTATATCTTTTAGAAATTTTGTTACTGTTTCTCTATTATTTTAAAGTTCACTATTTTAATTAAAAATACTCTTATTTGTTCCATAAAGAGAAGTAGATACAATGGGATAATAAATTCTCAAAGGTTTCACAGAAAAGCGATAAAAAGTTTAATTAAAAAAAAATTAATTATTGCTTTCCTTGGTAGTGAACTTGATCAATTGAGCCAAAGGACTTCACCAATCAAATATTCTCAAATGGCTCCCAGTGAGACATTAAGAACAAGATTGCATGCAAAATAAATAAACAATTACTAGTCAAGCAAAGGTATAGTTAAGAAATGATTGGGGGGGTGCAAAAGTTGGGAGAGGGAAGAATTGACAATAAGTAGTTAAATTATTACTGAGCGTTTATCTACATGTACATCTTCCCATTGTAATGACAATGTTGAGAAAAAATTGCATTTTCAAAAAGAATGGTAAAAAGAATTACAAATCCCGAAGTAAAATATGATCATAATATATACAGTCAAAGTAAATACTAAATAGTATAGAATATGACATTGTGAATAATGATATGTATATCATATATAACATTAAAAGGTAGGCTGCTGCTCTATCAACAACCAGCAGAGTAATTCAGCTCTTCAGCAAGATTCTGTAAACCAAATAGAAACAATCGGCAATATACACTACAAAGCTTAATCATCACTTAAGGTATACCAGTACATTTTTACCAAAAATTTGATGCAAAACGGAGGGTGGTTTTTTAGTAGTACTTTAGTATAGCAATTAGGGATTTTCATTGTTAGTTGGGGTACTTAATTGGAGGATTTTCGTTTTTGACATCTAGAAAAATTATCTATTGCTTGGCTTAGGAGTTAGGACTATCACTACCCTAGGCTTTGGTTGGGAATTAAGAGGAAAAGGGAACCAAAAACTTTGGAGGATCTGAAAGAATGGAAAGATAGAGGAATCTCTCCCTTTTTTTGGGGAGTGTTTTTGAAGGGGGAATGAAAATACTCTATTTATTTGTTTGAAGAGTATTATTAAAAATAGTAATGGACTTGAAAATTTATTCAAACTCTCCAAAGCCCCCCACCGATGCATTTTTTTTTAATTCTCCCATATTGGAGGGTTTTAGTCCAATGAAAGAAAAAATTATCTCATGCAAGGTGGGGACTGTTTACCCTTCTCATTCTGTCTACTCTTTCTTTTATCCTATAAATTCTCCCCTCCCTTTCCCTCCAAATTCCCAAAGAATTTGAAATCATGTTTTGTTAAGTAGTTTTTTGCAAATATGTTTTGATAAATAGTTATGAAAACCTAAATTGGAAATTATTGATTTCAACAAGCAATACATATTAAATAATTCCTACCTTGGAACTATTTTGAAAACTTCTGTGTAAGTACTATCGTCCGAAATCTATTAGACAATAGGTGAAACCATAAACAATTTAGTCATCTTTGCTACCTTGAAGAAGCCTGCAACGTGTTTGCTAAAAATAGAATCTTCTGATAGAAACACAATTCACCACCCTTGTGTTTTTCAGTGATTATTTTAGTCAATATGTTAGACCCAACAAGAAATACTATTGGTAGGTTAGTCAATGAAAATGTTTTCGATGGCAGATTGCGGAATAACAGAAGGCCAAAAATCTTCCATATAAACACGCATTGAGGGCATCCCTTCACGAATAGCTATGATGGTTGTCAAAATATCTGTCACTCCATTCTGCCATGGCTGCCATTTAACAACAATGGTCCATGAAGGTGAACCACTTAATTGATTTTACTAACCAATTTCTTCCTGGGTTAGCTATTTCAGCTGTCAATTTCCGTTGGGTGAATTTCCTAAATGTCTAATTGGTCTAATATGTTTGACCCAAAAGGAACAAGAGCTGGGAAATTAATGAGGTTATATAATATTTCAACCATACTCTATTTTCCCGTTAATAAATAAGCTAAGTTCAGGCTAGATTTGAAGATTTAAGCCAAGTAAATCATGAATAACCCAATCTATTTGCACATCTATTGCAAGCTATGTTCAGAAATGGTTCTAAATTTGCAATTATGAGTGTACCACATTAAACAAAAATAAGTAAAATAATGCTGCACTTAGATAAATTAAAATTAAGGCGCACCTGAATAAACTGTAATCCAAGTATAATATTGTTCAATATTGCTATTTATCATCTGCATGAACTTATTCACACTTTAGCATTGGCAATTATTTGCTGCAAACTTTTCATAATGTAGGAAAAAGAAGGCCGCCTCCTTGGTTCCCTACAGTAAGAAACTATTATTTCAGATTCATCAATATGGCAATGTATTACAAAATATGCAGGAACCTATTGAACCACATTATAATTAGTTGGCCAATGGTTGGCATAACTGGTTGGAGTCTCCTTGGTGGGATTTGAATCCCACCACGGCCCGGGAACATGAGCGATGTGGGACTAACAACAAACTACAAACAACTTCAAAACCAACTTCAACACCCACCCTCACGCCTAGCGTGGGCCTGTTGTCCACCACTGCTATAACTTCATTTGGATTGCTAACCTTCATTGAAGGTCGTTTAAGGATGAGTATTTCCCTCGATAGTCTGGAAAAACAATCAAGTATTTGCACTTCAGTCTATTCAGGTATGTTTCCACTTTTATTTGGGTTTAATGTCTCAAAAACCCCTTCTAGCCTCGTTTGGATTTTAGACTCCGGTGCCACAGACCACATGACACCTTGTTCGAATTACTTCTCCACTTATTCCCCTAGCCCCAGCAATAAGAATATAACCATTGCTGACGGTACACTTGTAACTGTGGCTGGCATCGGAGATATTCAAATAAATCCCTCCATAACCTTAAGAAATGTGCTTCACGTCCCAAAGTTGTCCACCAACCTTATCTCGATACAAAAACTCACAAAGGATTTGTCTTGTGCTGTGATTTTTCGAAGTGATTGTTGTGAATTTCAGGACAAGGATTCAGGGAGGGCCATTGGATGTGCCAGAGAAAGAAATGGTCTTTATTATCTTGAGGAACCAAAATTTTCTCCACATTTGTCCACCACAACAAAAAGCCACCTATCTCACTCATTCGTGTCAGAGTCTATGCTCTCTCGTAAAGAAAAAATTATGCTTTTTCATTGTCGGTTAGGACACCCTTCGTTTGGAGTCATCAAAGTTATGTTTCCATCTTTATTTTCTGGGTTTAATGTTGACAGGTTTCACTGTGAAGTATGTGAAATTGCAAAACATAAGCGTGTGCCTTTTCCTTTAAGTGATACAAGAAGTAGATCTCCTTTTTATCTCATTCATACTGATGTTTGGGGTCCATCTACTATTCCAAATGTGTCTGGGGCTCGATGGTTCGTAACTTATTGATGATTGTACTCGAGTTACATGGATTTTTTTACTAAAACACAAATCTGAAGTAAGCACTATTTTCCCAAATTTCTTTTTGATGATCAAAAATCAATTTGGTGTGAGCATAAAGAGACTTAAGTCAGATAATGGCAGAGAGTATTTCAATCAAGTCATTACTCCATTTTGTCAAAAAGAGGGAATAATCCACGAGTCTTCTTGTGTCCAAACACCACAACAAAATGGGATTGCAGAGAGGAAAAATGGGCATTCTTAGACCAAACTCGGGCATTGATGTTCCAAAAGAATGTTTCAAAATATTTTTGGGGAGAAGCTGTTCTTACAGCAACATATCTTATTAATCAGTTACCCTCTAGAGTCTTAGGGTCTAAGAGTCCTATGGATATTCTATCTTCATTTTATCCTAACTTGTCCACTACTATTAATCTTCCACCACGAGTCTTTGGATGTGTCTCATTTGTCCATGTTCATAGTCGTGATAGGGGAAAACTTGACCCTAGAGCTCTAAAATGTGTTTTTGTTGGCTATTCCTCCACTCAAAAAGGATACCAATGTTACCATCCTCCGTCCAAAAAACTCTTTGTGTCTAGAGATGTTACCTTTCATGAAGAGGAAGCTTATTTCAAACAACCTTATCTTTAGGGGAAGAATTTAAGAGAAGATAAGGAAATAAATCATGAAACTCTTGCTCTTCCTATCCTTGAGTTAAATGTACCTGAGGCCAAGTCAACCCAACCATCTATTCAATCTTTAGCACCTGAACCTGAATTTGAATCGGTACCAAAACTTGATGATGATGTAAGATTTGGAAAAAAATTTGGTGTTCAAGAGAAAGTCAAAGGTAACTTCTGAATCGACACATGTTCAAGAGTCTGATCCAACTCTTTCAAATCAGGTAACTGATTCTCATTTTTCAGCATTACAGGATAGGTTCCCACCCTCTCAAAATGAAACAGAAATCCAAATAGTTGAAGGTGACCATGACCTCCCAATTGCCATAAGAAAAGGAACCAGAAAGTGTACCAAACAACCACTATACCCTCTCTCAAACTATCTCTCATTTCAGAAATTCTCACCAACCCACAAAACTTTTCTTGCAAACCTAAACACTACCTTCATTCCTAATAATGTTTTTGAGGCATTGTCTGATAAAAGGTGGAAACAGGCCATGGATATAGAGTTGGAGGCGTTGGAGAAAAATAAAACATGGGAGCTAGTTACTTTACCGGAAGGAAAAAAACCAGTAGGTTGTAAGTGGGTGTACACTGTAAAGTATAAAGCGCATGGGTCGATTGAGAGGTACAAAGCAAGGCTGGTAGCCAAAGGTTTCACACAAACCTACGGAATTGATTATTTAGAGACTTTTGCCCCTGTTGCGAAAATGAATACAGTTCGGTTAATTTTATCCCTTGCTGCCAATTATGGTTGGGAATTGCAGCAATTTGATGTGAAGAATGCTTTCCTGCATGGGGAACTTGAGGAGGAAATCTATATGGAGGTACCGCCAGGATATTGTAAAAATATTGCTGTCAATTCTGTATGCAGGTTGAAAAAGGCATTATATGGGTTGAAACAATCACCCCGAGCATGGTTTGGAAGGTTCGCTAAGGTTATGTCAACCTTAGGATACAAGCAAACTCAAGGAGACCACACCTTATTCTTTAAACACTCAAGTTCAGGGGGAGTGACAGTGTTGTTGGTATATGTTGATGATATTATTTTGACTGGAAATGATTGGAACGAGCAACATATGTTGAGTCAATATCTAGCAAAGGAGTTTGAGATTAAAACTCTTGGGAGACTAAAATATTTTTGGGTATTGAAGTGGCTCACTCCAAGAAAGGTATTTTCATATCTCAACAAAAATTTATCACTGATTTGCTCAAGGAGACAGGAAAGTTAGCTTGTAAACCTGTAAGCACTCCAATAGATTCGAGTGTGAAATTGGGAAATGCAGATGAATGTGCAGCAGTGGATAAAGAGATGTATCAACGATTGGTTGGAAAATTGATCTATCTTTCTCACACAAGACCAGACATTGCATTCGCTGTCAGTTTGATCAGTCAATTTATGCATAGCCCAAGAGAAGTTCATTTACAGGCAGCTTATAGAATTTTGCAGTACCTCAAGGGAACTCCAGGAAGAGGAATTTTATACAAAAGGAATGGAAATGCAATAATTGAGGCTTATACTGATGTTGACTATGCGGGGTCAATTACTGACAGGAGGTCCACTACTGGATATTGTACCTTTGTTGGAGGAAATTTAGTTACTTGGAGGAGTAAAAAGCAGAATGTGGTGGCTCGTTCTAGTGCTGAAGCTGAGTTTCGAGCTATGGCACAAGGTATTTGTGAACTACTTTGGCTCAAAATTATTTTAGAAGATTTGAAGATAAAATGGGATGGACCTATGAAGCTCTACTGTGATAATAAGTCAGCAATCAGCATAGCTCATAATCCCATTCAACATGATCGAACAAAACACATTGAGGTGGATAGGCATTTTATCAAAGAAAAGCTTGACTCTGGTTTGATTTGTACTCCGTACGTAACTTCACAAGGGCAACTTGCGGACATTCTCACTAAAGGATTGTGTAGCCAAACATTTGAAGGAATAGTATCCAAGCTGGGAATGGAGAATACCTATTGACCAGCTTGAAGGGGAGTGTTGGAAACAAAAAACTAATTATTGTTTCAATTTCCTAGACCTATTTAATGCTCCACTTCCCCAATAGTTTAAATAGAAAGTAGTGCTAGCTTAAATGCTCCCTTGTAAATTGCATCTTTCATTTACTATCACTGTAGATGCCATGTATATAATAAATTAAGCAATTCAAGCACATTCTGAAAATTTCACTCTTTTTTCACTCCTTTTTCACGATCTCTATAAGGTCTCATTGAGCCAATGGCATAACACTGAATGTAGGATGCGACAATCACCACCAAGCTTAAAACTTCATCTATTAAAAAACAAAAGAATTAAATTAATAATTTAATTTACTTACGTAGACCAGCAGAGCTCAATTAAGGCAGCCACTTGAGGATTCACATGCCTCGGAATTTCTAGCCTTTTGCCCATAAAACCAACAGCTGCAACAACCTACACTAATGATATTTGGATGTCAAATCAAAAGGCATTTGGTGCACATTAAAAGTAATGATCTATGCACAGACGGGCTAGTGAGGAAGGAGCTCAACCAGAGGAGATAACTAACATACAGCCTTGGCCATCAAATTTTAATTTGGGTGAATTACAATACAGGGATCAGTGAAAACATTGGTTCAGATTTAACCTTTTCGTATAAAAAGAAAAAATTTATCAAGATGAAAGGAAAAATATTACGAATAGAACAAAGGAGAAGGAATCCTCTTCAGAAATTACAAAACATATAACATATAACAAAGCAAAAAGAAAAAAGAAAAATCAGTGGAACAACGCTGCCTATATAATTGAAGGGGCTCCATGCGTCCAACTATCAAAAGAAGGGCTGATCATATAATTGATCCAGATGTCCAAAGATGAGTTGTTGGTACATTACAGCATGTTATATATGATCAGCTACTAAGTCAACAGTGTGCCAAATCTTGTCCCAATCACTGGAATTACAATGGACAGCCTTCAAAACAAATGCATCCGGACTCTCATATTGCTCGCAGCCTTTAGCCTTTCATGCTTACTGTAATGCAGAGCGAGCCTCTGACCGGGGTGAGTGATTACCACTGCTCAAATTCAGGTGCTTGCGTCTTCCTTTTGTCCTCGGTGGTCCAGGAAACAGTATGTGGTAGCCCAGTCAAGTAGAGAGGCTGAACATAGGACCTCTCTTGTTCATGCTACTGCTGAGATTTTCTACGTGAATTGTGATAATCAAACTACCGTTTCTCTAGCTCACAACCCTGTGCTCCATGCAGAACCAAACACATGAAACTAGCTTTTTGTTTTTCATGGTAAAAATACTAAGCAAAGAACATTGTGTTTTACATGTACCAGCTTAGGGCCAATGTGTCTCACTTGGGACCTCTCTCCTACTAGAATTCTTGTATTATATGACTATCTCAGACTGTTCGATTCCCTCTTAGTATCACACCCGCCCTCATGTGGAGGGGATTATATTGGAGATACCAAATAGTATTAGTTATCATCTCTTATCCGATGTGAGACTCTTTAACACACCCCCTCACGCCCAGGACTAGACATCTGGAACATGAATATAAATGGTGGATGGCCCGATAGTGGAAACCTGATAGCAGGTGACCCAACGGATTTTGGAGGAGACTTTGATACCATCTTAGAAATTGTGGTTGGGTCTAACACAACCCCACAAAACCAGCTTGTGAGGTGAAGATTGCCCCCACTTATAAACACATTGTTAGGCCATCTCTTATCCGATGTGGGACTCTTTGACAGTTACTTTTGATACCATTATTTATATTTTACCTATACTACCCTTGATCATTTATTATCTAATTCCATCTATTTCTCTCTCAGTAATAAATAGCCAAGGGTATTATTGACAAACCAATAATTAATGTTGCATTGAACTTTGAAAACGATAGTTAAACAAGAACAAAATTTTCCTTCAAATGCGAGTTTAAAAACAAACGGAGGGACAAAGAGGAACAATATCAAATTTCCAAAATCAATTGTCAAAAATTATATATATCTCCAAAATCAGCACTCAAAAAGAGGAACAATATCTTTCTGCATGGTATTCTAGAGATTAGCTTACAATCCAAAGCATCATGATAAGGAAAATAACCTGTGAAGGATTTAACTGCCTCCATGGTTGTTGAAGGGTCACCAGTTCCCACAAGATTACCCCAAAGCTGAATACATCACATTTTTCATTTGATAGTTCACCTTTGATGACTTCTGGTGCCATCCATTCAGGCTGATTTAGAGTTTGAAACCATCAAAGAATTATTTTACATAAGAAAAAGTTGGAGAAAAAAAACGAACGCTTTTCAGTTGAGGAGTAGAACTTACAGTTCCAGCAGCTGTTTTAGATGAAAGATATGTATTTGCCTTTGTACGTGAAAGGCCAAAGTCACATACCTGAGTAGATATTATAAACAAAATGAACGTCGATACACCATAATCTGTAGTCCATATATCCATAAACGTATGCAAGGAGATTGTACAAGGAATAATTATTCTAGGCAAAACCTTTTTTTTTTTTTGTATCAGTTCAGGTTTTAACATCCTCTTATACAATAATTTTAGTGGGGTTGCCTTGCCTTTAGCAAGTTTAGTATTTGGGTGAGCCACCATGGTATTGACCTTCCTTGAAAACATGTAAGTAACAGCTTAACTGTAGAGTTTTCCCTAGCTAGAAACAGTGATGTATATTAAATGAGAAATCCGTTGCTCTGTGTGTTATCATAGCCCATGAACATAACTCCTTGTGTAGTTGTGTCAGCTATCCAAACAGGTAGAACAAGAGGGAACATGTTGAAGGGCATTGCATTTGGAAGCAGAAGACAAAAAAGGGCTCCAAGGGGTTGTCAAATTTGTTAGTTCTCAAGTTTGTCCCAAACAAGTGTTTTGGGTAGCATAGGGGGATTGTTTTACTTGGAATTTGGGATTTAAGTCTAACTCAATCCGAAAAACTAGCTCTAGAGGCGAGGATTGTTCAAGTCTTATAAAAACTACTTTAGGAATATATCTAATCAATATGGAATCTCAACAGTTCAATTCCACTAATTCTACACCTAAACACGACATCCCATACAACCTCACCAAATCATGCTTAGTGTGACAAAAGTCAGAATCAAGCAATCTCACAATTATGATTACAGTTTTAACCATCATGTATTGAGAGACTAGGAAACAAAAGGCTAGTGGGTGCACATGGATATACATGTTGAGATCCCAGTTATTCCACCCGCAATAGTCTACACTGAAGATGTCAAGTCCTGAGCGTGATGGGGTATGTTGAGAGTCTCCCATCAACTAGAGATATTGTTGAAATATATATTATTTCCTTTAATTATTATTCTATTTTAATGGTTATTTATTTTTCATTATGTCACTGCTTAATTAAAGAGTTGACTAGTTGTATTCTCTCCTATAAAAGGAGCACCATTCTCATTGAAATATACAACTCTCAAGTTATAGAGTAATTTCTACATGGCATCAGAGCCCCCGATTTTTGGGGGCCTTGCTTCCACATAAACCCTGGCCGCCATCATTACGGCTCCTTTTTCTTTTCTTTTCTGGTTTTTTATATCCAGTACACTGTTCACCGAAGTACTGTTCATACCGCGGCACTGTTCACGCATCTACTATTAATATCGCTGGCACTGTTCATATCGTGGTTACTGTTCACGTATGTACTATTCACATCGACGGCACTGTTCACTACAGCGGTTACTGTTCACGAGAAGAAAAATACTCAGAATCGTAGCTTGCAGTGTCTGAGTCGGATCTAAAAGTGAAAATTCAAAGGGGATGAATAAATCTAAGACCAGAAGAGAGAAGGCGCGACAAAGAGTGATGATGAGTAAGACAATTTTCAACTCGTCAACTGAAGGTCGTGCATTCCAAGATATTTCTGATCAAGGGCAGCAGTCTTCCTCAAACTCACTTCCATCCACTAATGAACAATTGTACAAGCTTCTTGAGTCTCAAACAACTTCTCGTATGTTTTCCTTCGGTTCCATTGCCCAAAAAGGTAATTTTTTAGAGTCAGCCCTCCTTAGTGTCAAACCAAGTCGTACCTGGATTGTTGATTCAGGTGCTACTGATCATATGACAGGAGAGTCTAGTATGTTTTCTTCATATAGTCCTTGTGCAGGTAATTTAAAAATTAAGATTGCCGATGGTTCTCTTTCAGCTGCGGCAGGAAAAGGTTCTGTCATTATTTCTCCATTATTAACTCTTCAGGATGTTTTACATGTCCCCAATCTGTCGTGTAACCTATTGTCTGTCAGTAAATTAACCCGAGATAAAAGGTGTCAAACTCATTTTTTTGATACTCATTGTTTGTTTCAGGATTCAATCTCGGGTAAGACGATTGGCAGTGCGAAGCAGAATGGAGGACTCTACTACCTTGAAGATGAACTTGAAACTAGACATCAACTTGGACAAATAAGTTCTTTCTCTAAATCCTTTTTTGTTTCAAATAATAAGGATGATGTTATGTTGTGGCATTTAAGATTGGGTCACCCAAGTTTCAAATATTTAAAAACTGTATTTCCGAAATTGTTTGTTGATCAAGATTTTTCTTCTTTTCAATGTGAAATTTGTGAACTTGCAAAACATCACCGAAGCTCTTTTCCTGCCCAAACATATAAACCTTCAAAACCTTTTTCTATTATTCATAGTGATGTTTGGGGGCCTAATAGGATTAATTCTTTATCCAACAAAAGATGGTTTATCACCTTTACTGATGATCATACTAGAATTTGTTGGGTATATTTATTAAAAGAAAAATCAGAGGTAGGACAAATTGTCAAAAGTTTTATTAAATTGGTGCAGACTCAGTTTAATTCCACTATACAAGTTTTCAGAACTGACAATGGAACTGAATATTTTAACACAGTTTTGGGAAATTTTTTTATGGAAAATGGGATAGTTCATCAAAGTACATGTGTTAACTCACCCCAACAAAATGGAATTGCAGAGAGGAAAAATAGGCACCTTCTTGAAGTGGCTAGAGCCTTACTTTTTTCCACTAAAGTTCCAAAATACTTATGGGGTGAGGCTATTTTAACCGCTGCACATTTGATAAACCGCATGCCATCTCGTGTTTTAAACCTTAAGACTCCTCTCGAAACTTTTTTAAAATTCTTTCCCATTGCCTCTATTTCAGCCGATTTGCCTCTAAAAATATTTGGATGCACTGCATTTGTCCATGAACACAAACAAATAGGCAAACTTGAACCTCGTGCTATTAAATGTGTCTTTGTTGGATATTCTCCAACTCAAAAGGGGTATAAATGTTTTGATCCCAGTTCTAAACGGTTGTTGGTAACTATGGATGTTACTTCTTTTGAAAATAAACCTTTTTTTGAGAGCAATCATCTTCAAGGGGGGAAATCAAATGAAGATTCATCTTATTTTTTTGAAAATTTAATTCTATCAGAAAATATGTTTATATCACATAGTTCTAGGCCGCTTGCACCTAAAGAAAATGCCCCAGATAATATAAGTGAACCTACTCCTTTCATGAGTGAGGATGACACAGAATCAGGGGCAACAAACCAAAATTCTAACAAAGACTCTTTGGAACCTAAGGATAATCAAGAATTAAGTCAAATGTCACTACATGAACATCCTTATAATGAAACAGAAAGAAAGTTTGGAGAAGGTGAAGGAACTTGGAAAGGAGTAATTTATGAAAGAAGGAACCATGATAAGGTAGTAGAAGACTTGATTCCTCAGCACAGTCATGGATCTGAACCGAGGGAGAATCAACCAACAAATATAAAGAAAGGTAAAATTCCTCCTGATATTCATGATCCTATTCTTGATGTTCCAATAGCTCATAGGAAACCAGTTAGAGCTTGCACCAAGCACCCCATGTCTAGGTTCGTATCATATTCAAATTTATCCTCATCTTTTTCTGCATTTACCTCTCACTTGTCTTGTATAGAAATTCCTAAGAATGTACAGGAAGCTCTAAATGTTCCAAAGTGGAAGGAAGCTGTGTTTGAGGAGATGAGAGCACTTGAGAAGAATAACACTTGGAGTGTTATGACTTTACCAGCTGGAAAGAAAACCGTGGGTTGTAAGTGGGTGTTTACAGTAAAATACAACTCTGACGGTTCAGTAGAAAGATATAAGGTAAGGCTGGTTGCTAAAGGGTTTACTCAGACCTATGGCATGGACTACTCAGAAACTTTTGCTCCTGTTGCAAAGTTGAACACTGTTAGGATCCTCTTATCTCTTGCTGCGAATTTGGATTGGCCTCTACATCAATTAGATGTAAAAAATGCGTTTCTCAATGGTGATCTAGAAGAAGAAGTGTACATGGATGGCCCTCCAGGCTTTGAAGAAAAATTTGGGTCAAAGGTGTGCAAATTGAAAAAATCTCTTTATGGTTTAAAGCAGTCTCCAAGAGCTTGGTTTGAAAAGTTTACTCAATCAGTAAAGAAACACGGATACACTCAAGGGGAATCAGATCACACTCTATTCATAAAGTACAATCCTAGTGGAAAAATTACTATTTTAATTGTTTATGTCGATGATATTGTTCTTACTGGAGATGATGTGACAGAAATGGAAAGACTAAAGAGAACCTCGCAGCAGAGTTTGAAATCAAAGACTTGGGATCCCTAAAGTACTTCCTTGGCATGGAAGTAGCTAGATCAAAGAAAGGAATAACGGTGTCTCAACGAAAGTATGTTCTCGATCTCTTAAAAGTAACAGGTATGAGTGGATGTAGACCTGCAGATACTCCCATGGACCCAAACGCAAAACTTTGGGAAAAAGGGGACACACCTGTCGACACAGGAAGATATCAAAGGTTAGTTGGGAAATTGATTTACTTGGCACATACACGGCCTGACATTGCTTTCCCTGTTAGTGTTGTTAGTCAATTTATGCATGCCCCTTATGAAGAACACCTTGACGCCGTCTATAGAATTCTGAGATATTTGAAGGCTGCCCCCGGAAAAGGCCTATTCTTTGGAAAAACTAGTGATAGGAATGTGGCTATTTTTACTGATGCTGATTGGGCAGGATCCATTACAGATAGAAAGTCGACTTCAGGTTATTGTACCTATGTATGGGGAAACTTAGTAACATGGAGAAGTAAGAAGCAAGGTGTAGTTGCTAGAAGCAGTGCAGAGGCTGAGTTTAGAGCAATGGCCCAAGGAATTTGTGAGGGTCTTTGGATTCATCGAGTTCTAAAGGAGCTAAAAATGACAGTAGAACTTCCATTGAAATTATATTGTGACAACAAGACCGCAATAAGTATAGCCCATAATCCAGTTCAACATGATCGAACAAAGCATATTGAAATCGATCGTCACTTTATAAAAGAGAAAATAGATTCTGGAATTCTTTGTCTACCTTTTGTGCCTTCAAATCAACAAACAGCTGATATTTTGACCAAGAGCTTAACAAAGACAAGTTTTGAGCATCTCATAAGCAAGCTGGGCATGATTGATATCTATGCACCAACTTGAGGGGGGGTGTTGAAATATATATTATTTCCTTTAATTATTATTCTATTTTAATGGTTATTTATTTTTCATGTCACTGCTTAATTAAAGAGTTGACTAGTTGTATTCTCTCCTATAAAAGGAGCACCATTCTCATTGAAATATACAACTCTCAAGTTATAGAGTAATTTCTACAGATATGACTAAGACAATGCTTGTAAAGTTTGGTGAGTCCACACCTTACAAATCGATTTAGTCAGTTAAGCCCTAAATACATCTTGAAATAGTGAACCCAATGATACATCAGATCAGTATAAAGTAATGTTTGCTGCTTAAGGGTACACGGTAACTTGTGGAATAAACTGTGATGAGATATTTACTATTCATCCATGAAGACTTAGTGGAAGAAGTGTACATAGAAATCTTCCCTGTACTCAATTACATTAGAGGAAGAAACAAGATGTACAGGATAAGAAAGATTTTATACAAGTTGAAGCAGTCTCCTCATGCCTAGTTTGGAAGATTCACGACGAAAATGATGTTCCTAAGATACAGTGAAAGTGAAGGCTATCATACTCTCTACTTTAAACTTTCATTCCACGAGGTATAAACTCATTGTACCACGTGTACATATTGATAGCATCATTACATTAAACACCAACTAAGCAAATCGTAAAGGAGAAATTAGTAGCAATGTTAGAATTGAAGGATCTTGGAAGGCTGAAGGCCTGCTTCATTTGTGTTTGAACTTTTAATTACAAAAATGTCACTTTGTTTCAATTTATTACCTTTTTAATGATTTGTACAGGAAACAGTAAATAGTTGTTTTCATGGTTTCTTACACAAATAATGGAAAACTTGAAATAAGATGAAAACAATGAGATATTTTAATGATTAAAAGTCAGAACAAGAAACGAAAACATAAACCAACAGGCCCTAAAATACTTCCTTGAGATTGATGTATCCTTCAAAGCAAAGGTATCTTCATTTATCAAAAGAAACATGTTCTTGTAGAAGATATCAAATTTCCTTTTTTAGTATTAGAATATTTACAATTATTATTAAGACCAGTTTTATGATATTTTATTTTCCCTCTTTATTGTTGATAGGGTCATCATTCCTTAATCAAAGGAAACGTGTCCTTGAAGAAGATATCAAATTTTCTTTTTTATTATCAGAATATTTACAATTATTATTGAGATCAGTTTTATGTTATTTTATTTTCCCTCTCTATTTTATGATCCTATCAATCCTTAATTTAAGGAATTGACATTATGTGTAATTCTCCTATTTAAGGAGTGTTCTCTCTACCAAAATATACAATTCTTTTAGCCATATTAATTTCAACATGGTATCAGCAGCTCTAGGTTATTCAATATAGGAAAACCAACTCTCTCCCTTCATGAGCCGCCTGACTAGTTGGTGGCATGCCCTCATCAGCTCATCGGATCACTCATCCGTGACTGAAGGAAGCCCCACCGGTGGTGTAGGAGGCACATAGGAGAAACCAACACCAGACCCAATACAGGAGGCGGACCCGGCGACACATCATCCATACCAGGGCACAGGTGGCAGATTCGGCGGTGGCTACAGGGCAGGCGGAGCTGAAATATTCATTCTAGGAGGGTGGTGACGGAAACCCCCGTGAGTTTTCTAATGGCCATGATGTTTTTTTCTAACTGTCTACAAGTCAACGCCCAGTGACTCAATGGAAAACACTTGATGGAATGGTCCCAAACTGTCTGGCTAATTCTGGATGGCAAAGGAAAATATGAGTTTCACACCGGAGATGTTCTTCAACCTCCAGAGGTGGGTCCGGCCTACAGGTTCTAGAAACCTGAAAACTCAATCATTGTTTGGTTAATTAATTCGATGGAACCAAAAATCGGAAACCCTTCGTGTTTCTGCCTACAGGAAAAGAAGTTTGAGACGCTGTGAAAATACTCAGATTTTCAGAATTCCTCTCAGATTTACAGCTTGAAATCAAAGATTATGCAACAGTAAAGAGGGTGACAGGGACATGACTACCAATTACAATGAATTGATGACCCTGTGGCAGGACTTGGACCTTTGCTATGAGGACAAGTGTACTAAAGATAGTGTTCAGTTTATTAAGATGCAGGAAAATTATCGTGCTTTTGTCTTTCTTGCAGGTCTTAACAAAGAACTGGATGAAGGGGCAGAATTCTCGGGAAGACTCCTTTGCCCACTATTTGTGAGACTTTTCCAGAGGTACGAACTACTGAGAGAAGAAGCCCAACAGAGGGTTATGATTGGCAGGTTAGTTCCTTTTTTTAAAGAAATTATGTGTAATTCTCCTATTTAAGAAGTGTACTCTATCGAAATATTACAGTTCATTTTTCCCAATTAATTGACTTTCCAAAATATTCTCAACGAGATAGGAAAACTTGGGTGTAAGGCTACTGGTGTACCCATCAAGTAAAATCTTTGTATGCCATTTCATGGATCACCCAAAGTACGGCAATTGCAGGCCTAGATCCTGTTCCACAATATCTTAAAACCATGTATGGAAGAGGACTACTATTAGGAAGGGCGGAAATCTATCCATGGAATTGAACACAAATGCTCATTTTGTAGGCCCAAATATTCATAGAAAGTAAACATCAGGTTATTGTATGTTTTCTAGGTGGAAAACTGGTCATGGAGGAGCAAGATATAGAGAATGTAATTGCTCGCTCAAGTTCACAGACTTAGTTTTACAACAGATTCTTTATGTTTTTCTGTGAACAATTTTCTCCCTTTGTTTCCTTTTATAAAGACAGATTTTCTTCCAGGAAGCCAGCTCTATTCTAAGCAAGTAGTTATTAGCATAAATAAGTACAAACCTCTTTACAATGAATTCAATTAATAATATTCAGAAAATGGTTACATAAGATACTCTTAACATTTTATTTTATAATAGAATATTTATGAGGACATATGTAGTGAGAATGAAAAGGAATGCTTATTGACCATTAGATCAAAAATTGATGGTTGAAATTAAAAAAGCTCATTTAGGCAACACACATGTATCCCTATTCTATTCTTTCTCTTCAACCTATTGATCTTTTCATCTTCTTCAACCTATCTTCTTCCGCCCACACCCATTTACCTCTTTCTGATAACTAAAATTATTATAGATTATCGATTGATAATCTCCCATTATAACAGACTTGAAAGTTATTTCTTATTTGTATCGATGATATTTACCAATAACTAAAATTGATAATTTTTATGGATTCTCCAATCGGCAATTCAATTTCAAATTGTATCTAAAGCTTAGCAGAAGCCTCACGCAATTGAAAGTCATAACTAGAACTGTTTCATCGAAAACAAAGGGGGAGGAAGGAGATGAAGGTGGGAAGAAGATGGATCAATGGGTTGAAGAGAAATAAAAGAATAGGAAGACACACATGTGTTGCTTAAATGAGATTTTTTAATCTCAACCATTTATTTTTAATCTAATGGCCAATAACTATTCCTTTTTATTCTCACATAAAGATAGCATTCTCACATACAGATTTTCTAACAGTTACCTTAACAGTGTATGAATCATCAACCAAAAGATTTGGAGACTTCAAATCTCTATGAACAATGGGAGGTTTCATTTGATGAAGATAATTCATTCCACTTGCCTAGACAAACATATCACATCTCAAAGTCTTAGTGAAAGTAGTACTTTCTGTCTGATGACAAAAAAGTCATAGAAATTGTGAGACTGGCAATTGTGATCAATGAAGACATACCACGTCATATGCCATACTTAAACGACGCTTCTCGCTGATTGAGGAACCAACACCTGGCATCTGCAGAAGTTCATACAAGCTTCCTCTGCAATTCAAGGAGACCATTGCTTAAGAATAAAACATTCAGCCTAAAATCATTTCTAACCAAACAAAGTGATGATTGTGTCAGGAAATTATTGCACCTTGATAAATATTCTGTTACTATTGATAACTTTGGTGGTTGGATAACAGCGCCCATTAGAAGTACAATGTTTGGATGACGTAGGCGCTTCATGAGTGTGACCTATGAAATAAACTGGGATACTGAAGTAAAATCAATGAAGACAAAAAAATGAATATATGAAAATACAATATAAAACCATTCCCTGGCCTTAATCTGAAAAAAAAAAACTAAGAAAGAACATGAATAAAATAATAGTGTATACCTCCTTTAGAAACTCTTCAAATCGTTCGGAATCAAAACCTTGCACCTTAAGTATCTTCACAGCAACATCCTGAATGGTAACACAGTTAGTATTTGGTTATTGGATTGTACCCTATAACCCCAACCAACGCAGAAAGGACAGCAGAAAAACATCTAAAAAGGAATATTAATTGTCACAATGGTAATTTATTCTTTCTTCACTTTTGGAGTCAGCAGTTCAAGAGCCATAGTCGTTTGATTTCTTTGCTTTTGTTTTTTCTTCATCTACATTGTCATCTTGGACATCCTCTCCTAAATACCTTGAAGTTGTATCCTATTTTGGAAACCTCTTTTATTTAAAATAGCGAGTCTTGTTAGTTTTCTAAACAGTAAACACCATCAAGGAAATTATCCACCTAGAGTTAATAAATGGATTTGCATCTCATTTTTTTACTTGTACACTCTGTAGGTTTTTTCTTTATTTTTATTTTTTTTTAATGGCAAATGTTAGTAGGGGTCTACATGGGTTGTGTCAAACCGGTCAAACCCACTCATCCTACATTGCTTTACACATCCATGCAAAAGCATCAGCATCATACATGAAACACCTTGTATCATCACTTCTCAACAAAATATTGAGGGAGAAAGAAAAATCAGACACTTGCTTTGTTAAGAGTTTCACATCGGATAAGAGATGGCTTGACAATGTGTTTATAAGTGGGGGCAATCCTCACCTTACAAGCAGGTTTTGTGGGGTTGTGTTAGGCTCAACCATGATTTCTAAGATGGTATCAGAGCCTCTTCAAGATCCATTGTACCACCTGCTATCAGGTTTCTGCTATCGGACCACCCACCATTTATGTCCACGAGTCAAGCCCAATAGTGTTGGTCGTGAGGGGGTGTGTTAAGAGTCCCACATCGGATAAGAGATGGCTTGACAATGTGTTTATAAGTGGGGCAATCCTCACCTCAAGCCGGTTTTGTGGGGTTTTGTTAGACCCAACCACGATTTCTACGATGTATCAGAGCCTGTTATTTGATCAATCGTATGCCATCATCAGTTTTGGATAATGAGATTCCACATTCTCTCTTGTTTCCTAAGGAACCCTTGTATTTTGTCCCACTTCGAGTTTTCGGCTCTACTTGTTTTGTTCATGATCTTTCTCCTGGTCGTGATAAATTGTCTCCACGAGCTGTGAAGTGTGTGTTTCTGGGGTACTCCAGAGTTCAAAAAGGTTATCGGTGTTATTGTCCATCTACACATCGTTTTTATGTCTCTACAGATGTTACTTTCTTTGACGATACACCTTTCTTTCCAACATCAACTACATCGGATTCTAACTCTCAAGTGCTATCAATTCCTCTATTTGAACCATTTGTCCCTACTCAGCGGCCTCCACAGCCACAGAGTCGTACTGATACATCAACTTTTGTTGACTCATTTGTCTCTTATAAAAAGGACAAGAGGGAGTATTTTATAAAGCTGGGTGCATCCCTCCTATAATGTGTTTTATCTTTCGGTATATAAAATACAGAGATAGGAAGACTAACAGCACTCAGTCATTCTAATTCATCAATTTTTCTAACAATAATGAATGACAGCAGCAGCATGAATGTTGATATCCTTATAATGAGGACAAATGAATAAGTAGACACTTGAAGAAATAAATGCTTACAGAGCCACGCCATTCCGCACGAAGTACAGTTCCAAATGACCCTGAAAAACAGTTATTGTTGCTCTTATTTTACTGTTTCATATTAGATTTTCTCTAAGACAAAGACTGCATGAGCAGAATCAGAAATTTTTTACTCTATGTATCTTATACAAGGTTTCAAATACAGTACCTGTCCCAATGTTCTCCTTCAAAATAAGTTCACTCCACGGAATGTCCAGATCCTCCTCCTCAAGGTCAACTTCATGACTTGAATAATTCACTACTGATTGGTTTGCTTCATTGAAAGACACATGTTCCTCTGTACCAGGACCTAAACAAGATGGCATATCAAATTAGGAGTATCCAGCGCCATTATCACAGAAAACAGAGAATGCAGAGCATTTGAGCTTATTTATTAAAGAAACAAATTAGGCATATTAAGTATCAGAAGGTATAGTCTGCTCATAAGAAGGAGATTGCTCATTCTTTCTCCTCCTCCTTTTATTGATAGAGAAGACAATTCAATTTTACTGAAAGCATCTATATGGTTGTTCCCACCAGCATAGTTTGCACCAAACATTTCAGTTTGCTGAAGATCCACTTTGCCCCTACAATCAACAGTACCTCCTGTCATGATGAAAATCAGCAAATTTAGAGGTATATAACCGGGGACAGATACCATGTTAAACTTTTGATATTTATCATTAAACTTTATATATTCTAAAATATATTTTCTTCCTATGCCGTATCAAGGATCACACTGCATGAACAATATCAATATCACGCAAAGTTTTAAACTGATATGGCAGAAGCAACAAATATAAAATAACACAGAAAATACCAAGCAACAGAATAGCAATACCAAAATGACCAAAGAGCGTGCACGTACAGACGCAATCAAAGGATTACACCAAAAAATGCATGTAGGAAAGCACAAAACAAACACAATGCAAGGAAAAATTACAGACAACGAAACCACCACAATAGCCACAAACTCTACTAGGAAATTTCCTCAACAAAACACCCACAACAAAAGGAATTGTTAAGAGTCCCACATTTGATGAGATAAGGTACAAACATATGTTTATAAGTGGTCCTCACCAACAACCCGATTTTGAAAGGTTGAGTTAGGCACAACCCAAAATTCTAAGATGGTATCAGAGTCTATTTAAGATTCATTGTGCCACGTGCTATCAGGTTACCACTATCGAGTCACTCGGATCGCGCTCTAGATATCCATTCCTGGGCGGTGGGGCTGTTAAGAGTCCCACATTGAATGAGTTAATGCCTGAACATATGTTTAAAAGTTGGGGGAGGACTCACCTTAGAAGCCGGTTTTGTAAGGTTGAGTTAGGCTCAACCCAAAATTATAAGAGGGATAAACTAGAGGGGAAGCCCTCACCCTACAAGCTGGTTTTGTAAGGTTGAGTTAAGCTCAACCCAAATTTCTAAGAGGGATAAACTAATAAAAAAACACAAAACAACACTCCTTCTGCCTTCAATAAAGAAGAAAACTTTTTCGTGCAAGAAATCTACAGATTTCTAAGTAGAATATATTTAAATAATTAGACTGAATAAATGTTACATTGACATATGAAGAAGTAACCCAAGTACAACTAATGCAAGTCAAACTCAATAACACTTTTAACATTATAATACTACCGCTGGTCCCAGTTACTAAGAAAAACCAAAATCAATAAACTTATTTATTATTGTAAATATTTTATTGTTTTTCCAAACATACCTTCATGGAAAATTGTGAGACATTAAGTACACCCACTAATATTAAAAAGAAATGCATCTTAAATGAGGGTAAAAAAGCCATTTAAGCAATAAATACATCCTAAAGTTGTAATTTTTTCTTATAAATGAGACCAAAAAAGGCTCTTATGATTAGGACCAGAAGTTGTAAATAACACAATAATATTCCAAACAATGTAATGTAACATGTGGTTTGCCGTTTTTGTGTACATGGTAACTTCTAACATTTCATTGAAAACCAAAGATTTACTGCAGAAGTCAATATTTGAAAGTTCAGAGCTATAACTATAAAAGCGCCCAGGTGATGAAGACTAAGACAAAAGGAAAAAAAGAGATGGTTATTTTCAGTATAAAGGCAAATAAAAAGGTTAAATCCCTTTTCTTAATACTCTAATTGCACCAGATAATTATTTTATTTAAAAAAGGCATCCAGAAGGGCAAAGGAAACAACCTGACGTGGTCTCAAATACAAGATGCAGTGCTTGATTGTCCAAGAAATACAATTGGGCCATTGTCTTTGTATATTCAGCTGTTTCAACTGGCTTGAACCTTGGATGACATAATGGTGAAGGGATCAACATCGAAGATGCAGAATTCACTGAAGAATCAGGTTGGCATGTATCCCCGGGCCTTCCTACTAAATCAATCATATACTCCCTGGAAAGATGTACATGTATTCACTTCAGTTAGACCTCTTATTAAAGATTATAATATGGAGGAGAGGCCAAAACTGACCATGTCAGTATGTTATTTGTAAGCAGTTACTTGTTGCTGTTTTATGCTTTTGTGGCAGTTTATATGTTTATGTGTAATTCAGTTTGTGCTAGGAATAAATAAAAGACAAGACTAAGTTATTCTGAAATTAGAGAGTCGTTGTTTGGGCGGGAGAGACCAAGACTATTGAGTCTTGAATCTCTTGGCGAAACCGAGTCTGTCATGTCTCCGATCTGTGTATTGTAATTTATGTTTGCAAGTGTGTGATTCAGTACATATAATCCTCTAACTCAGTTGAGATTATTACTCCAAAGTACATCAATGTAAATTCCTAATACTATCATATTCTTACTTTAATTGAAATTTGTTTTTAAATATGATAATCAAGCCATGTTGCAGACATATTACATGTAATATAAGAAATGAACAATTGAAAACATTGATGGTTGATGTAAGAGTTGACTCCAGTTCTCCTAAATATTTGAAACAAGCCAATGACAAAATACCATTGCAAACTGACAATACTGTCAATATTAGCTTGCAATCCCTCATAAATATTCATAAACACAACCTTCTGTCACCTATCTTGTAGACAAGTGCTATCCCCCACTTAAAAATGACAATCAATACAATATCCTTTAGCCAAAAATATTTCAAGACTATGGTTAAAGCTTCTGCGTCTTTCTCCAACTACAAGTCTTCTACATACAAGTCAATACCACTAAAGATGAAATTCCACCGTCTTTGTTAGGAGATAAGATAATAAGAGTTTGTTAGGATATATGATACAGTGAGTTAGTAACAATATAGGCTAATGAGGAGCTAATTAGGAATATTAGTTAGGATTATCATGTATAAATTGTGAAGGGGAAACCCTTGGAGGAGAGATTCACTCCTATTCTTTCTTATTTTCTTAAAAACTGTTCTTTATATTCCATCCAATTACTGGGTTCCTAAAATTCTTCTATTCCATTCCATTTACTCTGTTTTACTTATACTTAGGCACCATATGTTTCAAAGTGGCCAGTTTTATATGAATGTGTCAAACTTAATAAAACTACAACAATTTAAAAATTATAATATCCGCATTATTTAGCTTTCTGAAGAAAACTCAACATTATGTTATAAATACCCAACCCCCCCCCCCCCCCCCCCCACCCACACACACACACAAAGTCGCACATAATTAAAAAATATTCATATTCGAATTTCAATAATCAACAAATGCAACTGACCTGTCAGAACCAAATTGCACTATACAAGAAGCACCCATGTCCTTTCTACAATACTTGCACCCCTTGGCGATTCGACACGGTAGGTTGATTAAATCCGCTAACACCTGCAATTAAAATTATCATAGGATATTCACATGCAAGCTCTTACAAAAACTTCAGCAGCATGCTAAAAAAGAAATTCACAGTTCGGAACTCCAAGGTGTATCCATCATTAAGAAATGAAGACAATAAAATAAGGAACTAGAAGATAAATGGCAATCATCTCAGTGACACTTTTTTTTTCTTTGCAAAAGCTCATCTCAGCGATATTGAATTAAAAAAAATGTTCTGACCGGAAAATGGGTCAAAAATAACGAATCGAATAATGAATATTACTTTAAAGAGCAATGCTCGATGGACACAGAGGCCAACGGGTAAGCTTCCAATTGGAAAAATGATACACTGTAGACAGCGTTTAAGAATATCAGAGCATTCCTTCCAGCGCGCACCTAAATTTTCCTCGTCGGAAGATCCTCCCCTATTGAAAAGAATAAAAGGTTTTTAAAAAGATGTGAATGCTAATGTTAGTTTTTCTTTTTTGAAAAAATGAAGAGAGGTGAACTTACCCCATCCTACTACAAACAAGATTTGCAAGCTGATCAGTTGCATCTTTGATGGTAATCCAGTTACTTGAAAGACTTAATACCCCAGTTTGCAGTTCTCTCAAGGCAGGGTCTCTAGATTTGTCAATAGCAACCACTACAACTGACGAGTTATCACACGGTTTAACCGACATTAGTGATTCAAATGATGGAATCATACCAACATTCTGCATATCGGTACTTATAGTCCATGTATATGCATCCATCCCATGAATTAGGTAAAATCCGTCTAGAATTTTGTCAGAGTATTGCAAACAACCATTTACCTGCTCAGGAAAGATTAATGAACACCTAATATAATTCAGTTCAGGAAAGATTAATGAACAAAAGTAGTATATACTATAATAGGTACATGGATGATTCAAAAGCTAATTTACACTATCAGGTGTGAAGTAAATTTGAAAATTACTCATCAAAAGTGAAGTGAACTGTGTCACAGTCAACTAGTTGTTAAGTACAATACCACAGAAAAAGTGAGCACAATCAGTACGTGGTGTGTATCTTGTAAGAAATTTTAGGACCTGTATGGATTGACCTATTTGAGCTTATTGAGATACTATTTGGATAGCTTATGAAAATAGTTTATGATAAGTCCATAAGCTGTTTTCAGCTTATTTCCAGAAGACTCTTCATGCTAGCTTATGAAAACAGCTTATAGCTTATATTAATAAAATATTTGGTTTTGGTTTATCTTTAGTTATAGAAAGAGCTTATACATAACATAAGCACTTATAAGATAATATAAACACTTAATTAAGTTGTTTATCCAAAAGTAATATCGAAAATGTTTAGGCGATGATAGGAAAATCAAATCAAATCAAATAGAGTGAAATGCGTGTGAAAGAGAGAATAAATACCCAAAAACGGTGTGAAAGTGATTGGGGGGAATCGGAAGAAGAAAGAGGAGGAGAAGGAGAAGAGGTGGGTTCGAAATCCAAGAAGCGATTGGATTGAGCGGAAGAAGCAGAGTGAGATGAAATGCGAAGAGCAAGTGCGAGCTGCAATTGATAGGTCTCTTCAGTTTGCTTTGCCCAGCTCTTGAAAGAAGAAGAACCTTCTTGGTCTTCTTCATCTTCGTCGTTCTGCATAATCATCATCGTGCTCTCAGATTCACATTCACGCTCACCACCGCCGTACATTTCCTATCTCAGCTCGCTCAAACAACTTTCCTCTTTCACAAACTTAACTCCCAACTTTCCTCGCAACAATTTTGGTCTCGTCAAATGGTCTCTGACTCAACAAATCAAACTCTTTTCAATATTAAAACAATCCAATGGTCACATTAAATATTTTACTTTTTTATAAAATAATTTCTTCTTTTGGTATGCGTGTCTGGGGCACTCGTTAACAACACCCTTTTAATTAATATGTTATTCAATCTCAATATATAAGTTTTTTAAAAGAGTATGATTCAATCAATGAGAGAGAATAAACGCAGAAAGGAAAGAGAGAAATGAAAACATTCATTTAAAATTTGAAATGGGTTCAATAATTGTTCATTCATGATCTCTCATCCACAGTAGTCATGTCAACACTTTTGATTGAGTTAACGGTCTTAACTGACGCAGTGACTCAAGTGACTAACAGAATGACGTGTGACTGATTTATTGGGATTTTCGTCTGAGTCAATGACTGTTGTGACAGTGAGTATCACTCGTGGGGACTAAAATGGTGGTTTGCCCCCTGATTTTGTCAAAATCGGTCAGTTTACCCCCTTCGTCAGTTTTCTCCATCAGCCAGGATGATGTGGCAGTTATCTGTCTACGTGGCACTGTCATGTACGCATAAAGGACATGTCATGTCAAAGGGGGTTTTTGGTTTTTTTTTTTAAAGTTGAAATCTTTCTTTTTAACGCACACTCTCACACCTCGTTTCCTATTTGCACCTTCAAAAAAATTCCCGGAATTCTTAATGAGAGAATACTATCTTCTTCTTTGTTTAGAGCTTTAACCCTCAATTAAACATGTTAATGAACACACACTCATTGCAAAGCCTAGTGCATCCTTTTACTAAGAATCAAACTCAAAGTATGCTAAAGTAAGTGTTTTCTAAAGAATCCTAGAGAGAGAAGAGAGAAATGAATGTTTCAATAATGAGAGAAAATTGGCAGTGTTGTATTTACACTTAGTAAGTTTGAACATAAATTTATGCAGAAAACAATGTGAAAATGTGTTAAAGATTTGAATCAAGAAAGCCTTGATTCTAATCATTCGTTAAAAATGAAATATGGAAATTTCTGGGACATGAATTGATTCAATGAAGAATGATTTGAATTTTGATGAAGAATGTATGATCATAATTGAATTCATGATTCAATTCATGGTCAATCTAATTTGAATCAAAACACCAGAGAACGAAAAAGAACGAAATTGGAAGCAGTTCAATCCAAGTATGATTCGATTCATGATTCAATTCAAGTCAAGTTTGACTCGATTCAAAACACCACATAATAAAAAGGATCAAAACGAAAATTAATTTGAATCGATTCAATCCAAGTCCAATTCGAATCAAACATTCAAAATGAGTGAAACCCAAATTTATGCATTGAAACATTTTCAAACTTTTATGCATGAGGTGATACCTAGATAGAGGAAAACAACACATAATAAAAAGAACCTAAATCGAAATTAATTGGAATCGATTGAATCCAAGTCTGATTCGAATCAAAAGTTCAAAGTGAGTGAAACACAATTTTATGCATAGAAACATTTTTAAACTTTTATGTATGAGGTGATACCTAGATAGGGAAACACATACAAAAGTTGTCTTATGACTATAAACAACCTACGTCACATACCTAGAGATAACAACGCATTTACAATTAGGATAATGTCTAAAAGGTCCCTTCGTTTCATAGAAAGTAAAAAAAACATCCCGATACATCTTACCTCCATCATGTTTTACTGACAAAGTGTTTATACGTATGACCCTCTTGTTGAAACAAAAAAAAATTTGATGAATGTTTTAATGATAACAAGCCTTATGGAATAAAGGCTATAGTTTTAATGTTTGCATATATATACTCAGTGGAAGATTACCGAAATAGTAGCATCACAAGCTCAAAGAAGATAAGAAAAAATATTATTTGAATCAAATGAGTGTTGGTTATAGATTCAACAAGAAGATGAATTTTACTATTAATTGACTTATCCTCGTCACCACATGGTTTTCAATAAAGCCTTAAAAATTCGAGGAATAAAGGGTTAATATTTGAATGATACACAAGATCATTCTTAAAAGTCATGTGACATAACACAGATTGAGTTTTTGTTACATACATTGAGTATCTACAAGATATGAAGATTCAAGAATCATCTTCAAATAGTTTCCAAAAGAGCTTAAGGAAAAGGCATAAAAGTTTCATTCAAGAGAATGATTGATTTTACCTTCATGACTACAAGCGAGCCTAAACTAAAACATCTCAAACATACTCAATGGACAATAAATATTGTGTGGAATCACCGAGAGGAATTATGGGAAGAATTGCATCATCAACAAAATAATTCAAGGTTAATTAGCCAAGAAGATATTGTTTTCTCATATAGAAGAGAGCATTATCAACTTTGATGAAAAGAATGTTCTCGTGATGAAGATGATTATCACACTCGAAATTATTCTTGTTACTTCATCAAAATGATTAGAATCAACTTTGAAGAGAAACCAATCCATGAATGAATTATTCATTAAGTCATTCACTAATTGGAGAATTATCAAGGAAGAAAATTCATGATCATATGGACGAAGATTCTATCATAAAAGATTTAGGATAATCCAAGAATCTTCCCCATTATTCAAGATATGATTTGGGAGAAAAAGAAATCAATCAAATGAATTTTGACCTTGAGAAAGGTTTCTCATGTTCTTACAAAGAATATTCTGGTCACTTGGTGTTTCAAGGATAACAAACATATTATAATTATTATCTTGTTATCTACTAATGTGTTTTGTGAGATTGTTTCAGAGAGAACGTTCATGAGAACATTCTGAGTTCACAAAGATAAATAAGCATCTCCATCAAAGCAAAGGACAAATATAATCTTTTGATGAATGACAAGAATGGACAGAATTAAAGATCAAGAATAATTGTTATTCTCATTGTCTCACCAAATGAAAGATCAAAATTATTGAGATCAAGATTCCTTAAAATGGTATTAAAGACAAAGCAATCAAGGCAAATCAAGGAAATAACTTTTGCAAATATACTGTGAACATAAAAGGAATAAAATCATGTATTGGGCCCCCATGATTTTCGATCCATTAAAGAAAAATATCCATCAAAAGAATGAAATTCAAATGTGATATTTATGAAGAAAATTTGTGACATCATCAAGATGACATCAACAAAAGTGCAACAAGTGGGCTGCAAGTTTCCTAAGAGAAGGATACAACTCATCACAAGTTGGCAAAAAACGTGTGATTTATTTTCCTCAAGATTGGCTGGAACTAAGAGAACGATCTGGGCAGTAACAAGAATGTTCTTTATGAACAAAGTTGATCCTTTGCCTCCAAGCATCAAGTGGAGCCTATTTTCTCAATTTGAATTGAGCTTCAACAGCTCTTTTTTAGCTTATCCTCCAAGGCTCATCAAGTCCTATAAATAGAGGAAGATATTGAAGGTTAAGGGGCAAGAATTTGCAAATAAAATAACCACTCTCTCTCAAGCTCTTCACAACTTCTCTCTCAAAAGTTCTTAGATAATACTCTTATGAGTTTTTTAGTAAAATCTCAAACATGTGTTGAGTATTTTATTTGATCGAAAAACTATATCATCATACAAACTGTAATCAAGCTCTCAAGTCTATTTAGGTCATAAATAGTTTGAGTAGAAATGTAACACCCATACTAACGTTAACTAGTATATTAGTATGTGCATTAATCTGATATCGGATACATTAAAATTTACAATAATTAAAATATACAAACCACTGAGTTAGTACAATTTGCTCGTTTACATAAATATCCAAATGTCATCTATAAATACATAAACATATCCTGATAACCTTCTGAGCTTCCCCGCGACGAGCAACTGCACTCCACCCAGCGTCTTCCTGAAGATCTTCATCTGGAAACCACTTGGTAACCTGAAACCTGCACCAGAAGGATAGGGATGAGACATAATGTCTCAGTGAGCTCCTACCCTACCTACTGATGGCAACCACGGGGAAAACCTAGGGTCGCCGTGCCTACCTCGGCAATCTTGGGGAAGACTACGATCGCCAAGTCTTATCTTTACTTATTTCGCGATCAAGGGGAAAACCTAGGATCGCAGCATATCTTTATCTTTCTTATACTGTTCATGTTCCTAATCTTACGTGTTTCATACTCTATTCTTATCTTAGTCTTAAGCGTAGTGATCTTGGGGACATCCTATGATCACATCGTGTTCACTAGGAACTAATCTTCATGTCTCGTATTACATATAAAATATACGTATTCATTTCATATTCGTATCATCTTTTCATATCATTAAGTTAGAAGTTAGCGTTGAACAAACAATCATTATCTTGGTTCATTTTACGGAGTGCATCCGGGTGGAGTAACCCCGAAGTACATCTCCCATCATACCGGTGAAAATCCTATCATATCAGGCTAACACCGGACTCCTCTTATCTTTGTGTAGGCAACCCTCTCGGTGAAGCCTCATCCGGCATAATCCGGAGCCTGCTGGACACATCTTGCATGTAGACAACCCTCTCGGAGAAGTCCCATCCGGCGAATCCCGGAGTCTGATGAACACGTTATCATATTCTTTATCATTAAGTTCTTACTTAAATTCATATGCTTATCTAATACGTTCCATATTCCTTGTGCATATCTAATGCATTCCTTAGATAATCATTCATGTGTACTTAACCTATAAAAGGTCCTAATCTTGACTAATGTATCATCCTTGAACTTACATTTACTTAGTCAAATACATAGCATTGCTTAGTACATGATAAGTACCTTTCTAAATCTCTTTTAACCTATAGAGGTCCTTGACTTATCGTTCTCATAAGCCATTACTTAAAAGGTTGGGAACTAAGTCCCTAAATCTTACTTGATAACTTAGGGTTAATTCTACCCATTGACATGCTTGAGTCTTGATTCTTAATGAGGTTAATCCTCAACATTATGTGATGTTTCTAACCCCACACTCATGCTAATACGATGTATACTATGATCTATTCTTCCATTTTTAAATGTACAAAAGCATACTGGCGCTGTGCGGATGATTTCTGGCTAGAAAAACAAGTTTCAAAAATAAGGTTTCTTGCTGGTTCCATCGTGGCACGCCAGCCACCCATCGTGGCACGATGGCTGCCTGATCAGTATGATCATGGCACGATGAAAGCCATCGTGGCACGATGAATCCAGGGGTTGCAGCCCCTGTAGCTGTTCCAGAAAGTTCAAAAACGAGTTTATAAGTTCCACACAGTTCAGCAAGCATTTGTACATCAAAATCTAAGGTTTTCAACATATAAAACCATAGCATAACAAGTATTAACAATAGGGAAACTAACTATTACAAATCTAGGCAAAATCATTCATGTATTCCTTTCCTCATAAACCTTAAAATTATCCCAAGAAGGGTAAGAAATTCATAGGGAGCTCACCTGAATCTTAATCAATGTTTGATTGCTTGCTTGCCAAACTTTCCTCAAGCCCTAGCTTCCAATCACTAAACTCAAGCTTGAAAACCAAAGCTTTAGCTCTTCTCTTGATACTTCTTCAATCCTCTTTGATTCTTCTCTTGCTCTTGCTTTCCACACAAGCTTACTAGCTCTTTCTCACAAGAATTGGCCATGTTAATGGATGATTATGTGAAGATTGGGAGGAGAAGGGAGGGAGAGTGGCGTGAGAGAAGAAGAAAGATGGAAGGGAAATGAATAATGAAAATATCTTCCCTTTTCTTTTTCTTATAATCCTCCTTTTCCACTAATTTACCAAAATGCCATTTGCTTGCTCTATAATCTTTAAACATCGACATCAGTTACTTATAAGCGGGATATTACTCTTGCCATATAGATAAACCCATTGACTGACAATTACCAAATTGCCCTTTACTTAAAACAGTTCTGATACATCGTCTCAGTATTAATAAATATTCGAGTCTTAGGCGGGATGTTACAAGAAAAGTTTCAACCTTTCTTGTGCGAAAGCAAAGAATTGTATAAGCATGTCGAGGTTGATAATACGGTTTGTAACAGACTGATCTGGTGTGATCAAGACCTTGGACTGATCTGGTTTGATCAAGACCTTATAGTGCTATTCAGAAGTTTCTGTTAGCAGGATACTATAGTGGAAAATCTCACACGAAGTGTGGGGACTGGAAGTAGCCGGTTTTGGTGAACCAGGATAAATCTCTCGTGTCATTTTTCTTCTCTCTCTCTCTCTCTCTCTTATTATTTGTGTCTTTATTTTCAACACATACACTTTCACAAACGTCTTTTTAATCAATCTCCAGAACATTCTCCTGAACGTTATGGTCACATTTTAATTGGTTAAAATATTTTCAGAGTTCTCTGGTCCATAACTAATCATTGATTTCACAAACCATTTTATAAACACTCTCCAGAATATTCTAGTCCCTGGAAATAACCTTGCTTTATTTCCATAGTTTTAGTAAGTCTTTTTAATCACTCTTAAAAGAAAAACTTAATCAATCATTTGAACATTCTGGTCCAAACATATTAATTGTTTTATTGCGAACTAGCTACTACCAAGAATTTTTCTTGAGTACCTAAAATCTTGTTTAAGAGTTTCAGGGCAAAATTTAAAAAGGGTCACAATTCAAACCCCCCCCCCCCTTTCTTGTGACTATTTCTTCCCCTTCAATTGGTATCAGAGCTCTGCCTCTAAGGGGTTAGCACTTAACAGTGCTAGAGGAAAAGATTCAGGAAGAAGTGATGTCGACATTTGCAAAGTATTTACCTCCACACAAGAAGAGACATGCCGAACACTTTGATGATTCTTCTTCAGAAGAAGAAAAAACCAACATATGTCAAATGACAAGTTTAAACTCTAGGAAGATAATTATTTCGGATCCTAGCTTTACATGCAATGATTATGATAATCCTCTAAATAACTCATACATTTTATCTCAAAAGTATAAAGTTTTAAAAAAATCAATTTTCTGAAAAGAGAAACTACAAATCTTGAATAAGAAATATCTTAAAACCATTCAAGAGTTGCAACACTCTCGTTTTAAAATGTCTGAGAAAAATAAGGTTTTCAATGAACAAAAAAAATAAACTTTTAGAAAATTCTGATATACATGAACAAAATGTTGTTTTGAAAGAGGTAGTAAAAGAGTTGAAAAATGACATAACCAACTTTGTGAAGTCTACTGAGACCTTCCAAAATATCATGGGATCTCAAGTAGGAATATTTGACAAAGCTGGTTTAGGATTCAGAACTTCTCAAAATCAAAAGATTTATCAAAACTTTTTTATACCAAAGAAAACTGAGAAGACTAATGAAAAATGTGCATTTTGCCAAAGGATTGGACATTCTGAATCTATATGCTTTTACAAAAATAAACATGAGAAAAAATGTCATTTCAAAAATATATTTTATTCTGGATCAAAATGCTCTCAAAAGGTTGAGAAGGTTAGGATAAAATGCTCTTATTGTAACAAACATGGTCATCTTGAATCATTTTGTTATCATAAGAAAATACTTGAAAAGATTAGATTTGAAAAGTCTTTTCATAAAAAATTTGAATCATCTTTTCACACTAAATTACAATGGTGCCAAAAGGTTGAGAATGATAGAAGGGAATGTTATTCTTATAACAAACCTGATAATTTTGAATCAGAATGTGATCATAAGAAAAATTCTCTTGAGAAAAGAAACACTAACCTGCAAGGACCCAAATCACTGTGAGTACCAAAATCATTACCAATTTGTGATGCATGAAGGTCTTCCAACATTCTAAGAAAAACTTTGACTCTTGGACAATTGGTTTTCAAAAAATATGATTGGAGATCAAAACGATGATTCTGCAAGATGTTGTTGAGTTAATCTAGAACAATGAAATAGATTCGAATGATGATTTTAATATGATGATCAAGATGTTAATCATGATGCTGAAACATCACGTGGTAACCAAAATTTGGTAAGGGCCAAGGTATGTTTTATCATTGCAGACTTGTGATTAATACTTGTTGCACAAACACATACAAAAATATAGGAAATGGTTTTTGTTTCCTTTTAAAGAAAAAGGTAAGGCATATCCAAAAAATAATAAATGAGTATTTGTCTCATTTAGAAATGTATACATCCTAAGTATACATAGCCGTTGCCCATCCCATGAGAGATTCATCACAAGTAACTTTTCATAAGTTTTTTTTTTCTTTTCCTACTTCTTTAGTTAAAGTTGTGTGAATATAGCTCTAACAAAGATAAAAAATAATAATTTAACTTTCTGAAGGTTTAAGTCCAATTAACTTGTGATATACTTTGGAAGTAAAAGTTTTTAAGATATTATTGTTAAGTGTTTGTTTGAACAAATATCCAACCAAACCTAACTTCTTTTAATCCTTAATAGCTAAATATTGTGATGGTACACTTGTTAGTAAAAAATAGGAGGAATATTTTTTTTGAAGGTTAAAATATACCTTGAAATTTCTCTAACATTTGATGAGGGATAAACTGACACAAATAGCTAAAAGCTAGCTTCACCACTATCTTCAAAACTGGTGCAAATAATGCACTTCTGCATCATTAGTAATTATCTCTCATAAAATTACATGCATCATCATCAAGTCATTTTTAAAGTATTGATTTCTCATGAAGCACCCTGTAACACCCATACTAATTTTATCTAGAATATTAGCATGTGCATTAAATTGATACTGGATACATCAAAATTTTCAATAATAAAATACAACACAACTGAAAGAATACAAATTGCTCGTTTATACAACCAAATCAAGTACCATAATAAATACTTAAACAAAAGTCCGAAAAGCTCCTGAGCTGGTACATGACGAGCAACTGCACTCCATCCAGTATCTTCCTGAAAGATCCTCATCACGAACCTCGTGCTAACCTGCAAAACCTGCACCAGAAGGATTGGGATGAGACATAATGTCTCAGTGAGCTCCACCCAACCTACTGTTGGCAACCTCGGGGAAACCTAGGGTCGTCATGCCTACTTTTGGCAATCTCGGGGATTCCTACGATCGCCAAGTCTTAACCTTTCCCATAAGGGATTAAACCTGCCTGAACCTGATAACTGTATAGTCATAAAACTAGACTATAACCTGATAACTTAGTGATCGAGGGGAAAACTAGGATCACTGCATATCTCTTTCATAATCATAACATAATCTCATACCTAGTGATCTGGGGACATCCTATGATCATTTTCTGATAACTGTTATCTGAACCGTACTTGTCATAAACTTATGTAATAAATACATATACATCTTACTTTAACATAAAGTTAGTAAGTTAGGGTTGAACATACAATTACTTATCTTGGTTCATTTTATGGAGTGCATCCGGGTGGAGTAACCCCGAAGTACATCTCCCCTCATACCAGTGAAATTCCTATATGAGGCTAACACCAGACTCCTCTTATCGTCGTGCAGGACTTACATAAAAACAACGCCTGTCCACTACTAACGGGGAACCTCGACTCCACTACTAACGGGGAGCCTGAGAATCACGACTTACCTTATTGCCGTGTAGGGCTTACATCCAAAGAACGCCTAACCACTACTAACGGGGTACCTTAGCTCCACTACTAGCGGGGAGCCATAAAGTTACGACTTAACATTAATTAGCATGGTCTTACATACATATATAACTTATAAACTCACGTGTGGACAACCCTCTCGGTGAAGTCCCATCCGGCATAATCTAGAGCCTGCTGGACACGTTTAACATAGTCTTATAAACTTACGTGTGGATAGCCCTTTCAGAGAAATCCCATCCGGCATAATCCGGAGTCTGCTGAACACGTATACTCTTAATATAATACTTATCTTAACTCATGTGTATATCTGATACAACATTCTGAACCTATGCATATCTGATGCATTCATCACGTAATTAATCATGTGATACTTAACCTATAATATAAGGTTCTAAGCTTATCGTTCTCATAAGCCACTTAATCATTGTTGGGAAACTGAACCCCCTTAAGCTTATCTGAAGCTTTGAATGTGGAAACATTCCTTGTACTTTCGTACACTCAATTGAGTACATTCAACTTGCTATCCTATCACAGGATCTAGACACATCGTTATCATGTGTCGTGCTTAGGGCTTGAAAACCCATCTATAACAACTCTTGTTCTTACTTCAACTTCTGCGGATAAAATACCCATCACTCTGATATGATACATATCTTTGACCTAGATTAATCCTTGAAGGTTCTTGTATATCACTACCCCAAAGCATATCAAAGATTAATGGCAAGGTACAATTGTTTATAATAAAAATGCCATCCTGGGCAGGTTCGCTTTGTGACCCTGAGCGTCGCTCTGCGATCCCTGCGTCTGAACCTTCAGACCCTGAAGTCAGCTTCTGAAGGTTCAGAGTCTGAAGCTTTAGCAGAGCGTCCAAAACTTCGCTCTGCGACTCAGCTTCTGATCACTTCGCAAAGCAAAGTCTGGGCAATGGTAGACAGTAGCAAAACTCTGCTACTTCGCAGAGCAAACTCTTGGTCGCTCTGCGACCGTAGCAGAACATAGAATTTTTTGAAAAACATGTTTTAATCTTAAAAGCTTTGATACCCAACTGTCTAGTGATCTTTGAATCATGCCAGGGACTCATTTTAAATTAGAAAAAAATATTGTATCCAAGGAATACCTGAAATCAAGCATATGTATCAAAAAGGAGGAAAAACTATCTTTTTTTCTAAACCTTAGCAATTAAGTTGTGATCTCACACAAAACTGACCCAAAAGGGTAAATTGCTACTCTAAGGAACCCACCTGAAACATTGCTGGTCTTGATAAGCTTCCTTTTACCAAACCCTAGCTTGGTCTTACTCTTTCCTTACTTTTTCTTCAAGCATTCTTTGCTTCCATCTTTCCCATAAGCTTACCTACTTCCACTTCAAGAAATCAAAGAAGGAGAACTGCTGGATTACAGCTGCTGCTGATGCAAAACCGAGATCCTAGAGAGAGAGGGGGAGAAAAATCTGTTTTCTAGTGAGAGAAGTAAATGACAATAATGAAGAATATTCCATACTGATCTCTTTAAATACTCCTTCCTCTCATAATTACAAATCTGTCACTACTCTCTCTTAATTCCTCTGTTACTGATAAAAGTTACGTTTAAGTGGGATGTTACACACCCTTTAAGTGACATGTGGTAACATAAGTAATTTGCTTGTCCTTAGTTGTTTTTTTTTTTTCTAACAAGGAAAAGTAGCAAATGTACTTATGAAGGACATTCGCCGCCCAATTTATTGAATGTGGATGACCACTCTTCCAATTATTTACAGATTGCTTAAGCTGATAATTTTTCTGATTTGTTATGAATCTGTCTCTGCTAATCTGTTATTTCTGCAGCTATAGAACCTATAAATGGAAAGCAACATTGTTGCAGATCTCATCTAAAAATGAATAATCCTGTCAAAATCACATATCTTATTGATTTTTAATATGTGATTATTATTCAAAATTTGCCTGAACTTTAATATCATTTCTACAAACGAATGATCGTGAGAAAATTTGAAAAATCATACTTAAAATCATTATTTGAAGAAAATCAATTTTGACATGATTTATCTTGTTCAAAAAACCCTTCATAAAAATAGAGTTTTTGAAATTATTTTTGGAGAAAAGTCATGTCAAGGTTGGTCCTATATCGTGATTGAATGACAAGTTCTCAAAAACCTATTTGAAAGAGCTTACATGAGAAAGAGAAGAACAACAAATCATTCATATGACATGCAAATGATGATCATTCTAAAAAAGGAGCAAGATCAGGATATATCTAAAAGTTCATATTACTTCTGACTCCTATGTTAAGAAGTTGGAATCTTGTAATGGAGAAGGTTCCGCTCAACCTACTGTTGTTGAAGTAATATAAAAGCAAATTGTTGATGCTTCCCTTTTAGAGTATTATGATGTCCATTTTGACATCATTGGGATCTCTTATAAAGACATCATAAGAAGGAGAAGAACATAAAGCTACTAATGATCAACCTCCTTCAAAAGTTTATGCTTATTAATGCTTGGAATTCTCCATTCAAAAAAAAAATATGAGAAAGAGAAACATGTTTTTCTCATTGAATCTCAAAGGAAAGTCATCTAAAAAAGGTACACTCATTTATAAGCTTTATAATATTTGAAAATTAATATGCAATGTTTTGTTATAAATGATTGGAGGCTCTTAGAAATGCATGATAAATCAATTTAAAAAAAAAATGTGTGACTTTAAACCCTAGTTGTTTGCATCAATTTCCATGATGTCTAATACATGCATCAGTCTAATTCTTAGCCTAAAATGCAATAAATCTTTCATTATTGGTTCCTACTCCTTTCATGGAGATATAATATCTATAAACATTTTTATAAATCAGATTTGATGATTAATATTGATGCATTATGCTTTATGTTTTGAGAAGACATGTTAAGAATGCATTTAATTTAAATTAGTGTGTTCTAAATTCAATCAGGAGCTAATGTTGTAGCAAGAGGAATTTTTGCATAATATTCCCTAATTTTACACTCATTCCTTTTGAGATATCTTTATGGTAAATGATTCAACATCATTTTGACAAAATTCATCTCACCACATTTTTAATGAAATCACTCTAATATGCTTAAAATGTCTTTCTAAATAAATTCTTGTTATAAAATACAATTTGAATCATTCTTATTTTTAATGGTTCATCTAAAATTTGTTCATAAAATGACATATCAAGATGGGTCTTAAAATTGGATCATAAAAATATCTTAATTGTAAAATTTCATAATTATATGAAATTTGATGATGTTCATGAAATTTATTTTAACATATTCATTTCTTTAAATGATATATTTTGAATATGGTTTTTGCAAATCTTTTAATATGGATTATGAAACTTTCATTCTCCAAACATGTTTTAAATGGATCCTAATTTAGGATTTATCTTTGAAATATTTTCAAAAGAAACACACAAATTATTCTTGAACTTTTTTAAAAAAAGGTGTTGAGAATGTTCTCGTCACAATGATCAATTGAAATTTTACATGTAAAAGCAAATGAATTAACACTTGTGTAAGTTCATTTTTTTTTTGGCAATGCTTTAAATCTATATTGATTGCATTACTGATCAATATCTTGTTATGTGAATATCATTATGTATCTTTTATAGAAAACATATTCCTGATCATGAAAGTTCATTAGTTAGACTCTTAATCATAATGCATGATAGACCTGAGATTTAAAACAAGAAAAATGTCAAAATCATGGGTTTGATAGTGTTGTTAAAATTTGGCATAAAATTATCTTCAAATAATAATCAACATATTAAAATGAGCAAACAATTAAATATTAAAAAGAATAAACAAGAGAGATATCGAGTAAACTTATCTGTGCTTATATTGTTTTATGATTTGACCACTGGCACAGTTCTATCTACATCCTCCACCAACCATTCATATGAAACCTACACAATAGTAAACCGATAGATAACCTGAGACGTGACGAAGTCACTGTCCTTAAGGATTTATCCGCCTCATAAGCGCAAATCCCCCAGGATTCAATAGGTTCTTCTCCAGTATGAATCATACCAGAGGTGACAGAACATCTCGAATGAAAATAAATGGAACAGGAAATGTAACCTAGAAATTCTTGATGAGAATAACGTATTTTGTTGTGTGTATCCTTTTTATTTTCCAACACTAATTATGTTTTATAGAAAAAAGTATCTATAAGCATTCTCTAAAATATGATCGTTTGGCTTTTGGCTACATCAGAATATTAAGCACTTAAAGCACAAACTTAGGCTTACACAACCAAAATATATGTTGCTTGAGAGATGAGTGTTAATTACTTTGACTAAGCCAAATGCCAATAGTCAAAATAGAAGTTAACACACTTTAATGTGATAATGAACGGTTACTATTATTATTAAATAATAAATAATTGAATTAAAGAATAATTGAAATACTTCACAAAGTAATAATAATAATACTTTCTACTAAAATAATGTTTTTAATTAAAATGAGGGACAAAATATATTTGAAAACTTTTGAAATATAAACAAAATTTACAACAATCCCCCACATATTTCAAAAGTTTAAAAGAAAAGAAAAATGACTTTCTGGGTTAACATCTTGGATGTGATGCATCAAACTGGTGTAGCAAGCTATATGACCCAGTCCTAGAATGATAATACTTAACACACAGTGAAGTTCATGTAGCAAGCTATATGAACCAAAGTCACTTGACGCATGTTAGAGGTCTACCACCCACATCACACCCCCACAATTCTTGGTGTTGGCGCTGTGGTGCGCTAATAGGTCGTGTGCGTGCCTGGATTTTGTAATATCCCGCTTAGACGTAACGGTTAACAGCGTAGAACTTATTAAGAAGTATGTCAATTTTGTAAATAAGTGAATGGCATTATGGTAAATATTGGTAATGGGGAGATTATTTAAGAATGGAACAAGATATTTTCCATTCATGTTTTCATCCATTCTTTCTCTTCTCTCACGCCATCTCCCTTTCTTCTCCCCTAATCATCATCAAACTTCATCTCTCAACTTTCAATCTTTGGACAAAGCAAGCACCAATTTGGGAGGTTGAAGCAAGAAAAGGGAAATGAATCAAGGAAGGAAAGGAAGACCAAAGCTAGGGTTGGAGAAGGAAGCAAGGGAAGGAATTAAGCTATGTTTTGAAGGGGAAAGCTTGGCAAGGAAGCAAGCAATGATTGAGGTGAGCTCCCTAGGGGTTTTAGAACCCACTATGTTGAGTTTTGATGAATACTTGTATATTGATCAAAGTTATGAATTTTAATGCCCTAATTCTAGGTTGTGAGTAATCCTTGATCATTACATGTTGTAATCTGTTAATATGCATTAGAATTTATCCCTTAAAGCTGTATGAGGTTTGGGCATGATTGGATAAGCCAAAATGGTGGTAATCCTGTTTTAAACTTGCCCTATGTTGTCCAACTGCAGGTAAAATCGTGTCACGATTTTACAATCGTGTCACGATTTTATAGGCAGAACAAACCACGTTTTCTGGGTAGAAAATCGTGACACGATTTCCAAATCGTGTCACGATTTCACAGTGGGCAGGGCCATGTTGTTTTTCATCAATTCTTGCACCATTCTGGCTATCTGATACTGCTTCAGACTCAAGGAACAACATGTAATGATTAAGAGTCGCTAATAAGCACTATAAGACCTATCCTTAAAGAATGTATAGATGAGTTTATAGATGAGGATAGATACAATATTAAGAGAGGGTTACCTTAACCCATAAGCTATCATAGAAATGTTAAGGAGCTAGTTTAGGGTTTAACCCTTACCAGGCAATGTTATGAACTCGATTCAGTATTCATGAATCCAAGAAAGATACGAAAGTCAAGATTAGAACCTTTTATAGGTCAAGCACTTATGAACGATTACTTAAAGAATAAGAACAAGTTAAGTATATATTATAAGATTATGTTAAACGTGTCCAGCAGGCTCCGGGATTCGACGGATGGGACTTCTCCGAGAGGATTGTCCACACGTATGGTAAAAGATTAAACATGTTCAGCAGACTCCGGGGTACGCCGGATGGGACTTCTCCGAGAGGGTTGTCTACATGCAAAGTTAAGTTGTGTCCAGCAGGCTCCGGATTATGCCGGATGGGGCTTCACCGAGAGGGTTGCCTACACAAAGATAAGAGGAGTCCGGTGTTAGCCTGATATGATAGGAATTTCACCGGTATGATGGGAGATGTACTTCGGGGTTACTCCACCCGGATGCACTCCGTAAAATGAACCAAGATAATGTATTGTTTGTTCAACGCTAACTTCTAACTTTATGTTATGAAAAGATGATTATGAATACGAATATGAATATGTGTACGAAATATGTACTAAGAGTTAAGGCAAAGTAGACATTAGACATTAGCAAGTGATCATAGACTTCCCCTCGATCACTAAGCATAAAATTATGTACATGAAAGTATAAGATAAGGTAAGACAAGTAGCGATCCTAAGTTTTTCCCCTGATCGCGAAATATTTAGAGAAAGACGGCGATCGTAGGTATCCCCCAAGATCGCTAAGAGTAGGCACGACGACCCTAGGTTTCCCCCGTGGTTGCCAACAGTAGGTTGGGCTGGAGCTCACTGAGACATTATGTCTCATCCCAATCCTTCTGGTGCAGGTTTTACAGGTTAGCAAGAGTTTTTCAGAGGAAGTTCTTCAGGAAGATGCTGGACGGAGTGCAGAGGCTCGTCATGGACAAGCTCAGGAGGTTGACAGATTATCTATGTATATGAGAGTGTAATTGTAAATGATATTTAGATATTTGTATAAACGAGCTATTTGTACTCATTTAGTAGTTTTGTATATATATTATTATTGAAAATTTTAATGTATCCGGTATCAGATTAATACACATGCTAAATATTCTAGATAGTTTAGTATGGGTGTTACAATTGGTATCAGAGCAGGTCGATTCAGTCTGTGCCTTGGGTCATTAAAGTTTCAATAAAGTAGTGGAACCATTGGGTTCCGGATGTTGTTCTAAATGTCACATCTAGTTGAGCCTGATCAATTCAATCTAGTTTATGACAATTAGGATAAATGTCTGAGAGCTGAATGTGACCAAGGAGGAATGAAGTGTATGAAGGGCGAAGATTAAGGTGACAGATTTTAAGACGGAATTGGCGAAGAAGTATTCATGCCAAATGGTGGCCATCAAACTGTAAAGTGATGAAGCCTGATAGTGGCAAGTGTAGTACCCCAATTTTGTCCTAAGCCTTTTAAAACAAAAATAAAAAAAAAATCAAAGAGGGAGAAAAAGTCAAAGTCAACAAAAGTCAACAGAAAAGTCAACATTTCAAAAATGCTGACTTCGCACTGCGAAGCTCCCTTCGCACTGCGAAGTCTGCGATTTTTCTGCAGATTTTTGATGTTTTTGATTTAATTCCAGAATTTGTTGCACATCATTTGCATATTTATTTTAATCAGCATTCATGGCTATTTGGGCCAAGCACAACCAGAAATGAGAGACTTGCCATTAATGCCAAGGTTGGAAGCTTTTTCTTCCAACCTAGCATGTGACAAGCAAGTGGGCTTGCCCTTGGGCAGCTCTTGTCCCTCCCAAGTGACCTGTTAACCACCCCAAGGTTGCCAGCCACCTGCTTGATGACTTTCTTCCTGCTTGCTTCCCCCAAAACCAGTCAAACCAGCTGGATTTTTCACTTGAAAAAGCCATGAGTGCCTACCCTGTTTTGCAACAGCTTTTCACCCTCTCACACCAGCCAATTGTAGCCTTTTGCATCCCCCAATCTCTGCACATCACAGTGCACGTTTTTGTTGATCAACCATTGAGATTGCAAGGATTGATCCCCAAGCTTAGCCAATTGCATTTCAGCACTATTTCATCATCATTACTATCCAAAATCTTTGAATTTGTGGCTGAAATCAGGCTGAGTCTTGACCCTTGGCACAAGGCAAGGTTGCCTCTATCCATTAGCATTTAATGCAAAGGGATTCAACCTGATCCTAGCCCACAAATCAGCTAGATTTTGGGGATTTCTAATGATGAAATTGATTTGGTTTTGGCCTATAAATAGAAGGCAATGCCCAAGGTTCCAAACACTTCTGATAACAGCAATTCAAGAGCAGAAACACTACTCATTCCAGCTTACAAACACCCACAAACAACCAGAAAAAAACCAATCAAACACAAAGCATCACAAAGTTCAAAACCATCACCAATATTCAAAACCTTGCAAGAACCTTCAACCAATTCAAATCCATTGCAGCTGGAGCTTTGCTAAGGATCTCTGTAAGTTTCCAAGCTTTTGTTTTGCATTTTCAATTATGTTTGCATAGCAATTTTGGTCCAAAACCTTTTGATTCTAAAAAACCCCTTTTGAATTCCAAAGAAATCCCAAGGTTTTCAAAACATCAAAACTGGTTTGTCCAGCCTTTTTCATCCCAAAAACTCAAAGCTTTTCACCCACCTAAGAGGTCCTGAGTGTGTTCAGAAGTTGTTTCTGAACAAAAGTTCAGAAACAGCTTCTGAACTCAAAAATTCGCATACTTCGCAGTGCGAAGTCATGGTCGCAGAGCGACCATGACAGAACTCAGAATCTGAGTTTTGGTGTCCAAATGGCCAATTTTTGAGGTTCTAGCCCAAGAGCTCAGAACCTAAGAGTTTTTAAACCCATGTTTTTCAAACCATAACAAGGATTTTGCACAAATTTTGACAAATTCACAAGTTCGTATGACCTTTTGTGGATAACTTGCAAAACAAGTTATGTTCCAAACTTTCAAAACTATATGAACAAACCACCTACGTTCATCATTTCAATCAAAACTTGAACAATAAATATTGTTCATGATTTTCAAAACTCAAGCGTGAACATACGCCAAATTTGTTCGCTTTTCAAAACAATTCGCAAAACGAGCCGAACTTGTGCGTTTTCTAGCAAAATTGCTAAATCTTTCCATTTTGGGTTTTCAAACCAAATGTTTTGATATACCTTGGGATTTCTAAAAGAATTCTACCCCAAAAACTTGAATGAAAAAGGGATGGTGTGACGTATGTCTCTCCATTGCCCCGATTGTACGAATGCGTGACGTATGTCTCGTCGCTCGGACAATCGTCATTCCTTTTTCCAACGTATCCAACCATAACCAAACCAAATCTTGGCCCCTTGTGGTCAATCCGAACCTTTTGGTCCCCCGTGGCCATTAGATTCGATCCCTCGACTCGTTTGAGTCACTCGGTCAATGTTCGACTCGTCCGAGTCCATTGTACCTGTTCTTGATCTCAGTGGATCAATCGAACAATCGCCCGACTCGTTGGAGTCCACTCGGTCAATGATTGACTCGTTTGAGTCCATTGCACCTCTCTTGGTCCCATAGCGACCAATTCGAACCCTTTTACCCTAACGGACGTACCTTTTAACAATTCTAGTGCGATTCGTGAACAAACGCTTAATAAGTCTCCCAAGCGCGAGCATACAAGCTACGTTTTGATCGCAAGAATTCGGTTAAAACATCGTCCATTTAAAATTAACCAACATATGTACGTTTTTCTACCAAAGAACTACGTACGCTTTGAATTCTCCGACTACCGGGAGATACGTAGGAGCAAGATCGACATCTTGTCAAGCGCAATAATAAAAACTTTCTTTTTTTCCTTTCGTTTGTTTTTATCTCTTTCCCCCCCCTTTTATTATATTTTGACATAGATAAGCATGCGCGCGAAACATTTAAAAACAATTTAAGCTTTAGCCAAATAGAAGGTTCCCGTTGAGTACAACGGACGTGAGGGGTGCTAATACCTTCCCCTTGCGTAATCGACTCCCGAACCCGACAATGGTTGCGATGACCATCCTTTCCTCATCGTCAAAGGGTTTTATTATCGTTTCCCTTTAAACAAAAAAAACTTAAGGGTTTATCAACGTTCCTTTTACACAAAAACTTTGGTGGCGACTTCACAAAGGCCCTCCGAGCGTTTACGAACGACCTCGGAGGATTTGCGCGTTTTTTTAAACGAGGTGCGCACAGCTGGCGACTTCACTGGGGATGAACTTCCCACTAGCGAGTCAAGCCTAACTTATTTGGCTTTTAAGCCAATTGTTTTTATTTTCTTCGCGCACCATGCTTATTATTTTATTCATACATGTCATATGCTTTATGTTTATATTTGCTTTATTTTTTTGCTTTATATTCATATCATATATATATATATATCAAATGCGGGGGTTACTTGAGTGATGTTACTCCACATTGTTCGGGTTAATGTCGGACGTGTGAGGCTCTCTACCCGAGCTTGAGAAAAAAACTAAGTTAGAAGGAGGTTGTGTGCGGAAGCCCGCGTTGACGTATGTCCGTGAGGTAGGATGCCCAACCCCGCTTAGATGAGATTTTCACGTGGAATTAATTGAAGTCATGTCGACGTATGTCCATAGACAACCCTAATTCCATGTGAGGTCTATGACTCTAAGGACCTCTTCTTAGGAGATTTCACAATTTAGAGCCTACATGTGAGGATGGGGGGAAGTTCCGAACCTTCATAAACCATACCCTTGCATATCATTTGCATTCATGAAAGTAATTTTCGCATCATTTTGCTTTATAGGAGTTTAAAAAGAACAAACAAATATTAGCAAAAAGAAATATGGATTCCGGGAATAAGAATACGCTCGCTTTAGAGAATCAAGAACTCCGAAGCAAGAATGGAGAGTTGGAATTGAAGTACCTCCAAGCTTTAGGAGAAATCACTAGGACGAAGAGAGATCGTGATGAAGTATCACATTCTCTCCTAGTGTGCCAAAAACGGCTAAGGATCTCCGAAGGGAAGAGAGATTGGATAGGAGGCGGCTTGGTTAGTGCGGATGCCAACCTTGTGGCCAAGGACGAAGAGTTGGAAAGAATCTTACATTCCAACCAAGAGCTCAAGAAATTCGGCGAACTAGCCATCGAAGCTCAACGGAAATGGAGGTTGAAATTTCAAGAGAAAAATCAACAGCTCCAAGAAGTAGTTAAAAACTACAAAGAGCAGCTTCAAGCCGAATGCGTCCAGCGGCAAAGACATGAGAGCCTTTCTCATCAAGGGAGGCTAAAGTGCAATCGTCTCGAAGAAGACATCAAGAAGTTCGAAGAGTACTTCGACAAGATTGCAAGAGCTCACGGGGACCATATTGCACAACTACATGATGAAATTAGAAGTGCAAGAGTCAAGCTAGACCAGCGCAAGGAAGTGATCGAGTATGTATGGCAAGACGCCACCCGATTAAGTGAGGATTTCACTAAATTGGTTGCATTCTCGAATTTGGTAATCACCCAACTTCCAAAGAGGCTAGCGGAGGCCGAGATGGTCATGCCCTATTTTATTATCCCTATGGAGATCCAGAAGTTTATGAAGTTCTGCAAGGACACCATAGATTTCTATAGGGAGGAGATGAGCAAAGCCGAGAAGCGAGCGGCTATTTGATTTGTAATAGCATTAGTTACACTTTGTAAACAAATGTTATTTAATCAAATATATTTTGAAGCATAATCAACTTCCCGGTCTTTAATATTTCGAATTGCTAATATTAATTGTGCACCTTTAAACTCCTCCATAAAGCAAAATAAAAAAAAAAAACGCATATTTTGCATTCTCATTGCATACATACATCCACATGCATCTTCATGCATTTTTTTCAAAAAAAAAAACTCATTCATTTCCCTAAAAACAGTTCAAAGCAATCATAGCCCGAAAACCCCGAAAGCCCTCGGTCCAAGAACCAGATCTCCAACACTCGTACGGAACACGAGCTAACAAACAAAGGATCATGGACAATTTGGAACAAACTCAAGCGGCTTTGAGAGAAGAGGTTGATGGAATGAAGGGGAAGATGGATCAGATGCTAGAGTTAATGCAAACTCTATCGGCCCAAGAAAGTAATCCTCGCCCAGTAACGGATGCATCCAATGTGCAGTGGCCTCTTTACGGTTTACCTCCGGATTATACCCCACCATTTGAAAATGAGGGCCATGGACCACCTCCACCACCGCTCACAATCCCCGTAAGGAATGAAGAGCGTCGTCCTCAAAAAGCTTCCACTACTCAGCATGAAGTAATTCCCCATGATGTGGAAAATAGCCAGCCAAGGCAGTCTGCTCCCGACACCACCCACCAAGACAATGATGCCACCCAAATGTATCGAGTTTTGGAAGAAAGGTTGAAAGCTGTCGAAGGGTTTAGTTCGTACGGCGCCCACAACGCTTTGGACATGTGCCTAGTGCCCGACGTGGTAATCCCTCCGAAGTTCAAAGCACCGGACTTCGAGAAGTACAAAGGAATTCAATGCCCTCGGAACCATCTACGGATGTTCTGTAGGAAGATGGCAGCTTACGCGATGAACGAGAAACTCATGGTGCATGTGTTTCAAGATAGTTTAAGCGGAGCGTCCTTGGATTGGTACATGCAGCTTGAGCGTACCCATGTCCAAACTTGGAAGGATCTAGCCGATGCCTTCCTAAAGCAATACAAATATAATTTGGACATGGCTCCAAATAGGATGCAACTACAAAACCTCCTACAAAGAAGCAATGAGTCCTTCAAGGAGTACGCTCAGCGGTGGAGAGAACTAGCTTCTCGTGTACAACCACCACTATTGGAAAGAGAGCTTGTCGACACCTTTATGGGCACACTTCAAGGCCCATATTACGACAAGATGATTGGAAGCACGTCTGCCGGTTTCTCCGATCTAGTCATGGTTGGTGAAAGAATAGAAGACGGAGTAAAGAGGGGAAAGATCCAAGGCCCTCTAGAAGCTCAAAGTGGAGCTAGAAGACCCCCCCAGCAACTTTCACAAAAAGAAAGAGGGGGAGACGAATGCTGTTCTAGTGGGACCATCTTGCCCACCACCAAATCAAATGCCTCATTACCACTATCCTTATGTGGCAGCAGCAATGGCTCAAGGGCGTTACTCACCTCAAGTGATTCCCGCAAATCCACCTCGACAACAGTAGTGTTGCCTTAGCAAAATCAACAGCAGCAACAACAAGGCGGGTACCCATCAAGGAACCAAGCGGGCCCGAGGAACAGTTATTATAATAGACAGTTTGATCCTGTACCTATGCCTTATGGTCAAATCTTGCCATATCTAATCCAAAAGGGTATGGTTGAACCAAGACTACTACCACCAATGTCGCCACCATATCCACAGTGGTACGACATGAATGCCAAATGTGATTTCCACGCAGGAACCGTGGGGCACAATGTCGAGAACTGTAGAGTCTTCAAACACAAGGTTCAGGACCTTATTGACAAGAAGCTGTTATCCTTCAAAGAGGAGAACCCCAATGTAAAAAATAACCCATTGCCGGGGCATGCGGGTCCCTCTGTAAATGCGGTGGAGGAACAAGAGGACTTTGGTCCAGTCAAAAGGGTAGCCAATGTTAAGACTTCCCTGTCAACCATAAGGGAGCGTTTAACCGGCTTTGGTTTGTTCGAGGAAATGCACGCCAACTGTGAAGCCTGCAAAGTCAACCCGAACGAGTGCGAAGAGTTGAAGAGCTGTCTTCAAGAGCTAATGGACCAAGGTTGGATCCAAAATGGCTATATAAAGGATGGCACGGACGTTGCTACCTTAGAGTCTAACGACCCAAAACCTCTCGAAATCCCATACCAAAGGAGAGAGCACTACTACAGAAATGACTTTTTACATCAGTCGAAAATGACTTTTTACATCAGTTGCCAACCGATGTAAGGTGGCTTGATGTAGTATGTGCACTACTTTTTACATCGGGTACGGACTGATGTAAAAACCTATTTTCTACATCAGTTTTATTTTCGACTGTTGTAATAGATGCACTTTAAAATTTCACAACGGGGTTTTCACATCAGGTATAAGTTAAGGACTGATGTAAAATATGTGTTTTTCACATCAGGTATAAGTTAAGGACTGATGCGAAATCTATATTTTTTTTTAAATTGCTTAATAAATAAGCTTAACACTTGCTCTTTTCTTTTATATTAAAAATATAAAAACAAATATGGATAATTTTAATGCCAAAAAGGAAGTTATATTATCTAATTTGATATTACATAATCAATCCGCAACTTTTCACATCAATATTCCAAAATATATTAAAAAAAATACATATCAATACAATATATTAAAGAAAATACATATCAACTTAATTACAAAATGTTTTGTTAATCCTTCTAGTTTCTGAGCATGCTTGTGCTGCAATAGTCTTTTTCTATCCTCTTTCTTCTGAGCAAAATCAACATACAGTGGTTTGCCATGGAACATGCACCCTGTAGCATATAACATCAACTTAATTGATGCATAAGCACTAATATAACTTCTAACTTGGTAACATTTTTCTATCCAAAAAAATAATAATGAAACTTAACCAAAGTAGTGTAGAGAACATGGACCTAAATGGACTTGTTACTTGGATAAACTGTACCAAGAACATAAACTGCTTCTCTAACACTATGAAGATTACAAATGGTCTATAATCTTGATTCTTATAGTTCAAGTTGCTGCTGTTGGTGTTGGTACTATTGCTCCTGCTTTTAGGTGGTTTGTTGCTGTTAAATATAGGTGTCCAAATGTGAGGAATAGGAGTCGCAAGAGAATTTTTCAAGTAGAAGGTTACTGGACTGATAGTTTAGTGGTGTTTCGAGAGAGTCCGATTAGTTTTCGGATTGGTAACCAGTGGTTTAGGAAGTTAGGCTCATGATGTGAAACTGATTCTGTTGTGTTTCTGTATTAAACTACAGATGGGGATGGTTAGAGTGTGTAAAGCTGCACAATTTGTTTCGATTTACCCTATAGTTGTGGATCTTGGGATTTTGTGAATATTTCAAGAATTGGAAATCAAAATTCAATGGTACAGATTCGGGTTTAGGAACAGGCAGAAAGCAGGACCTAAGACGGTTTATTCTGCATCTCGAAGGTGAGGAAGAGTTGGTTAAGGTGATGATGAAAGCTAATTGTGATGCAACTACCCATTGGGTTGAACAAGGTGAAAAAAAGCAGCCAAATAAATATTGAGGTAATTGAGGTCACCAAAAAACGGTTTCACAAAAAACTATTAGTAAGATCCTGTTTTTCAACTATACGGAATCTATACGGAATCTGTTTTTCAACTTATCTCCAATATAAACGCATTATAGAGAAAACAACCGTCAATAACACTTCCTCACACACATTTAGGGACAAAAATGACAGTTTACTTCGCACTATATGTATGAGTCAATATTCACCAAACATAACAAAACAATGAAAGTTACCTGTTTCATTGAGCTTTACGAAAAGTTGGTCTCTTGTTGGAAGTGTATACATTCCAGCATACACAGCTGTTCTGACTGCCCATGAGTGATACGGTGCACAAACCTCTCCATAAGCTGTTGAAGCCACTTCTTTTAGATAAATATCACTGAAAATGTCAAATAACAAATCAGATGTCACTACTATGACTATCTCAGAAACTTCAAGTAACCACATTTGACAGGAAAGTAAATAACATGAATATCTCAGCATCTAGTTTGAGTTTAAACTAAAGTAACCAAATCTGGTATGAAAGTAAACAACATGGATAAATGAGCAGATAATTTGAGTTCCCACACCCCCCAAAACAAAGGGCTTCTCAAAAGACAAAGTAAGATACATGTATAAATAGGATTGATACCTAGTTGACAAAAGTTGTTCGAATATAGCTCTAACGAGATCAAGACCCTGGCGAACTCTGCGTAGATTACGTGAATAGCTTCCTGATGTTTTCACTGTGTCATTGGCCACATCATGGTCAATTACATCTTGTAGAGTCTGATACGTCTTTGATGCTTCCACAAGTCCATGTAGCTGAGCATACCAATCATCATATATTCACATCATATATTCACATCATCTAAATGCAAAGCAAGGGCTATTAATAGAGATGAACAGTTTTTTGAGGAAATAAAATATAACACAACGGAAAGCACCAAATTTAAACTGACCCGAGAATCATGCTGAAAATCAATAAAAGCCTTGGCCTGTGACTGCAGTGTCCCACGGATGCTGTATCCCAATCTTCCACCAATCTGTTAGTTTTAATGTGGGAGTTCAATCAGGGAACCAAAACCACATAATTTGAAATCTAAACTTTAAACCAAAATGAAAATATGTACTTTTTCCGTAGCTGTAATGAACTCATGGGTGATGTTGTAGATAGTTAGAAACTCCTGCAGTTTCAACCTAGGATGGAGAACAGCACGGACACCCAGAAGCTTTGCCCATCTTCCATGAGCAGCATCACATGCTGCAAACACAGCTTCTGCGTTTTCTCGCAATACATCAGCTCTGTTTAGGACCAGATTTTTTGAGAACATGAAACAAATTGGGCAGCAACTAAAACACAAAAGTAATGGCAGAAAGCATACTAGATCAAAGTATAATTTATTTTATATAATCCATGTACTAACTTTACAAGCATCTAGTGGACTCCAAATCATGGTCTTAACCCCCATTGTCATATAATTTTTAAGAGAGGAGATTACATAAGAGAAATTAGTTATTAGTAATCAGTAAAAGAAATACAGTACTTCAATCCTAGCAGCCTCTAAAACAGAAAAATTACTACTGAAGGACTAAACAAGATAAGATAAAATATTTGAGAGGAGTATCACCATACGGATTAAACATTGTTAAGGTGATGGATGATAGTATGTTTGCAAAAGATAATGTCGGCAACAAGAAAATGTTCCAGATATATTAGACACCCATGCTATAGAATATAGATGGTTTTACTACAGCTGAAGTCATGTGGCAAACCACTCAAGTCTTAAGGGAACAGAAAGTAGTGGCATTTACTAATATTCTAGCTCATTTTTCTTTTAATTTTTCTCACAATTTTGTCCCATTTTGTTTTTTGTAGCCGGGTTTTTAAAATGATAGGACAGTTCTATAATGCTTTTAGCATAAAACTTTGTGTACCTTCTTCACCTATCAGATTGAACTTTCGAGTTAATTGGCTTTTGACATATAAATAGTGTCCTGGTGTTTGAAAAGAGTTCCTACAAATAAGGATTCTATAAAGGAATAGTCCTCGTTCAATATATTACATTTGTCACCATTCAATAAAGAATCAACCGTTCAAACTTATAAGAGAAAAGAAAAATATTTTGGACAAAACAATAAGAAACCTTTCTCACTACAATACAGTTATTTATCATTTCTATCAACTTAAAACTTGTATTTCATTTCTATACTCCATTAGTAAGTCTAGGTGTTTCTGCGAGAGAAAAATTAGCTCCTACATCATAAATTACATGCTTTTTCCGATCTAAACACAAAAGAATCCAGAAAAAACTTTCCATTACAAGTGTATTAGAACAAAGAGCCTATATTTAACCTGAAATTTTTTGACATATTTGAGGAGCTCACAACATCTATTGTTTTTCCCTGAAAAGATGGACCCTTGGCAACATTCTTTTGCGGTGAATATGGCAAAAATGTGGTACCATGAACCTCGCTTTCTTGGGATATTTCTGCAGCTGCAGCACCATGCGCAATTGCTGCAGCAACTGAATCAGAAGCATAATGACCATCACAGTTGCTCAAAATCCATTCAATGGCTTTTTTCACTTCAGCCGCCCGCACTAAATGTGCCTGCAATCACTAAAAAGAAAATAATCTTATTACATCCCTCTTACAAAAGCTTATAAAATGCTAAAAGAATAGTTTCAAATTTGATTTTTTATGCAACTTTACTCGGCATTATCAGGAAAATGATGGGAAAATGTTTCTGAGTATGCATGTTTTTTAGGACATGAGAGGATGTTTTAAGAAATTAGTAGGTGGGAAAAAAAAAATTGACCTGAACATATATGGTGTTTAGATGTGCAGTGGCTTTTAGTAGATAATCAGTAGCCCAACGAATAGCTTATTAGCTTAATTCAAAATTTCTCCAATCTAACAATTAGTAAGTATCTTATTAAAAGCTTATATTTATAGCTTATTAACTTAATTCAAAATTTCTCCAATTTCATTACCAAATAAATCTAACAATAATTAAGTAGCTTATTAGCTTAATTCAAAATTTATCCAATTTCATCACCAAATAAATCTAACAAGCACATTGATTGATGCAAAAATCGAATATGAGAAGACAGTTTACCTCAGCATCTAATGTTCAAGCAAAAACCGAATATGAGAAGGCAGTTTACCTCGAATCTGATAAGTGAATTGAATCTCAGAAGCTCGAATCTGAGAAGCTCGCTGATTGATGCTCGATGCTAGATGAAACCACATACTAAAAACGAAAACGAGATCTATGAAATACTAAAAACGAAAACGATTTGAGCAACTGAAACCAAAACTATTTAAACTATTTGAAGTTCGTAATCGTGTTTGAATGGAAATACTAAAAACGAAAACGAAAAATACTAACCGATCTGTGAAAACGAAAACGTAATCGTGTGAGAGGTGATAGGCGAAAACGATTTTGCCCAGAGGGGGAAAACGGATCTGAGAAACGAATCAAAGAAGAAGGTTGCTATGATGATTTTTTTCTTCTTCCACCGATTTGTGTTGTGAGAGATGAGAGGCTAGGGTTCTGTGAGAGAGAAAACGAATGTGAGAAGGAAAAGGAAAAAGTCACGTTTTCAGAGAAGAGGGAAAAGGGAAAATGAAATATTGAAAGGTTTTTCCCTACAGGTCATATGCACCTGATGTAAAATGTAGTTGCTCAGTATTACAAAACTGTCACCGCGTGTATCTTTCCCTACAGGTATTATATCAACTGTTGTGAAAACTTTTTATCATTTACTTTTCCCATCAGTTATTCCTTTCAACTGATGTGAAAACTTTGTTAGTAATTTCAAAAATGCCACCGTGTTAACTATTACATCAGGTATTATTTCAACTGTTGTGAAAACATTTTTGACCATGTTGTAAAATGTATATTTTCCACTAGTGGAACTATGTTCAGCTTCTGAACTGTGTATAAGCTTCTGAATTGTGTTTAAGCTTCTGAACTGTGTCCAACCTTCTGAACTCTTGTTCAACTTTCTGAACTTTGACAAAGTTCTTTCTTCTTAGTGATCTTTGATTCTTTGTATCTTGGTATGGTTCATATCTTGTTCCTGTCTTAATTAAACACTCAAGAACACAAGTTAAATACCAAGAGACTAATCAAAGTCCATTAATACTTTAATCATTTAGGGTTTGTTATCTTTAAAATTAATTAGGGATTTTGCCTCAACAGATGTAACATCTGCTCCCAAACACATGAAAGTATTTCACAGTTGGCTTTCTCCCTTTCCACAATTCATATAAGGTACAAGATGTCCCCTTCTTCAAAGTAACTCTGTTATGGATATAGCAGGCAGTATTCATGGCTTCAGCCCAAAACATATAAGGCAGTTTCTTAGCATGCAGCATAACCCTTGCACATTCTGCTAATGTTCTATTTTTCCTCTCAACTACACCATTTTGCTGAGGTGTGATAGGTGCAGAAAACTCATGTTTTATACCTTCAGAAGCGCAGAATTCTGAGAAACTCTTGTTTTCAAATTCTTTGCCATGATCACTTCTGATTCTGACAATACCACAGTCCTTCTCTCTTTGTAATTGAGTGCATAAGTCTTTAAACACTTCAAAAGTATCAGACTTCTCTCTAACAAAGCTAACCCATGTGATCTTGAGTAATCATCAACCATTACAAATGCATACCTCTTGCCTCCAATACTCTCAACTTGCATAGGCCCCATCAAATCCATATGTAAAAGTTCTAGTACTTTAGTAGTTACCTGGTGTACCAATCTGGGATGAGACTTTCTTGTTTGTTTTCCAATTTGACAATCACCACAAACATTGTCCTCATTGATCTTCAGATTAGGTACACCTCTGACAGCTTCAGTACTTAGGATTTTCTTCATGCCTTTCAGATGCAGATGTCCTAGTTTCTGGTGTCAGAGCTTGACTTCCTCTTCTGAGCTCATGAGACAAGAAGTCAGGCTTCTTTCTTCTTCAGACATCCATAAATAGCAATTATCCTTAGATCTGCAGCCTCTCATTAGAACCTTGCTTTCTTGATTAGTAACAACATATTCTTCTTTGTTTAAATTTACCTTCAAGTCTTGATCACAAAGTTGGCTAATACTGATCAGATTAGAAGTTAATCCTTCCACCAGTAGCACATCATTAAGTCTGGGCAAACCTTCACTGATCAAATCACCAATACCCAGAATCTGACCTTTTACTCCATCTCCAAATGTCACATAGCTTCTGGAATAAGGTCTTATATTACTCAGCAGCTTCTTAACACCAGTCATGTGTCTAGAACACCCACTATCAAAATACCAGTCTTCTTTTGAGGTGGCTCTCAATGAAGTATGAGCTATAAGGCCTCCATTCTGAACTTTGGGCTTCCACACCTTCTGAACATTGTGTCTGATAGCAGCTGGTTCCACTCTTCTATACTGAAAATGTTCAGGATAGCCATAAAGTTTGAAGCAGAATGGTTTGATATGCCCTTTCTTTCCACAATGATGACAGATCCAGGTATGATTCCTCCTTCTTCTGTTGAACTTCTGGGGTTGCATCTGAAAATGCTTCTGAGGTTGCATCTGAATATGCTTCTGGCCTTGCATCTGGGCTTGCTTCTGAGGTCTTATCTTAGTTGTCCCAATCATAGGATTATCAGATTTAGTGGCAGGAACAAACTTTTTAACTAGAATCTTCTGTTTGGGGTTCTGAGTCTGATCAACAAAACCTAAACCAGCTTTTCCTTGTTTCTGAGCATCTAGACTCCAACACATCAGTAGTAGTATTCATCATCCTGACCTGCTTTTTCATGTTCTCAAGTTGGGAATTTAGTTGGTTCACTTCTTCTTTCAATTCTGAATTCTGCACTAGAAGTTCACCTTTCTCAGCCTCCAGTTGACATATAGTCTCCTTCTGATCCAGAACCTGCTTGCAAACTTCTGCACTTCTAGTATACAGCTTTCTATAGTTGTCAGCCAGTTCATCATATGAGGATTTTGCAACTTCTGACACAGATGAAGCTTCAAACTCTGAGTCAGACTCAGAAAATGTCTCAGTCTCTAAAATAGCTTCCTTCTTCAAGATAGCTCCTGACCTTACTACCAAGCTTGTATCATACCTACCAGATTCACTTGCAGCATCTTCTTCAGAATCATCATCAGACCATGACACAGCTAGACTCTTCTTTTTCTGCTTCTTAAGAAAAGTGGGACATTCAGTTTTTATATGTCCATAGCCCTCACACTCAAAGCACTGCACACCTTTGGCTTGGTTACTTTTCTCCTCAGACTTGGTCTTCTTCTCATCAGTTTGTTGCTTCTTGAATCTGAAATTCTGACCTTTGGTCTTGGATTTTCTGTCAACCTTCTTCAGAATTCTGTTGAATTGTTTTCCAAGCAACACTAGAGCTTCTGATAAATCACTATCCTCCTCATCAGACTCTTGTTGATCATCAGCTCCTGAATTAACTGCAAATGCTACTCCTTTCCCTTTCTTATCAGGCTGTTTGCAGAATGCAGTCTCAAAATTAAGCAAAGACCCAATCAGCTCCTCAACCTTCATGGTGGTGATTGAAGGTGAGAAAAACACACACAAGAAGGGGGGGGTTGAATTGTGTGACTCAAAAACTAAGATCTTTCCTTTTCAAAACTAAGGTTAAGTTCAGAAGCTGATATGAATCAGTTATGAACTGTTATCAAGAGTTATGCAGCGGTTCAAATAATGAAAAGACAAAGGTAAAGGGAGACACACGGAATTTATACTGGTTCCTTCTCAATGTGAGAAGTAGTCCAGTCCCCTTGTTTTCCAACAAGAGAGTTCCACTATAATCAGTTCTGATTACAAATGCTCAACCACTAAGGAAGAGACTTCCAGTTGCTCAATCACAAAGAAAGAGGCTTCTATGCTCAACCACCAAGGAAGAGGCTTCCAATGCTCAACCACTAAGGAAGAGGCTTCTCAATGCTCAACCAGTAAGGAAGAGGCTTCTCAATGCTCAACCACTAAGGAAGAGACTTCTCAATGCTCAGTATACAGACTGAGACTTTAAGGACCAAACTGGTTTACAAATAAATGAGTTTGGGATGAACACTTGATAAAATATCAGAGGTGTTCTCTTAATACAACACAGGTTAAGACTCTTAACCTTAAGAAATTCTAAGTTACAAAGATAAGAAGAATTTCTAAGAGGTTTGGTAACTTGCGTATTTTTGACAGCAAAACAGAGCAAGAGTTCAGTTCTTTGTTTCAAGAGTCTTAGACCAATTTCTTCTTCAAATCTTCTTCCTTTTATAGATGAAATATAGCTGTTGAAGATTTTCTTGATTTGAGGAAAGAGCCGTTGCAAGTTGAGCTAGGATTTCTGCAAATGTGTGCTGCACTTTTTCAAACAAACCAGAGCAGCAGCCATTTTTGAAATGGCCTACCTTAAACGCTGGAGAATGTCTGGGTCAGGGAGATAACTATTCCATTGGGTTGTTCTGACACATCCAGGCATTAAATGCTCACAGTACCACTTGCTTATAGCCACATCATCCTTCAGAAGCTTCTCTGTGTGAACAGTGCATCAGAAGCACTGAACATCAAAAGCTGGCTTCAGGATCAGAAGCTGGTCTTCAGACGTTGACTCTGCGTTGACTTCTTCAGAAGCACCCAGACTTCAGAAGCTGCCTTCAGACTCAGAAGCTGCACTTCAGGAGCACCACTTCAGGACCACTTCAGAAGCACCCAGTTCAGGAGCACTACTTCAGGAGCTCTTCTTCAGGAGCACTTCTTCAGACCCAGTTTCCTTCTAGCTTTGCAACATTGCTTCTTAGCTTTCCTTTCTTGCTCTAAGCTTGTTCTTTCATAACCATTCTTAATAATCAATCATCAAATACGTGGTTCTGAAATCACTAGACCAAAGCATTAGCAAATAACCAATTTTCTATTTAACACTTTGTTATCATCAAAACCATAAAGAGAGATATGTTTACACAAAAATGTTTCAACAATCTTCCCTTAATTCATAAGAGACTTGTTAAACACATTTTGTTCCAACAGTGATGTCATGAGCTTCTTCTATGGCTGTAACCTTCATATCAAATCTTCTGGGCAGGGACCTGAGGATTTTTCTTACTATCTTTTCATCAGACATCTTTTCCCCAAGTGAATCAAAGGAATTTGCCATGTCCAGCACATTCATGTAGAAATCCTGAATAGTTTCATCTTCCATCATCTTCAGGTTCTCAAATTTGGTGGTCAGCAACTGGAGCCTGGACATCTTCACCTTAGAAGTTCCTTCATGGGTTGTTTTCAATATTTCCCAAGCATCTATTGCAACAGTACATTGTTTGATCAATCTGAACATATTCTTATCAACATCATTGAATATAGCATTTAAAGCTTTTGAATTCGCATGAGACAAGTCATCTTCAGCTTTGGTCCATTCTTCTTCAGGCTTCAGAACCTCAGTTTTGTTACCATCTTTGTCTAAAACCACAGGATGATCCCAGCCTTTAATCACAGCTTTCCAAGTTCTGCTGTCAATGGATTTCAGGAATGCACACATCCTGGATTTCCAGTACTCATAATTTGTGCCATCAAGTAGGGGTGGTCTGTTGACATAGCCTCCTTCTCTATCCATGCTGCCAGAAATTAACTCCTCTGGATCTCACCCAAAACACAGGCAGGGTGCCTGCTCTGATGCCAATTGAAATTCTGGCTAGGCAATAATAATGAGTTAACAGGTTCTGAACCAAACAGGTTCTGAACTAAACTTAGCACAATTAACAACAGATAATCAGCAGAAATTAAAAGTGCAGGAAAGCTAAAGAACACAAGGTTTGTTAACCCAGTTCGGAGTAAACACCTCCTACTCTGGGGGATACCAATCCAGGAAGGAATTCCACTATAGGAATTAATCCTTATGACTCAAGACACTGACTCTCAGTTCCCAGCCTAAGCAATTAACTTCCTCCTAGTCTTGAATTCTACCCAACACGTTGAGTATTAGAGACCACTAACTTCCTATTCAAGTAACAAACCTGTTACTGAACCCCTTAACAAAAACTACTCTGTTTTGAAGAACAACTTCAATACATCTGACTGCACTCGTACCTACAGACTTAAAATGATTACAACTCAATTAAAAACACTAAACCAACTCAATAGAGTGGTGCACAAACAAAGCTTAAAGCTTACAAACACTAAGACTCAATTCTCTGAATTTTTCTCTCTAATTCGTCGTGTCTTGAATAGCAGCAAAGTACTCCTTATATAGTCTTCAGCAAGCAACATTAATCTGAAACAAATCTTCTGAATTGATATGATTCTGAATAATGAATGGCTTGAAAAGGAAACAAATAAAACTGCAACATATCTCTCAAAGATTGCTTCAGTAAAATAAGAATATTCATAAACACGAGCCAAATCTTCAAAGATCTTCTCCAATTTAATCAGGCCTTCTAGAATCAACATGCTTGAATAAATCCTTGTTAAATCTCGCAAAGATTCGCGCCAAAACAATTCAGAAAAAACCAGCTTCTGATGAAGTCAACGAAAGTCAACTCTGCTACAGTGCGTCTGATGCTTCTGAATGTGATTTCACCTTCTGAATGACTTCAAAATGAAAAACTTGCAACTGAAGATTTGTTCTACACATTAAGATGCTTCTATTCAACACATTGGATTTGCCAAAATATGCAGCCAACACCAAAATACTCAACAAATTTGTTGTTTAACTCGTTTTACATAAATATAAATCACTTTACATTCAACTTATTCTCAAGTAAAATAAATTTTATAACATCAACTCGTTAAAAATTAATTGTCACTAGAAAACCAAACATGCACATAGAAGCTTTGTATTTGTGGCTTTAGGAAAATCGCAGCACAATATCATTAGGATGTGAAATTTGCTTAGCCAACATTAATCCAAACAGGAGCTACTTTAAGAGAAGAGCAGGTGAAACAAAAATAGGAAAGCAAAATTTGAGATATTTTTAGCATACGTGCAAGTTTGTAAAGTACGTTTGTGAGGACTCTTTGGTTAAACTATAAAGTACCTTGTGAGGGCTCTTTGTATGCACTTACAAAACAAATCAGTTTCATACCAACGTCTAACATGTTATAACATTATTTCCAAAATCTCATATAAATATTACCAACGATAAACGTAGTGGTATAAAAACATGTTGATTGTTAGAGCAAGCTTTCTTGTGTTTGACCATTTTACTTGATGCGGCTTTAAGGGCTGTCTCTCCCACTATAAAATGCATCTTAGATTTTACGGTGGGACAGACAACCCTCAAGACGTCTTAGGTTATTATTTGAAGTCGGTCTAAGTTATTGGACTTAAGACGTCTTAGGTTTGATGCTCTATTTTTCTTTGGGAGGATTTACTCCATAGTGGAGAGAAATCGTTTCATTTATTCATTAGTAGTAGTTTTATATTCAAGTAAAAATTCTCCAAATTCAACCAAAAAAGAAACTCATTAATAGTAGTTTTATAGTCAAGTAAAAATTCTCCAGATTCAACCAAAAAAGAAACTCGAGAGAAATACTAAAAATATATCTAAATATATTAATTATAATTTCTCTAACCTGACCGGGGTGTTGGTCCATATGAAAACAATCATCACATATACAAATCAACAATTAATATACATGAGCCTGTTTCGAAATATATAATTTGAATTCATGAATAATGTGGTTTAGATTATATAATCTGAAAAAGTACAACACCCATCAGGAAAAAATCAGGGAGAGTATAACTGTTTTAAATTTCTTTTTTACAATTATTTCTCATCTTGCAAGTACCAAAAAAAAAAACTTGAGATCGCTCAAGTCCAGATGGCCCTAAAATTACATTCAAACATTCTCTATAAAAGTACATGGGTTGCTTTTCACACCTGTCAATAGACTTGTGCGTATTTTTGTGTCAAAATGGCTTAATTTTTCTTACATTTTTTTATGCGCTAGGATACCATGAAAATATATCAACCTAACTATCACAAAATTACATTAAAGAATTAAATAATGAAGTTAAAATTCATTGATTAATGAATTAAGTGAAAACTACATCACATAGTCCTATAGGACCGGAGTGTTTATTATTTACATGACTCCTAAAGAGGAGTACCACACAAGAAAGAAAAATTTAAAACAAAAAATAGTACATTTTAACATATAATTTAAAATGCCCTTAAAAAAAAAAGCAATATTGAATATCACTAATTGAAAGTTGATAGATTCATGATTCATCAAACATAATCAGTTCTTGTTATTTGTTGAATCCTTAACTGCATCAACAGCTCCTTGAGCCTTTGCTTGCATCTGCTGACCAGTCTACACATAATAAAAAAAATATAAGCAACATTTTTACATTTAGGCCATGAATTTGTGCTATAAGTCTATTTCATACAATGTATTAATTTTGTAAACAAAAAAATGTTACCTCTTGCATTGATTCTCTGGCAGACTGAGCAGCATTGCTAGCCTTCTCCATCAAGTTGCTAGCCTTTTCCTATAATCAACACAAAAAATATTTGTGATTAATTGGTTAATATATAAAATTGATTGTATTAATATTTATAAATATCTTCCTCCAATATTAAATATAAGCAAATTTGACTAACTTGAATTTATTTAAATACAATTGATTCTCAATCTCAGAAAAGTAGACATTCTCAAAATTAAAATGTCTTTCATGAAAACATCTTTTATGATAATAAAAGAGTCATATTGGAAAGTAAAAATTACATTAAATAAGGTATATTTTAGAAATGACATAAATTTTTTTGTTAAACTTGCTTGTATTTAAAATCACTAAACATGATGTAACCAAACATAAAAATCACTAAACATGAATATACTTGAAAAGTATATATAAGAAGAGAAGGAAACCTGGGTTTGGCCCTTGGCCTGTCCAGCATGGTAGCTTGCATTGTTAGAGTCCATCTTGTCTTGTGAATATGAAATTAATAAACTAAATGAATTGAAGATTACGAGAAATAATTGAATGAAAGATTAATGTTGTGATTAATGTTGAGATTTAACTGTATATATAGGCAAAGTTTCCTATGGATTTTGCACTATTTGCGGTTCTTTGTGGTAGTGTTGAAGATATTGTGCTATTTTGGGGAGTATATGTGAGAGATGTAGATCAGTTGACCAGGAAAACTTCCATTTACTATTTTCAAGGTTATCATTTGTGAACCACATGCAAAACAAAAGTACAAGGTTATAACTCACGCTGGGCGTGAGTTAACTCACACCGAACTCTAGCGTGAGTTAATTCACACTGGTTGCCTCATGTTGGTACACCAGCAATATAGCCACATAATTTCAAGACCAAAATACAAAAAAAACAAAAAGATGGAACAATCAAAGAGTGAATGACCCTTTCACCGATTAAAAAGCATCTATTATTATTAAATTAAAAAGCATGTAACCATAAATTCATATATGGCATTTGCACTTTGTTTAAAAAATACATTTGGGGTCCATAATTGAGATCCATATAATGACGACACTCACATAAATTTTAAATTGTAATAGTAGACTGATAGTAACACTTCTCTACTTTGCACAATACTTGTCTGGGGGCTATGTAGTGCTTCTTTTTTTAGTTTATATTTGTTGTACACATGTAGATATGTTTTCATTAGAAATCATATTATGATTTTGCAAGTGAGGCAACCGGCGTGAGTTAACTCACGTGGGAGTATACCGAACGTGAGGTAACTCACGTTGGGTGTATTTTGGTCAGTTCACATGGGAGTGAGCAATTTTCTATGGGAGAAAAACAATTTCCCTTATTTAAATATGTTGATATATGTTTTTAAACAGGCTAACAGATCATCAAACTTTAAAAAGGTCAGACTCGGGCCTAAAAATTAAGTCTATGACCGGCTGTAGGCCAAACTTATGCCTTAAAAAAATTGACAGATCAGACATAGGTCTTGCAAAGTCTAGCTCAACCTAGCATATTCCCACCTCTAGTTGTAATTGGTTCTTAAAAATGATTAGTTGAGATTATTTCAATGGTAAAATTAATATCATCGACTAAAACACATTTATTAACTGTAGTTAGTGAAGTAGTTAAGTGAAGTGAAATTCAATAAATAAAAGTATATTAATGGAATTAAAATATTAATGTTGCATTCATATTTTAAAGTAACAATTATTTCAAGACAAGAAAATTGTTAAAGTAACAGTAAAATGACTTATTATCTTTATATATAAATGAGACCAAGTGAGTAAAAGTTATTGAATTAGTATCTTGTAATATATTTTAAAGCAACAATTATTTTTAAGACAGAGAAAAAATTGTTAAAGTAACTGTAAAATGACTTAGTATCTTTGCAATGGTAAAATGAGACCAAGTGAGTAAAACTTGTCATTAAAAAAGACTTCGTATCTTTATATAAAAATACGAGGATTAATTTTATGGGATTTTTGAACAAAATGGATTGATTCAACGTTTTTTTTTTTATCAACATTCACTTCAGTTATGCTTATGCAACAAGATGAACGAATTTTACAAAGAATAAAAATGAAAAGCCGTTGGGTCGTGTTAATACATACTCCAATGTATATTTCAAATGAAATACATTTTGCAGGTTACCTATCAAGTGCCCCTTCATATTCTTACCACATTATTTAATTAAATATGTAAAGTTAAGACTTAAAAAAAATATTAAGCCTGTCAGACCGGCCTATTAAACTTTTTATATATAATATATCTTTCATTGTTGATATTGTTGAAGTTTTTTCATAAACTCAAGCCTTCATATGATTTGGTTATTTAGTAGCAGGTATATTGGTGAAATTAGACATTCGTAAGATTTCGTTATTTAGTAGCAGACTTATCCGGGTGCTTTAGGCCTTCATATGTTTTGGCCTATTTATTAGTATGTTTATAGGTGTTGGTAGGCCTTGGTATAAAATAGGCTTTCAAGCTTTATCAGGCCTTTAAAAAGGTCAGGTTAGGCCTTGAAAATGAGTCTATGACGGATAATAGGCCAGACTCAGGCCTATAATTTTTAAAGTAGGTCAGGCTTAGGGCTTACAAAGCCCGGGCCAGCCTAACCCATTTTCACCCCTACCTCTAGGTTCATACTCCTTTTATCTTTGAGTGAGTTACAAAAAGAGTAGACAAAGGTAAAAAACAAGATGTAATTGTTAGAGAGAGTATTAGAAAGAGAGTGTTCATAGCGCACTCTATCTTTATAATATGCTTATAAATTTTCATGCTATCGTAGGAAAACGCTAGCAATATGATCGACAAGGTTAACAATGTTGCTCAATCTGCAAAGGAAACCATGCAAGAGGTTTTTAGTTTTAATTAATTATTATTATTTAATCTTTCATTTAAATCCTTACATAAAAAGAGCATGCATTTGACGCAATCATACGATCTAGCTGGACTGTCAAATTAGTACTGGAAGACCGACTTTTGAACTTTGATAAATTGAATCTAAAATATAAGATCAAATTGTGACTCGTCTAATCTTAGTAAGATTCAGATAGAAAACTGCATGATCATGTAAAGATGAGGCAATTTAAATTCTAATAACCGTGATATACTATATGATTTCCAAGAATGGTGTTAACAAATTTTCTATTTATAATTACTGATCTGTTTTCATAAAATGAACCCTTTATATGTACTATTTATAAAGCACATTGAGCTGCTGATGCAAAGAAGAATGCAACATGGATGAACTAACATTGAGAAGCTTGGTTAAAGTTAGTTACTCCGACTAATCTCTATATAGAGAAACATTCATTGTACCATTTCTATTATCTTTATCAATCTAATTCAATATGAAACATGAGGATTATTCTTTTGCAAGAATGTTTTATTTTTAAATGTTATAATGTTACATTTTTATTGGTTAGTAGATTCAAGTTTCATATTTGGACAGAATAGAAATTTAATACATTGTACACGGCTCCTAGTTCAAATGGTAAAAATATCAAGATCGTTTAAGCTGCTATAACTGGAGTTTGAACTCCAACATTTTCCATTTCGTCTATATACCAAAAAAAATTATTACATTCATTTCCATATTGGTATCCAAAATATACACACATGTAAGTTTTTAACTGTTATCCTTCAGTGTTGCATTATAATTTATGTACTGGATTAATTAAACCTCTTATATGTAGTTGTCTATCCATATGTGATGATTCTGGTTATAACTTGATAGGAAGCACGCTAACTAACACCGAAAAGCGACCTTGAAAACTCTTGATCATGGTTCAAATGTTTTAAATCCAAAAAGAAAGAAAAGTATAAAACAATAATGAAACAATATTCGAAAATCAATAATTGAAAGTTAACGCCCACAAGTCTTAGTTCAATTGAAAAAAAAAATGTTAAAATTGTAGACTAGACATAATGATTGGAGTTTGAACCCTGACTCCTCCATTATATGGATAATTTCTAAAGTGACTGCTGTCATTTCCTTTATCCCAAACAAAACTTATTGACAGATGACATAGACATGATCCATCAAACATAATTAGTTCTTGTTTGTAGAATCCTTCGTAGAATCAACAGCTCCTTGAGCCTTTGCCTGCATCTGCTGACCAGTCTACACATAATAAAATATATATATATATAAGCAACATTTTTACATTTAGGCCATGAATTTTAATTTTGCTATAAATCTGTGTCATACAATTTTTTTTAACTACAAATTGCTACCTCTTGCATTGATTCTTTGGCAGACTGAGCAGCATTGCTAGCCTTGTCCATCAAATTGCTAGCCTTTTCCTATTATCCATACACAAAAAATAATAGGTTATTATACAAAATTGAGTGCATTAATATTTAGATATATTTCTTCCTCGGAGATTAATTATAAGCAAAATTCACTTACTTTAATTTATTAAAATTATTTGTTAAATACAACTAATTCTCGATCTCATAAAAAATAGACATTCTCAATAATTTATTTCATGAAAACTTGCCTTGTGAAAATAAAAGAATCATGTTAGAAAGTAAAAATTACATTAAATAAGGATATTTAAGAAATGACATAAAACAATTGTTAAACTTTCTTGTATTTAAAATCACTAAACATGAATATATTTTTTCTTATATTTGAAAACGGAAAAGATATCAGAGAAGAGAAGAGAAACCTGAGTTTGTCCCTTGGCCTGTCCAGCATTGAAGCTCGCATTGTTAGAGTCCATCTTGTCTTGATATGAAATTAATCAACTGAATGAGTTGAAGATTATAAGAAATAATTGAATGAAAGATTAATGTTGTGGTTAATGTTGAGATATATATATATATATATATATATATATATATATATAGTCAAAGTTTCCCATGGATAGTGCACTACTTGAACATGAGGTTCTTTTACTCAATTATTTTAGGCCACTAACATTTTCTTTGTGGTAGTGTTGAAGATGGTTGTGCTATTTTGGGGAGTATATGTGAGAGAAATGTAGTCAGTTGACCAGGAAAACTTCCATTTACTATTTTCAAGGTGATCATTTGTGAACCACATGCAAAACAAATGTAGAATGTTTGTGCAAAAATATTTCAATAAAGTAAAAAAATAAATAAATAATCACGCATGACTCTTGAAATATGTTTGGAGTTTGGATCAATGTTTGATAAATGTGTTTGGAATCACTTATACTAAATTTTAGGAAAACTAGACTTGTTTAAAATTGAGATTTATTTTTTCTTAACCCTCTATTTTGGATCGGGGATGTGTAATTTGGAATCAAAGAAGTCAGGCATGGGTAATGACTGTTACGTCTAGGATCAAACATAAATCTGACTTAAACTTAATTACCCCACGATGTAGCACAAGTGATTGAGTTAAGACACCAAAAAGGTTGAGAATGAGGTTTAAACGTTCAAATCCTAGCTCCTATGATAAAATGAGTGAATAGAGAACTTCGTCTTTGAATATGTGACAATCAATCAACTTTGTCTCTGAATTTTTTGAAATAGCCAAATTGTTTCTCAATTTAATTCATGTTTATCAAATAAGTTTCTTGATCAATTTTAAACATTAGGTACATTGATGTGCACCGTAACATACTAATGTATCGATCTACATCACCTCCCACTTGTGAAGGGACCAATTTAATAGTGAAATGTAACAAAAACCAAGTTGATAGTTAAATTTGACATCATAAAAAGATATTATAAAAAATTCATCAAAAAACTCATTACTTTGTCAAATATCCAAAACTTTATGAAAAATTCATCTTCTTTCTTATCTCTCATCAATCAATCTAACAATAAACTTCAACAACATCAAACTCCGAAATAAAAGACTCCAATATTAATCATCTTTGATCAATCAATAAATCTTGTATAATGAATGAGAAATTGAGATCTTAAAAAGAAGCCGGAGGGAAATTGACAGATTTTGGAGGGGCAAAGTGAACAAGATGGAAACAAATGCAGAGGTCACTCACTATCTTTATATGGGGATGAATAACTCATTTAGTTGAGCTAAGATATGAAAATGGTTAAGAAAATAAAATACTACTCTGTCCGTCTCATTTTAATTGTTGCTTTAGGGTTGTGAGTGGTTCTTAAAAATGATTAGTCGAGTTTATTTCAATGATAAAATTAGTATCATTTACTAAAATAACCATGTTATTTGTAGTTAGTGGAGTAGTCAAATAGAGTGAAATTCAATAAATAAGAGTATATTAATGGAATTAAAATATTACTCTCTGTTCCAAATTATATGTCATTGTAGCAAAATTTGTTTGTTCTAAATTATATGTCACTTTACAATATCAATGAATCATTAATGTTTATTTTCCTATTATGCCCTTTACTATTTATTACTTCATCTTTTTTCAATTCTTTTAATTTATGTTTTCCAAATCATTAATGAATGATATTTTTGTAAAACAACACACAATTACTTTTTTCTATACAACATTAACTACATTTCTTAATTCATGTGCCCTTGTTAAAATGACATATAAAGTAGAACGGAGGGAGTAAAAATTACATTAATATTCTAAAATGACAATTATTTAATACCGAGAGATTTTTTTTAAATAAAAATTAAATGAGACTAAGTGAATAAAATTTCTCATAAAAAAAACTCAGTATCTTTATATTTAAAATACGAGGATTAATTTATGGGATTTGTGAACAAGTTGGATTGATTCAACGATTTTTTATCAACATTCATTTCAGTTATGCTTTTGCAACAAACGATGAAGTAATTTTAGAAAGAATAAAATTGAAAAGCCACTGGGTCGTGTTAATACATATATCACCCAATTTTAGTATTCCAACTATGAAACTCTAATTCCTTGCCTTGATGAAATGCATTTTTCAGGTTACCTTATCAAGTGCCCCTTCATATTGTTACTACACTTTTTTTTTTTTGTATATTTCAAATGCTAAAATTTGTTTCAAACGCCAAATTTTAATTGTTTTGTGAATCATGATTTTTCTCCAAATGCAAAAGAAAGATAATATGTAACTGGAAATCAAGTACCATCTGGGTTCATACTCCTTTTATCTTTGAGTGAGTACAAAAAGAGTAGACAAAGGTAAAAAACAAGATGTAATTAGTTAGCTAAGAGAAACGGTTAATAAATTAGAACCCCGTCTCAATTATTCTTGTTTTATTGTTTGATGCTCTAATATCTGAACTTTTTGATGGAGAAGATCAAATAGCCCAAATTTTGGCAGTAGAGGGTGTTGTACATGGAGAAGATCTCCAAAAAATTAGATACGAATTTCTCCCTCATTTTGGAAGATCTTGATTGATGAAAAATGATGAAGGTTTGAGTTTTTAATTTGGGGATTTGATGTTGTCGAAGTGCATGGATAGATTGATATGGATGAAGGAGAAAAGGGAGCAGAAGTTTTAGGTTTAGTGATAAAGTTATGCGTATTTTTTTTTATGAATTTTTGGATGATGCAAATTTCAATAGTAAATTGGTCCATGTCAAATTTCACAATCAAATTGGTTCCCATTAAATATCACAAGCATATTGGTCTCTATATACGTGGGAGGTGACGGCATCGACACATCAATATTTAATAGTGCATGTCAACGTGTCTAATGTATGGACTTCGACATAGAGATTTATTTGATAGACATGAAGCAAATCAATGGATTAATTGCCTATTTTAAAAAATTCAGGAACCAAGTTGAGCGATGAATACACATTCAAGGATGAAGTAGCCTATTCACTCAAGATAATACACTAACAAGGAACCTTTGCCATCTTTGCCTAAAAAAGAAAATTGAACATAAAATTAAGTAATTTATGTTGGAATATTTTTCAATCTAAAAACAAGTTTTATATAAGATTTAGTATAAAATTATTCATGTTAGATAATTAGTAAGTTATTGGACTTATGTGTTTTTTTAAGGAAGTTATTGGACTTATTTTATTGAGTCATTTTTTTTCCTAAGTTAGTAGAGTCCATTAGATATTACTATATATTATCATGTAAAACTTATTTTCAAATGTTATGCCATTGTTATTTTAATGAAACCCTAGTCGCCTTTGTTGTGTAATTCTCTCTTCCCTTTGAAACCTTATATTGTTAACAATTCAATTTATGTAAAGTAAACTCTTTGTCACTTCTAATGGAAATGGGAATTGGAGATAATATTAGTTTTCATTCAATTAACTAAAATCATTGTATTTTACTTTCTAAATTATTCATCGCAAATTCGCAATTAGCTTTCCATAGATCCATTATGAGACTAATTTTTGAGTCGATAATATGACATTCAATTTTTTCACTCGTGCTGGCATGCCTCTCAAATGGATGACTCTAGAAATTGAACTTCTATAGTCGTCTACTTGAATTAGTCTTTCAATTTTATTTTAAAACAAGTGATGTTTCAAATCTCGAATGTTTAATTAACTATTTTTTCAACTATATCTTTAATAATTGGAGGGATAATTTAGAATAATGTAATGTAACTAATAATTTAATAGAGAATACAGTAGAGATATTTTAGTTTAAGTGCATATCGTTCAACAGTTTTTCAATCTATGTGATCCCATAAGAGGTATGAAATAGAGGTAGTAGTTTTGATGTTAGGTAGATCTTTATAGAAAAATGTTATGAACAACTTCTTTCTAACACTCTCTCAATCATCCACTCTCGAAGTTAAATCTACTGGATCTCATACAATGAAAATAAATCTCACATAAAATGGTGAAACATCACACGAGTTTCATCTGATAAGAGAGTAATTGTTAGAGAGTATTAGAAAGAGAGTGTTCATAGCACTCTCCGTCTTTATAATATGCTTATAAATTTTCATGCTATTGTAGGAAAAGGCTAGCAATATGATGGACAAGGCTAGCAATGGTGCTCAATATGCAAAGGAAACCATGCAAGAGGTTTTTAGTTTTAATTAATTATCATTATTTAATCTTTCATTTAATTCCTTACAAAATAAAAAATCACACATTTGACGCAATCATACAATCTAGCTAGACTGTCAAATTAGTACTGAACGACCGACTTTTCAACTTTGATAAATTGAATCTAAAATATAAGATCAAATTGTGACTCGTCTAATATTTATAAGATTCAGATAGAAAACGGCATGATCATCATGTAAAGATGAGGCAATTTAAATGCTAACAACCGTGATATTACTATATGATTTGCAAGAAATAGTGTTTACAAATTTTTTATTTATAATTACTGATTTGTTTTCATAAAATGAACCCTTTATAAGTAATGTTTTGTTTTGTGGTATGTAGGCTTGGCAGCAAGCAAATATTAAAGCACAATTAGTTGCTGATGCAGATAAGAATGCAACATGAATGAACTAATTACAATAATGGATGATTATTCAAGATTTAGTTTCCCTTAAATAAAATGTTTTCTGCTGATTCATTTATTTTGCAAGAACGTTTTATTTTAAATGTAATAGTGTTACATTTGTATTAGTGAGTAGATTCAAGTTTCATATCTGAATGGACTATAAATTTGTTACATTGTCCATGGCTCTTAACTCAAATGGTAAAAATGTCGAAATCGTTAGGTCAGATTCTATAACCGGAATTCGAACCCCAACATTTTTCATTTCATCTATCTACCAGAAAAGAAATTATTACATTCATTTCCAAATTGGTATCCAAAATCTACACACATGTAATTATATAACTCTTATCCTCTAGTATTGCATTAAAATTTATGTACTGGATTAATTAAACCTCTTGTATGTAGTTGTCTATCCATACGTGATGATTCTGATTATAACTTGATAGGAAGCACACTAATTAACACCGAAAAGCGACCAAACTAGGCATTGAACCATTGAGAACTCTCGATCATGGTTCAAGTGTTTTAAATCCAAAAAGAAAGAAAAGTATAAAACAATAAAATGAAACGATATTCAAAATCAATAATTGAAAGTTAACGTCCACAAGTCTTAGTTCAACCGAAAAAAACGCTAAAATTGTAGACTAGACACCATGATTGGAGTTCAAACCCCGACTCATCCATTATGTGGATAAATTCAAAAGTGATTATTCTCATTTCCTCTATCCAAAAAAAAAACTTGTTGAAAGTTAACATAGACATGATCCATCAAACATAATTAGTTCTTGTTTGTAGAATCCTTCGCAGAATCAACAGCTCCTTGAGCCTTTGCCTGCATCTGCTGGCCAGTCTACACATAATAAAAAAAAATATATAAGAAACTTTTTTACATTTAGGCCAGGAATTTTTGCTATAAATCTATATCATACAATGTTTTTTTTTTCTTTAACTACAAATTGCTACCTCTTGCATTGATTCTTTGGCAGACTGAGCAGCATTGCTAGCCTTGTCCATCAAGTTGCTAGCCTTTTCCTATTATCCACACAAAAAAAAAAAATCGGTTATTATACAAAATTGAGTGCATTAACATTTTGATACTCTTATATTTCTTCCTCGGAGATTAATTATAAGCATAATTCATTAACTTTAATTTATTAAAATTATTTATTAAATACAACTAATTCTCGATCTCATAAAAAAATGACATTCTCAATAATTTATTTCATGAATACTTAATTTATGAAAATACGAGAATCATATTGGAAAGTAAAAATTACATTAATAAGGGATATTTTAGAAATGACATAAAACAATTGTTAAACTTTCTTGTATTTAAAATCACTAAACATGAATACATTTTTTCTTATATTTGAAAAGGGGAAAAGATAAGGGAAACCTGGGTTTGGCCCTTGGCCTGTCCAGCATTGTAGCTTGCATTGTTAGAGTCCATCTTAACTTGTAAATATGAAATTAATCAACTGAATGAATTGAAGATTATAAGAAATATTTGAATGAAAGATTAATGTTGTGATTAATATTGAGATTTAACTGTATATATAGGCAAAGTTTCCTATGGATTTTGCACTACTTGCGGTTCTTTGTGGTAGTATTGAAGATATTGTGCTATTTGGGGGAGTATATGTGAGAGAGATGTAGATCAGTTGACCAGGAAAACTTCCATTCACTATTTTCAAGGTTATCATTTGTGAACTACATGCAAAACAAATGTAAAATGTTTGTGCAATATATTTTTAATAAATTAATAATAATAATAATAATAATAATAATAATAATAATAATAATAATAATAATAATAATAATAATAATAATAATAATAATAATAATAATAATAATAATAATAATAATAATAATAATAATAATAATAATAATAATAATAATAATGCATCACTTTTAAAATGTGTTTGGAGTTTGGATCAATGTTTGACAAATGTGATTTGGAATCAATTAAATTAAATTTTAGGAAATCTAAATTTGTTTAAAATTGAGTTTTTTTCCTTATCCCTCTATTTTGGGTGAGGAATGTGTAATTCTGAATCAAAGAAGTAAGACATCATGAGTAACGACTATTTCATCTAGGATCAAACATAAATTTGACTTAAACTTAATTACCAACGGTTTAGCTCAAGTGATTGAGTTAAGACATCCAAAGAGGTTGCGAATGAGGTTCAACGTTCAAAACTTAGCTACTAAGGTAATACGAGTGAATATACATATTTATTTGTGACCATCAATCAACTTCGCCGCTTAATTTTTTGAAAAAGTCAAATTGTCTCTAAATTTGTTTTATGTCTATCAAATGAGTCTCTCCATCAATTTAAAATGTTAGACACGCAGACTTACAAGATAAAATACTTATGTGTCGATCCATGTCACCTCCCATATATGAAGGGATCAATTTAATAATGAAATTTAACATGGACCAATTTGATAGTGATTTGATCTCATCAAAAAGAATCTAAAAATTTATCAAAAAACTCATAACTTTGTCATATATCCAATAACTTCAACATCATCGAACTCCAAAAAAAAAAAAATCATATTTATCATCTTTCATCAATCTATGAATCTTATATAATGAGGGATAAATTTAGATCTTAAAAAGCTTGCTGGAAATTGAAAAAAGCTAGAGGGACAAAGTGAACAAGATGGAAACAGTTAACATAAAAATATGAGGATTAATTTAGGTGATTTGTGAACAAGATGGATTAATTCAACATTTTGTTATGAACATCCACTTCAGTTATGCTTATGCATCAAACGATCAAGTAATTTAGCATTGGTAGTGGGAATGCATTGAACTTATACTTAAGCCCCAGGTACAGGGTTCGATTCCCACGGAAGGCAAGAACTCCATATGGGGGGTGGAGAAGGTCGTGAGTACATCTCGGTCCTTGAAAGATAGGGAGGTCAGCCCGTAAGGGAGCCAGCCGGATGTTACACCAAGTTAGAAATAATTTAATTTTTTTTATTAATCCCTATTAAATAATTTAAATGGATTTTGTTACCCAACGTTAGTCACATTTTTTACCTCATTTTTTTTAACTTTAGTTTTCTTTTTTTCAATTGTTTCATTTTTTAGCCAATGTTAGTCACATATTTTACCTCATTTTTTTTAACTTTAGTTTTCTTTTTTTAAAATTGTTTCATTTTTTCTTTTAACTTTTTGTATCGAATAATTCAAATATGATTGGCTATGATGCATAATTTTTTGTATCAACCAATCCAAATAAGCATGGAATCATTTGTCTTGATAATCAACCAATCAAAACAAATTATGGCTCATTTGTCATAATAATAAAATAGTAGTTTAATTTAATTTGTGGTTACAAATTCCAAAATAGCATATTAACACACTTTAAAAAATTGGATCAATAAATTTATTAAAAAAATCGGATCATTAAATGAATCGATATGATGAAAATAATTTTTGTAATATTCTAAATTGATGCATTGCTATCATTTATTGCTATTATTTTATTTTATTTTTCATAGAACTATAGCATGACAAGAATTGAAAATAGTTGTAGTTATTTCAAATTGATCAAGAATATTATTGATATGAATTGGTCATAAATTTATGCATTAAAATAATTTTAATATGATACGGTTTCTTTTACAAGACCTCCATTTTTTAAGAAGTGAGTTAAAAATTATAATAAAAATAAACATAGACCTCTATTTTTTTTAGGAACCAATTTAAAAATTTTAATTGGAAAAAAAACATAATACAAACCATTTTTGGAATAGCCAAGTTAGAAATAATTTAATTCTTTTTATTAATTCCTATTAAATAATTTAAATGGATTTTTTTACCCAAGCCACATATTTTACCTCATTTTTTTTAAATTTGGTTTTTTTTTTCAATTGTTTCACTTTTTTAGCCAACGTTAGTCACATTTTTTACCTCATTTTTTTTAACTTTAGTTTTCTTTTTGTCAATTGTTTCATTTTTTATTTTAATTTTTTGTATAAGAATAATTCAAATATGATTGGTTATGATGCATAATCTTTTGTATCAACCAATCCAAATAAGCATCGAGACACTAGGAGAACTCCTCTCTGTTTATTTCCACTAAAAATAAAGAAAACCGTTACAAGTAAAGCCAAAAAAAAGGAAGAGAACATGTAGAGACAAAGCAAAAAAAAAGTATCACAAGAGGTCTTAAATCATTTGGTTAAAGATATTTATTTCAAATTAACATTAAACCAATTAAATGCAATATGATCTCATTTCCTTAACCAAATGCAATATGAAAATTAATATTTTAATTAATATTTTAATATTTTTAGGGTGAGCGATTATAATTTCCTTGATTTCCTTTTTCATGCGTCCATAATTTCCTTGATTTCCTTTTTCATGCGTCCATATTTTAATTCTCCAGGATCACCAAAGATATTTGTTTGAAATTGTCATAATTTTCTTCCGTTTTCATGTGTCTCTCAATATTTATCATTTAATTGTGCTTATTTTACCAAATTACCCTATAAATTAGACCTTTGACTTCACAATTTTTTCACATCACAGTCTCACTGTCTTTCTCTCTGTTTAGTTTTTTTCTTCTATTGTTGTTCTCAACATAATATGGTTATGAGGTTGAATGTAAAAAATTAGTATTGATTTATTTTCTTCAATAATTGATGTATCTTATATATGAGTTTTGTTCTTCCTATTATCTTCATCCTTTCTACAATAGCGATGCTTTTTTCTTTGCATAAATGAATATCTATAGTCAAATGAATATCTATAGTTTGATGAGATATTAACAGACTTGATTATTCAATAGTCATAGAAAATCGTGTAATGCTATAAAAAAAATCGTTACAAGTAAAAAATTTAGTTGTTAATAGTTTTAAATTTGTTGAGAATATAAAATTATTAACAACTAATATATTCAAAGAAAACCTCATAAACATGTAAAGAAAACCCCATAATAAAAAAAACAAATTTTAATGGAATAGTTTTATTTTTTTGGCATATTAAAAAAATAAAATATGACTCCTTTTTTGGCTAATTAAAAAAACCCCATAAACATGTAAAGAAAATCCCATAATCAATCATAATAGTTTTATTTCTGGCATATAAAATATGACTCCTTTTTTGGCAAATTAAAAAAAACCCCATAAACATGTAAAGAAAACTACATAATTAATCGTACAACTATAATTCTCAATTTATTAACATTGGAAATTTTAATTTATGATTTCAATTTTAAATAAATATGTAGATAAAAAGTTATTTAACTTATTTAAATATGAGAGTTATATTTAAAACATGTAAAGCCAAATAAAAGGAAGAAAACATGCAGAGACAAAGCAAAAAAATAAGTATCACAAGAGCTCTTAAATCATTTGGTCAAAGATATTTGTTTCAAATTAGCATTAAACCATTTAAATTTAATATAATCTTAATATAATTGATATTAATGTGATACAAACATTCTAAACAAGTCATCAAATTTTAATATTTTGACTAACCATTATTTAATGAGAATATTCTCCTTAATGAATAATTAAGTCTTCACAATATACAACACCATCTCATTATTTTTTTTGTTAAGATTGCGACAAAAACAGGTTTTAAACTTTTTTTTAGTTTTTTTACAAAAAAAAGTAACAAGATCTGGTCCAACCAGTTAAATTGGTTGAACTGTCGAATTCTTCATATACCTCTCTTAGGCCTAATGTATGATTTTAGAATAGGCCTAATGTTATGGATAAAAAAAAATTTATATTATTGTATGATTAAAGGAGAAGTTCACATGATATATCAATACTCAACACCATTTCATTATTTTTTTTGTCAAGAAAAATTGCGACAAAAACAGGTTTTAAACTTTTTTTTTTATAAAAAAGTAGCAAGATCCAATCCAACCAGTTAAATTGGTTTAACTGACGAATTTATCATATACCTCCCTTATGGATAAAAATAATTTTTAAATAAAAAAATAATTAATTATCAAGATAGTACTATATATTCCAATTTTCATTACAAATTGAGTCTATAAATTATTCGAATATGTATAACAGTACTCATATATTAAAGTTTTTTTATGATTAATATACTAAAGTTTTGAAATATTTGGCTCTTTAAAAACATATAGAAATTTACCATAATTGACTTTGATGACATTGAAACGAATAAGGAAAATCAATGTGCATTCAAAAAGATAATATGAAAGTAAATTAAAAGTGCATTTAAAATGCATTAAAAATTTGTGTTGATTTTGATGAGATAGTTATCCAACCATCATGTTAAAAATAACTGGATTTGTACCCTATATAGTTTCGATTTTTTTGTGTATCGTTGAGATAATTATTATCATTTTTTATATTTTTAGAAACGGTAATATTACCAAATTACACTGCAAAATATATGTTGATGTTATTCTTCAATTGTATTAAATTCCACAAGTTTATGATTTGATATATTTGAAAATATAAATTAAAATAATTATTTATTTCATTTTATAAAATATAATGGATATCAAATTTCAAATGATTCACTAATAATTTTTTTCATTTGAACTAAATGATTACTAATCCTTAAAACCCATCCTTAATAATAAGTTAGGAAAAACAAGTACTTAAAATTTATTACTAATTAAATGCACTATTTTCCTACAATAATAATTTTTTTGATTCTTTACAATTTTTCTTTTTTTTGAAGTTTGAACTTCGAAATCTCAAATTTAATGGTCCTTTGATTTACTAAATGTTTTTACATTCTCATACATGAGAATTTAAAATATGAATGTGTCAGTTTTTTTGTTACCATGTGTATGATGTTTTCAACGCTGCTTAATAGCGACTAATCTCTGTCGCTGAATTAGTGTGACACACAAAGATGGTTTCTCCTCTCCTAGCTAAATTTTGTCCATATGAACCCCTAACCATTTGCAACATATGAGTCTTTTAAATAAATTTTTGTTATCATGTTATTGTAATATAAATTTTTTAATAAATTTTATTTTATAAGAGTTTTAAATTCATCTATCATAAGTGTGAAGTTGTTTACATTGTAAGTTCATGACAACCAATCACTACTAGGAAAAACAAAATTAGTGACGGAAAAAATAAAATCCCTCACAAATTCCTTGGTCACAAAATTTAGTGACGGAATTAGAGAGATTTCATGTTTTCTCTCACTAAATTTCCCTCACTGATTTTTGTTTTTTTAGTAGTGAATCATATACATATATATGCATAAGTGTGTTGATATTAAAAATGAATATAATAAAAAGGTAAATAGTTATAATAATCTAACAATTGTGGTTGAATGATAGTTAATGCATGTAAAATATATTATTTTTACAATTGCATTTATCTACCGATTTGTTCATAGACTTACTCTACCATAATTATGTTTTTCTGATGTTCCACAATTAGGTTGTGTACTTCTCTTATGTGTCTTTTTTATTTTCAACAAGTTTTATTTTATGATTTTTTTGGCCAATGATTTTGTACATTTCAAATTGTTTATTTATTAATTATTTTCTTATTAAATATTATCAAGTCACTACTTTTCGTGTAATATCATGTTATTTTCGGTAACCTATTTATGTTTTTTATAAGGTACAAATAGATAAAAAAATAACCGAAGTCTATGTGCACATAAATCTAGCCCAAAAAAAAAGATAGAAAAACAAAACTAAATTAAAGAGTCATGAAATAAAAATCAATTATAAAGCAAATATTCTCATTCATCACACACTCATCCATTCTAAAACACAATCAAATTAACTTCATTTCTTTCTTTTCTTATTTTACAAACAAAAAGTACTTCTTTTCTTTCAAACAAAAAAAAAAACTTAAATTTTTCATAAATCTATCGAAAATATTTATTCAAAGTCCTATTTCTCATTGTTTCTTTCAATAAAACTTAACCTCCGCTATTATACTAATATTTTTTTCTCTTGAAGGTAAATGAAATTAATGTAAATAGTTATCATCCCAGCACAAGATGTGCATATAGTCGAAACCAAGAAAAGTCACACACATGTACCACAAAGCCAAATTGGCTAAACAAGATGAAAAATTGCTAAGTGGTCATTCCAAGACAAACTAATGGAATTACCCATCAAGCATGCAAATCAACTGATAAATTACAAAACGAGGCTTTAATCTATTATACTAATGTTGAGAAGCATCTTAGAACCAATCACGATTTTGTCACAATTTTGATTATCATTGATTGATCTATGACCGTTTTTAGAGGAAAAAACAGTCAATTTAGTCCCTAAACTATCACTCTCTCACGAATTTGATATGTAAACTATTAAAATGAACTAAGTAATCCTTAAAATCATAGTTTAAAAAATTTATGGTGTTCTTTATATGGTCCACTGATAAGGGACTTAATATAGACCTCACCTTAAAATCCACCTATATGCATTGAATTTGTTAGTCATTTTCTTTCTGGACTTAGGGGCAACTTCAGTAAAACATTGATTATTTAAACCATTTGTTTTGGAGAAAAATAACAAATGCATTTTTTTATCAGCATGCGAAGTGACAAGTACCACTGAAACTCACACGCAACTGTGTGGTTCCAGTTCAAACCCAAGTGAAAGTATCCGACCTAACAATATATCGGCATTGTCACTTGACTTAGGGCTTATATATATATATATATATATATATATATATATATATATATATATATATATATATATATATATATATATGACTTATTGTTTTCTAAGAAATACGTAGACGTTCTCAGTTTCTTTTTCAATAAATCTAAACTATTTGTTAAATCTTATGATGTTTTTTATATGGTCCATTAGTGAGGGAATTAATAAAACCATCATCTTGAAAGTATGCATTGAATTTATTGTAATTTTAATTTATGGACTTAGAGACAACTTCAATAAAACATTGAATACTTAAACCAATTATTCTGAAGAGGAAAAAAAAACTCGTAACACATGTATGTTTATTTCGTTGGTGGACGAAGTGGCAAGTACCTAATTACTCACACACATATATGGGTAGTTTCAGTTTAAATCAGGGTGAAAATGTCTAATCTAACAATATATCGTCGTTATCACTTGAGCTAGGTCTTACCAACATAACACATATATTTTTTTATAAAGGCTTAATTGTTTTTTAACCATTTTGTCCCAAAAACATATAGAAAATAAATATTTTAACATGAAACATTTTATTATGAATGTAATAATATATATTCCAAATCTTATTCAACATAAAACATGTTATTTTTAGAGGTGTTGGGTTGAATAGATTATATTCTTACTATGACTCAAGAATAAATATATTTCAAAATTTTGAGATATTTTTTTAATAAAATGATATAAAAAATAGTTAAAAAAAATATGATTTAAATGAGACAAATATTTTTTCGAATCACAATATGTATGCGCGAAAAGAAGTGCACACATTTTTATGATTAATAAGTATGAATGACCACCAAATGACCAAGCTCCTCTTTATAATTAATATGTATCAATGACCATCAAATGAACTAAAATACAAATAAATGTCTGTAGCGTGAAACCAAAGCCCTTTCGAGCCAAAGAGTCTGAAACCAATATGAAGGAAGGAACTCAACACTTGCAGCAAATGAACTGAACAACAAAACCACTACAACAACACGAACTAAATCGTCCAGATCGTGAAGCTTACAATCTTAGCAAACGAAGACAATTGAAGATGGGTTGTAACACCCATAATAAGATTGCCTAGGATCTTATACGAGTATTAAAATTTCGTACTGGATACATTAATTTACAATATAAAAGTTCATACAAATATTACATCACATTGTAATATTACATCCAAAGTTAATACAATCCTCTTGTTACATGTACATCAAGTACCACAACATATAATACTTTCAAACTATAAACAGATAACAACAGCACGATCAATCCGTAGCCTTCTCCTTACCCTTGTTGCGTGCTGATTGCGATCCTGCCTGTGAACCTGCACCAGAAGGAATGGGATGAGACATATTGTCTCAGTGAGCTCTACCCAACCTACTGTTTGGCAACCACAGGGAACCTAGGGTCGCCATGCCTACCTTGGCAATTTAGGGGAATTCTAGAATCGCCAAGTCTTTAACCAGCCTATAACTTTAACTATAACCTGCCTATAACTGTAAACTTTCTATGACTATAACTTTAACAACTTTAACTATAACTATAAATCATAAAACGAATAAAGTGTTTTATGTTAGCTGTTAGCGTTGAACAAACAATTATCTGAGTTCATTTTACGGAGGGCACCCCGGGTGGAGCAACCCCGAGATACGTCTCCCTATAACCGGTGAAATTCCTATCATATCAGGCTAACACCGGACTCCCTATAAAACGTGTGGACAACCCTCTCGGAGAAGTCCCATCCGGCGAATCCCGGAGTCTGATGAACACGCCCTGTAACTGTAAAACGTGCAAGCACGCCAATATCTTTAATCTTTAATTCTTTAACTATAACGTATGAACATATAATCAATTACTTTAATTCTATAACCATCCTGTAATCTATAACCTGTAACCTATAAATCCTTGGTTTATCGTTTTCATAAACCACCTATGATCTTGGGGAACCAATACTATAAACTTGTCTTAAACTATAAGTATCAAAGCATTCCTACTCTCATAGTTCATAGGTTTGCACATACTTAACATGTATATAGAGTTGCTTAGTAAGGGATAATCCCATTACTAGCTTCGATACTCCTCTACATAACTTAAATATTGAGTAATCATCTCACTATGCCATACCTATTACCCACCATAACTTATATGCATTCCTATACTCAAAAACATGAATTTTGATAGTTGGAAAATCGGGGGCCGATTTGCTAAAATCGGGGGCCGAAATTTGCTGTAACAAAAACTGGATTTTCATGCTTTGAAATCGGCGGCCGATGGTACAAATTCGGGGCCCGATTTTCATCATCAGACAGCACAGAACATGAACAAAACGTGATTTCCACCCCTTTGGGTTGAACCACTCATACCCAGGCATCAAAACATCCCAAGAGACGAATTTCCAAGGCATAGAGATAGACCACATCATGATTAATCAAGGATAAACCATCAAAGGGTATTAGGGTTCTATGAATCACAAAAATGATCAAATGACTATAAACTTCAAAGTTAAGCAAGGAGGGTTCTAAAACCCACTAGGAGCTCACCTTAATCCCAAAAGATGCTTGCTAAGTTGATAAATCAAACCCTAGCTTCAAGTCCCAAATCTCTACTCAAGAGAACTTCTATTTCCTTGGCTTTCTTCTTGCTCCAAATTCTCAAACCAAGCTCACTTGCCACACAAGAGTTTAAGTGAAGTTTAATTGGATTATTGGGTGATGATTGATGAGATGATGATGAAGAAGAAGAAGGGCGAAAATGGGAGAGGGAAGGGGAGCAATTTTCTGATTTTGGGAGTTAAAGAAAATGAGTAGAAACTCAACAATTTTTCATATATATCCATTTGCCATATTCCCCTTATTTACAACTATGCCATTGCTTGCAAACGAAGCTTCTAACACGTTTAACTGATACTTCTAAGCGGGATATTACACTCTACCCCCCTTAAAGAAATTTCGTCCTCGAAATTTAGAAATTACCTGTAAAAAGATGTGGATAACTCTCCTGCATCTCCGATTCCAATTCCCATGTAGCTTCACCGTAGGGAGAACCTTTCCATATAACTTTGACAATTGGAATCTCTTTGTTCCTCAATGCTTTGACATCACGTTCAATAATCCGTTCCGGTTCGGGCCGGAAAGTCAAATCCGATCTCAAGTTGATAGTTTCCAACTCCACTGGTTGATGAGGATCAGGAATGAACTTCCTTAACTGTGAAACATGGAAAACATCATGCAATCCTGACATCGCCGGTGGCAGAGCCAATTGGTAAGCTGCTGGTCCGACACGTTTAAGTATCTCAAATGGCCCTATGAATCTTGGACTCAATTTCTTTGTTCTGAAAACACCTCGCAATCCCAACTTAGGGGTAACTTTCAAGAAAACATGATCTCCTACTTCGAACTCTAGAGGTCTTCGCCTCTTGTCCGCATAACTCTTCTGTCGACTTTGAGCAGTTCTGATCTTATCCTGAATGGATTTAATCTTTAAAGTGGTTTCCTGGATAATCTCAGGTCCCAAAATACTTTTATCTCCAACCTCTGACCAACAAAGCGGTGTTCTACACCTCCTGCCATACAATGCCTCATACGGTGCCATTCCAATGCTAGAATGGTAACTGTTATTATACGAAAATTCAATCAAAGTCAGATGGTGATTCCAATTTCCTCCATCCTCTAAAATGCATGCACGTAACATATCCTCTAACGTCTGTATAGTTCTCTCAGATTGTCCATCTGTTTGAGGATGATGAGATGTACTCAACTTTAACCTTGTTCCCAAAGCCTTCTGAAAAGCTTTCCAAAAGTGAGAAGTGAAGATAGGATCTCTATCTGACACAATGCTGGTTGGAACACCATGAAGTTTCACAATCTCCGCTATGAACAATTCTGCATACTGAGCAGCCCTGTAAGTAGTCCTAACCGGTAAAAAGTGAGCAGACTTAGTTAACCGATCGACAACTACCCAAATTGAATCGTGTCCCCGTTGAGTCCGAGGTAACCCTGTCACAAAATCCATAGAGATTTCTTCCCATTTCCACTGAGGGATTTCCAATGGTACAAGCATCCCTGCCGGCCTCTGATGTTCAATTTTCACTTGTTGACACACAATACAACGTGATACGAATTCCGCAATATCAGTCTTCATCCCTGGCCACCAATAATCCTTCTTTAAATCTTGGTACATTTTAGTGGTACCCGGATGAATACTGAAACTACTCTTGTGTGCCTCTTCCAAAATCAACCTTTTTAAACTAGCATCATTAGGAACACAAACTCTACCTTCAAACAGCAGAGTACCATCCGAAGCCCTTGAAAATTCTGACTGACCAATCCTCCTCTGAAGATTCACATCTGATTCTTGAGCTTGCGCGATTCGGAACCGCAAATCACAAGTAACCTCTAATCTTTGCAACAAGACGCCATCATCCATTTCTGTAACGCTGAGATTAAGATCTCGGAATTTCTCATACAAACCACAGGTATGCATCAGTACTTCTGCTTTAATCAAAGATTTCCTGCTCAAGGCGTCAGCAACTACATTCACCTTTCCAGGGTGATACTTTAACTCAAAATCAAAATCCTTTAAATATTCCATCCATCTTCTCTGTCTCATATTCAGTTCCCGTTGATCGAACAAATACTTTAAACTTTTATGGTCACTGAACAAGTCAAATTGTGCTCCATATAAATGGTGCCTCCACACTTTCAAAGCAAAAACTATTGCCGCCAATTCAAGGTCATGAGTGGGGTAATTCTCCTCGTGAGATTTAAGCTGCCGAGAAGCATAAGCTATCACATTACCTTCTTGCATGAGAACACTGCCCAGTCCTTTAGAGGACGCATCACAATAAACCACATATTTCTTTTCAGGGTCTGGTATCGCTAATACTGGAGCCTTGGATAATTTCTTTCTCAAAGTCCGGAAACTTTTCTCACAATCTTCGTCCCAGACGAAAGGCACATCTTTCCTTGTGAGGCGTGTCAATGGCAAAGCAATCTGTGAAAATCTCATAATAAATCTTCGGTAGTAACCTGCTAAACCGAGGAAACTCCGAACCTCTGTTACATTTGCTGGTCTGGCCCAATTAAGGACAGCTTCAACCTTTGATGAGTCAACTGACACTCCTCCTTTAGAAATAACATGCCCCAAAAACTGGATTTCCGATAACCAAAATTCACATTTGCTGAATTTTGCATATAACTGATTTTCTCTAAGGATGTCCAAAACAATCCTCAGATGCTGAGCATGTTCCTGTGAGTCCTTTGAATAAATCAAGATATCATCAATGAAAATTACCACAAACTGATCCAGGTAAGGCTGGAAAATTCTATTCATGTAGTCCATAAACACTGCTGGAGCATTAGTCACTCCAAAAGGCATAACCAAAAACTCATAATGTCCGTAACGTGTTCTGAACGCCGTCTTGGACACATCTGACTATTTGATACGAATCTGGTGGTATCCTGATCTGAGATCAATCTTTGAAAACACTGAAGCTCCTTTGAGTTGATCCAAAAGATCATCAATCCTCGGTAACGGATACTTATTCTTTATCGTTACTTTATTCAGCCGACGGTAGTCGATGCACAATCTCATACTACCATCCTTTTTAACTAATAACACTGGTGCACCCCATGGTGACACACTGGGCCTGATAAAATGTTTCTGAATTAAATCTTCCAACTGAGACTTCAATTCCTTTAACTCGGACGGTGACATTCTATAAGGCGCCACTGACACTGGCTCCGATCCTGGAACAAGATCAATGGAAAACTCAACTTCCCGTTCAGGGGGTAAATTACTTATCTCAGAAGGGAAAACATCTAAATAGTCACTGACAACAGGAATGTCACTGGGACTCAGTTCTGACTCTGATGTCACAGTAACCATCACATAGAAACCCTTATCCTGAGCACACATAAGCTGGGTAAGCTGATGAGTGCGGTTGATTAATTCTGATAACGCCACACCTTCGGTCGTATCATCTGTAGGCATAAAGATACACTTCTCCGCACATCCAATATAAACATGATTAGCAGATAACCAATCCATTCCTAGGATCACATCAAGTTGTATCATGGGAAGACACACCAAATCTAGATAGTATGTCTTGCTAGATACAGTGATCGGGCAATTTTCACATATAAAACTAGCTACAACTCCGCCCTCAGTAGCGGTAGATACCGTCATAGGAGGTATCAACGGTGACATAGACAATTGTAATGCTTCTACACACTTGTAAGAAATAAAGGAACATGTTGCACCACAATCAAAAAGCACTCTAACTGGAGTTTGGCCTAAGTAACACATACCAGCAATTAAATCTTCATTTGCCAAAGCCTTCTGGCCATCAAGGGAGTACACTCTACCCTTACTTGTTGTAGTACCTTCAGCTCCACTTTTACCTCTTCTTTCTGGACAATTTGCCAAAATATGCCCCGGCTGCCTACACCCGAAACACACACCTGTTTGCCTCATGCACTGACCATAATGCGACTTCCCGCAAAATTTACAAGTGACCACCGCCTGTGGTGTAAATGATTGTTTGCCCCTCTTAGGGGAGCCCTTAGGCTTGTTCTCTTGATACCGATCTGGAAATTTACCTTTTCTCTTTTCATACGCTGCAGCTTTCTCTTTCGCGGTCTTGGCAAAACCCGCTTCCACAACTAAACTATCATGAACCATCTCGTCATAGCTAGTATTCCTTTGTAAGCTCACTGCTGTATCAATCTCGCCTCTCAACCCACGCCTATACTGATTCATCTTCCAATTCTCGTTAGCGGCATACCCGTTGTGAGAGGAGTAGTATGACAATTCTTCAAACTTCTTTGTAAACTCGGTGACTGACATGCCCCCTTGTTTCAACTCCAGGAATTCTTGTTCTTTCTTCACCTTATAAGACATCGGAATATACTTCTCTATCATTGCTTCTTTGAAGTTATCCCAGTTGACCTCTGTGTCATTTGCTATCATTCGGCGTTGAGCAGATTCCCACCAATCTTCTGCCGCGCCTCTGAACTGGTTAGTAGCCAACAATACTTTACTTTCCTCAGGGCAATCCACCATCCGGAATACTTTCTCAATCTGCTTCAGCCATCTCTTGGCCTCTGGAGGTTCACCTTCCCCATTAAACTCAGGAGGGTGATTTCTGTTGAATTCCCGGTAGGACGGATTCGCCACTGCTGGTGGTGGTGTCTGCTGCTGAGCACCTTGTCCATGGTGCATCATCCCCATCCATTCTTGCTGAGTCTGAGCCTGTTGTTGGGCTTGCTGCTGCATCATAAGCATCATCTCCTGATGCTGTAACGCAGCCTGAGCTTGCTGCTCTTGGTACTGTTGCTGCAACGCCTGCTGCTGTTGCATCATTTGAGCCCAAAATTGCATATTAGGGTCTCCACTGGCTTCCTCAGCATTAGCCTGATTCATTCTAGGCCTGCCAGGACCTCTTCTCCTCCCAGACATCTTATCCTAACTGTCATACACAAGTCAAAGTGATCAGTTTCAACTATATATAACATTTAGAATAATGTCCCGGATCCAAGAGATCCACAACTTGAATTGTATTTTAATGACCCATGGCACAGTCTGAATCGACCTGCTCTGATACCAAATTGTAACACCCATAATAAGATTGCCTAGGATCTTATACGAGTATTAAAATTTCGTACTGGATACATTAATTTACAATATAAAAGTTCATACAAATATTACATCACATTGTAATATTACATCCAAAGTTAATACAATCCTCTTGTTACATGTACATCAAGTACCACAACATATAATACTTTCAAACTATAAACAGATAACAACAGCACGATCAATCCGTAGCCTTCTCCTTACCCTTGTTGCGTGTTGATTGCGATCCTGCCTGTGAACCTGCACCAGAAGGAATGGGATGAGACATATTGTCTCAGTGAGCTCTACCCAACCTACTGTTTGGCAACCACAGGGAACCTAGGGTCGCCATGCCTACCTTGGCAATTTAGGGGAATTCTAGAATCGCCAAGTCTTTAACCAGCCTATAACTTTAACTATAACCTGCCTATAACTGTAAACTTTCTATGACTATAACTTTAACAACTTTAACTATAACTATAAATCATAAAACGAATAAAGTGTTTTATGTTAGCTGTTAGCGTTGAACAAACAATTATCTGAGTTCATTTTACGGAGGGCACCCCGGGTGGAGCAACCCCGAGATACGTCTCCCTATAACCGGTGAAATTCCTATCATATCAGGCTAACACCGGACTCCCTATAAAACGTGTGGACAACCCTCTCGGAGAAGTCCCATCCGGCGAATCCCGGAGTCTGATGAACACGCCCTGTAACTGTAAAACGTGCAAGCACGCCAATATCTTTAATCTTTAATTCTTTAACTATAACGTATGAACATATAATCAATTACTTTAATTCTATAACCATCCTGTAATCTATAACCTGTAACCTATAAATCCTTGGTTTATCGTTTTCATAAACCACCTATGATCTTGGGGAACCAATACTATAAACTTGTCTTAAACTATAAGTATCAAAGCATTCCTACTCTCATAGTTCATAGGTTTGCACATACTTAACATGTATATAGAGTTGCTTAGTAAGGGATAATCCCATTACTAGCTTCGATACTCCTCTACATAACTTAAATATTGAGTAATCATCTCACTATGCCATACCTATTACCCACCATAACTTATATGCATTCCTATACTCAAAAACATGAATTTTGATAGTTGGAAAATCGGGGGCCGATTTGCTAAAATCGGGGGCCGAAATTTGCCGTAACAAAAACTGGATTTTCATGCTTTGAAATCGGCGGCCGATGGTACAAATTCGGGGCCCGATTTTCATCATCAGACAGCACAGAACATGAACAAAACGTGATTTCCACCCCTTTGGGTTGAACCACTCATACCCAGGCATCAAAACATCCCAAGAGACGAATTTCCAAGGCATAGAGATAGACCACATCATGATTAATCAAGGATAAACCATCAAAGGGTATTAGGGTTCTATGAATCACAAAAATGATCAAATGACTATAAACTTCAAAGTTAAGCAAGGAGGGTTCTAAAACCCACTAGGAGCTCACCTTAATCCCAAAAGATGCTTGCTAAGTTGATAAATCAAACCCTAGCTTCAAGTCCCAAATCTCTACTCAAGAGAACTTCTATTTCCTTGGCTTTCTTCTTGCTCCAAATTCTCAAACCAAGCTCACTTGCCACACAAGAGTTTAAGTGAAGTTTAATTGGATTATTGGGTGATGATTGATGAGATGATGATGAAGAAGAAGAAGGGCGAAAATGGGAGAGGGAAGGGGAGCAATTTTCTGATTTTGGGAGTTAAAGAAAATGAGTAGAAACTCAACAATTTTTCATATATATCCATTTGCCATATTCCCCTTATTTACAACTATGCCATTGCTTGCAAACGAAGCTTCTAACACGTTTAACTGATACTTCTAAGCGGGATATTACATGGGTTATGAAGCAATCTGCACCGACCAAAACCCAGTTTCAGAAAACAAATGATAGTCATAACCGAAAAGGGGTAAATCGAATAAGTTGAACTAACAGAAGTGTGGCAAGCAACACCTATAACGACGAAGAATATTAATGAACTCATATACAAGAAACACCACACGTATCAATACCAAAACCAACCCAAACACGAGATACACCACACCTAGAAACCTGAACAAATTGAAGGACTATGACACAATACGTGCTCACACAAAAATACCGCGTGAGCCAGCCAATGAACAAATATGTGTTTAAAGAGCCATTGGGAGCAAAAAATTATGCTGTCAGTGATTAAGTACTTTCGTAGCATCATACGGCGTTGAGCGACCCCATTTAGGGTTTGATGATAACACGTTACACAACCTTGAGAGCCGATCACACCACCACGAAGTTGTGGTTACATTAATAACAACTGGTTTGGATTTTGGATTGAGAGGGTGGCGGTGAAGTGTGATTGAGTAAATTAACTTTCAATTTAATTTAAATTAATATTTTTTTTTATTAAATTTGTATAAATACATTAACTTCCCGTGCTTGGCACGGACATCACACTAGTGTAATAAAAATTCAGGTCTAAACACTCACAATCATTATATCTCAAACTCAATCAAACAATAAAACATTCATATTTATTACTCATATTCAATTCACAAAACTTAGTTATAAGGGCATTTAATGTGTGCTAAAACAAATAAAGAAAAAAGGCTAGTTAAAAACGTATGAGGAAAAAAAAAGGACTTACCAATTTGATATCACCTTTCTGCACATAAGCATCAAGTGAAGTCTAGACCCTGACATCAGTGTCAACCCCAAGCTTCAACAACTACCTTCTCTTAGGTCTTTGCCTCAATGGAATTGGTCGTTCCTTTAACTCAAAATCTCAATAAGCACTTGTCTAACCATTTCAAGACTGGATTTACGAGAACTTGGATTGAGTTACGCACAAAAGGGTGAACACATTAACTTAACATAAAAATAGATTTTAGCACTAAATCTGTTTAAACAAATGGGTGAAATCAATCTTGAAAGGAGAAAATTTCAGTCGAGGAAGACGCGAAAAAGGCTGTAGATTGATGAACATGACGCCACACTCAGTTGGCAATGTGAGATAACGGTGCCGGTACGATTGTTGGTTCCGGAAGAAGAAGAAGGAGGGTTATGTGTTTAATTACCAACAAGCAGAGCAGGACACACTGAAAAAATAAGAACCACGCGATTGATCCAACGGTTTGATTTAAAGCGATTGCGGTGACTGCGTCAAAAATTGACTGTCGTGAATCATGATCCATATCCAAGCAGGGCCTTAATCATTATAATCATTTTAACAAAACACGGCCTCAAAAAAAGTTACTACACCTAAATAAAGAGATTGGGCTTCCCTAAATTAACACATTAAATTAAATAACACACAGAAGCTAACACTTCATTTGTTAAGCTTAACAGTCGTTCATCTACTGATTTATAAATCATCAATTAAATCATATTCTAAAGTTGATCATTCCAGCTGTACCAAAAAAAAAAAGCTTATTATAGAAAAGTCACTGTTGATTTATAAATTAAATCAAATACAAAACATTTTATTTGTTGAACACTTGAACTTTACAGTTATTCATCTATTGATTTATAACTTATTACTTTAATTACTTTACATTCAAAATATTGCACATGCTAGAAAAGCTAAACACATGAAATTGATAAAAGAAAACAATACCTTCTCTGAATCCACTCTTGAATCTGCGAGGCACATTCCTCAAGTACCTCATCCTACCGGTTCCAATAGTCTTTCTCCTAATATCCTTCTCACTCCAGTTATCTAGAATCACACAACACAAATTTCAAACCCAAATCGATAAACATAACAAAATCAAATTTTGACTCAAACCCATTTTCGAAAATAAAAAAACACTTCCATTTCCTACACTTAAACCATAAATCTAAACAAAATTGAAATCTTCACAAAACCCAATTTCTAAAATCGAAAAAAAAACTTACATTTCCTGACATGTGTTATATTCAAATACAGATCGAGAAGAAATGGATGAGATAGTACCTTAAACACTACAAGAAAACTGCGATTTTGCGTCGGCCAAAAACCCACTCTAACAGGGCTAAAACCGACGCTAACACAGATTTAGCGTCGAGGTCTGGGGCAGGCTAAAAAATTTGAAGCTACTGGGTAGAGTCGGCTATTTGCCCTCCGAGGCTAACATAGCGTCGGTTAAGCCGAGTCTAAAACCGACTCTTCGCGCAGCCGAGGCTATTAATTTCAAAATCAAAAAAGTCAATAAATAATTTAGAGTTTGCCAGACCGACGCTAATTATAAAATTTAGAGTCGGCTGCACTAATGCTAAAGTCAACTTCAAACCAGTCAACTAAATCTTTTAGAGTCGGCCAACCCACTCTACAGTCAAACAAGTCAACTAAATCTTAGAGTCGGCTAGGCCGACGCTAAAGTCAGCTTTAAAGAAAAAAATTAATATTTAGTCGTTCCGCGCTATCTAACATTTTTTTTCACGTCTCACTTCACTTGATACCCTGTTTTGACCATAATGCTAATAAACCAGTGAACACATCAAATCAACCACAAAAAGTAATATTGCAATATTATAACAAACATGTTCAGTACTACAATCAAAGATTTATATATAACTTCCAACTCACGACAATAAGTACTCAAAACATATACAAAGAGAACAATACAACTAAACTAACAGGTAATGATGCTCAATTGCTCAAGACTAAACAGGAAAAAACACTACAAAGCACCAAACAAACCTACCCAAAACTTATACCAGTGAGTCAAAACAAAATGTAGTTAACCTTAAAAAAATCAAATAAAAAGGGGTCTGCTAGTTTCAGGAAAAATAGAAGAAGGTGACTCCCTCTAAACTGAATGAAACAGCTTCAACCAGTCCTAATTAGACCAACAAAAATGTTGCAGGGCAGGCCAAAGCATAGCAGAAAACAAGTGCAGAAACGAAATTGCAGCCACCAAGAAAAACTGCAGCCACATCACCTAAAACCTGAGGCAGGTTCTATCTGTACTGTAATCATATAACAATCCTGTAGCACTTCACCTATAACTTAAGATTCTTTGCTTATCGTTCTCATAAGCCACCTATAATTGTCGGAGAACCAACACTATAATCTTATCTGTAACTTTGATTGCCGAAGCATACCTATTACTCTTGTATTCTAATCCGAATACATCTATAACCTTGTTTTCCTAAAGTAGGTTCTAGACTTATCCAAGCCGTATGCTTTTCCTTAAGAGTTATCAACTCACCAGCAAGGGATCAATCCATTAAATCCTTGCACTCATACTATAATTCTTATTTTCCTATCAAAGGATTCGACATATCGTTATTATATGCCGTTCTTAGGGATTTACTAACCCACTCACTCATCGTTGGGAACTAAGCCCCTTGCCTTGCCTGTTAACTTAGGGTTTAATCTACCCATTGTCATAATGAAACCAGATTCTTATGAGGTTAAACCTCAATGTTATGTGAAGTTTCTAACCCCACTCTCATGCTAATACAAGATAAACCATGATCCATTCTTCCATTACTAAAAGCATAAAGACATTCTGGCACTGTGTGGATGGTTTCTGGCCTTAAAACAAGTTTTCAAAAATGGAGTGGCATTCTGCTCCCATCGTGGCACGACAGGATCCCATCGTGGCACAATGGCATGCTGATCCTTATGATCATGGCATGATGGATGCCATCGTGGCACGATAAATCCAGGGGTGCCAGGCCCTGTAGCTGTTCCAGAAAGTTCCAAAACGAGTTTTCAACAACATCACAGCCCAGCATGTTTTTATACATCAAAATCAAGGGTTTTTAACACATAAGATCATAGCATATCAGGTATTAACAAAGGGAAAATAACCAACAAGAAATCTAGCTTAAAATCATTCAAGTTTTCTTATCTCACAATTCTCAAAAATAACTACCCAAAGGGTATAAATCTATGGGAGCTCACCTAAATCACTGGTTGATTCCTTGCCAAGCTTCTTAATCCAAGCCCTAGCTTGATTCCTCTTCTTTCTATAAATCCTTGCCCAAAACCCTAGCTTAAATCCTTTCTTTTCTTGCTTCCTCTTTGTTTCCTTTGAACCAAAATCACAAACCTTGCTTGCTTGCATGAAGATGGAGTAATTGAGATAGAAGTTTGATGATTGTTGAAGGATTGGAGGGAGGGGCGCAAGAGGGGAAGAAGAGAGAAGGGAGAGGATTGGTTCTAGAGAGAGGAAATGGAGAAGATTATGGGAGAATTTTTGGGGAAAATGGCTTTTATAGCCTAACCCTCAAAATTACAAAAATGCCATTCTTATAAAATATCTCTGATACAACGTCTCAATACTGATAAATACTTGAGTCATAAGCGGGATATTACACTCTACCCCCCTTAAAGAAATTTCGTCCTCGAAATTTAGAAAATCATTCTTAGATCCTGAAAAGGCAAATCTTTTCCATCCCTTTCTCCACTTTGCAAATCTCCAATTCTTTTGCTTATTGGGATTCCATGACAATTCTAGGGTCTGACGTGTAGATTAAACACGCACCTGGATTAAACCATACTGGTTAAAACTTGTTGTTTAGCCATGATTTCCATCTCTGTAAGTCAGAAACATATGACAATCTCTTTCCAGCCGAAAGGTCTGAACTCACCTGTTAGGACGTATGGTTACCTGAACCAAATATCCATCTATCTGACTATGATCTCTGTTCGACATATTTCTTATAAATCCAATTTAAAATTACTAAATCATGGATTTCCCTTGCTGAATTTGATCAGTTCTTCTCTCATTGACCATTCAATCTTATCCTGAAGACGTCGGGTCGATCTGATTTCCTCCATTATTCCAACTTTCCGAGGAATCTATTACATTACTTTCAGTTCCAAAGAACTCTTATCTTTAACTTTCGCCTCGTAAGACAACCTTTTACTGTTACATTCGTACCATCCTTTATATAGATTTAGTCTTGCTCTGAAAAGCATCTGATATTGAGTATTCTCAAACGAAAGTGAAGTCTATTACAACTACCTTCACGATTCAAGTACAAGGAGGTGGCTGAACTTAAGGTACAAGTTCCTTTCTTTCTATCATCCTGGTGTAACTATTATCACATCCATGAGCACTGCTCACATTCCCACTGCGGGAATCCTTAAGGCTCGAGAAATCATATGAGCCACTCGTGCTCCGATTTAGTTAATCAACGATAACACGTAGCTAAAGGTCTTAGAAGTTTTCTTCTTTCTATGACTCTGACAATCTTGCATCAATCAAGATAGTCCTTACTCATGGGAATTAATACATTCTTTACCAATAATTTCAAACTTATGAAAGTTTAGTACAAGTGACATGTGGCATAAGTCGTCTCACATATCATCAAATATTACGGTCCATATCACATAGCTTCCATACATGATCGAGTATGTATACACTACTATCAGGTACACAGTACGCCGCATCATCATTGTCCAACTAATGGGACATCTTACTTAGTCATAACATACTCGAGACAATGCCACGTCAACCAAGGTCACTCTCTTAGCTCTTAACTCATACTTGTATTCTTTGAGTATTCACAATCCCATAACGTAAATTATGGTTACATTCCGTTGGCGTTATAACTTATTCTGTCCAAGGACATTCTCCGTATTCGAAAAGAAAACTCTATTCTGATCGCTATCAAAATAGCATTCTTAAACTCTGAATCCTTTATTTCATAAGTTGAATTCACGTAGCCCTTTACTGTAAACTATGAGTAATTCTCTGATCTGTGTAAAACATTTCCTTCCTTTAACTGTTAACATTAAGTTCAAGAATTTCTGAACTCCTCAACTGAGATTTGTTCGGTAACAACAAACATGTTCTGCTTAAAACTTTCCTGTTAAAACATTACTGACTGCGTACCACAGTTACCGATACATGTCACATGAATGTGAAAATAAGTTACACTACTATCTAAGTAGCATAAACTTTGCCTGATCAGTATACATAATACTAATCATAACCTGTTACATGCCTGTTACATGTGACATGCTAGCATAACGTGGGTACGATGTGGAATAACCTCATGCCACTGCATAATTCCTCTTTGATTAAACTTACTATTCAAGTAACTTAAAGTTACTGAACTAAAACAACTAGATCACCGTATTAGATGTGGCTTTACTCGCTATGTGCTTATTGTGCTAGAAACACATCCTTTAAATCTCTCATACAGCTTCGATTCTCTTATCTCATGAGTTTCGAGGTCCGAAACATTCCTCGACTTATCTCTTAAAATTTCCTGTTAGAACTAATGATAAGTTCAAGTCATCACTACTTACAAATATTCTGTAACTTGAAAATTAATCACTGAATACCTTTCCTGTAATTCATCTGGCAAGGACTTCACAAACATCATTTTCTCTAAGCTTCAGCTTTAAATTGTTCGTTAGCTCATCCTTTGATTACTTCTCCGCTGCGCAACTCTGATTTAAATAATTCACCTTGGGATAGAAGTAATACACCACTATTACCATATAAAATCTCCTTGACCCATCCTTTGACTTTATAACTTTGTAGTTACCATACATGACCATCTTACATTATAATTTCTTTTGTGGCTTGATCCACCTGTTTAACTTACTGATTGATCGACACTTGACTTTGCGTTTCCTTTCGGACATAACCAAAATTCTTACTTTCACAAAATACGCCGAAACCTATAAACAGTCTTTAGCAATAATTACGAGCCCAACAATGCTCCTGTCAAACAACTTATACACTAGTTCTTACTTTACTCTGTATACTCTGAATCGAGTTCCGTACTATAATTATCCGTAAGGATTTCACATAACTCTATCATATCCCTTGGTTACTCCTCGGGTTTCTCCGGAAATAATCCGTCTAGATAAGACTCAACTTTACCGGATCTCCTGTAAGCCCAATCACATGTTACGCCTCTTCGAGTACCCGATTAATTAATCTTAAACTTCAACACTTATCATTTCCTATTATATCCTTCCAGTAACTTGTTATTGTATTCACAATTCCAATCTAATCTTGTTATCTGAGTAATTCCATATGTCTCTTCGACCGTTGCCCTCTTCATGGTTTCGAGTAATCCAAGGTCTGTATCTCCACTATCTTTAACACGTACCATCATAAGGTGATTTTTGTCGGCTTACCCGAATACTTGTGTAAGGAACCCATCAAAGAAAACATAGAACTCTTTAACATTAACCATAGCTTTAACTGTAACTTGTACGTTAATGACGATCTTCCTGCTGCTAGAGCCTCTCAGTAGTTCTTGGCTAATTCCTGCTTAATCCTCGAAACTGGTCTGCTATAATCCGACAACAAACGATTCAATCTTTACTTCATACCCTTATCAGGGGTTTCCTTCACTTATCGCTAAACTTGCGTTTCTCATAATAAAGGAAGGTAATCTGGTTCATCTGTTCAATATTTCGCTTATTCCACAAATAAGTCCCTTACCTGTCGGATATCAAAATCTCATCTGATCCCAGTGCGTAAGTCCTTCCATCCTTACACACTATATCCTTACTGGAAGTCCAGAGCTTCCAAAATTAACTGATCATTCCTTATTCCAAGTCGCTGGGTTGGTACCGTAATCCTTTGCCTCTGTACCCGGAATTAAAACTCTAATTTACACTTCACTTTACCTTTTCAAATTACGGTTCCCGTTAAGATTTCAAATCATTCCTTAGAGTATCCCATAATTCTTTACGCTACATATCTCCTCGGAGAAGGTATCGCTCAATGATGCGTCCAACTAGTTAAGGTACTTGACCTTACTCTTAAATACTCTTAAATACCTCTTACATTCCTGGGACTTTGCGATTAACAAGCTCAGTTACTTTACTGTTAGAGAACCCTCCTTTGGCATTTAATACCTCTCCAATTTCCGTCTTAAAATCTGACGCCTTAACCTTCACCCTTCGTACACTTCTTTCCTCCTTGGTCACATTCAGCTCTCGGATATTTGTCCTAACTGTCATATACTAGACTGAGTTGATCAGGCTCAACTAGATGTGACCTTTAGAACAACATCCGGAACCCAATGATTCCACTACTTTTATTGAATCTTTTAATGACCCATGGCACGGTCTGAATCGACCTGCTCTGATACCAATTGTAACACCCATACTAACTTTAACTAGTATATTAGCATGTGCGTTAAACTGATACTGGATACATTTAAAAATTTCAATAATAATAATACATCACATCTGAATGAATACAAGTTTACTCGTATGTACAAATAATCCATTACTATTACAATATTTAAACGAATGTCCAAAACGCTCCTGAGCTGGTACACGACGAGCAACTGTACTCCATCCAATATCTCTATGAAGATCTCCATCACGAACCTCTGACTTACCTGTAAACCTGCACCAGAAGGAACGGGATGAGACATAATGTCTCAGTGAGCTCCAGCCCAACCAACTGTTGGCAACCACGGGGAACCTAGGGTCGCCATGCCTACCTTGGCAATCTTGGGGATTTCTTATGATCGCCAAGTCTTTTATTAGTCTATGACTATAAGTCTTCCTGTAACTATAACTGTAATCTACCTGTGACGATAACTTAGTGATCGAGGGGAAACCTAGGACCACTTCTGTTAACTGTCTATAACTATAACTGTGAATTTCCTGTGAATATAACTGTAACTGCCTATGACTATAACTGTAACTGTCTATAACTATAACTATAATCCACCTGTAACTGTAACTTTGATTATAACTGTAAAACATAATACATATAAAGTGTTTTATGTTAGCTGTTAGCGTTGAACAAACAATATTATCTGAGTTCATTTTACGGAGTGCATCCGGGTGGAGTAACCCCGAAGTACAACATCCCTATGACCCGATGAAATTCCTGACAATCAGGCTAACACCGGACTCCCTATGAAACGTGTGGACAACCCTCTCGGAGAAATCCCATCCGGCGAATCCCGGAGTCTGCTGAACACGCCCTGTAACTGTAAAACGTGCGAGCACGCCATTATCTTTGATCTTTAATACTTTAACTTTAACATATAAATATACATATCTGTACTGTAATCATATAACAATCCTGTAGCACTTCACCTATAACTTAAGATTCTTGGCTTATCATTCTCATAAGCCACCTATAATTGTCGGAGAACCAACACTATAATCTTATCTGTAACTTTGATTGTCGAAGCATACCTATTACTCTTGTATTCTAATCCGAATACATCTATAACCTTGTTTTCCTAAAGTAGGTTCTAGACTTATCCAAGCCGTATGCTTTTCCTTAAGAGTTATCAACTCACCAGCAAGGGATCAATCCATTAAATCCTTGCACTCATACTATAATTCTTATTTTCCTATCAAAGGATTCGACATATCGTTATCATATGCCGTTCTTAGGGATTTACTAACCCATTCACTCATCGTTGGGAACTAAGCCCCTTGCCTTGCCTGTTAACTTAGGGTTTAATCTACCCATTGTCATAATGACACCGGATTCTTATGAGGTTAAACCTCAATGTTATGTGAAGTTTCTAACCCCACTCTCATGCTAATACAAGATAAACCATGATCCATTCTTCCATTACTAAAAGCATAAAGATATTCTGGCACTGTGCGGATGGTTTCTGGCCTTAAAACAAGTTTTCAAAAATGGAGTGGCATTCTGCTCCCATCGTGGCACGACAGGATCCCATCGTGGCACGATGGCATGCTGATCCTTATGATCATGGCACGATGGATGCCATCGTGGCACGATAAATCCAGGGGTGCCAGGCCCTGTAGCTGTTCCAGAAAGTTCCAAAACGAGTTTTCAACAACATCACAGCCCAGCATGTTTTTATACATCAAAATCAAGGGTTTTTAACACATAAGATCATAGCATATCAGGTATTAACAAAGGGAAAATAACCAACAAGAAATCTAGCTTAAAATCATTCAAGTTTTCTTATCTCACAATTCTAAAAAATAACTACCCAAAGGGTATAAATCTATGGGAGCTCACCTAAATAACTGGTTGATTCCTTGCCAAGCTTCTTAATCCAAGCCCTAGCTTGATTCCTCTTCTTTCTATAAATCCTTGCCCAAAACCCTAGCTTAAATCCTTTCTTTTCTTGCTTCCTCTTTGTTTCCTTTGAACCAAAATCACAAACCTTGCTTGCTTGCATGAAGATGGAGTAATTGAGATAGAAGTTTGATGATTGTTGAAGGATTGGAGGGAGGGGCGCAAGAGGGGAAGAAGAGAGAAGGGAGAGGATTGGTTCTAGAGAGAGGAAATGGAGAAGATTATGGGAGAATTTTGGGGGAAAATGGCTTTTATAGCCTAACCCTCAAAATTACAAAAATGCCATTCTTATAAAATATCTCTTATACAACGTCTCAATACTGATAAATACTTGAGTCATAAGCGGGATATTACAAAGAAGATGGATGAATGAACTATGGCACATCAGAAAAAGTTATGCACCTTAAGGAGGCCGTAAATACAAGGAAGCAAACTATTACCAGAAACATATCTCAGCAGCACAATAAAATTAAAACCTAGAATAATATAATTATAGATTGACCACCTGAAAAGTGACTCAGAACTTCCAAGGCGTTCCAAGGCACGACCCCGAGCAGATACAGTGTTCCAACACTGGGAGAAACTTGGCCACCTTCAAAATTTCCATGCATTCTTTCCACAAAATTATGAGTTTCCGGTCCTTCGATGGAATGCAACCAGAAAGAGACTCCATGTCTGGTGAGTTAGTATATGAACTCAATTGATCATCTAGTTTTGGTATCGATGGAATGCAACCAGAAAGAGTAATCTCATTTAAAAATTGAGTAATCCGGTTCAGACGCTCCTGTGCAATGAGGCTGCATCCAAGTAAGACATAATTAATTCTGCCTAGCACAGAGGGAATAGAAATAGGAGATGATCTGCCTAATATACCAGGGGGCCTCTGAACAATTTCAGGAACATGTAAGCAAACTCCATAAAGTGGTGTATTGTCTGCTGCCTGATCAAGGTGCACATAATATGTTTCAGCAATCACCGATATTTATTTTGAACTGTTTGTGTTTAATTGCTAACCATTTCAAGTTAAAAATTAAAGTTGATAGGAGATGCCAACAAAAAAATTACCTTGAGTGTAAAGACAAATGATAGATCATCTCTGCCTAAATGCTCCTGTGGAGAATAAACAAAAAGGAAAATATTATCTTTGGTCTCAATTTTCAAAGGTGCTGAGCGACAGAGCACTCGGGGAATGTTAATTATAAGATAAGAACTTGAGTGACTAATTAGACATTTAAACAAAAATGAAAATCAAGAAATGTAGAGCTTCTGAAATTTTTCCTGCATATGCATGCCTTAGTAAGACATGGTATTAGATTATGCATGTATAGTACGAATTCACCATCTAAAATGTTGTATTAGACAAAAGATGATAAATTGCTTTAACTAGCCCGTAGAAAAAACATATGCCTTTCCAAATGAGAGTAAACTGTTTACCTATCCGTAGACAATTTCGTTTAGTTCACTTAGAGATGGAGTCCTCTCCAACAACCATGCATGTAAATCAATATTTTAACAAATGAAACAATTTGTGGGAAAAACAGCAGCAGCAAGATTGATAACAAATAATTTCGTCGTGTACATTTCAGAGACGGGGTTAGACGGGTAAGACTAACAAGCGAGAGAGCAGGTTTTGTATCTTCAAAAGAAAAAAGAGGTAAACTAAAAACCTTATTAAAGATAGTATTTAACAAAGAGAAAAAGGACATATCTGATCAAGGAGAAAAACCTTATCTAAGACTTATAAGGACACACTGCCTGCAGCCACCAGAACGGAAAAAAAAACCCCACCAGAACAGCAGCACCGCTAAAACACACAGCGCTAAACAACCGTGTGCTCCTACCATTCCCCAATATAAAAAAACATTGTCTTTTTACGTTTTTCATACAATCTCATAAAGGTTTTCTTTCTTTTATTTTTAGTGAATACAATAAGGTTTTCATCACATTATTATGAGTGTAATAATTTTGAGAACTCACTTGATCTAGAAATAGTTAATTCATAACGTAGGTTTTGTTCATACCTCCAACCTCGCTTATGTTTAATTTTTGCAGTGCATATCAATAAGATAGCTTTAAAAAAGATGATATAATTTTCATGACCATACTGGGTCTAACTCCGGCTCCAAATCCAACAATAACCTCACTGTATTCTCAAGCTACATGAAGAACAAAAAAGTATTAGATTCACTCTTGTGCAGAAAAACACCAAGACCACATCAATAAATCTTTAACTTGATCACCATATCATCAACATATAAAAAAAATATCGCATGTCCATGTTGCTGTCAATGTAAGTTTTACTTGTAACCATGCAAACAACAATAATATAGAGATAGTGACTGTAATATCCCGCTTAAGCGTGACTTTTAACAGTATCACATGAATTAAACGATTGGAATGGCAGAATTGTAATTATGGAAGAGGAGGATTTAAATAAGTGGGATATGAGATATTTCTCATTTATCCTCATCCTCTCTCTCTAAAATCTGAGTTTCTTCCTCCCTCTCTCTCTAATTTTCGTTCATCCTCATCTTCATCACTACCAACCTCCTAATCATCATCCAATCTTGTGGATTAATGGCTAGAAAGCTTGGTTTAAGGAGTTGGAACAAGAAGAAGTTAAAGAAAAGCAAGAAAAGAGCAAGAGATCAAGCTAGGGTTTTGAAGCTTAAGCTTAGCCAGCACCAAATCAGTTTAAGGTGAGCTCCTAGGGGTTTTAGAACCCCCTTTGTGAGATTTATAGTGTATTGCATCATAGGTAAAGTTATAGTGTTTTTACCCTAATTCCTTTTCTTGCTAAATTCCTTGCTCATACATGTTTAAAACTATCATTTTGTAATAGAAAATCATTTCTAACATGTTTGGGAAGCTTGGATATCTTTGTTTGAGCAAAAATGGTGGAAAAACATGATTTTTAACAAGTTCTGTACTGTCATGGTCGCTACAGCGACCAGACAGCAATTTTGTTCTGGAAGTTGTCGCTAGTAGCGACCAGCCTGTCGCTTGTAGCGACCAAACCAGTACAGCTCATGACAGTTGAGCTGTTCTGGGGGTCCTGGAGCGCGCGGGCATGGCTTGAAAGATTATAGGGGCAAGGAATATGCAATGTAAGGGAATTGCGAGAACAATGGTTATATGAATAGGAAAGCCCTAAGAACGACATATGATAACGATATGTCGAGTCCTTGATAGGAAAACAAGATTTAAGAGTATGAGGGTAAGGATTAGATGGATAAATCCATTACTTGTGAGTTGATAACTCTTAAGGAAAAGTATACGACTTTGGAAGTCAAGAAACCTACTTTAGGTATAAAAGATTATAGATGTATTCAGTTTAGAATGCAAGGGTAATAGGAATGCTTTGGCAATCAAAGTTTAAGAGAAGCTTATAGTGTTGGTTCTTCAACAGTTAATAGGTGGCTTATGAGAACGATAAGCCAAGAACCTTGTGTTATAGGTTAAGAGTTACAGGATTGTTATATGATTAAAGTAACAGTTATGTATATTTATATGTAAAAGTTAAAGAATTATATATCAAAGATAATGGCGTGTTCGCACGTTTCACAGTCATAGGCATGTTCAGCAGACTCCGGGATACGCCGGATGGGACTTCACCGAGAGGGTTGTCCACATGCAATTCATAGTGGAGTCCGGTGTTAGCCTGATTGTCAGGAATTTCATCGGGTCATAGGGATGTTGTACTTCGGGGTTACTCCACCCGGATGCACTCCGTAAAATGAACTCAGATAATAATGTTTGTTCAACGCTAACAGCTAACATAAAACATCTTTATATGTATTATGTTTCATAGTTATAGTCAAAGTTATAGTTACAGGAAAGTTACAATTATAGTTATAGACAGTTATCAGAAAGTGGTCCTAGGTTTCCCCTTGATCACTAAGTTATAGTCACAGGTAGATTTACAGATACAGGTTGATTACAGTTATAGTTATAGGTAGGTTACAGTTACAGTTACAGATGGTTTACAGTTATAGTCACAGGTAGATTACAGTTATAGTTATCGAAAGATTTATGGTCATAGGCGGATTTATATCCTTGTGGTTAAAGATAAGAGACTTGGCGATCATAGGAAATCCCCAATATTGCCAAGGTAGGCATGGCGACCCTAGGTTCCCTGAGGTTGCCAACAGTTGGTTGGGCTGGAGCTCACTGAGACATTATGTCTCATCCCATTCCTTCTGGTGCAGGTTTACAGGTAAGTCAGAGGTTCGTGATGGGATTCTTCAAAGGGATACTGGATGGAGTACAGTTGCTCGTCGTGTACCAGCTCAGGAGCTTATTGGACATTGTATAAGTATTGTAATAGTAATGGATTATTTGTACAACGAGTAAACTTGTATTCATTCAGATATGATGTAATATTATTATTGAAAATTTTAAATGTATCTAGTATCAGTTTAACGCACATGCTAATATACTAGTTTAAGTTAGTATGGGTGTTACAGTGACGTTCACAAATTATCTCCTATGTTCTCCAGAACACCATAAAGTCACATTATATTGATAAGAACCAATGTAATACATAACTTTCAATATTGATTCATATGTAGATTGTAGATATTCACCCATGCCAAAGCAGAGTGAGGGGGATAAAACAGTGGTGTGTCCAGATCATCTACTTCAATGAACTGTATAAATTTCATGCTAAAACAGAGGGGGATAAAAGGTTAAAGCTTCAAGCAAAAAACAACTGCAACCACATCACTTCCCCTCATTTATGCCTTTCTTTTCAACCCATCAAACAGAAAATTCATTTAAAAGTATATCTGCTTACAGCTCAAGTGACAATTCTCATACATTATTATGCATTAGTACATAGTAGATACAGAGCAAGATGAGAAACAGTCATAGTAACGTCACTGGTCCCAACAAGCAAAGATACAACATAATTCAAGTAAGTCCTGTCCAACATGACTAGCAAACTTAAGAGATTGATAACTCACATTTGTTATATCTATGTTCGGATCTTCCATAGACATGAAAAGCATAAACTTGAACTCGTTCATTACTTTTTCAACCTCTTTAAGAACACGTTTTAGGATACCTACCTGAATCTAAAGAAATACAACAAGAATTAATTTTAATAAGTAAAAGCATGTGACAGAGTAAATTGGTACAATAACCAGAGAAAATCAACAAACATTATGTATCCTAATATATGCTTAAATGGAATCATTCTTGTATCGGTGAATCTTGGGAAAAAATTCAGGAGCATGTATACTAGAATTTCAAGAAAACCTTAAGATAAACTTGTTTTAACAATGATACAATAAAAACCTACAGAAAGATTGAAATGAATACAATAGCTTTATACATGAGAGGGAAGAGCAATTGACTTGGCCTTCTTGTACTCCCTGACAGCCAAATCATATTCACCCTTGCTAATGCTGCCACGGATAGTACTTGGTAGGTTGAAAAGTGTACGGAACCTCTGTAGCATTCCTTGGACAGTCCTAATTTTTTCTGTTGAGCCTACACAACTCATAAGAAGCCATGATTAAACAACATATTCCAAAATCTAGAATAACAGCCAAAAGAAAATCTAGACTTCATAAAGGAATTCACACATCAATTGTAATTTCTAGCTCTAAAAGGAATTACTAATAACATCAATTACCAAAATCGATTACTAATAACCAACTAGTACAACATACACCACTAGGGCTTCCACTGATACAAAAATGAAGAAGTCACATCAACTCCAAAACCAAACCGAATCAACAATAGAACCAAGTGCAAAATCTATCATATCAATTACCAGGTTTCCCCCAATTTTTTATTTCTAGGGTTCAAGCTTCCCAAATTTTAAGCAAGCAACATGTTACCCCAATTTTGAAGCAAGCAACATTGAATTGAATCAAATAACAATTTTTAAGAAAACAAACCTGAAAGGAATCAAGGGATGATGGAACCAGAAGAACTAAGGGATGCGACTGAGAGAGTGAGAAGGGAGAGGCTCCGGTGACACTGAGTGAGGCACCGTTGAGACTGAGAGAGGTCGACAGAGAATGAGACGGTGGCCAATCCGAAGAGACGACGGATCGAGAGAGAGAGAGAGAGAGAGAGAGAGAGAGAGAGAGAGAGGAACGTAATTGTTCTTCTTTTTTTGGGGGAAAGTGAGATTGTGGGTGAGAGTGGTGGAGAATTAGGGAGAATTAGGTTTCAATTTGGGGGAAAGTGAGATTGAAATTTGGTGGAGAATAAAATGTGGTTTAGGGTTTAGAGTTGTGGGATGGAGAATGAAATTGTGGGAGGGAGAATGAAAATGAATTAGTGAGAGTGATGAATATTTGGGGTTTTTTTTATTGAGTAAAGAGAGGGAAAAAAGTGTGGGAAAAAATTTAGGGTAGTATTTTTGTTGATTGAATAAAAAACTTTTAATAATAATTTATATAGAAATTAAATTTTTATTGGCAAAAATTTTAGCGTCGGCTAAGCCGACTCTATATCTAATCTAAACATTATGTGGGTCCCATTTGAGCAAAAAAAGAGGAATAATAATTTTATTATATTAAATTTTTATCAATTAAAATAATAGAGTCAGGCAAGCCGACTCTAAATATGGTCTAAAATGTCATACATGGGTCCCCTAACCTTTAGCCTCGGCTAGGCCGACTCTAAATCTTTTTAAAAATAAAGGAAAACTAGAAATTGAAGTAGAGTGGGTTAGGCCGACTCTAGTCAGACGCTAGTAGCGTCGGTGTCGGGGGCCGACGCTAAAATTCGACGCTATTTTGCTTTTTTCTTGTAGTGAAAGAGTGGAGCAACGCCGGGAAGGTAGAAGGAAAAAGCGGAGTGAAGGAGAGAGCGAAGGTGGCGAACACGATTTGAGGACGGCGACGGTGAGAGAACAGAGCTGCTATGGTGACGGCGACGGTGGTGCAAGGGTGACAGTGATTTGAGGGTGTGATTTTTGGGGGAAGGGTTTAGGGTTTCTCATTGAAGAAGGGAAAACGCGGATGTGAGAATGAAAAAGAAAAGTGAAATTTTTTGAAGGATAAGGTTTTTCCCTACTGGTATAGTATGCCCGATGTTAAATGTAGTTCCTCAATATTACAGAACTGCCACCGCGTGTATCTTTCCCTACAGGTATAATTTCCACTGATGTTAAATGTAGTTCCTCAATATTACAAAGTTCATTATAATTTCCAAATTGCCACCGTGTTACTTTTAACATCAGGTATTTCACCACTGATGTGGATATCCTGATGTTAAATGTCTTTTTTCTAGTAGTGGATGGAGAAGATCTCAATTTTTTTTGGAGATGAATTTCTCTCTAATTTTGGAAGTATTGATTGATGAAAAATGATGAAGAATTGAGTTTTTTTATTTTGGTATATGATGTTCTTGTAGTTTATGGATAGATTGATGGATGAAAAAGTAAAGAGAGAACATATTTTTTCATATAGTTCTTTGTTTTGTTAAGAAGTTGTGAGTTTTTTTTATGATTTTTTGGGAGTTTTGGATGATGCCAATTTTACTACCCATGTTAAATTTCACTATCATACTGATCTTGTATATGTGGGAGGTGACATACAAAATTATTCAATCTATACAAAAGATACTCTTTATCACTTCTAGTACTCATAGTTGGAACCATCCAACATAGGTGGCCTGTTAACAAATCCTCCTTCCTTGTCCATAATGCCAGAAAAAACATTCCCTAGAGCTCACCCAATAACAGGCAGGGTGCCTGCTCTGATGCCAATTGAAATTCTGACAAGTCTGAGTCTGAGCCGTAAAACAAAGCTAAACAGAGCACAACATCAGAGGTTCAGAAGCAGGAAAATAAAGACAGAAAGTAAAATAACTCAGATAATTTGTTAACCCAGTTCGGTGACAAACACACCTACGTCTGGAGGATACCAATCCAGGAAGGAAATCCACTAAGTAGTATCAATTCAAAGACTCAAGACACATCCCCTGTTCCCAGCCTTATCACTTAATCACTATCCGTATAGACTTCTACCTAGGAACTGCTAGATATAAGATCCCACTTACTTCCCAATCAAGTAACCACAACCCAGTGATTATCAGACACTTCAACAGAACAAGTACTAAGTCACACTTCAAAACATCAAAGACAACACTTGTGCTTAAAAGCTTTAAGTGAATTACAACTCAAAACAAACTAAACCAACTCTAACAGATGAGTGGTGTACAAAACAGAGCAACAGCTCACAGACTCAAAAACACTAAGACTCTTTTAATGATAACTTCTGGTTTTTTTTTCTCCCATTCTTCAATAGCAGCGTCCTCCTTAAATAGTCTTCAACAACACATAATTCTAAACACAATAATCTTCAACAGATATAGTTCAAAAATTCTTTAGAAGCTCATATAAGGAAATATATTTCTGAAATATATTTTGCAAAGATTCCTTTGAAAATATATTCATAAATAAAAGAAACCAATCTTCAATAAAGATCTTCACGCGAATTAATCAGCCTTCTAGAAACATCAGCCTGGATAAATCTTCAAAAAAATCTTCGAAAGATACTGTGAAAGAATTAACAGAATGAACGCAGAAATACAGCTTCTGAAGGTCAACAAAAGTCAGCGTCTGAACAGTTGCTTCTGAAGGTCAACAAAAGTCAGCGTCTGAACAGTGCGTCTGATGACCAGTTCAACTTCTGATGAACAGTACCAGCGTCTGATGACCAGTTCAGCGTCTGATGAACAGTACCAACTTCTGAAATCCAGTTTCTAGCTTCTGAAGACACAAATTAGCTTCTGAAGACGCATTGCTTGTACATTTTGATTTTAGCAAACATGTAGCCAAAATTCAAATATCCAACAATCTCCCCCTTTGGCAAATTTTTGGCTAAAATCAAATTGTCCACAAAGACAAGTTCTTCACTCAACAAAGTATTCAACCATGAAGAACTACACATAGCAACAGAGTTAGCAGCGGATAAAATGCTATGTTAACACAAACAGCTTCAACTTCTGAAGTACCACACCAACTTCTGAAGCACACAAATAAACACTCAGTTTCTGAAGCACACAAGTAAACTCCCCCTGAAGCACAAACTCATCAGTTTCTGACAGGAAACTCCCCCTGAAACACAGCATATCACAACAGCTCTCCCCCTGACTTCTGAACTGTAGTAACATCTGAAATAGTGCTTCTGAAACTTCTTAAACAGCACACAACTCAGGAACACTACACTGAAACACTCTCCCTGAGCCAGAGACTCCCCCTGAAACATATCTTCAGCTCTTTTTGTATTGCTTCTGAATTCTGAATAAAACTGTCAACTTCTGAAAAACAAAATCTGAATCCTGAAACTTAGTACATTCTGAACAAACACAAGTTTTTCTCCCCCTTTTTAGCCAAATAATCTTGACAAAACACATTCTTCACATAGAGAACAACAACTGAATTTTTAACACAGACTGTTTTGATATCAGACTCAGTATCAGACTCAACTTCAGCATCATCTTCATCTCCCTCACTTCCTGCTTGCTCACCCTCAGCAATCTGTAATTGCTATAACTCCTTATGCAAATTAACCCTTGAAAAATTACAAACAGAGACATTCTTCTTTCCACCTAGGCTTTCATCCAGCATAGACATCCAGAGATCCATGTGAAGTTTAAGATGTTGCAGCTCCTTGTGAGACATCTTGATTTGTTTTCCACTTTGACACTCACCACAAACTTTGTCTTCATTGATCTTAATTTTGGGTTCCACAAACTTGACTTTCTTCAGACCCTTCAGGTTTAAGTGCCCAAGTTTCTGGTGACAGAGTCTGACCTCTTCTTCAGGTACCCACAAATAACAATTGTCCTTCTTAGATCTCTTACCTCTCATTAGCACTTCTCTTTTCCCAGTAGTTACCAGACACTCAGTCTTGTTGAAGTTCACTTCCATCCCTTGATCACACAGCTGGCTTATACTAATCAAAATGGAAGTTAATCCTTTAACTAACAGCACATTGTCTAACCTTGGTAGTCCATCACTGACCAAATCTCCAATTCCAAGAATTTCTCCTCTAGATCCACCACCAAAAGTCACATATCCACTAGTGTGAGGTCTTATATTTTCAAGAAATTTACTAACTCCAGTCATGTGTCTAGAGCATCCACTGTCAAAGTACCAGTCTTTCCTAGATGATGCTTTCAGAGAGGTGTGAGCCATTAGACCAACATTATTACATTTGGGTCTCCATTCCTTCTTGACATTGATTCTGTTTGCATGCAACAGGTTCCACTTTTCTGTGCTGAAAGTGCTTGGGATAACCATATAGCTTGAAACAGAATGGCTTTATGTGCCCCTTCTTACCACAGTGATGACATACCCATGGATGAGTTCTCTTCTTTCTCTTAGATTTCTGAGGTTTCTTCTGATGTTCCATCTTAGATTTTCCTATCATAGGATCATATGTTTTAACAGCTGGAATGAGTTTTTTAACTGGATTTTACTGTTTCTTGTTCAGAGTCCCATCATTAAACCCAATTCCATTTGGTTTCCCTTGGTTCTGACTCTCCAAAATCTCTTCTAACACATCAGTACCAGTGTTTAACATTCTGACTTGTTTCTTCATATTTTCAAGTTGAGAGTTCAGCTGGGTTACCTCATCATTGAGATCAGAAATTTTTGCTAAGTGGTCACTTCTTTCAGCAAGTAGTTGACTGATAGTCTCCTTCTGATTTTCTAATAACTTGGAAACTTCTTCATTTCTGAGGTATAGTTCTTCATAAGAGGCAGCTGGTTCATCAAAAGACAATTCTTCATCACTGGCTTCAAACTCTGATGAAGCTTCAGACTCTGATGATGCTTCAGACTCTGATAGTGCTTCTGAAACCATAACTTTATTATCAGACATGCATCTACCAGTAAAGGCAGCAACATGCTTAGCAGACTTATTCTCTTCTCTTTTTGAGTCATCAGACCAAGAAACAGCCAAACTTTTCTTCTGTTTCTTGAGGTAAGTAGGACATTCTGACTTGACATGACCATATCCTTCACACTCATAGCACTGAACTCCCTTTGATTGATTGCTCTTCTCATCAGTTCTTGTCTTCTGCTTCAGAAACTTCTTAAATTGTTTACTCAGCATCACAAGAGCTTCTGAAGTGCTTTCATCATCCACAGTATCAGCATCTGCTACAAAGGCAACACCTTTCCCCTTCTTATCAGTTCTGGCTATTTCAAAATTCTGAAGAGAACCTATCAATTCTTCCACCTTCATGCTGGAGATGTCATGAGCTTCCTCAATTGCAGTCACCTTCATATCAAACCTTTTAGGTAGGGATCTGAGAATTTTCCTTACAAGCTTCTCATCAGATATTTTTTTCTCCAAGAGAATCAAATGAGTTGGCCATGTCCAGAACATTCATATAAAAATCTTGTATGTTCTCATCCTCCAACATCTTCAGATTTTCAAATTTGGTGGTGAGAAGTTGAAGTTTGGACAGCTTTACCTTTGAAGTGCCTTCATGAGTAGTCTTGAGAATCTCCAAGGCATCCTTAGCTATAGTGCACTGCTTGATCAGTCTGAACATGTTCTTGTCCACTCCATTGATTATAGCATTCAAAGCTTTGGAGTTTGCAAGAGACAAATCATCTTCATCCTTTGACCATTCTTCCTCTGGTTTTGTTGGGTTTTTGTAGATTGGCTACATTTTGCAAAAACATCTACTAGCCAGATGCTTGGACAGATGCTGTAGCATATGGAACAACATTATGTGACCTGTGTTTTTCGCGCCAGCTAGCGCTTTATTTTTGTACGCAATCTTCCAAAGATTTTCTTGAAGTTTTATTTTCCTCTAGCTTGCTGATCAAGGCGCGTGTATCTGATGATGTGTAAAAGGCGGTCTTGCCTTGGTATTTTTCCAAAAGATATCGTTATATTTTTGGAAGCTTTTTATTGTTTCTAAAAGAATTTCCAGCTGGACCGGACAATGTCCATGCTCTGTTTTGAAGCCCAAACTCGTGCTATCTCAGTAATATATATTTGTGAAGACAAACCCTAATAGGGTTACTGAAAACCGTGTGTAATAGAAAAGCGTGCGTTTAAGGTTTTTAGGGTTTCTCTTGTTAATTGTGAGCCTTGCTTGTATCTTCCTGATTCAAGCTAAGGATTGTGTTTGTTTGAGTTGTAATTGTGAACTGCTCCTAAGCTTTTAAGTACGGAGTGAGTTTGTGTCATTAGAGTGTGTCTCTTTTACTTGTGCTTTTGTGTGTTTGATAACAACACTGTCTGTGTTGTTGGTAGGAATTGAGACGGGGTCTCATATCTAGGAGTTCCTAGATAGAGTTGACACTGGTAGGGTCTAGGTGCAAAGTCAAGTAGTGTGTTTACGTTGGTCTTTTCACTAGAACTATAATAGTGGATTCATTCCTGGATTGGTATCCCCCAGAGTAGGAGAGTTGCTCCGAACTGGGTTAACAAACTCACTGTGTACTTTATCTTTCTGCTGTGTTTCTTTTATTTCGTGCTTTGCTACGCTGCGTTATTTTAATTTTAGTTCTGAGTAGGACAAGTGCTCGGACAGTTGTGCCAACATTGTGCACAGCGTTTGTCGGTCAGGTTGCCAGGAATTTCAATTGGCATCAGAGCAGGCACCCTGTTCTGTGTGGGTGAGCTCCAGGGAAAGAATTTTCTGGCATAATGGATAGAGAAGGAGGACTGGTGAACAGACCACCCCTGTTGGATGGCTCAAACTATGACATTTATAAATCACGCATGACAACATTCTTGAAATCTCTAGACAGCAGAGCTTGGAAGGCTGTGATTAAAGCATGGGACCATCCTAAAATAAAAGATGCAAATAATGTTGATACTGATGAGTTAAAACCAGAAGAGGAGTGGTCTACAGCAGAAGACACTGCAGCTATTGGAAACTCTAAAGCCCTGAATGCTTTGTTTAATGGTGTAGACAAAAACATGTTCAGGTTGATTAAACAATGTAGTGTTGCTAAGGAAGCTTGGGATATCCTAAGAACAGCTCATGAAGGTACTCAAAAGGTCAAGAAGTCAAGGCTACAACTGCTGACAACACAGTTTGAGAATCTTAGAATGAAGGAAGGGGAGAGTGTTCATGACTTTCACATGAATGTGCTAGAATATGCTAACACATTTGAATCCTTGGGGGAAAAGGTGTCTGATGAAAAATTAGTAAGCAAAATCCTCAGGTCTCTGCCTAAGAAATTTGATATGAAAGTATGTGCAATTGAGGAGGCCCAAGATATTGGAAATATGAAAGTTGATGAGCTGATTGGATCCCTTCAAACTTTTGAATTAAAGGCTAATGAAAGATCTGAAAAGAAGGACAAGAACATTGCCTTCATCTCCAACACTGATGAAGATGATGTGGAGAGTAATTTAGATACTGATGAGAGCATCTCTGAAGCTATTGTGTTGTTGGGTAAACAATTTAATAAAGTTTTGAAGTGGATGGACAGACGCCCTAGGACACATGCTCCGGACAACAGTCGCAACATCTATAAAAATGTCAATAATCAGAGGAAACCTAGAACTGATGACAAAACCAATCAAAGCAAAGGGGTGCAATGCCATGATTGCGAAGGATATGGTCACATCAGAACTGAGTGTGCAACGTATCTGAAGAAACAAAGGAAGGTGATGACTGTTTCTTGGTCTGATGAAGATGGGTCAGAAAAAGAACCTGAAACTGCAAAACATGTGAATGCCTTGACTGGAGTGTGTACATCTGACAATGAATCTTGTGATGAAGAGGTAACATATGATGAACTGGCTGATTCCTACAAGGAGTTATGTCTCAAAAGTGAGGAAGTTTGTAGAACTTTAGGAAAACAAAAGAGGACCATTGCTCTCTTGCAAGCTGAGAAGGACAAACTTCTGGAAATGAATTCAGGTCTCAATGATGAGGTTATTTTACTTAAATCCAAGATTGACAATATAAACAAGCAACTGTGGATGATGAACACAGGTACTGATGCTTTAGACGAAATTCTGGAGATAGGACAGAAACCTGGAAATCCTAAAGGTATTGGGTTTGACTACAGATCCTTGCTTCATCAGAAACAACCACCAGTGAGACAGTTTGTGCCATCTGTTAGTACTTATGATCTCACTATGTCAAGACAGATGCCCCAACATCAAGTGAGACAACAGGCATCTGGATATAGGCCCAGATCAAAAGGAAGATATTATGGTTGGGTATGCCACTACTGTGGAAGAAAAGGACATATCAGACCTTTCTGTTTCAAATTATATGGTTATCCAGACAGAACTTATTCACCAAGACCTGATCCCACAGTGAAGATCACCAAGAAGCAGTGGAAGCAAAAAGATGATAATCCCACAAGCAACACTGTGGATCCTAGAAAAACAGAACCTGAAGCTGATGAGATTGCTCAAATTGCTCATACATCTCTGAGAGTGTCATCCAGAAATGATTGGTACTTTGGGTGTTCCAGGCATATGACTGGCGATAAAAATTACTTAACTGATGTTATGCGTTATGCTACAAGTTTTGTGACTTTTGGTGATGGAGCCAAAGGAGAAATAAAGGGTATAGGAAAGCTTGTGAATGAGGGTCTACCCAAACTTGATAATGTTCTTCTAGTGAAAGGATTGACTGCTAACTTAATTAGTATTAGTCAACTGTGCGATCAAGGATTGAAGGTCAACTTTACAAAGAGTGAATGCTTAGTTGCTAACAGTAAAGGTGACATCCTGATGAAAGGTGAAAGATCAAAGGACAATTGCTACTTATGGGTCTCTCAAGATAAAACAAAGTTACCTACTTGTCTAATAACCAAAGAAGATGAAGTAAAACTATGGCACCAAAAGCTTGGGCATCTGAATCTCAGAAGCATGAAGAAAGCTATTGCTGAAGGAGCTACCAAAACTCCAAATTCAGGAAGGAAGTATATGTGGAGAATGCCAGATAGGAAAACAGACCAAGATGCCTCACCAGAAGCTCCAACATCTGTCCACAACCAGAGTTCTTGAGTTATTGCACATGGACTTAATGGGACCTATGCAAGTCGAAAGCTTAGGTGGTAAGAAGTATGCTAAAAATATAGTCAAGAAATTTGGGATGGAAAATGCTGCTCATAAAAGAACTCCTGCTCCCACACATGTGAAACTATCAAAGGATGAGAAAGGTGTGGATGTTGACCAAAGTATGTATAGAAGTATGATAGGGAGTCTTCTATATCTCACTGCAAGTAGGCCTGATATCACATTTGCAGTTGGAGTGTGCGCCAGGTACCAAGCTGAACCAAAAATTAGCCATCTGACTCAGGTAAAGAGAATTCTGAAGTATGTGAATGGTACTAGTGACTACGGTATGTTGTATTCTCATGGGGAAAGCACTATGTTGTTAGGGTATTGTGATGCTGACTGGGCTGGAAGTGCAGATGATAGAAAGAGTACTTCAGGTGGATGTTTCTTTCTGGGTAACAATCTTATATCCTGGTTCAGTAAGAAGCAAAATTGTGTTTCCTTGTCTACAGCTGAAGCTGAGTACATAGCAGCTGGTAGCAGTTGTTCCCAATTGTTGTGGATGAGACAGATGTTGAGCGAGTACAATGTCAAGACAGATGCTATGACATTATATTGTGACAATCTGAGTGCAATTAATATCTCTAAAAATCCTATACAACACAGCAGGACTAAACACATTGACATTAGACATCATTTTATTAGAGACCTGGTTGAAGAAAAAATTGTCACTCTTGAGCATGTTGCAACTGAAGAGCAATTAGCAGATATTTTTACAAAAGCTCTTGATGCTAATCAATTTGAAAAATTAAGACGGAAGTTAGGGATCTGTTTATTTGAGGAATTGTAGCAGTTAATTTATGGGAGGCGTGCATCAGTTATTTTCTCCCTCCTTAACCGCTTGATGCACGCAATTCAAGGAAGTTATTTCCAACCTTCCTTATTCAAACCTCCCACACGCTACCATCATTATTCTTTTCTTAACTTCTCCCAACTTCTCAACTCCTCTCTTGCCGCTCTCATCATCGTTCAAAAATCATCCTTTCTTCATACTTCCAAACAACAAATCAACACCATGTGTGATTCTATTTCTCTACAAAACGTGCAAGATCAAACCCCTGAACTTCCATCAGATTCAATTTCTGGAGCGATTATCACTGATGCTCTACCACTCACTACCATTCTTAGTTCTCCTGCAAAGAAGCAACGCACTAAGTCGCTTGTATCACGGAAGAAGGATTCTACAAAATCCAGCAACGCTACTTCTCCTACCGCGATGAACAAGAGTTCGAAATCGAAAGGTAAGAAATCAAACACTCCCGCTGTTCAACGTATAGGGCTAAGCATGCATGATCTGTACTGTAAGGCTAATCCTTTTAAATCGAGTGTTGTAGAACCAAATGTTGACACTTCTGTCAACAAATCTGAGGATATTACTGTTGAAGGTACTGTTGCTGCGTCTGAAACCCTCGGTTCTGATAATCCTAAGGTATCTGACAAATTAGTTGGTGATATTTCTAATTCCCCTATAGAACAAGATATTACTGTTGTTTCTGTTGAGAAAAATGTTGTTGATAATGTTGGTACTGAGACACTTGATAATTCCCCTGTTACGACGAAGGATGCTGTGACAGATGCTCAAGCATCTTTGTCACAAGCTAATGAGGGGACTGAAGTGGTGGTTCCAAACACCCCTGAGACTCAGAATGCTGTGGGTAATGCTGAGATTGAAAATTTAGACCAGGCTGACATTGTTGATGTTGAGGATGTTGTGCCTGAAGAGAGACCTCTGGAAAAGACTGATGCTGTAGGTGTTGCTCGCAGAACAAGGAGCAAATCTGTTAAAATTGTTTCTACTGGTAGTGAAAGTAACAAAGGAAGTAAGAAGAAAACAGCTAATACTGGGAATAAGCCTATGTATGGTCCTCCCAAGGCTTGGAGCAAGAATGTGTCTCAAGCTGATAAGAAGAAGAAGAGCCTCAAGAGGAAAGATCCTCCCACTAGTGATTCTGATTTTGAGATTGCTGAGACAGATGCTGCCACATCTGGTGGAGCATCTAGAAAAACCATGAAGGGTATGAAAATCCCTATAACCATCCCTCCAGCTCCTCTGGATAATGTATCTTTTCATTTGGAAAGTGGGTCTTCTAGGTGGAATTTATATATCACAGAAGACTAGGACTGGAAAGAAATCTGAAGGAAGATGTGTTCAAATGCAAAGAACTGGTTGATGTTTTGGAGTATGCTGGGCTGATGAAAACAGTGAAAAATGTGGGTCCCTGTTATGATAAATTGGTCAGAGAATTTCTGGTCAATGTCTCTGATGAATGTGATGATTCCAGGAATCCTGAGTATAGGCAAGTTTTTGTTAGAGGTAAATGTGTCAACTTCTCCCCTCTGGTTGTCAACACCTATCTTGAGAGATCTGTTGAGGAGACTCCTGAGCTGGAGGTAACTGAGGATACCATTTGCAAGGCCATCACAGGTAACAAGGTTAAGCATTGGCCTAGACATTTGTCTTCTGCACAACTCTCTCCCCTGTATGCTGTTCTGAACAAGATTTGTGCACCAAACTGGACTCCAACTACTCACTCCAACTCAGTTGCTTCTGGTTTGGCCAAATTGATTTATGTTGTTGGTAACCAAGTCACCTGTTGATTATGGGGCCTACATTTACTATCAGGTTCTGGAGCATGCAAAGTCCTTTGCTGTCAAGTTTCCTATAGCTTTTCCCACTCTCCTGTGTGGTATTGTACTTCAGCAACATCCAGATATCTTGATCAGTACTGATGAGCCCTGTAAGAGGCCTGGCCATATGTCCTTGGATTGTAGTTTGCTGTCTGAGAGACATGCTGCTGACTTAGCTGGTACTTCTGTCCGGACAACTAGTGTGCTCACTAGAAAACAAATGATTGCAGATCTAACTGAGACTAGTATGGCTCTTGGAGCTAGGAAGATGAAAATTGATAGGATAATTGCAGCTTTGAAGGCTGAATCTGAAGCTGAGGGTGAGCAGGATGAAGAAGAAGGAGGGAATAAGAATGCTTCTACTGGTGATACTGAGGAGTTATCCGCTGACTCTAATGAGACTGTCCCATTCTGACTTTGATGTTTTCCCTGTTCTCAGTTGTAGAATTTCTTTTGCTTTTTTTTCTTTGGTTGGTTGGGCTAGGCCCTGGATTTCTTATGCACCTGTGTGTGCCTTATGGTCTGTAATATGCACTGTGTGTGGTATCTCTCTCCTGTGTATGCATGGATGTTATTTGTCAGAATTTGTGGCTAAAAAGGGGGAGTAGATGTAGCTTATATTATAGTATCTTGGTTGTTTGTATATGTTGAGGGGGAGTACTGTGGATGGGTATGTGCATGTTTTTGAGGGGGAGCTGTTACATTTCAGGGGGAGCTGTTATATCTGATTGTTTCTGGTGTGTGGAAATTTATTTTTTCCCTGGTGTTGTTTTTCTCTCTTCTCTATGTGAATCCACTATATGAGAGTTTATTTCTCTCTGGTTGTTCCTATGAGGCTATATGTTTTGTCTTAACTGTTGCATGCCTCTGATACTACTTGCAAGTTATCTTTGTCTAAAGAGCTCCCTTGGAAGTAGTCTCGTTATATGCTATGATATTTTCTTCCTTAGTTGTGTGCCTATGTTGACTTGAAGGAAAATTATCTGTGTATCTCCCAAAGAACTGGCTCTAGAGTGTTTTAGCCAAAAATTTGCCAAAGGGGGAGATTGTTGGGTTTTTGTAGATTGGCTACATTTTGCAAAAACATATACTAGCCAGATGCTTGGACAGATGCTGTAGCATATGGAACAACATTATGTGACCTGTGTTTTTCGCGCCAGCTAGCGCTTTATTTTTGTACGCAATCTTCCTAGATAGAGTTGACACTGGTAGGGTCTAGGTGCAAAGTCAAGTAGTGTGTTTACGTTGGTCTTTTCACTATAACTATAATAGTGGATTCATTCCTAGATTGGTATCCCCCAGAGTAGGAGAGTTGCTCCGAACTGGGTTAACAAACTCACTGTGTACTTTATCTTTCTGCTGTGTTTCTTTTATTTCGTGCTTTGCTACGCTGCGTTATTTTAATTTTAGTTCTGAGTAGGACAAGTGCTCGGACAGTTGTGCCAACATTGTGCACAGCGTCTGTCGGTCAGGTTGCCAGGAATTTCAGGTTTCAACACATCAGTCTTCTTTCCATCTTTGTCCAACACAACTGGATGTTCCCAACCCTTCAGCACTGCTTTCCAGGTCCTGCTGTCTATGGATTTCAGGAAAGCACTCATACGAGACTTCCAGTACTCATAGTTGGAACCATCCAACATAGGTGGCCTGTTAACAAATCCTCCTTCCTTGTCCATAATGCCAGAAAAAACCTTCCCTGGAGCTCACACAATAACAGGCAGGGTGCCTGCTCTGATGCCAATTGAAATTATGACAAGTCTGAGTCTGAACCGTAAAACAGAGCTAAACAGAGCACAAAAATCAGAGGTTCAGAAGCAGGAAAATAAAGACAGAAAGTAAAATAACTCAGATGATTTGTTAACCCAGTTCGGTGACAAACACACCTACGTCTGGAGGATACCAATCCAGGAAGGAAATCCACTAAGTAGTATCAATTCAAAGACTCAAGACATAGCCCCTGTTCCCAGCCTTATCACTTAATCACTACCCGTATAGACTTCTACCTAGGAACTCCTAGATATAAGATCCCACTTACTTCCCAATCAAGTAATCACAACCCAGTGATTATCAGACTCTTCAACAGAACAAGTACGAAGTCACACTTCAAAACATCAAAGACATCCCTTGTGCTTAAAAGCTTTAAATGAATTACAACTCAAAACAAACTAAACCAACTCTAACAGATGAGTGGTGTACAAAACAGAGCAACAGCTCACAGACTCAAAAATACTAAGACTCTTTTAATGATAACTTCTGGTTTTTTTTTCTCCCATTCTTCAATAGCAGCGTCCTCCTTAAATAGTCTTCAGCAACACATAATTCTGAACACAATAATCTTCAACAGATATAGTTCAAAAATTCTTTAGAAGCTCATAGAAGGAAATATATTTCTGAAATATATTTTGCAAATATTCCTTTGAAAATATATTCATAAATAAAAGAAGCCAATCTTCAATAAAGATCTTCACGCGAATTAATCAGCCTTCTAGAAACATCAGCCTGGATAAATCTTCAAACAAATCTTCGAAAGATACTGTGAAAGAATTAACAGAATGAACGCAGAAATACAGCTTCTAAAATGCAGCTTCTGAAGGTCAACAAAAGTCAGCGTCTGAAAAGTTGCTTCAGAAGGTCAACAAAAGTCAGCGTCTGAACAGTGCGTCTGATGAACAGTACCAGTGTCTGAAGACCAGTTCAGCGTCTGATGAACAGTACCAGCTTCTGAAATCCAGTTTCCAGCTTCTGAAGACACAAATTAGCTTCTGAAGATGCATTGCTTGTACATTTTGATTTTAGCAAACATGTAGCCAACATTCAAATATCCAACAACATTCACAGATTCCTCATACTCTTCAGTATTTTTAAGGTAATTTCAAGTCCTTGATTGAAGGTTTCAGCCAGTTTTGAGTGCATATTAAAGCTTCTGCCATGTATGGACTCAAGGAGCTCCTATATATGTATCCAAAATCCTTCCTCCCGTGCTAAAAGCACTCTCAGATGCAACTGAAGATACCGGCGTAGCCAAGATTTCTCTAACCATGACTGCCAGCACAGGGTAACGAAGGGAGTTTTGCTTCCACCAGATTAAAATGTCAAATTTGTCATGATCCCTTTCAACCGGGTCACTCAAATACCTCTCTAGTTCATTTTGTTGATCAATTGTATGTTTCTGCTTCAAATGTTGTTTAAACGCATCTGCCCGTTCAAATAGTGATGGATTTTTAGGTAGGGAAGATGCCTCAGCTTGTGAACTACTTGGTCTTGTTGGGCCAGCAGAGCTTTCAGCCACAAGATGACTTTCAGCCAAAGCTACTCCAACCATAGCTTCTCCAGCCAAATCTTCTCTAGTTAATACTGCCTCCATCTTTTCAAGCCACATACAAACACACAAAAAAGGGGAAAAAAAAAGGTTAGCAGTTACTCTAGAATCAGAAAACACTAAAAAAATTAAATTTATCAAAATCCAAATTAAAACGTACACTTTGAGCAGATAAAACCTTTTTATAACAAAAAGATGAAATAAAAAATAAAAAAGAAATATTATAAAGGGTCATAAGAGAAGGGTGAAGAATCGAGTGACCATCAAAACCCAAGAAACAGATAATAAAAATTTGAGAAATTAAATCTTACCCGGTGACGAAACAGGAAACAAATTTCTGAAACCAGTGATGAAACAGCACGAACCGAAGTTTAAGCAACAGAAAAGGGTGAAGAATCGAGTTTATGTGACAAAAAGGAACCGAAAGAGGACCATGGTTTTGGATCGAGCAGAAGAAAATAAGGTTTTTTAGGGTTTGGTGTTCAAATGGATTCTCAGATCTGAGGTGAGGCGTAAGAGAATGAGAATGAGAGACAAACTAAGAGAATGAGAGACAAACCGAGTTACTGAGGTGAGGGAGGCGTTGTGCCGCTGCTAGGGTTTCAACTTTCAATGACAATAAGTGGCTTTTAAGTTTTGTGTGTTGTGTCTGGGCCTTCTTAACTTGGATACAGGTAGCCCAATACTAGTATATCATCGGGCGGGTCGGTTTTCGCTGGACCATTTCCCACCATCCGCATTCGTCCATTGGTATCCATCTATGTCCATAAATGGGTTACCCGAGTAACCCGGTTTATCCGCCTTAACCGACCGCGGGTTAACGGGTCGGCCGGATTGGGCCGATTTACTCATTTCTGTCCAGCCCTACTTTGTTTCAAGGGCTGATAGTGTTTTATCCCTGTAATATAGGTCATTTTCGGTTTTTCTATGTAAATAAAAAATTTAGATTCCATCCATGTAATACGAATTTTTTTTGGTTTTAGACCCTTAGACATATGACTGTACACTTAAATTGATGTGGCACGTTGAGTCACCTATGATTGTCTAAAAGGATGACGTGGGGTTGTTCCTTTTCTTCTCCTCCTCCCTCATCTTCTTCTTCTCATTTCTCTCTTTGTTCCTCGATCTCCTTCCTTCTCATTTCTCTCGGTTGTGGATGAGTTGAATTTCACATTCATCTCTTCTTCCTCCAGATCAAAAACTTCTCATCTCCTTATCTTAAAAAATCCAGCAATGTCAATATGCTGAATGGGAAAAATAAAAAATCTAAAATAATACATAATCTCAAACAACAACGTAATTAAATAAACTCGAATTAAGGCTGATGTTTGCAGTATAAACACGATAGGTGAAGGTCCACACCCCATTAATCACAGAAAAGAGTGGATTACTCTCAAATCCATTAATCACATAATTGCAAATCCTCCAATAATTGTCGCAAAACAAAATTTGAGGTAAAGGGAAGAGAGAACGAGGATTTGAGTTTTGTGATTGGAACAAAATGGGTTGCTGCTGGTGTGTTGTTGTTAGTTTGAGAGAGAGAAGGAGAGAGGGAGAGAGAGGAATATATATTTGAGAAGAAGATGATGATGAACAAAGAAAAGGAATAGAGAAGAAGGGGTATGATTTTTTAATTTATGTTTTTTTAAGGTTTTTTCCTTTTTTTTAATTATATAATGATGTGTCTCTTAATTAAACACGTGGAAGGAGAAAAAATGAAAAAAGATAATTATATACACAGTCACATGCCACGCCAGCGTTTTGCATGAGTTGGATGGGGTCAGGGTCTGTTTCCAAAGAATTTTCGTATTACGGGGATGTAATCTAAACTTTTTTTTACAGGTGGAAAACCGAAAATGGCCTATATTACAGGGAGATAAATCACTATTAACCCTTGTTTCAATAATCTTCTTCATAATGGTCCTCGGCACACTGAAACAGTTTTTATTGGTTGAAAGCGTCCTCATGAGGGATGGGTTAAACTCAACTGTGATGGGGCGTGCAAAGAGAATGGAGACCATTCGGGGTGTGACAGTCTTCTTCGGGATACGAATGGCAAATGGCTCAAAGAATATGTGCGCAAGATTGGAGTTTGTGATGCTCTGCATGCAGATACGTAGGGTTGGTATTTGGGTTTGGAGCTAACTTGGCGTGATGGAGTTTCACATATCTGTGTGGAACGTGATTCAAAACTGCTTATTGACATGGTTACAAATAATTGCAAGACTAATGGTACGACCCCTTCGTTGATTCGGCATATCAGAAATCTATTGGATCGTAGTTGGCACGTTAAGGTTTATCATACTTGGCGAGAAGACAATAGAAGTGCTGATTGACTTGCTAATTTCAGTCTTACCATGGATTCTTGGAATTTTGTTGTTTTGGAGACCCCTCCTAGTGAGCTCAAGAGTCTCCTCTTTGATGATATTTACGGGGCTTGTATGCCTAAAAATGTTAATTTATTTGTTTAATTTTTTTTCTTCTAGGCTTTTGCCCTCTTTTATACCAAAAAAAAAGTAATGCTTTGTTTGCTTGTGTATAGGCTGGGCAGCAAGCAGAGGCTAAAGAGCTGCTAATGCAGTGAAGAATGCAATAGGGATCAACTAATTACAATAACGGATGATTATTCAAGATTTAGTTTCCCTTAAATAGGATGTTTCAGTTGATTAATTTTTGTTGCAAGAAATTTTTATTTTCAAATGTAATAATGTTAAATCTTTTATAAGTGAGGAGATTCAAGTTTCAAGTTATTCATTTCCAAATTGGCATCCAAAATCTATACACATATAAGTGTATAACTATTATTCATTAGTAATGCATTATAATTTATGTCTTGAATTAACTAAACCACTCATATACAGTTCTCTATACATATATGATGATTCTGATTATAACTTTAAAGTAGAGATGTAAAAAATGGGCCGGGCTATGGGCCGGCCCATTAGCCCACATTTTGGGGCCGGGTCAGACCTCAAAAAGCTAGCCCAAAATGCACTCGGCTTTTTTGGCCCTAGCCCCTTTGACCCATATAAAAATGGGGCCGGGCCGGGCTGGCCCATCGGACTTCGGGCCGGTCCATTATCTATATTTCCATTTGATTTTTGTTTAAAAACACTATATTTTTTGAAAAAATTATCAACTAATTTAAAATTTATTAATAAAAATGAATGAATTTAGCTCAAAGTTTTAAAATTCTAAAGTTTATAAATTATTAATTTGATTCAATTGAAGGAATAATCTAGAATTTAATTAATATTCAATGTTAATGTAAAAATTATTTGCAATTCTATATTCATTCAATCATGTTTTAGCAAAAAGATAATTGTGAGTAACTAATATATAAAAAAGAGTGAATAAATTAAAAAAAGAAAACTAAAACGGGTCGGGCCGGGCTGGCCCATGGTCCACGCAGGCCGGGCCGGGCTCTACAATATGTGGCCCAATTATAAATGGGCTGGGCCGGATTGACCCATTTATACACTCGGGCCTCTCGGGCCGGTCCGGGCTAGGCCGGGCCAGCATATTTGACATCTCTACTTTAAAGGAAGCACACTAATTAACACCGAAAAACAATATTCTAAAAACCAAACTAGACAATGAACCGATGAGACCTCTCGATTATGATTCAAGTGTTTTAAATACACAAAGAAAGGAAAATATAAAACAAAAAAAAAGAGCATCTTTTAACATATAATTTAAAATGCCCTTTAAAATAATAAAAATGAAATAATATTCAAAATCACTTATTGGAAGTTGACATCCACAACTCCTAGTTCATATGGCAAAAATGCCTATATTATTAGACCGGATATAATGATCGGAATTTAAAACTAAATTCTTCCACACAAGTGGAGGAATTCTCGTATGACTATTGTCATTTTATCTATCTAAAAAAACTAATTAAAAGTTGACAGATTCATGAGCCATCGGACTTGATTAGTTCTTGTTTGTTGCATCCTTCACAGAATCAACAGCTCCTTGAGCCTTTGCCTGCATCTGCTGACCAGTCTACACATAATAAAAAATGAAAGATATAAATACTAACATTTTTACATTTAAGCCATGAATTTGTGCTATAAGTATATTTCATACAATATATTAATTTTGTAAACAAAAAATTGTTACCTCTTGCATTGATTCGCTGGCAGACTGAGCAGCGTTGCTAGCCTTGTCCGACAAGTTGCTAGCCTTTTCCTATTGTCAACACAAAAAATATCTTTAATTAAAAGCATTTAAAGATATATAAGGGATATATTTTAGATACAACTTATTCTCGGTCTCATATAAAAACAAGGTTAAATATGTTTTTAGAGAGACTAAAACGAAAATTTGATATATTTATAGGGACCAAAATCATATTTAACCTTAAAAACAAATGCATCCTCAAAAATGTCTTTCATAAAAACTTGTTTTATGAAAATAAAAGAGGCATATTGGAAAGTAAAAAACTTACATTAAATAAGGGATATATATTTTAGAAATGATATAAAAAATAGTTAAATTTGATCATATGAAAAAATTAAATATGAATATATTTTTGCATTATATTTGAAAATATGAGGGAAGAGAAGGCAACCTGGGTTTGGCCCTTGGCCTGTCCAGCATGGAAGCTCGCATTATTAGAGTTCATCTTGTCTGAATATGAAATTAATCAACTAAATGAATTGAAGATTATAAGAAAGAATTTAATGAATAGATTAATGTTGAGATTAAAGTTAAGGTTTAACTATATATATAGGCAAGTTTCCTATTGATTGTGCACTAATTGCGGTTATTTGTGTGTGAAAGAGATATCGATCAGTTTGATCAGGAAAACTTCCTTTACTATTTTGAGGTTATCATTTGAGAGCCACATACAGATGAATGTAGAATGTTTCTGTCATATATTTTCTTTCAAGTATTGCTATAGTTTACGAAAAGTTTGCACAAGAAAAGCAAAGAGGCGGTTTTTAAAAAACAAAAAATATATAAGATCCTAGTTTGATGGCAATCATTTCCGTTGGTCAATGACAATCTAAGGGTCACATTCTATTTGTGTGTTTCGTTTGTAGATATTTCGTAACAATAAGTTTTACCCTTTCATTTAACTCACAAAAAAAAACATGCATCACTTTTGAAGTTTTTGGAGTTTGGACCAATGTTTGTTAATGTGATCTGGAATCAATTAAATTTTAGGAAAACTAATTTGTTTAAAATTGAGTTTTTTTTTTCTTAACCCTCTTTTGGACTGGGAATGTGCAGTAATTCGGAATCAAAAAGGTATGGAGGACGGACGGATAACTCACTTGGTTGAGTTAATGGTTAAAGGAGTTAAAGAGTTAAAAGGTTCAAAGTTTGAATTCTAACAAAGGAGAAAATACTAAGATTTGTCATTCAAAAGGAAAAAAAACATCGTATGGGTAACGACTATTTCATATAAACACAAATTTGACTTAAACTTAATTACTCTACGATGTAGCTCAAGTGATTGAGTTAAGATATCCAAGGAGTTTGAGAAAGAGGTTCAACATTCAAATCTTAGATACTAAGATAATATGAGTGAATAAAAAACTCCATCTTAAAATTTGTGAGCATCAATCAACTTTGTCCTTGAATTTTTTTAAATAGTCAAATTGTTCCTCAATTTGTTTCATGTCTATAGTCCTTATGGCAGTTTTAACTGTTAGACTTGCTGACGTATACCGTAAAATAATGATGTGCCGATCCACATCACCTCCCACTTATGAAGAGACTAATTTGATATTGAAATTTAACAAGGATCATTTTGATAATTAAATTTGACATCACAAAAAAATCTAAAATATTCATAAAGAAACTCATGACTTCGTCAAATATCTAAAACTTCATGAAATATTATTCTTCTTCACTCTTTTCTCTCATCAATCAACCTAACAATAAACTTTTACAACATCAAAATCTTAATTAAAAAAACTCATTTTCATCATCTTTCATCAATCAATAGATCTTTCATAATGAAGGAGACACTTAGATCTTAAAAAGAAGTTGAAGGGAAATTGAAAGAAGCTAGAGGGATAAAGTGAACAAGATGGAAAAATAAATAAATAGAGGTCTCTTACTTTCTTTATATAAAAATACGAGGATTAATTTAGGTGATTTGTGAACAAGATGGATTAATTCCACTTTTTTTATGAACATTCATTTCAGTTGGAGGAGTATTTCGCTTTAGAAATTAGAAAGAAAAAAAAAAGGAAAAGTCGTTGGGTCGTGTAAATGCATATATCTCACCCAATTTTAGTATCCAACTATGAAACTCTAATGCCTTGCCCTAAGATTTTCCACCAAATTTTAATGAATTTCTCCCTCATTTTGGAAGATCTTGATTGATGAAAAATATGAAGATTTAAGTTTTTTATTTATTTATTTATGGATTTGATGTTGTTGGAGTGTATGGATAAATTGATGGATGAAAGAGAAAAGGGTGAAGATGTTTTTTCAAGCTTCTAGGTTGTGATAAAGTTATGAGTTTTTTTTTTTTTTTTTATGAATTTTCAGAACTTTTTGGATCATGGAAATTTAACTAAAAAATTGTTTCCCGTTAAATTTCACGACCATATTGGTCCCTATACACGTGGAAGGTGACGTGGACCAACACATCAACATTTAATAGTGCATGTCAATATGTCTAAATTATAAAAGGATGTTTGTGTATCTATATGCAATAGTAAATATTGTGTCGGTTTATAAGAAAGGGAAATGTTAACGAGTCCCCTCTGGGCACTCTTTAAGCACCCAAAGTGGTAAGATTTTATAAAAGTTTGTGCATTTATTGCATTGGAAATTGAAGTCTTTACTTTTTTTAAAGAATAATTTCTTCGTTAGGAATACTTAAAGAGTGCCTCGGGGGCATTCGTTAACAAGACCCTATAAGAAATTATGTATCTAGTAGCTCCGAAAACACTTTATATTTTCAAGAGTCTTACTAGTCTTAGGGGTCTTTCAACACAACTATCATGTTAAACATGGGAAAACACACCGTTTGAGGTTCACTCACAGTATTTAACATGAAACATTACTAGGTTAGGTCTCATTAGCTCTTCTCATGGAGAGACTGAGCCTTTTGCCTATTACAAGAAATCTATATAAATATTTTATCTTTACGCTCAAAGATTCATGTTCATATCAAGCAGTCTTTCAAATTCACATATCCTTTCAGTCTTAGGGACGTAACTCATATTAAACAAACTGTTTCATTTCATTCTCATTTCAGTCTCAGGGAATTTCACAATCAATGTAAAAGTGATTTTTACTTTTAAAATCAGCGTGAAAATAGTTTGTTTAAAGGAAGCTTGAAGCAGTAACTCTCAAATCTTATGCAATATAATCATAACCACATCATGTCTAAACCACTAAAGGGGTTTAGCTCATAATGAGCTAAACCACAAAAACAGCAAGTAAAGAATATATGAATGAAAACATATTGATATATTAATAGAGAAGTTAAGAGCTAAAAGATTATTACACTCCAAAATTGAAAGAGATGAGCTCTTTGCATCACTCACCTAAGTAATCATAACTCTAACTCAATAAAAACTAGTACTCATGCTCATCTTTGGAGGAGATTATTGATAAGTGGCAAATTATGAATAAATCCATGTCTTTTATAATGCCTTTTAATTACTTGTTGTGCAAGTTATCTTAGGAAAAGCATGGAATTTATGAATAAATGCCAATTATTCTTTGTATATCTCATTCTTCCCCATTTGTGTAGGAAAAAGCAAGCCAGGACCTGAAAACATCAAAGATTATTGAATGAAGCATGAAGACAATCGCCTAGCGATCCTAGGGCGACTGCTGAGCGAAACCAGGCAGAGAATTATCGCCTAGCGATACCTTGGCGAATGCTGAGCGAAACCAGGCAGAGATATTTCGCCTAGCGATCCTACAGCGAAAGCTTGGCGATTCAAGACAGGGATTTTCTGGAACAGGGGAAGCTGTTTTCGCCCAGCGATATTATGGATCGCTCAGCGACATCATCAAGGTGGTCTAACTGTAGAAGATGACGTGGCAGATCTCTATTGGCTGTTTTGAATTGTTCGCTGAGCGATGATACGTATCGCTGAGCGAAATTGTAAATATCAGTTTAGTATTTAAGCTATTTACAGCTTTTAGGTTAAAAACTTACTATTGTATTGCTTACATTTTTACACGAAATTTAAGAGCTTATTCCTAAGAAAGAGAGATTAGGCATAGAAGGAGGAAAACTTCAAAATAGCAAGTAACTTTGGATTGAAGAAGACATTTTAGAAGCTTTGAGACATCAAGCTCTACTAAATCTTCATCTTCCTTTATTATTTTGCAAGTGTTGTCATGACAATGATCAACCAATCTCCTTTGTTGGGATTGATAGGTAATCAATCACTCATGTTGTAAACTTTTGATTATTCAATATATGATTCTAGCAATTTTTATATACCATTGAATTTCTTCTTGCTTTTCAATCTTATGTTTGATTTAAATGTTGTTGAAAAAGACTTTTGAATCTAGGTTTAGAATGATTTTCTATCAAGATAAGAAATTCTAGAAATGGGATTTGGTTTTGATAATTACATTATAGTATTGGATTGTAAAGCTTTTGAATCGTTTAATAGATTGAGAAATCATCGATTAAACGATACAATCGATCTCACGACGTCATTTGGGAAATCAATGATGTTGTTGAGCAATACGTAATAATGTCATATATAAGAAAATGCTAGAATTCGTATTTGTAATCAATCGGATATAAACGATGTTTGATTGATGAAAGTTAATCCTAACACCTTCTATGTCCTATGACTCTACCATTTATTTATTATGTTTTAAAATGATGAGTAGTGTAGTAAAACAAATGGTTAAACCCTAACTTAAAACGATAATCGAAGTTGAACGGCTTATGATATCACATTAATCCCTGTGGAACGATATAAAAACTAATACTTACTTTTGTTCATTCAACAATTATATGGATTGAGAATTCTAGTGACCTCTAACCCTAGCCCTAGCTGGACCCTTGGCATCACAATGTGGTTGTCCTTTTATGGTACAAGTCCAACCGCTACAAGTTGTGTCATTTGGTAATTTCTTCTATCATACGGTCTTGTTTTATCCTCTTGGCACTTAGCATATTCTTTTATTCCTCGTACTACAATCATTGAGGACAACTCATCGAACTTCGTCCCAACAATGGCCCAATAGTTTGTACACTTGTACGACCTTACTAGATGTCCTTCAACGATACAACTTTAGACTTCTTCCTAGCATTGCATCTTCTTGCATCGCCAGAATCCTTCCCAGCGATGTACCTTCTTGTATCGCCACACCAAATATTCATCATGTTCCACTAAACCAACCATAACAGACATTACTAGTTCAAAATAACTAAATTAAAATTAAAATTAATTAAATTCCTAAATCGTCGCTAATTAGAGTCTATAGGTCATGCCTTCTTCAAAAAAGATTCTATAGGCCATGCAATCACTCAAAATCTTATAAAACATGGAGGATAAGGGCAAGGTGATAACCAACATTTTGTAGGTTATCAATATCAAACCACAAAGATTGCGCATTAGTTCAAATCTTTGTTAAATTCACAAGATTCTAAATCAAGTTAAAAGCAAAGTTGTTTGTTTAAAAAAAAATTTAAATGACAGATTGAAAATATAAAGGAAAGTTGTGATGGGATAGACTTCGCTAACTTCTCATTCATTGGTTTCTATTGATCAATTGTATACTTTTTAAGATTCAATATAATTATACATGTCCTTCATCATATGTTGTCATGTCTTCCTAACGACACAACATCCGTTGAATATCAATCAACTTCCAATGCTGAGAAAAATAACCAATTGATTCAATGACATATGATCGGATAGTTGAATATGAATATAAACCTAACCATATGTTTAGACATTAGAATCTATATAAGGCTTAAATCATATCCCTTAAATAACAAGACAATGTTTCGCACTTTCTAGGTCTAAAAATGATTTTCTGAGTGCACGTCGGAAAAAGCGTTAAACATAGAATTAAAGCAAAACTTTTATTGAATAATAGATTGTATACAACCAGCTAGGTCAATAGTAATAGATCAAAATCCTAGATACCTACATCTAATCTCAAACACAAAGAGAGATTAGTTACCAATGGTAGAAGTGACTAACAAAGACGAGAAGAATGATGAAGAAGGAGCATTAACAAGCTTGAATACGAGCTCCAATGGCGTCAAAAGGAGAAAACTAGCTTCCAACTCTCTCTCTCTCTCTCTCTCTCTCTCTCTCTCCCCTTTACCTATCTCTCTTTCTCTCTCTATTTCATAATTGGGGACTTCATAATCTACTAAAAATAATGATTACAAATGTTTTTATACGAGTGCAAAAAGTGCAGGTTTGTTGGGAGAATTTATGCTCGCCCAATGAATCGAGGTTTCTTCAGGTGGAGGGTAAATCCAATTGGACCTCAAATAGTCACCTAAACCACCTTACTTTGTTGGGAAAAGTGTTGCTCGCCCAGCGAGTGTACTATAGACTTTCTCCTTGAAACTCTCTGGAACTGCTAGCCTTCACCTTGCTTTGGCTCGCCCTGCGTAGGTCCTTGCCCATATTTCTTTAAAACTCTCTGAATTGGCTCGCTATCATCTCGACTTGGCTCGCTCATCAAATTTTGTGTCACAATTCTTTGATCTATTTTAATCATATCAAAAACTTATAAAAGGTAATGGAAATATATATATAATAGTAGCATTCTGGCATATAATTACTATAATTTGTATATTTACAATAAATTGGGGGTTTTCAAATAGATTACTTGTAACAAGTCAATAAATGTTAATGAAAATAACATAAATTTGTTACTAATCACTAACGTATGGACTTGATGGGGGAAATTATTTGATAGATGTGAAGCAAATTAAGGGACAAACCGGCTATTTCGAAAAACTCAAGAACAAAGTTGACAAATTTGACCGATGGTCGCAAATTCAAGGAATAAGTAGCATATTCACTCAAGATAATACACCAACAAGGAACATTTACCTATAAAAGAAAACTGTACATAAAATTAATTAATTTATATTTGAACTCTTTTCACTCTAAAAATAAGTTCCATGTAAGGTTTAGCATAAAATTATTCAATCTATTTAAAATATCTATGGCTTTGAACGACTTTAGCGAAAGTCGTCTTACTGGAAAGACGTGATCCCAAAGGTGATATAGAGATAGCTCAGAATAGAGATCCATTCCAGCCAGGCTGGGCTTTGAGGAAAGATGTAGATGTTAGACATTTATCACTTCTAATAGAAGTGAGATTTAGAGATAGTATTAGTTTTCATTCAATTAACTAAGCTTGATGATTTTAACTTTCTTAATTATTCATCATAATTAGCTTTTTAGATTCGCTGTGAGACTAATCTTCGAGTCGACAATATGACATTTGATTTTTTTCACTCGGGTTGGTTTCCTTCTCAAAGAGACGACCCTAGAAATTAAACTTTTGGAGTCTTTCAAAACTCAGATGTTTAATTAATTATGTATTCAACTATATTCTTAATAATTGGAGAGATAATTTAGAAAAATATAATGCAATTAATGATTTATTAGAGAATAAAATAGAGATATTTTAGTTGAAGTACATATCGTTCAACAATTGTCAATCTATGTGATTCGTACCTTAAACATCAAGAGGTTTGCATGGTAAATCTTTTTAATATGCTAACAAATTTTCATGCTATTGTAGGAATAGGCTAGCAACATGATGGACAAGGCTAGAAATTTTGTTCAATCTGCAAAGGAAACCATGTAAGAGGTTTTAGTTTTAATTAATTATCAATAATTAGTCTTTCATTTTTTTAGTTGAATCAAGAGGAGGACATGCATCAGGGAGAAACTTTGACATCTCAATCAGGGAGAAACCCCCATCCTTTGCCTCATGTCTCATAAAATATTATTTAAAAAAAGAGGAAAAATATATAAAAGAGGGGGGATTGGACCCGACCCGCAAAAGAGAAACAAAAATGAAAAAAGAAAATAAGGAAATTAAAAAGTTGGCAAACCATAGCGGTCTGTAAAGAAAACATCTCTAATAAACGTAGGTAGAGAAGTCCACCATAAAGAGCCTTGGAGAAAACGACCATGATTAACAAGCTTGTCCGCACAACTGTTTCCTTCCCAAAAGATAAGAGAAGAAACAATCTATGACCCAGAGACCCCGCAGGTTAGGCTGCAGCAAGTCTCTTGAATATTCCAATAAAAAAATAACATTGAGGAGTGGGGGATGGTTCACCCTTAGAACGGGTTCTGTAGGCATCTTTCTTGAGTTGTTGCTTCTGTTTCTTTGTCAAATAGGGCATGAAAGGATGTTCTACTCCATTTTCTTGCATATCTCGAATTTGCATAACCAACTCAACTTCCTTCTGTAACAACGATTGCTATGTGGAGGATAGACCAAGGATTGCTCGTTATTCACCGTTGTTCTAGTAACAGGAATTATTTGAGTCTCCAGTGTTAAACACCGCCGCTAACGGTGGCGCTAATGGTGGTGGCGTTGTTCCACCGATTCTCGATCCGTCTCAACAACCAGGCTCTGATACCATCATAAACTTCACCATCTTCATGGTGAAAACAGAGAAAAGCAGAAGCTAAAAGGAAGAAGAAGAAGAAGAAGAGAAAATGTGAGAAAATCTAAGATTCATTCAATTGAATTTAGTTAGTAACAAGGAAGCTATATATATAGTACAACAGAATCCTAACAAACTATAACTACTGTAACTAACTTCTATCTAAGGTAAGAATCTCCTAAAGCTAGTACATGGTAAGGAAACTTGAGATGCAAGCTAACTTGCTCTGCAAGTTATCTAATGAGAGCATATAGTTTAACATCCAGCACGGCCCCTGGGAGGGAGAGTGGAATGACGGATCTTTATCATGTGAAGCCTGTTCTAAAACATGCTCTAACGACCATGGAAGATCATGTCTGGGTACCTCATCTCTAACATTTATCAAGGTAAATCTGAATGAAGTACCAGAACCAGCTGTGTTATCAGATACCATGGATGATGACTCAACCAAGGCCTATTGTTTCTGTGCATTTGCTTGTACGAGTTATTCTTCGTTTGTCGCGGAATGCCCAGGAATAGAATCAGATTGTGTACGTTGTTCATTTGCAATATGAGTGGTACCTCACGTGATTCAGCTTGTACATTGCCATGTTATGCAGGTGCAGATTGTGATACCTGTTGTTGAATGATAGGAATGTCAACATTTAGTGACTCAAATGCCTTAGATGAACCGATGCCTGAAGGATTCTCTTTTGCCTACCAACCTTGCGATGTGTCTCTGAACCTTCTCATGTTTCTTACCTTTGTCTCCCACTACCGTTTGTTTCTCCACAATCTTGCCCTGTGCAAGTTGCAACCAACGACATTTGGCTACACTATGCCAAATTTTGCTTGACAAATCCATATCCACAAGTATCCTTGCATAGTGCCCAAAGACGCAATTTTGAGTTGCACTATCAATAATCAACGGTGTTCCAATTGCACTCGCTATTTCACATAGTGTTCTATCCATCCAGTATTCATGTGGCAGCTCATGTAGACGAATCCAAACCTGCGCATGTGTTTGTCTCTGAGTGTGAGCATTGAAATCTTTGGTACATTCAAAAAGACGCAGCTCCCCCGGCTTCAAATTTACCGTACCTTGTGCCCAATTTTTTCTCATATCCTCATAAGAAGAGAACGAGAATTCGTAATAACCCCGACCTAGGGATAACATATGCCATTTCCCATACGTTTTCCATTGCTTCTGAAGCTTCGCCATAATATCCTTGGATGTATCTTGCTTATCCCCTTTGTTCAACACAAGTCTGCCCCGTAGATTGCACTTACACACATCCAGACCTCGCGCATAGGCTTCTTGCGTAATCTTAATAGTTAGAGCTTCATCTCGAATTGCTGGTGTCGGGAGAGGTTCAGCTGTGATCGAGTTTGAAGTTGTTACAGCCTGAGCAAAGGAGATCTGCTGATTCTGTGGTGCAATTGTTGTTAATGTTGTAGATACCTCTGCCTGCTGTTGTACCAGTTGCTGCTGTTTTTTTAGTCTTTCATTTAAATAAATCCACTCCTTACAACAACAAAAAATGACGCAATCATACGATCTAGACCGTTAGATTAGTATTGGACGACCGACTTTTAAACTTTGATAAATCAGGTCTAAAATATAAGATAGAAAATGTGAGTCGTCTAATTTTAATAAGATGATTCAAATCAAAAATTGCATAATCACGTAAATTGAAGCAATTTAAATTCCTTTTTGTTTTTCGGAGATAGGGCAATTCAAATTCTACTAATGGTTTCAAATTATTCATTTTCGAATCGGTATCCAAAATCTATAATATCAGTGTATAACTATTATTATTATTTTGAGAGAATATAAGTGTATAACTATTATATTAATCAGTAATGCAATATTCTGATTTAATTAAACCACTTATATGTAGTGTCTATACATATATATATGATGATTCTGATTATTATAACCTTAAAGGAAGCACATTAATGAACACCGAAAAGCAATGTTCTAAAAACCAAATCAGACGTTAAACTGATGAGACTTCTGTCGATTGTTGTTCAAATTTTTTCAATCCAAAAAGAAAGAAAAATATAACCAAAAAAACATCATATAACATATAATTTAAAATGCTCTTTCAAACAATAAAAATGAAACAATATTCAAAATCACTAATTGAAAGTCGACGTTCGTACGTCCTGGTTCAACCGACAAAAATGTCGTAATTGTTAGGATAGATATCGTGATCGGAGTTTGGAGACGGACTTATCTACTTATGTGGATGAATTCTCAAGTGACTATTGTCATTTCATCTATCTAAAAATAGTGTTGAAAGTTGACAGTTTCATGATCTATCAAACATAATTAGTTCTTGTTTGTTGCATCTTTCACAGAATCAACCGCTCCTTGAGCCTTTGCCTGCATCTGCTGACCAGTCTACACATAATAAAAAATGAAAGATATAAATACTAACATTTTTACATTTAAGCCATGAATTTGTGCTATAAGTCTATTTCATACAATATATTAATTTTGTAAACAAAAAATTGTTACCTCTTGCATTGATTCTCTGGCAGACTGAGCAGCGTTGCTAGCCTTGTCCGTCAAGTTGCTAGCCTTTTCCTATTATCAACACAAAAAATATCTAATTGAGTGCATTAATATTTGTATATCTCTTCCTCCAATCTTATAAAAAAAATTAGATACAACTGATTCTCGATCTCATATAAAAATAAAGGCATCCTCAAAAATGTCTTTCATGAAAACTTGTTTTATGAAAATAAAAGAGGCATATTGGAATGTAAAAAACTTACATTAAATAAGGGATATATATTTTAGAAATGGCATAAAAAATAGTTAAATTTGTTTATATATAAAATAAATCACTAAATATGAATATAGTTTTGCTCATATTTGAAAACGAGAAAAGTATATCAGAGAAGAGAAAAGAAACCTGGGTTTGGCCCTTGGTCTGTCCACCATTGAAGCTCGCATTGTTAGAGTTCATCTTGTCTTGTGAATATGAAATTAATCAACGGAATGAATTGAAGATTATAAGAAATATTTGATTGAAAGATATATTAATGTTGTGATTAATTTGAGATTATATATATAGCCAAAGTTTCCCATGGATATTGCACTATTTGCGGTTCTTTTAATTAACTTTAATAGGCCACGTGGCACTAACATTTTCTTTGTAGTAGTCTTGTAGCTATTTTTGTGCAAATGTAGAATGTTTCCTTTACTATTTTCAGGTTATCATTTCAGAGCCACATACACATGAAATGTAGAATGTTTGTGGAATATATTTTCATTAAATTAACAAACAAACAAAAAATAATAACCATGCATCACTTTTAAAAGGTGTTTGGAGTTTGGACCAATATATATTATGATAAATGTGATCATGAAGTAATAAAATTTTAGGAAAACTAAGTGTCTGTTTGGTTGCATGGTGGGTACCCCAAAACTCACGTCTACGACAACGAAACGCAATTTGATCATAAAATTTATATTTGGCTTTAAAAAAGGTAAATTGTTTCTGGATGCCAACCGCACATTTACCTGACTCTATTATTTGAAACTTTTGCGGTGAACCAAATCAATTCTACACTTTTGTTGAACAATTATATTATATATTATTTCAGTTTGTCTATTATGTCCTTATTTTTTTATATGTAAACAATGTTCATTTTTTTCCTTCCGCAACCATGCTTATTTTGTTGCTCTGTTATCATGGCTAACTATTTCTTACATGCAACCAAGCTTCTATAGTAATTGTTTTACTTGCAAAATAATGCTTATAATATGGATTTTATTTGGTTAAAAAAATGTGTATTTTATTTTAAAAGTTCGTATGATCTATACACAATTGAAATTAATAACATAAAATAAATTTAAATAATTATCCAAATTAAATTAGTTTTTTTATGTTAACACTCTGGTTATTATGGAAAAGAGGCTGTCATACTCCGGAGTTCGGCAACCAAAAGGTTAGTTTAAATAATTATCTAAAATAAGAATGAGATATTTTGTTTTTAATACAATTTAAAAGATAATTTGGTCATTGCACATTTAAAATCAATTTTGATTCAAACTATCCAAAGAACTTAAACTCGTAGAATCACTTTTAAGTGAATGTATCCAAACATTAAACAATTCATATCAAACTCACTTTTTACCAAAATCAATTCTCTCAAACTCAATTCTATCAAAATCAATTATCACCGCCGCCAAACCAAACACATGCTAATTTGTTTAAAATTGAGTATGTTTTCTCTTTCTTTTTTATTTTTTTTAGAGGTTTTCTCTTTCTTTCTTAACCCTCTATATTGGATAGGGAATGTGTAGTAATTCAGATTCAAAGAAGTACGGTATGGGTAACCAATAATACTTCATATAGGATCATACACAAAATTGTTTTAAACTTAAATACCCTATTATCATGGCTGATTTTATGATTTTTTTGTGCTCTAGACGAATCAATAAAATTGTGTCTTTTTTTAATGTATTTTTTCTTGCATTTTTTGTTGCAAATGATTCATTCATAAGCATGTTATCTAGAAATATTTTCAATAAATAAATTTAATTAAAGCCAACTAAAAAGAAATATATGTGTATAGTATTAACTATTAAGTTAAAATAAAAAAATTTAGTGTCCCTAAAAAATGGTGCCCTAGGCGCGGCCGTCCCTCCATCCCACGATGTAGCTCAACTGATTGAGTTAAGACATACATCCAAGGAGTTTGAAAAATAGTTTCAAAGTTCAAATCTTAGATGCTTAGATAATATGAGTGAATCATCAAACTTAGATAATCTGACCATCAATCAACTTGATCTTTTCTTTCCAAAAAAAAAAAATCAACTTGATCTTTGAATTTTTTTCGAAATAATCAAACTATTCCTCAATTTGTTTAACATCTATCAAATGAGTTCCTCCGTTAATTTCAAACTTTAGACACATTAATGTGCACGGTAATTAAAATACTAATGTGTTGATTCACGTCACCTCTCGCACATGAAGGGACCAATTTAATAGTGAAATTTAACATGGATCGATTTGAAAATTAAATATACATACACATTAAAAAAATCCAAAAAAAACTCATAACTTCGTTAAATATCCAAATCTTCATGAAAAATCCATCTTCTCTCTTTTCTTTCATCAATCAATCTAACTAAAAACTTCAACAACATCAAACTCCCAAATAAAAAAACTCAACTCTTCTTCATCTTTCATCAATCAATAGATCTTTTATGATAAAGGAGAAATTTAGATCTTAAAAAGAAGCTGGAGGTAAATTGAAAGTTATTAGAGGGACAAAGCGAACACGATAGAAACAAAAACAGAGGTCACTCACTCTCTTTATATAAAAATATGAGGATTAATTTAGGGGATTCATGAACAAGATGAGACCCGTTATTGGTTTGCCTCTCAAATGGATGACTCTAAAAATAAAAAAAAAATAAAAAAAATTAGACCCGCTATGAGACTAATCTTCAAGTCGAAAAGATGACATTTAGATTTTTTTTTCACTGGATTGGTTTGCCTCTCAAATGGACGACTCTAAAAATAAAACTTTTGGAGTCGTTCAATTGAATTAGTCTTTCAATTTTATTTTAAAACCAGAGATGTTTCAAAACTCAATTGTTTAATTAATTATTCGACTATATTCTTAATAATTGGAGAGATATTTATCATCCAGCAATTTTTCAATCTATTTTCTTCATCCCTTAATCGTTAGCATGCTATTGTAAAAATAGGCTAGAAACATGATGGACAAGGCTGGCAAAAAAAAAACGACATGCAAGAGGGTTTTTAGTTTGACTTGATTATCAATATTTAGTCTTTCATTTAAATAAATCCCCTCCCTACAAATAAAAAACCAAAAAATTCCACGCAATAATACATTCTACATTGTTAGATTTGGATTGAACGATCGACTTTTCAACTTCGATAAATCAGTTCCAAATATTTAATAAAAAAATGTGAGTCATCTAATCTTAATAAGATGGTTCAAATCGAAAAATTTCATGATCATGTTGAGACAATTCATTTTATTTTTTTAGAGAAGGAAATTCAAATTCAACTAATGGTGATATACTAACAAAGTTATATGATTTGCAAGAAATAGTGTTCACAATTTTTTATTTATATTTATTGATTTATTTTCATAAAATGATCCCTTTAAAAGTGATGCTATGTTTTGTTGTGTATAGGTTGGGCAACAAGCAAAGGCTAAAGCACAAGGAGTTGACGATGCAGTGAATAATGCAAACAGGGATAAGCAAATGCTATATTTATTGATTTATTTAGTTTCTCTTAGACAAAATGCTTTCAGCTGATTGATTTATTTTGGAATTACGTTTATTTTCAAATGTAATAATGTTACATTTTTATCAATGAGTAGATTCAATAATTTAGTGAGTATATTCAAGTTTCAAATTATTCATTTCGGAATTGGTTTCCAAAATCTATACACATATAAGTGTATAACTATCAATAACGCAATATTCTGATTTAATTAAACCACTTTTTTTTAAAGAAAAAAAACACATTAATTAACACCAAAAAGCAATATTCTAAAAAATGAACTAGACATTGAACCGATGAGACCTCACAATCATGGTTCAAATGTTTTAAGTCTAAAAAGAAAGAAAAATAAAAAACAAAAAACATCTATAACATATAATTTAAAATGTCCTTTCAAACAATAAAAATGAAACAATATTCAAAATTACTAATTGAAAGTTGACGTTCTCAAGTCCTATTTCAACTGACAAAATTGTCGAAATTGCTAAGTCGGACGCCGTGATCGGAGTTCGAACCCTAGTTTATCAACTTATGTGGGTGAATTCCCAAGTGAATATTGTCATTTCGTCTATCTAAAAGAACATTGAAAGTTGCAGTGTCCATCAAACATAATTAGTTCTTGTTTGTTGCATCCTTCACAGAATCAACAGCTCCTTGAGCTTTTGCCTGCATCTGCTGACCAGTCTACGCATAATAAAAAAAGAACGATATAAGCAATATTTTTATATTTAGGCCATGAATTTGTCCTATAAATCTATTGCATTCACTATATTAATTTTGTAAACTAAAAATTGTTACCTCTTGCGTTGATTCTTTGGCAGACTGGGCAGCACTGCTAGCCTTGTCCATCAAGTTGCTAGCTTTTTCCTATAATCAACACAAAAATATCTATAATTAATAGGTTACTATATAAATTAAAATTGAGTGCACTAATATTTATATGTATCTTACTCGGATATTAATTATAAACAAAATTCACTAACTTAAATTTATTAAAAAATATATTTAAATACAACTGATTCTCGATCTCATAAAAAATAGACATCCTCAAAAATGTCTTTGATGAAAACTTGTTTTATGAAAATAAAAGAGTCATATTGAAAAGTAAAACCTACATTAAATAAGGGATATTTCAAAAATGACATAAAAAATAGTTAAATTTACTTATATTTGGGAGTTATGATATATTGACATCTATTTTGTGACGTTTCTAACAACCTAGAAATACATACCCCTGTGATATATTGACATGGTGTTTTGGAGCTTTTCTTTCTTTTACTTTTACAAAAGAGAAAAAAAACTATATACATAGGGTTGTCAAAATAGTTGTTGCAAAAGAGATGTTTAAATATCATTTCTCTTTAAAATTATTAAATATGAATATATCATTGCTTTCCAATATGAGAGAGGAGAAGGGAAACCTGGGTTTGGCCCTTTGCCTGTCCAGCATTGTAGCTTGCATTGTTAGAGTCCATTTTGTCTTGTGAATATGAAATTAATCAACCGAATGAATTGAAGATTATATAAAATAATTGAATGAAAGATTAATGTTGGGATTTAACTGTATATATAGGCAAAGTTTCCTATGGATTTTGCACTACTTGCGGTTCTTTTACTCAATTTATTTAAGCCACGTGCCACTAACATTTTCTTTGTGGTAGTCTTGTAGCTATTTTTGGGGAGTGTGTGTGTTAAAGAGATGTGATTAGTTTGATCAGAAAAATTTCCTTTACTATTTTGAGGTAATCATTTGAGAGCCACGTACAGATGAAATGTAGAATGTTTCTACCATATATTTTCATTTAATTAACAAAAAAAATAAAAAAAACCTTGCTCCACTTTTAAAGTGTTTGGAGTTTGGACCAATGTTTGATAGATTTTGATATAGGAATCAATTAAATTGTAGGAAAACTAATTTCCTCTTTGTTTAAAGAAAAATAATATATTGACAACCATTTTGAGACAATATAACGAACAACTTTTTATACGAAGTCATTTTAGTTGTTTTTAATCATTTCTAACTTGTTTTAGTTTTTGTGCTCTAATATCTATATTGCTTTGTATATCTTTGATTATCTCAATTCTTCTTTCAAAAAATCTTTGATTGCCTCAAAGATGTTAAACAATTTTTGTTCAAATAACATACATTTCATTTAAAATTAAGTTTTATTTGTATTAACCCTCTGCTTTAGATGGGTAATGTTTGTTGAATAATTCAAGTCCTTTCTTTTTCTTTGCCGGTGAATAATAATCCAAGTTCTAAGGTAACTAAAATATGTTCAATGATTATTTAGAAAAACAATTAGGGAACAAGGACGGAGGCACGTGTATATGATTATAGGGGCAAGTGCCCCCACTATGTTTTGAATATTTATTGAGTACTATATATACACGTGTGTAGTATATTAATTAATTTATTTTAGAAATAATATTTGATTAATTGAACTTATAACTTAAAAGAGCTTTATTGGATAAATCAATGTTAATTTGATTGGGGTTGATATCTCTACTAGTTTGAAGTACAAAATAACGAGTAGGATGTCTTGTATTCAAACACGAACAAATTAGAAAAATTAATCTAATTGTTGGTATGAAATGACTTATATCTCATACAAAGTGTTAGGGAGTCTGGGGAGCGTCGGGAGCGGCAATATGCTAAATGTTCAGGACCAATAGGGATGAGAATAGGTCAGGCCGGCCTACAGGGGTCTACGACCTAGCCTACGACAAGCCAGATCAGGCCAGACTTTTTTCTTAAATAGAGAAGGCCTAGGCTTTTTTAGAAGCATATTTAGCTTAAAAGGTCAGGCTACAAGACATTCAAAAAGTCTCTTAAGCCTATTAGGTCGGTCTATTTAAGTAAATATGAATAATATTATTTATTATTATAATATATTTTGTACTTTGAATTAAAATATAAATTCGTTAGTAATTTAAGCTTATTAGTATACATTAATTTTTCGCATATACAAATGTATTATTATAAACTAGAATTTAAATATGATACAATATATAGTCAAATTCCCTAAAAACTCATGTTGATTTTTTTTAGGCAAAAAAGGAGAATATAATAAATAAAAATAAATGATACAGAGATTGCGGGGACATTAGACCTGACCCAGGTACAACCTAAATTGGAATAAATCATGAAAGTATAAACTAGGTAGACCAACCCTAATCAATCTAACAAAACAAGTCCTCTTCAAGGGCGCACCCTAGCGAATCCGCGTACGGACACGAAACCAGATTACAAAAAAAATGAAGAGTATTCGTCTGTAAGATCAAACAAGGTTCTGAACTAGCGAATGGATTGACCGCCAACACGGTATCAGAATCCACGTACCAGCAACCCCTTGAACGAAGCAGCAAGCATAATAGCTCTTTCGAGCATAACAGTCTGATCACAGTCACAAAGACTGAGATGGATAAGAAGTCAGTACCGGAGAGAAGCAGCCCTGAAGTCTTGAGACCTGCAGATCTCAACAGACCTAGAACATCAGAGAATCAAGCACAGTAGCATCAACTCAACTGATTTCAAAGACGTGTTTGAACCCAGATCGAGGGATGAGTATAATATGTTAAATAGTCCTTTCGGGTTAAAATAAATGAACCCTTTCGGGTTTAAGAAACCGAGCCACCACAAAAAGGTCAGATTTGTTACCACTACCCAATCTCAAAACAGAAACAATAGAAACACAATGCAACACAAAAATCGAAAACACACAATGCAACACAAAAATCGAAAACACACAACAACACAAACAAACAAAAACATCAACACAAAGCGAAAAATAAACAAACGGCGAAACCCAAGCCTAAATAGATCTGGAAGGAAAGATCCACGGTGAAGCTAGCGAACCAACCCTCTTGGAAATGAACAGAGCAAGAAGAACCACCGGAACAAACCAATCCCAAACCCACCATCTCGGCGCTGAAACTTGAATCAGCGAGCACATCCAAACGACGACGGATGAAGCAAGCTGGAGCACCGGATCCGAAAAGAGGAAAAGGGGACAGAGGTACGGGGAAGGAATCTTGTCGCACCAAAACGGTGATGCGGAGGTTTAGAGACCTCGTCACATCACCACCACCGGTAACTACATGATGCTAGCTAAAGAGGTTTTGGATGTTGAAGGAGGAGAAAATGGAGGGCGGCGGTGAGTGGCTTTGGTTGGTTATGGAAGTCGGTTCTGGTTTTGAGGAGAGATAACGGGGCTTTTTGGTTCTCTAAAAAAGTAGCTATATCTCATTAAATTAAATTAGAAACTATCCCACAACCACTAACAATGGGGACGAAAAACTCATGATGATTATTAAAATAGAGTTTAATATAATTGATCTATTAGTTCGCTAGTCTATTTAAACTTAGATCACATTTCTTACTTAAAGATGTTCATATGATATAGGCTTTTAAACAGACTAGCAGGCCTTATCAGGCTTTCAAAAGGTTAGGCTCAGGCCTCACAAGTAAGCCTATGACAGGCCGCATGCCAGGCTTAGGCCTTAAAAAATTTGGCAGGCCAGGCTTAGGCCTTGCAAAGCCTAGCCTATTCCCACCCCTAAGGACCAGGGCTCTGATACCACTTGTCCCGGGGAGCGTCGGGAGCGTCAATGGGATAAACATCCAGGACGCTAAGAAACTTAGACGCCACATCTCCACCTAAAACCTTAAGGCATCAGGTATATGGGTATCCTCTCTTATATATCCAACGTTTCCTCCATTCCTAGTCGGTGTGGGACATAATCAGTCACACTTGAAACCTAACAATCTCCCTCTCAAGTGTGAGTCACCCACATCACTAGCCTGATCCACACTAGGATCCCACTCCCGCTTCCCCACCGAGCCTAACCAGGGCTCTGATACTAGTTGTTGGGGAGTCTGGAGAGCATCGGGATTGGCAATGGGCTAAACGTCCAGGACCCTAAGAGACTTAGACGCCACAACTCCACCTAAAACCTTAAGGCATCAGGTATATGAGTCTCCTCTCTTATATATCCATTGTTTCCTCCATTGCTACCCGATGTGAGACATAATCACTCACACTTGAAACCCCAGAACGAAGGTGAGTTCAACTCCCACCGACAATGTAAGATTCTTGTTTGTAGTAATTTATAAGTATCTTGAAGTCTGTCTTGATCACAGTGAACTAGAGACCACCGAGACCCAACTCACCTTAAATTTTTTAGTAAAATAAAAGTTTTCTTCATATAAATTTCATGAAATATTGGTTGTAAAATTGCTTAAGAGATGAACAATTGAATGGTTGTTTAGCTATTTATATAGAAATATTTTTATTGATATTGAAAATGAAAAGAAATTCATTGTTTTTAGAATATGAAAAATTGCACACTTGAGAGGGAGATTGTTAGGTTTCAAGTGTGACTGATTATGTCCCACACCGACTAGGAATGGAGGAAACGTTGGATATATAAGAGAGGATACCCATATACCTGATGCCTTAAGGTTTTAGGTGGAGATGTGGCGTCTAAGTTTCTTAGCGTCCTGGATGTTTATCCCATTGACGCTCCCGACGCTCCCCGGGACAAGTGGTATCAGAGCCCTGGTCCTTAGGGGTGGGAATAGGCTAGGCTTTGCAAGGCCTAAGCCTGGCCTGCCAAATTTTTTAAGGCCTAAGTCTGGCATGCGGCCTGTCATAGGCTTACTTGTGAGGCCTGAGCCTAACCTTTTGAAAGCCTGATAAGGCCTGCTAGTCTGTTTAAAAGCCTATATCATATGAACATCTTTAAGTAAGAAATGTGATCTAAGTTTAAATAGACTAGCGAACTAATAGGTTTTATATGTGAGAATGATAAAAACAATTAGTAGCGATTGGATTAAAATCAACTGTCAAGATTAAAAGATACTTCAAAACACTCATGTGCATCCCCCTCTAGCTAATCAAGGCACCTGTTCATCTTCAACCTACCAATCTACCTTCTTCAACCTAAACAAGTCTCCTCCTGTTAGATCACCATTAACACCCCTGCATATTTTTTGTTTAGGAAAAAAAACAAGAGTTGAAGAAAATTAAAAGCCATATTCTTCTCCTTCTCTCCCGCACTGTTCTCGTTCTTTGCCTACGTCGACGAACATCTGCCAACGACGACGGAATCTCGTATCTCTCACTCTTTCCGACCACTGTCCCTTACTCCCCCCCCTGTCGTCTCTCTCTTGTACACTCGCTGGGGATGCCGATGACACAGCGACAGGCGGCGATGCCGTCGGTAACGCGAGTCGGTAATACAAGGGGGACCAGATCTATTTCCCTGTTCATCTTTTTTAAACATCAATTAGATTACAATACCAATTGGTAATCCAAACCAGATTGATAATTTATCCCCTGACATAAGAAGTTTGGTTTTGCCTAATTTAGCCAATTAAAATACAGCAGCATTGTTTTTTAGTTTGTATGTTGAAACCGTTAGAAAATTGGCTGAAGAAGATGAACATCATAATTGTAGCGAAGGCAGGTAGCAATGTCAATTCCAGTTACACTGTAGATGTTGGTAGATTGGTAGGTTGAAGATGAACAAGTGTCATGCTTAGCTAGAGAGAGATGTACATGAGTGTTTTGAAGTATCTTTTAATCTTGACCATTGATTTTAATCCAATGGCGATTAATTATTCTTATCATTCTCACATATAAAATCTATTCTCACTAGATATGCCATATATATATATATATATATATATATATATATATAGGGATTTGCTAATATACACCCACTAGTTGTTATGTGGGAGTATTTTAGCAACATGCATCTTTAGGTGTATTTAGCCACTTTTTAGTTATCACTTGCTAAAATACTCCTTCTAAAAAATAAGTGGGTGTAGTCTAGCAAATGCATATAGGAGTTGCTAACATACACCCACTTATTTTATAGAAGGTGTGTTATAGCAACATACACCTCAAGGTGTATTTATCAACTTTTTAGTTATAACTTACTAAAATACCCCCACATAAAAACTAGTGGGTGTATATTAGCAAATCTTATATATATATATATATATATATATATATATATATATATGTTTCCCCGCTATTTAAAACTTACGGATCCAAGAAGGAGAACTTTTCTTATTAATTTAAGTGACAATATAATAGTCATTTTACAAATGTCTTCAAGGATTAAACTATTTACCACTGAATTAACACCCCAAATGTATGTCAACTATAATCAAGCTCATGTACTACTTGACCTTACTCTAAGATATTGTAGTTCAAGTAGCTGAGCTTAAAAACCCAAAGGAGTTTGAGAATGAGAATGAATTTCAAGATTTAAATCTTAGCTGCATAAGATAAAATAGGGACAATTAACATTCATCTATTTTCTTTTAATTAACATTTATATTAGAAAAAAATGAGCTTAAAATTAACTTTGAAAAGAAGTAATTTATGATTGGATATTTTTTACACCGAAAAAGTTTTTTTTTTAAGATTTAGTGTAAAGTTATTCAATCTAATAGCAGAATCTACTCTTATGTCTTCTAATCGAAGTAAGATTTTGAGTTAAATTAGTTTGAGGAAATTACACTTTCCTCCTTTGAAAGATGCTTGAATTACACTCTTTTCCCCTCTTATGTTAAAATATACACTTCTCTCTCATCTTATTCAAAACATGTTAGAAAACATTTCACTCTCCTCCCATGAGAGACGCTTGAATTACATTTTCCTCCCCTCTTATGTTAAAATTTACACTTTACTCCTTAATATTTTTTTTTATTTCTAATGATCTAGCAAAAAGATTAATCTTAACATAAGTAAATTAATCTTTTTTTCTAACAAAATTCGAATGAATATTTTTTGCTATTTTTTATTCACAATTTCATTAACATATAGTTTTAAACCCTATTATAAAATATGAAACAATAGAAAATAAAATTAAAATACGTGAAAATTGTATACACTCAATTATAAAATTAATAACAAAATATTTAAATTTAATTATCATTGTCATTTAAATCATAAAGAAACCGAATTTATTTTTCTTAAATGGTGGTTCAAAATTAGTATATATCATAAAAATACTTATTTATGTTAAAATAGATTAAAGTGTAGTGCATATTTAATTATTAAGGGAGAGGGTTGTAATTCAAACATCTCATAGGGGAGGGGAGTATAAATTTTCTTTTTCAAGGGAGGGGAATGTATATTTTAACATAAGAAGGGAGGAAAGTGTAATTCAAACTTTTTTTAGGGAATGAGAGTGTAATTTAATCCAATAGTTTTCATTCAATTAACTTTATTTAGAAAAGGGTTTCCGTTCAATTAACTAAGCATGTACATTTTTATTAAAATCACATTTGATAGAAAGAGAGAAACATTGGTCCTCTTTATTGTAATCCAGACACATTTTAGTTTTTTTTTTAAGTCAAAACCTACTAACTGGAATCACATACTTTGAGTGTGGAGAATCTGAGGTTTGAACACCGATCATTGCATATTATTGTTCTTGTAGTTATCAACCGAATTGTACTTACAGGACAAATACATTTTTATATCTAATATATTGTTATATGAATAGAGTTTTGTACCCAAAAATTAATTGACTTATTACATCAATTTAATTAAAATTTCTCTATGGTCAATAATAACAAATAAGAACTCTGTCCATGCTAAGGAGAGTAGTGATTATTAGACATATGTTATTTTTATGTTTACCAATAAGTGGTTCCTAAGCTTTCTTTCTAAGAATAGTAGCATGAAATGTTCTCTTGTGAAAACGTATATGAAGGAGCAAATTGTGAATCTCAATTTATACACGTGTTGAATACTCCAATGATTTGAGAAACTATTTAAGTTCCAACAGACAAAGTGAGAAATAAGCATCTCAAACATACAAAGTACAAACAACACTAACTGTACATTTCATATTCATTCAGTTTATAAACATTTTCATAGAAAATGGACTCACAAAAGATGAGCTACAATGCTGGACAAGCCAAGGGCCAAACTGAGGTCTGCCATAATAAAATCTCACTATGTTATACTCTTTCATTATATATCTTTTGATGTTTTTCACTTTCTTATTCATCGTAATTAGCTTTTTAAATCCACTATAAGACTAATGTTCGAGTCAATAATATGACGCTCAATTTTTTTTTTCACATGAGGTTGGTCTGCCTCAAATGGACGACTCCAGAAATCAAATTTCTGAAGTCATCTATTTGAAATTATGCCATATTTATAATATGCTAACAAATTTTCATTCTATTGTAGGAAAAGGCTAGCACCATGGCAGACAAGGCTAGCAATGCTGCTCAATCTGCAAAAGAATCCGTTCAAGAGGTTTTTATTTTTAATTAATTATCAATATTTAGCCTTTCATTTAAATAAATTCACCTAGTTCAAAAAATTACACATTTGACGCAATCATACAATCTAGTATGTGAGATTAGTATTGGACCACAAATTTTTCAACTTTCATATATCGGGTCAAAAATATAAGATCAAAATGTCAATTGTTTAATTTATTTTAATGGCAAAAACACGCCCAGTGGGACTCGAACCCACAATCGCTTGATTAGAAGTCAAGCGCCTTATCCATTAGGCCATGGGCGCTTCTCATGTTAGTTGTTTAATTATCATAAGATGATTTAGATCGACAACTGTATTATATATGCTGATATATATGATTTGGAAGAAACAATGTTACTAATTTTTTATTTATATTTATTGATTTTTTTTATGAACCAAAAGAAGGAGAAACATCAGGGGGAGACCGAGACATCCCAACTAGGTTGACGCCTCCCAGAGAACTAATCATTTGCCGCCAATTCATAATATATATTATTAAAAAAGGAAAAAATATGTACAAGAGAGGGGGTCAAACCAAAACCCTCAAAAAGGCAAAACAGAACCAAAAAATGAAACAAAAGAAAACAACCTAAGGGAATCGAAAATTAGGTAGTTTGTATCTATCCCAAAAGAAATTCTCCCCTAAAAACAGAGGCATAGTCTCCCACCAAACAACCAACAATATTGTGACTGTGATTGGCACAACAATTCTCTTCGCGGTAAATGTGAGAAGAGACTGTCTGAAGTCCCAAGTGTAAACAATTGTGCCAGAGGTTTCGTAATCTATATGGAATAATAGCGGAATTCCTAAAAGCTTACATAGCGCTAGAGGAATCACCCTCAAGCCATAACTTGCACCAAACCTTTATGTGATGCATACTCCATAACCATAATCAAATCATACAATTCAGACTCAAAGACCGAGTAATCACCTAAATTACCAGCAAAACAGCCCAAATAAGAGCCGCGATAGTCACGGAAAATACCCCCACAGGCAGCGTGCAAACCTACCGGAGAACCATCATATTTATTGATTTATTTTCATAAAATGAACCCTTTAAAATTAAGGCTTTGTTTTGTTGTTTATAGGCTGGGCAGCAAGCACAGGCTAAAGCACAAGGAGCTGTTGATGCAGTGAAGAATGCAACAGGGATGAACAACTAATTACCATAATCAAGCAAAATGGATGATTATGGCAGATTTAGTTTCCCTTAAATAAAATCTGTTCAGCTGATTAATTTTTTTAGCAAGAACATTTTATTTTCAAATGTAATAATGTTACATTTTCATTAGTTAGTAGATTCTAGTTTCAAATTTGAATGGAATAGAAATTTATTACATTCATTTCCAAATTGGTGTCCAAAATGTATACACATATAATCATCATTCATCAGTGATGCATTATAATTTATGGATTGAATTAATTACCACTTACATGTAGTTGTCTATACATATGTGACCCCCAATTATAACTTCAAAGGAAACACACTAATTGACACCGAAAAACAATATTTAAAAAACCGAACTATAAATTGAACGGGTGAGATCTCTAAATCATGATACAACTGCGTTAAATCGCTCGAACCAAAATGAAACCATGGCAAACCACCCAAATAATTGAACCGTAAACAATACTTTTTTTTTACAAACAACTAGTTTATAGTTCAACCAGTTGAACCATCCGGTTCATTCCATTTTTAAAACATCGCCAAGAAGTACACCTTAAATTAATATAGGTAACACCAAACAACCCTACGTTATTGACAAAATAATCAACCTTTAGGACACCTTGTTTGAAACCTACATCAAGTTTGTCACTACACTTTCATTATTTCAAAGGGACTTTGGTTGAACCAAAGGATACTCTGCACTGTGGATGCAGCATGACTTTCATTATGCCACCATATTACCTGCACTTCAGCAGAGCCAAAGATAAACAGCACAGTAGAACAATACAAGAAGTTCATATTAATTGACACTTTTTTTTGAATTATTAATTTACTTGATAAGTAAAAGGTTTCTTATTCATTAGTGTATGTTTTTATTGATTTAATTACTATTTATAATTTAAATAATATTAAATATTGAGATTTAGAATTTTTAAGGAAATAAATCCTCAAATAAATCGCGTGAACATGATCCCAAAGAGAACATTGAACGAACAAAAAACCTTAAAAACTATATATGACATCATAAGAGTAATGCAACCAGTCAGCAATGGGACTTGGGAAACAAAAATGTTGATGAAAAATATTTTGGAAATTAAAAAATGACATAATTTCTTATAAAAACTACCATGAATATGCTCAAAAGTTACACTTTTCAGCATTTTTAGCTGATTGAAATGGAAGCAAAGACCCCATAGACATTCCTTTCCATTTTCCACCCAAGTCAAAGCATTCCTTCCTTGAGTCTGATTCAATAATTAAATTTAATGTCAGTCCTTAGATTGGATATTGAGTTTTAAAAAAAAAATATAATGAAATCAACTTTCTGCAACCACTCCATATTAAGGGACATCTCAAGAGTAAACAGAATGATTATGCTTTCTATTTCGTTTGAATCATTCACCCCTATTGAGGTTGCAAATTCAGTTACAATTAATCCTTGACTATTTCTCACAAGGCCTCCAATTCCAGCTAAAATCATGGTCTTAATTTAATACAGTTTTTTATCCCACCCTAATAGTTTCTCGTGCGCTCTACAACTTTTCGGATTATATAATCTAAAAGGGCTAAAAACACGTTTAAAACAACCTTCAACACCCTACAACGTCTCAGATTATATAATTTGAACCAAGACTGGAGGGTGGAAAAAGAAACTGTCTTAATTTAATCAAGCCACCGTAAGACCATCTCCGATCAAAATCTCTTATTGAGTCCTTAAATTTAAGACCTGGAATGATTGCTCGGAGTTGTTTGCCGCTATTAGAAAGTTTGATTTCTTTAATGAACCAAAGTGAAATACATATTTTATTTTGTTTTTTGTATGTAGGCGAAGTGGAGCAAACACCACATAAAACTCACAACTGCAAGATCTCAAGTTCAATCCCAAGTGAAGGTGTCAAACCTAGCATTATTGACATTGTCAGTTGATTTAGATACGGATATTTACATATCAAAGAAAATGATTGTAGATTTTCAATGACTCGCCCTATTTAATGTCAGTATTCTATAATCACCATTTACTTAATTCAAGACAACTAGACAAAAATCAATGGTAGTTTAAAAATGTCTTTCATTTTTACATGAATTCAAAAAATATATTAAATTGTTGTAAACATTCTTAGTCTGTGTATAGGTCCTTAGCTTTGCTTATAATTGAGTCCGGAGGGATTACAATCACCTCAAAACTATCTGTATCTACATTCACAAGAACAATAATCACAATTTCAACTTTACATTGAAGGCATCAAGAAGAAAGAAATGGAGTCAAGAGACCCATGTTGATCTTTAGATATACAAAATATTTTCACATTCGCTGAAGCCTAAGAACACAATTAGATAATAAGAATCAATATAACTAATATAACTGTACAGAGAATGTGGCATATGGTCGCATATAAAGAATCTGAGGGTAAGATTCTCACACTAGCAGCAAAAGAGGTGTTTGCTTTACTAATAGTTTTTCAGGTACAATATATTTCTTTCTGCTTGTTATACTCTTGCTTCAGTTGCTCTGGATGCTTGGAAGAATTGGCTTTTCAGGAAGTTCCCCGGATCGACTCATCTTTCCGTTCTTCTTCTCATACTCTTGTCTCAGTTCCTCTAAACGCTTCCTTATCTGATAAGAAAACAAAATTTAGACGCCTAATAGTAAGAATTATGTTACTTGGACAAATATTATATCTGTTGTTCACTTCGTATTGCATTTGATACCAGAGAAACGGAATCAGAAATATAGGAAAACATACTCAAAACAACTTGCATGATATAATTATTTAATTATTCATATACAATGCTCTAGTGACTAATTGTTTACTACAATTTCCCTAAAAAGACTATTTCCTTGTGGCATCTAGAAATTGAGAGCAGTTATAGTTGAGATCAGAATGTTTGAGAAGTAAATAATTAGTCACTAAAGCATCGTACTCAATTGGAAGCCTCTGACCAGGAAAAGTAGTCTCCTTCAACTTCTTCAATCTCATTTCCCATCGCGTACAAACTCCTCAAGTCTCAAACTCCTTTTTTCTCTATAGCTCAAATGATTTTTTAAATATTGCCCTCCTTAGTGTCAAATCCTAGTCATGAGTGGATTATCAATTAAGGTCCTATTGATCATATGGCTGGAGACTCTAGTCTTTTTTCTTCATATTATCAAGTGCAGGTAACTGAGGGGTAACCTTGGCGCAACTGGTAAAGTTGCTGTCATGTGACTGAAAGGTCACGGGTTCAAGTCCTGGAAACAGCCTCTTGTGTAAAAAACAGGGTAAGGCTGCGTACAATACACCAAATGGTGGGACCCCTTCCCGGACCCTACGTATGAGGGAGCTTTAGTGCACCGGGTTGCCCTTTTATCAAGTGCAGGTAAGTCCTAGACTGTAGCAATAGACATGAAATTTTTCCGCATTACTTTCTATATATGATTTCCTCAATTTGTGTACACAGATTGACATAACCATTTGATAACTCATACAGTAAAAAGATTGAGAAGGAATAGGGACTGAATAAAATAATGCAGGGTAAGAAATACCTATAAGATGCTAATACTATTCAGTACAATCTGATATAAATCTCTGTTCTATCTCTTAACTTTCCTTTTCTTATATATCTGTCCTAAGTTGTAGCAGATTGGTTAACGAACGTTGAATCATTTGTGTCTCTTCACATGAAGAAGCAAAAAAATTTATTATCTCTTCTAAAATTACAGTTTGTTTGTTTTTCTCCTTTCCTACTCTTGGAATCCTTGCAAATCTTTTATCTATATTTCTCACTCATACTACCATTGAAAAGGCTCAACAACTATATCATAACAAATGTTTTTCTACATACAAATTTAACATAGCTTGATATTATAGAGCAAGAGAAACATGTGAGCTTGTATCAATATTATGATTATTATTATCGTCCGAGCAAACAAATCAACAAATAAGAGATCAAAGGTAACCAAGAGTGCAACATTAAATTTTAAAACTTTGATGTTGACAAACATAAGGCAAATGGAAATAAGTTGAAAAGCAGAGAAAGGAAGAGAACCTTGATGGAATAAGCCAGCGGCAATAACGTGTCAGGATTCATTGCATCCTCAGGGAAGTTTTTCAAGGCATGTATCAGTTTCTCAAAAGGTAACTTCACCTGATAAGCAAAGAGAAAACAAACAATGAGTAGAGATTTGCTTGAGTCCTAAAGAAACACAAGATCACATGATACTTACCAAGTCATCATGGCAGTACTTTAATAGGGCCAAGCCAACTTTAAAAACAATTTTAACACCCTGGAAGGATAAGAATGTCATTGTTATTATCAACTAGTTTTTGCACGCAACAAATATAACTTGGGGAAAGTGTGGCTAACCTCATAGAGAAAGACATCCCAGATTCGAAGAGCCAAATGGAATGGAAAGGAATACGAAAATACAGTTATGAACCACTGGCTTGCATACATGCTAGGATTTATCATTTCTTGGGTAAAATGTTCTCCTAACTTTGGTAGATGCTCCCTCACCAAGCGCTCAAATTGAAAGAGGTATTGCTGTACGAGAGGCAATCCTGCCTACATTCAAAATTTAAAAACAATCATGATTAAAAAAAATATTGTTCTCATCAAAGAGCAAATAATAGTCACATATTATGAAGCAGAGATACTTCAAATTTGTCAAAGTATCGGAGTCTGACAGGTATCTAATAAAGATACATGTACCATAATTCTTGATATGTACCCAGTCAGTATCCAATAAATTTTTCTAATTCATTTTCAAAATATTTTCACCTATAAACACAACTGTCATCTGGATACGGTACATCTTTGTTACATCATAAAAAGAAAGAATATGTTCTAATATAGTTGAGGGATATATATGTGACTATCAGTGTAACTGGAACTGCAGTCAATTGGACTTTGAATGTTCAGTCATTGCGAAACTACAATTACATGCTTCACGTTACCATGTGGTAAAAAGCTTGCAATTTTGAAAGCAAGCACAAGCTATCCCTACTTGTAATGATAACAAGTACACTATCGTAAATTGTAATTATACTGACTTTTCATAGGTTTATGTATTAATAAGTGCATCAAAAAAAGAGTATCAATAAACAATTTGCACTGTCAACGTCTATTCACAAACTTATTAACACGTCTTGGCCGTGTCATATGTTGATTTTTAAAATTTCCCATTTTGGGCTGCATCGCATCCGTATCAGTATTTGGGCTTCATAGGTCACACCAACCATGCAACAACAACAACCAAGCCTTATCCCACCAAGTGGGGTCGGCTACATGGATCAAATTACGCCGTTATGTTCTATCATAAACCATATTTGGATCCAACTCATTATTCTCTAAATCTTTCCTAATAGTTTCTCTTATAGTTTTTCTAGATCTTCCTCTAACTCTAGTGATCTGACTATCCTCCATCTAATCTACTCTCCTACTACACCATGCATGCAATTTAAAACATTTCCCAATCTTTACTTGTACAAAACATATAAGAGAAAGGGATAACATAATACATTGACAGTATCAACAATCAAAACAAAGACTTCATGGAACAGAACAGTTACCAGATAGAGCCCCTCCATTGGGGCATGAACAGCTCCTTTAAGTAATGCCACCAATAACCAAAATGCATCCTCCTCACTCATATAAAGAAGCAAAAGACCAGCTAAAAACCCCATTCCCTGGAATTTAATTGATCGATATTCAATATTATGAATTACTTTGTAACAAGCAGAAAAAAGTGACGGGTTTCTGAGCAAAACCTGAACATATCCCACGTCTCTGTCAAATACTGAGTAAGCTTTTAGAACATTGTAGAGGGACCGTTGTCCAGGTCCGTGTCTTTGTTGGAAGAATACATGTGAAGGGAAAGTCCGGGAAATGTCTCGAATTATATCCAGTTCAGAGGCTGATGTCTCATATATCACCAATTGCTGCAATTAGCATAACAGTTGGCAAATAAAAAGTTCACGACATTGTAAAAAATAACAAGATATACTACAAATAAATCACAATTTTTGTCTGAATAAGTTAACTTCATTACCTCATAAACTCCAGGATTCATGAGCAATAGGTCTCGGCTTCCAGATATTAACTGCCAAACAAGGCCCCTTAAACAATCAGGAATTCCTTTCCTTATACGCCTTTTAACAACATTAGGTTTTCTCCTTAGATAATGCTTCCAATCACTCCCACCAACCCCAATCATCTTCCTCCATTTTCTAACCCTTCTCCCCTCCTTAATTCTGATGAAAGATAGACGACAAGGAAGTTAAAAATCATCAGCCATATATCAATGCTCATTCATGCTTAAAAACATAGAGAAACACATAATGAGCATGAGAAAAAAACAACATACCTCTCATACTCATATGCTGATCTACTCGTCTTAGCTACACCCTCAGAAGTGTTAGCATCCTGTTTTATAAACCCGAACCTATCCAACGCTCTTGGTGAAGGAACTGGACTTGGTTCATAGTCATCGGTTCTTTTCTTTTCCATTCAAAAACCACAAATTAGCTTTCTAAAACCAGAACACCAATGACATAGCTTGCCTCCATAAACATTACAATGACAAAAACCTGAAAACAAAAGTGCAAAAAAGATGATGTCGTTATCATTTTACTAAAACCACTGAAAAGAAAAGAGAATAAATCTGCACACACACACACACACACAAAAGGCATTTTCTTAATTGATCTAAAGTAATTAACAGGTACTGCAGTTATACAATAGCTAAGATCAATTTGGACGATATTAAAGTTTGCCCTGAGTTATGCCATAACCATAATACAAAGAAAGTAACCATCTGAACCTTATCTTATATACTTTAATAAAAAAAAAAATTAACTACAAAATGAAATTGACTAAGGTACTAATAAACAATTCACAAGCTACAAAAGTAAAATTTACACCCAAGTATACAATGATTAAGATCAATTTGGACGGTATTACAGTATGCAGTTTGCTGTGCCATAACCATAACACAAAGAAAGTGACCTTCCAAACCTTATCTAATATGTCAATCAAAATTATCAACAAAATGAAATTGACTAAGGTGCTACAACAACAATCACAACCAAGCCTTATCCCATTAAGTGGGGTCAGCTACATGGATCATACGACGCCATAATGATCTATCGTATACCATATTTCTATCTAACTCATTAATATCTAGATATTTCCTAATAGTTTCTATTTTAGTTTTTCTAGGTCTTCCTCTTCCTCTAGTGATTTGACTACCCTTCATCTGATCTACTCACCTTATTACATAATCTACATGTGTTCTCTCTACATGCTCAAACCACCTAAGCCTAGTTTTCACCGTCTTTTGTACTATAGATGCCACCCCTACTCTCTCTCTCTCTCTCTCTAATGTTGTCATTTCTAATCATATCCAGTTAGTTTTACCACACATCCAACGCAACATCCTCATCTCTGCTATGCTTAATAAATTGACTAACGTGCCAAGTTATAATAAACTCATAAACCTATACAAGCAAAACTTACACCACCCATAGTTCTAAATTGTGGTGCACAACTGCATTGCGGTTGCAATATAAAGGTTCGTCGCGTAACTACTGCAAATTAATTCAGATCAATAAAGTTAAACTAAAAACATGCTTCTTATTCATTTTCTCAAATTATTACCGGTGTTGATGTGTGAGTGTGAGCGTAAGTGTCGTGTCTGGTGTTTCATAGGTTGTGCTTCTAAGACACGTTATCTATAAATTGAGTTTTTTTCATTCAATGTTGAACACAAAAAACCAACAGCAACAAACTAGCTACTTCTAAACTTCACAAAATAGCTAAAAAAACACAATTTACAAAAAAATAAACAAAAATTAAAAAAATGATTTTTTTTCATCAACCATACAACAAATCTGAGATTATACAATGTAATTTCATTTCAGCATTGAAGAAATAACAGATGAATCGATTTAATTATGAAAATCAACAGTAATAACAAAAGGGTCAAAAAGGGTACCCAAAATTCAGAATAAACGAAAATATAGAAAAGATCAAACCTTGTAAAGGTGAATGATGAAAAAGTGAAGATTATTGGATGTGGGTATGGTTGGAAAAAAACCTCGGAAATTGGAAATGAAAGGTTCGATCGATGGAAGAAGGAAGAAACGATGGAAATTGTGAGTTATGCTGTTGTTAATGTAAAGATGAAATTGAATGCACTTACCATGTATTGATAAAGAAATCTTTGTGTAATTATTGATTTTTAAAAAAACAATTGATTGATTAATTATTGATACTTATATAAACACATTATTCTTATTAAGAAAAGTTTTTAATCAAATTAATGTTTTTCTGTTACGATCTACTCCTGTGTATGAATATACCTAAAATACTTTTTGTAAATATGTGTAAATTTTAACTTTTCATATTTCAAGATATTTAGTTGTATTAATTAATGGTTTATTTGAAGAAGAAAAAACAATAAGTGTATCTAATGATCGAAAAAGAGGTTTATATTTAGGGACAAATTTTTGGTCAAATAGATGTTTATATTTAGAGACCGAGGGAGTACATAAGTAAAGAGTTTAATTAAGTGTATACAATATGATTATTACAAACTTGATTAAATGAAAAAAAAATATTAAAAAATAATTTTTATTTCATGCAAAATTGGTTTGTTTTTCCATTAAAAACTTTTTTAGATAGATGAAATTGCAATAGTCAATTGAAACTCACACCACATAAGTGGTGGAGCTGCAGTTTGAATTTTGATAACGGAGTTCGACCTAACAATTTATATAAAAAAATTATAATAATTATAGAATTTAATTATTTCATATACTCTATCGTTGTAAATATTTTTTGCAGGGTGGGTGGGGAAGGGGGCACTTGAAGGAGGGAGTAGAGATGACTATGTTTGGTGGAAGGAGTTGGTGTGAATCCGTAATGGCATTGGATTTCGGAAGGGGAATTGGTTTGAAGAGAAATTAAGGAAAGTGGTGGGTGATGGTGGTGATACTTGCTTTTGGTCTGATCCTTGGTTGGGGGTATTCTTCTCAAGGAGAGGTTTATGAAGTTGTTTGTGAATCAGTGGGCGTCAGTGACATATATGTTTTATTTTGGGTGGGAAGAGGGAGGAGAGGTTTGAAATTAGAGGCATCGATTGTTTGTGTGGAAGGAGGAGTTGGTAGGGGACTGTAGCGCTTTACCTAACAATGTTATTTTACAGATTAGCAGTGGTGATCATTGGCAATGGAAAGTAAATTCAGTTGTTGGTTATTTAGTCAGTGGTACTTATCAATTGCTAGTTTATTTTGTTCCCCATTTTCATTCACCCGTTTCGGATCTTCTTTGGCATAAGGATATTCCTTTGAAGGTATTTGTGTTTGATTGTCGTCTTCTCAGAAATCGGCTTCATACCGAGGACAACTTATTTAGGTGAGACATCCTTAATGAAGAATTTCTTCAGCAGCATAATCGGCTAATCACTTGTTTTTAGATTGTAATTTCTTCAACAGCATGTTCGGCAATGGATTGGTTTCTCTTCAGTTGATCCTTCAAATATTTCAGACCATTTTATGTAGTTCAGTCTTGTAACATGCAGTTCAAAAGTTCGACGATCTTTTATGTATGTTATTTGGTTTTCTTGTGTTTTTATAATTTGGAAAGAGCAAAATAATGGAATATTTAGGCAAAATGAAGACTTTATTCATCATCTATTGGATAAAGTCAAGGTGATATCCTATTGGTGGCTGAAGACAAAATACGATAATTTAGCTTTCAGTTATCATTGATGGTGGCTTAGCCCTTTCTTTTGATTGGACATTGGCTAACTGATGATGTAGCATCATATGATATTTTTGGTTATGTTTTTAGTACTTTTATTTGTATTTGAAGACAAATAAGATGAGAATTAGAGGAGTTGTCAATGGTTCAAGGAACATATTGTATTGTTTTCACTCGAGTCGTTGTAATTCACTTTTATCATAAATCGTGCAACTCCATAGGTGTTTTGTAGTGAGAAATCATGTAAATCGACAAATCAAGACATCTTGTGAAGGATCAAGGATATGAAGATTGAAGTCAATGGTTCTTAGAAGGTTCTTGAAGACAATACAAAGTGATGAAAAATCATTTCAAGTTCATAGGAGTTTTCAGACAGAAGAATGGTCGAAAACGGGACAAAACACACAAAATCGCATTGGAGAGGCTGCCAGATGAGCCCCTGCGCCTGGCATATGTGCCCCTGCGTCGAGGGTGATGCGCCCCTGCGCACAGATGCGGCCAGAAGTGGCAGTTTTCTTGTTTTCCAAGCTGGATTGGTGCAAAAAGCCCAGTTTTTTTCTCTTAAACCCTAAGTAATCATATGCTATAAATAGAGACCCTTGCGCACATTATTTTTCATTCAGAAAGTTAATGGTTTAAGGCAAGGGTCAAACATCAGAGTTTCAAGGCAGGATCTCCATCCTCCTCTTGTTCTCTCTGGGGTATGTGTTTCTATTGTTTTGTTATGATGTATGTTGCCATGAGCAACTGAACCTCTTGATTAGGGTTCTAAGATCAACCCCTTCTTATTTGTTGGATTCAATTAATAAAGTTTTCATTCAGTTATGCTATTTTTGTGTCCAATTTAAATTAGTTTTTGTTTATTCTTAATGCATTTTTAAAAGAGATCTTCGTATCGTAATCTTGAAAATTGATCCGTATATGAAAATTAGGATTGCCAACCTGATGTTAGCCAAAAGTAAGTATATTTTTATATCGTTTCCTCAGGGACTAATGTGATACCATAAACCGTTCAACACCGATTATCATTTTAAGTTAGGGTTTAATCATTTGTTTGCTATAAACTATTCGACTTTAAAACGTTAATAAAAACGAAGAGTAATAGGGCGTAAAAGCGTTGGAATCAAAGTTCATCAATCAAACATCGACTATATTCTAATGATTATATATATGGATTCTAGCTTTTTTTTCCTTCTATACGATATTATCACACATCACTCAACAACATCGTTCATGTCTAAACGATGTTGTGAGATCGATCGTATCGTTTAATCGATGATTTCTCAATCTATTAAACAATCCAATAGCATTAAGTTATGATCTTTATGTGATTATCAAAACACAATCCTATGTCTAGAATTCTTGTTTTGATAGAAGATTATTCTAACCCTAGATTCAAAAGTATTTTTCAATAACATTTAAATCAAACATAAGAATGAATAACAAGAATAAACTCAATGTTATATAAAATGCTAGAATCATATATTTGATAGATCAAAAGATTACATCTGATTCATTACCTCTAATTCCAACAAAGGAGATTTAGTTGTTCATTGTCATGACAACAATACAAAAGTGGAAAGAAAGATGAAGATCCAACGCTAAGACTTGATTTCTCAAAGATTTTTAGATAGTCTACACTTAATCACTTTTGCTCTATGAAGATCACCTCTTTTAGCCCTATTTTCTGTCTAAAAATATAACCTAATAATATCTAAAAGTATGAGACAAAGCTTAAATACTAAAAGTTGAAAGTGACATCTCGCTCAGCGAGATTCCACTTGCCAGGCGAGTGGAGCTTTCTTTGCCAGTGGTTTTTGGCCACGTCATCAAATCTCCTTAAACCGCCTTGTCTCGCTGAGCGAGGGTAAATATCGCTGGGCGAAATCCATGCTTCATCTCCTTCTAAAATTCTCTGCCTAAGCTTGCTGAGAACTCGCCCTGCACTCGCCCGACGAGTTAGACTTTTAAAAATTTTGGAATTCCCTGTCTAAACTCGCCTTTCTCTCGCCTTCCGCTCGCCTGGCGAGTTGATTTATTCTTTTCTTCTTGATTCTTTGCTAATTTCAAGTTCTGACTTGCATTTTCCTACACAAATGGGGAAGAGTAAGGCATACAAAGCATAAATGACATTTATTCATAAATTCTAAGCTTTTCCTTGGGTAACTTGTAAAACAAGTAACTAAAGTGCCTTGTAATATGACATGAATTTACTCACTTTCTAACACTTATCACAACCCGAAATTCTTTATCATATAAATTAGGTGGAATCCATATACATTTAATTAATGAAAAAGAAAGTATTAAAAAAATATAAATTTAAGAGTATTTTTTTTAAACAATAAATTTAAAAGTGTGTTGTTAATATTATTCTAACATTTTTTTTTAAAAAGAATAGTTTAAATATTTGGTTGGTTTTTTTTAATACTGTAACATCCGGTGGCTCCCAATGGGCTGGCCTCCCTATCTTTCAAGGGCCGAGATGTACTCACGATCTTCTCCACCCCCCATGTGGAGTTTTTGCCTTCCGTGGGAATCGAACCGTGTACCTGGGGCCTAAGTACAAGTTCTTTGCATTCCCGCAGCCACCACCTCCTCCCGTAATTGGTAACCCAGTGTTCCGCGAATACAACAGACATCACCCTCCGGAGTTCAATGGAGAAGGTGAACCTCAAGAAGCTAGAAAGTGGATTAAGCAAATGGAAAAGATCTTTAGAATGGCTGAATGTTCAGAGGAAGATAAAGTGGTCTACGCCACAAACCAACTCAGAGGCGCAGCAGAAGATTGGTGGGAATCTGCTCAGCGCAGGATGGAAGCCAATGGTGTTGAAGTGAATTGGTATTAGAGCAGGTCGATTCAGACCGTGCCTTGGGTCATTAAAAATTCAATAAAAGTAGTGGAACCATTGGGTTCCGGATGTTGTTCTAAATGTCACATCTAGTTGAGCCTGATCAACTCAATCTAGTATATGACAGTTAGGATAAATGTCCGAGAGCTGAATATGACCAAGGAGGAATGAAGTGTGAGAAGGGGGAAGATATTTTCTTCCATTTTCTCTCCTCACCCTTCTCTCTCAAACCTGATTCCTCTCCCTCTCCCTCCCACTCTCACGCCTTCATCATCATCCTTGCCTTAACCCATCAATTCTTCCTCCAATTCATGAAGAATCCTTGCTAGCAACTTGTGTTGGAAGGTTTAGAACAAGAAGAATCAAGGAGAAATCAAGCTAGGGTTTTGGAGTTAGCATAATAAGCACCAATCAAGGTTCAAGGTGAGCTCCCTAGGGTTTTAGAACCCTTATTGAGTAAGTTTAAGAGTAATTATGCTTAGAACAAATTTTTACAAAAGCCCTAGACTATGTAAATTGCTAATTCCTTGTTCCAGCCATGTTTAGATGATTTATAAGCTTAAGAAAATCCTTTTTATGCCATTTGGGAAGCTTGGGTGTGTTAGGATGGCTTGGAATGATGAAAAATACCATTTTTGAGATTTCTGGACCTGTCATGGTCGCTACAGCGAGCTGGAGCTCGCTATAGCGACCAGGATGAATTTTATTCTGCCTACTGTCGCTACAAGCGCAGGCTTGTCGCTTCAAGCGCAGGCTTGTCGCTACAAGCGCAGGCTTGTCGCTACAAGCGCGGAGGCCCAGACAGCACTTGACAGCTTTGCTGTTTTGGGTGTTCTGGGGCGCGTAGGCATGGTTTTTCGCATTCGTTTTCTCCGTAAACATTTTAGAAACATTTACCATCATTCTAACACATTCAAGAGGCTCCCAAAAAGGGTGAATATGTATGGAACAAGGATTGTGCATTGATTTAGAATAGTTCAGAATTAAGGGGCAAAGCTTAGACGAATGCAGGAACTTCATTACAATGTTTAAGTAAGTTAGGGACGTAGTTTCCCCACTTTAGATAATGGCTCATGAGAACGATGAGTCAAGAACCTTTTATAGGTTAAAGAGATTTAGAATGGTACTCATCATGTACTAAGCACAAGATTGAATCTATATTCATAGTTAAGAACCTTTAATAGGTTAAGCATTCAGGAATGCATCAGATATGCAATAGACATAAGTTATATATATAAGAAGAATAAGTGCAAGAATTAATCAGATATTAAGTCGTGGCCTTCGTCGTTCACGCCAGTGGGACACGAATGGTTCATGCAAAGTTAAGATCAAGATTAATATTATTTAAGTCGTGATTTTCATCGTTCACGCCAGTGGGACATGAAAGGTTCATGCATAAGTTAAAGAATATTAATTCGCGTCTTCCGTCGTTCACGCCAGTGGGACTCGGGAGGTATACGCGTATAAGATTATTACTAAGTCGTGTCTTCTGCTGTTCACGCCAGTGGGACACAGGAGGTTCACGCCAGTGGGACGTGTTATTCCGCAAGGATAACCGCACGACGACAAGAGGAGTCCGGTGTTAGCCTGATATGATAGGAATTTTCACCGGTTATTAGGGGAATGTGCTTCGGGGTTACTCCACCCGGGGGCATTCCGTAAAATGAACTCAGATAATAATGTTTGTTCAACGCTAACAGCTAACATAAAGCATCAGTTATTATTCTATTACATTATCAGTCAGGAAATATTTACTCAGACAATTATCAGATATCAGTTAGCAGTTATCAGACGGTGATCCTAGGTCTCCCCTTGATCACCAGATCAGCAGGATCAGTCAGATGACCCTCTATGGGTAAAGTTAAGACTTGGCGATCATAGGTATCCCCAAGATCGCCGAGGTAGGCACGGCGACCCTAGGTTCCCTGAGGTTGCCAAACAGTAGGTAGGGTAGGAGCTCACTGAGACATTATGTCTCATCCCTTTCCTTCTGGTGCAGGTTCTTCTCAGGTAGCACGCTCAAGAGGCTGACAATTGTATATGTACATAGAAGTGTATGTTATGATATTCGGATGATTGTATAACGAGCAAATTTGTACTCATTCAGTTGTATATATTATTGTTATTATTATTGAAAATTTTAATGTACCCAGTATCAGATTAATACACATACTAAATATTCTAGATAATTTAGTGTGGGTGTTACAAATACGCTAAAAAAATATATTAAAGAACCAACACAAAAACCTTGAAGAGTCATTGAGATGCCTAACCATCCCGATATTAAAAGTCAAAGTTGATCATAAAAAGCAGAAGAAAAGAACAAATGATCCTGATCCTCAACCAATCCGCAAGCAGCCGAACATAAGGAACCATTATAATCCAAAATATTTCTCCTAAAGAGACTCATCCTAGTTGCTAATCTATTCATGAACAAACGCCAAATAAAAATATCGACCTTAAGCTTAATTTGCTTAAACCATAAAATATGATTGCAACGTTCATCAATTGCCAGATTCGAACTAGTCAAGTGATTATAAACACTTTTAACCGTCTACCTGTGGGAAGAATGAAGCTTCCAAATTCACATGTCAGACACACCAACTTGCAAAATCACAAGTGAGAGCTGCTCTGCACACTCCCTCACCAACTCCTCCTCCCACACAAACAATCTCCTTCTCCACTTCCATGCCTCACCATTAACCACCCAACCCAAAGATAACATCTCCACGACAGTGGCACATTTATTAACAGCAAGATCAAACAATCTAGCATATATAACATTTAAAAAAACATCATCCAACCAAAGATCCTTCCAGAACAACGAAGACACCCCATCCCCCACCTGTCTAGAAATATTGTCCAACAAGCACCAATCATCTAACAAACCACCCCCTCCTAATATGGTTCACGTTTTGCCACCACATGAACCCCCTCCTCCACCAACACATAACTGCCCCCCTCCTCACCATACTTCGCACACAACACATTATACCAGAAGCTTCCCCTTTCATCCAACATCCTCCACACCCATTTACCAAGAAGCGAAAAATTAAACTCCTTCAGCCTCCTGACCCCAAACCTGCATTATCCCTATGTAAAACCTACGGTATCTCATTTTATCCAAGACAATTTCCTAACATAGTGATAATGTTTCACAAATCCCATGTACCCGAAAACAACATATTTTTTAAATAAAAAAAAACTTATTTTAGAGGAAAAAGAAAACAACATTTATGAGTTACACTACACCCATTAATCTCCCAATCAAACCTCTCTCACACAAATTAAATAATTTTAATTCCAGAAATGCCATTGAACCCATTAAAGTAGCCTTTATACAATCTCAATTTAAGCACTTCACACAAACTCAATTCAAGGACAATTTAGTCTATTCGAACAGCTCAAAACCTCACGTGGGGTGTAACATAGATTATCGGGGGTGAAACTATAAGTTTTCAGTGGATAGATAGATATCCTGAAAACAGGGACACCACCAAAACAACCAATAGAATCCACTGTGTTCTTCTTCCTCTTCCACAAGAATCCAATTCTTGAATTCTACACAATTTTCTGTAGTACCCATTTTCACATTCAATCATTTCTCTGAAAAATTCTTTATCCCTTTATAATTTCAAGCTTCATTTTTTTTGTTGAATTCTGTGAAATAATTCAGTTTATAGAACACTAGAAGCTTTTATGGATATATTGATTTGATTTTGAATAGGAATGGCTTGTTTTTCTTTACCTTGTTGTACCGGGTCATTTTTGACACCAAATAGGTTAAAAATTAGGAATTTTAGGGTTTATAGAGAATTATGCACTTCAATGAAGTTTAAGTTTAATCAATACTATAATTTTGAAAATGGGTTTGTATGGAATAAGAAATTTGAGTATTATGGTAGAAAAAGTAGAAAATTTTCATTGAGGTTTCAACAAAATAGTGTTGGTAATGAAATTGAGCCACTTGTTAGTAGTAGAAGTAGGGGTGATGGAAAGAGTAATTATGGTAAAGGGGGGAGTGGTAATAGGTTGAAGAAGAGATTTTCGTTGAGATTGCGGCCGAGGTTACGGTTATTTGTTATGAGAATGAAAGGGGCTTCTGTTGAATCTGTTTTGAATGAAGTTGGAGTGTTTGTTAGGAAGAATATTAGGACGGTGGCGTTTGCTACTTCGTTTTCGATTGTGTTTACACTTTGTTTCTTGTTTTTGAAATTTACTTCACATCCGCCGGTGAAAATTGTTCCGTATTCAGACTTGATTGCGAGTCTTCGAAACGGAAATGTGGAGAAAGTTTTAGTTGAAGAGGGGTCTCGGCGTATATACTACAATACGGTATCTGAGAATGTTGAAAATGATAAGGTATCGGATGAAGAAGAATCACAACAAGTAGTAGATGTTTCAATGAATAAGGATGCAGACGAGGTTGTGAGTGAGAATGCTGTAAGATCTGGTCGAATTCCTGTGTTGAATAAATTGAAGAAATTCTCTAAGAGACGAGCTTCAATTCCTGAGTGGCAGTATTCCACAAGAAAAATAGATCATGACGAAAAATTCCTTCTTAGTTTGATGAGAGAAAAGGGGGTTACATTTAGCTCAGCGCCTCAATCTGTTCTAATGTCAATGAGGAGTACTTTGATAACTGTGATTACATTGTGGATACCTCTGATTCCGTTGATGTGGCTTCTTCATCGTCAACTTTCTGATGCTAATAGTCCAGCAAAAAAGCAGAAACCTAATAGTCAGACAGTTGGATTTGAAGATGTTCAAGGTGTTGATTCTGCAAAAGTAGAGCTCATGGAGGTAACAATCTCATCTTGTAGGTTGTATTTATGATAGTTATATAACATATAGAAGTGATTTTTTCTGTTTTGCTAATGATATTTATCTCATTAGAAATTTCTAGTATTTCGTCAATTGGTAGTTGGGATTATGCAAAGCTATACCAGGGACGCTTTGACTTAATTTAAAGTTTCAAATATGTCATTTAATTTAATGTTTCAAATATGTCATTTATCTTTTTGTGTCAAATTATTCCTTTATAAATGTTTATGCCGTTGAACCAACTTTTATTCTTATGTGGTAATTTAGATGTTATCTTGATGTGTTGAAGATGTAATCTGTCTTTTTGAATTGTTAAGTAAGACCTTTTGGTAACATACAAAAGTTGGAAAAATAAGTATAGTTTTTCCTTGGGATTATAATTAGTGGTGGATTTTAGCTTTTGACATGGTACCAAAACATAAAAGCTTTGAGTATCAGGAGTAAAGAAAATTCAACTAACTTCTTGGTTTAGGATTTTTGAGATGTGACATTGCTTATTCTTATACTACTATAGTTTTTATTATTGTTTACTTATAACCATATTCGGAATTTTTTGATCTCAGAACAATAATTATGTTCAAATCCATTTGACTATTTATCTAGATAAACAAAAAATGTATCATGTCGAACAACATTCATTCTTTCTCTGTCTAAAAAACAACAACAACCCAACAATTTCGTATTTGATCTATGTCATAGAGATTCGACAAAATTTTACGTTGGCTGTCAAGGCCTAACACAACCCTCTCCTTTAACCCGGGCTTGGGACCAGCTATGTATAGCAAAGCTACCACAGGCAGGATTTCTGTCATAGAAAATGAAAAGTAAGTCATATATTCCTGAGGCTTTAATATGTCAGATCTTTGAATCACAAAATGTTAGGAGTTATGTTGTTATTGATCTTATTTACTTAATTGTTTACATCTACTAGGATTAGCTCATACCCTTGCTTTTGTGGTACCAAAGGTACAATTAAATAATTAAAGCATTATATAAATTATAAGGGGTGGCGTTTAAGGTACACAACTAAAGTTTTGTGTATCAATAATATACAAATGGTTGATTACCGTTGCCACTACGCTGTTTCGGCATGCCACCGCAATCACTATTCTTAGCATGTATTGGTCTACCTGCGCACCGCTTTGTGTTTTGCACCGTCGCTGCAATACTATGCTCCAGCACTTTTCTCTTATTTTAAATAACCTCTCCCCTGTTTTATGAGATTCAGTTTAATCATTATGCTTCGGCCAACCAACAACCTAATGGGAAACACGGCCAAGTGGCCCACCTTAAGGCTGGCCTCTTGGAGTGTTTTGCCCATTTGTCCTGCCACGGTAACTTTAATTTTTTACCATTTGTGTGCTGCTACACAACTTAAGTTGCGTACTGTAAACCTCACCTATATAGGGGTGCTCATAAATCAATATAATCTATTAAAATTAGGAATTCGATTATAAAGTAGACAACTGAACAAACCAAAATCAACAAACTGAAAAACTCTTTTTTTAATAGATTGTATTTTGAATTTGATTTCAAAATCCTATCAAATCCAAATTAAACTTGTGTGTGTCATATCTATAAAATTAACGTATATCTTAAACTTATTTATGAAATATATATTTGAATGAAGATAGAGTTTTTAGTAGACATATAAATATTTACATGAATAAAGATAACTCATATATAACACTAGTGACTGAGATATTTGATACTTTTAACTATTTTCAGTATATTTATTATATATTTTACTTATATTTATTTGCTCCTTCCTCAGAAGAAAAAAGGAAAGACTTAAACCGAGACAAGGATCCAATTCAAACCGCTTTATATCGGATTAGAGCGAACCGGTTGAGAGATAAAATTACAAAACATGATAGATATGCTAAAAGGTTGTATTTTAAAAGGGTATAGTACATGTGACATTTAGATGCATTGTCAGTGAAATAAACCCAATTGCATCAAAATTTTGTAGTTTGAAATGTTTTATGTCTGGAGTATTCACTGAATGATTTCCATTATGTATTTTGCTTTTATATTTGACCGTTTCATTTGAATTGTGACTATTGAAAAATAAATTTCCCTTAAAACTATAGCGAGTTGAAAAAGATTTGACCTCATGCCTTTATGTTTTGATCATTTCTAATTTTGGTTGAACTTTTTTGTCAATAACTAATCAACTTTATTGTTCTCCGTCTATTGACACTGTCCCTGGTTTGTAGATAGTTTCATGTCTGCAAGGGGATATTAATTACCAAAAGGTAGGGGCAAAGATACCTAGAGGAGTGTTGCTTGTCGGTCCTCCAGGAACTGGCAAGACATTACTTGCGCGTGCAGTAGCGGGGGAAGCAGGTGTTCCCTTTTTCACAGTATCTGCTAGCGAGTTTGTAGAATTGTTTGTTGGAAGAGGTGCAGCAAGAATCAGAGACCTGTTCAGTACAGCAAGGAAATTTGCACCATCAATCATATTCATTGACGAAGTTGATGCGGTTGGTGGCAAGCGTGGAAGAGGCTTCAATGATGAACGGGACCAAACGCTAAATCAGGCAAGTTTAGTCATCATTTTTTTATTTCTTTTCTAGCAACAAATGATTGAACTCATGGTTATCTATATCTTAAGATGCATGTGAGTCGTATCTTGATTCGATACTAAACTGAACTCAATCGATAAGAATCTCTGGTGTGTATTTTTTTGGGACATGAATCTCATCTTGAATCTTCATGATGAATCCCAATTCTTTTTTATAAACCACTACTTAAAACTTAATGTAGCCAACCACTTTTTTTGTCAACTTTGTATAACCAATCAATTTTCTTATGTCATTTGATTTATGATTTGAATCTTGAATTACTGTAAAGTTCACATACGATAGATCAGATTATAATTTTTAGTTAAAAATAACATGTTTCTATTAGTAATATATTAGATGATTAATAATGAGATTTGATTCATGATTCGGAAAATAGGCCTTCCGATTCATGATTTGAATCTCAATTTGATAACCATGGTCAAAATGTTTAGAAGTCCAGTTTCTTTATCAGATTATTTCATAGCATTAGACTTGTAGTATATACTTTCTACATGGAAAACAAATATTCCATATGTTCATTGGAATTTAAGTAAAATAATTCATGTGCTCTCAATAGTTGTTATTTGCTCTAAGCTGACCTTTAAAGAATTTTTTGTTGATGTAGTTGCTGACAGAAATGGATGGATTTGAATCAGAAATGAGAGTGGTTGTCATTGCAGCAACTAACCGACCAGAAGCCTTGGATCCAGCCCTATGTCGTCCCGGTCGTTTCTCGAGGAAAGTATTTGTAGGGGAACTTGATGAAGAAGGAAGGAGAAAAATATTAGCTGTGCATTTGAGAGGAGTTCCTTTGGAGGAGGATGCTAACATCATATGTCATTTAATTGCCACAGTTACTGATGGTCTCGTAGGTGCTGATCTTGCAAACATCGTCAATGAATCCGCTTTGCTCGCTGCTCGAAGAGGTATAAGAATAACTTATCAATTTTTATAGTTACTATAGCATTTTTGCATTCACCAATGATAATTCTTTGTTACATTGTCTATGTAATATGTACTGAATATCATTTGACCGTATATTATTATCTTGTGTGACGCTTAATTCTATATAAATTGAGTTTTGGAGTGTTTGAATAAACATAATTATATACTTACATGATAAGCATTTACGTATAAGTTGTTTCTAAAATCAAAGAGTGTATGAAGGTAAACTCTATATAAGCTCTGAGCTGATTTTATATGCTATCTGGGAAGCTTATGAAAGTAAGTTCAAAACAACTTTATGAGCATGTCGTAAGCTTACTTTTATAAGCTCTCTGAAGTAGTTATATATAAGGGTCTGTTTGAATTGACTTATTTGAGTTAAATGACACAAGCAGTTGTGAGGCTATTTTGGAGAGCTTATGAAAACAACTTATGATATGTCTATAAGCTCTTTAGAATAACAAAAAAACAACTTATTGCTTATATGAAAACAATTATACTTTACTCTATCTTTTGTAAATTGATTATACATAAAGCACTTATATGAAAGCATTTATGCCATAAGCGCCTAAGTGCTTATGTGACATGATAAATACAAATAGGCCCTTCCACATACACTCTTAGTGGCCATTAGATTCCCTACAGACATCCCTGCTGCTTCCCTATGCCTTCATTGACCTTTCACCTTCACATTAAATGATTATATTTATATATATATATTTAAGTCATTTTTAATTGCGAGAACAATATGTCATATATATCCATATTTGCACTCTGCAGGTAGTGAAAGTGTGGCAAGGGAAGATATAATGGAAGCTATTGAAAGAGCAAAGTTTGGAATCAATGATAAGCAATTAAGGTCTAGTAAAATAACCAAGGAGCTTGGTAAGCTGTTCCCTTGGATGCCATCATTGATGGGAAGAAGTGATAAGAAACAAGATGACATACAAGGACCATTAGGCTATCAATCATTGATGTAAGCAAGAAAACCACAAAAAAATGAGAAGCCGTTGTATTTATTTACTGGTTAAATATGTTATGTACCTATAGAATGAATTAATTTTGATTTTGGTCTCTAGAAAATATATATTTTTTCTATTTTTATCACTTCAAAATTTGAAAGGATTGTTTTTAGTACCTATTTATGTGTCTAACGAGTATTTGTAAACTTTTTCTTTTTCCGTACACCAACATTGAAATTTGCATTTTTGTCAATTGTAATACGCAAAGGGTTAGGGTTCAAACCCTAAAGAGATATTTTGTGTTGAAGCTATTTATAAAGTACTAGACGGCCGCCCGTGCTATTTGCCTTCATGTTATTTATGGCAAATCAGACCGCATAACATATACACCGACAACGTAGGAATAAAACTTTATATTTAACACACATGACGAATACGCTATTGGAAAGGTGGGACATTAAAATAAAGCATATAAAAATTTGATTAAAACGATACGACAAAATCAAATACCAAGTAAGAACATTAGCTACCGAACATTCTGAAACACTTCCTTGTAAACTACATTTGACGTAACGTCAGTGTCCTCACCATCATCGTCAGTCAACAATATCTTTAACTCTTTTCTGGAAGTAACTCGAGACATGGCAACATACAACTGGCCATGAGAAAAAACCGATTGTGGTAGATAAATACCGACCTGATTAAGTGACTGTCCCTGACTTTTGTTAATGGTCATAGCAAACGAAAGAGCCAATGGAAACTGTCTTCGTTGAAAATTAAAATTGTCTTTGTTAATGTCCCTGACTTTTATCAGATGGAGTCAATGATAATCTTGGGATGAAAACCTTGTGACCGATGTTGGTTCCAGATATCACCTTTGCCTCAAGAACATAAGTCCTCATATTTGTAATTATCAACTGTGTTCCATTGCATAGACCCAAATTTTGGTCAATATTTCGTAACAACATGACTGGAACCCCTACTTTCAGTCTCAACTTGTGGGAAGGAAGTCCAGAAGCAGCTATCGTGTTTAGAAATTCTGGAGTGTGCACATCACCTGAACCATCGACATTCGAACTGTCATTACACATAGAGTCACAACTCAGATAAGTTTTATCGTCACCCAGAATAAGATCCAACACAAAGGCATTGATTGAATCAACAATTGAGTTTTTTGGAGCCAATATAGCCCTATCATTAAAGAACGATGGATCATTGATATTCTGCAAAAGGTTCGGATATATGGCGTTAACAATAGCTGCAACTGGATCTCAACAACTTGGGATAAGTAGATCATGTGGCACACAAAGCGATATATCTACATCATTGCTCTCTCCGATACTTCCATCCCCAATCGCCAATATCCACTCGGAAAATGCCTTTATTTCTTCAAGATTAGACTCAGTGCCGCTGGACAGTAGCCGCATGTTTGTAGTTAATGTGAGTACCTCACAAAATTCCCATAGAGATGAGGAATTTATAGTAGCATGAACAACATCCTGCCTTGTTCCTTTAGGTATAACTGGAAGGATCTGGCGGAAATCTCCACCCAAAACAACAACCTTTCCACAGAATGGGATATCCAGTCGCCCATTGTTATGAGATCGAAGGACGTCCCTAAAGGCACGATCAAGAGATTCAAAACAGTGTCTATGCAACATTGGTGCTTCGTCCCATATGATTAACTTTGCCCTGGCTATTAATGCTGCGAGATCACTTTTTGGTGTTATATCACATGACGAACATTCATGAATAGTTATAGGGATATGAAACCTTGAGTGTGCAGTTCTTCCTCTAGGAATAAGCAATGCTGCTATACCACTTGAGGCAACTGCGATCACAATTTCACCTTTTGATCTTAATGCAGCTGTTAGCGACCTCCAAATATAAGTCTTCCCGGTTCCTCCATAACCATATAAGAAAAAAAGACCAGGAATTTTGTCATCTACCCTTTTCAAGATGGTATCATATATCCTTCTTTGCTCGGAGGTCATTGTTGACATCAATTTACGATGTTCTTCGGCCAAAACATGCACGTTATAATTGAGTTCATCGTGAATCAACCTGTTATTCATTTCAGGCACCAATGCCCTGTCTGGTGTCGGCATATCAGGATAGTTATCCAAGCTACTTCCATGACATTGCAGGCATATCTCAATCTCAGCTAAAGCATAAGTCTTCAATTGATCGGCAGTTAGCACTAAATCTGTATTATCAATAGGAAACATGGTTATGTAGAAAACAAAATTTGATGAAAAAATGATAATACATAAATGCACCTATATGTTACCTTCAAATTGCAAGATTCGTCTTTGTTGGTGCAAAATATCATCGCTTAAATATTCCCATGTTCTATTCCACACAACATTTGGCCTAGATATTTGCTTTGAGACTAACAACGTCACAAATAGATGGCGTAAAAAGGTTTCTGTGCCCCAATGGCTTGCCTCGATAATTCCATCTATGAATTCTTTGCCATCTTCTAGCAATCCCCTAGCATAACATGCTTCCTTAAATGTTTTCTTTATATCACCACCTACAACTTTTATCTCTTCAAACGACTTTGGACCTTTCACGTAATTCAACAAAGTCCTCAAATAAAACATCTCGCCAGAGCCAGGTGGCACAAAATTTATTCGTCCAATTGAAAAACCTCTTTTCCGTGGTGACCACATGTGTTTTTTTGATTTCCAAACAAACTTTGTAGGGAATTGACTGTATGTCAAATTTCTGCCTTCAGGGTATCTTCTGTTGGCATCCAACCATGCCAGAAATTTTGTACAATGAATAATTGGATTACTAAGAACTTCCTCTAGATCATCATCATCGCCGTATATTACGCTTTGTTCATTTTCCATATGAAAAGTTAGTCGCTCGACTGAAGGCTCTCTGTAGTTGATGTCAAAAGAAAAAATCCGCCAAGCGGCTTCACACGCAGACAAATATCTACAATCATAATATAACTTTATCTCATCAACACATCCAGACCGATTTCTTTGACCATCACCACTATAAAATGTGACAGTGACGCGGTCATGACCTTTATTCACATATTTGAAGAGATACTTTATAGACCTCGTCTGATTGCACCACTCTACATTTATGTGAGCATTGTACCTAAGCAATAGATGCTTGTTATATGGAACAACAAATCTGTTGTCCATAAACGATTTACCCTTTTCAATGTACACCCCATTGTCTCTCCGTTTATAAACAGGATACCCGTCATCGTCAATAATGGTCTGTTCAACGAATTTTTTTGGAAAGTGTTTTGTGCACTTACGGTTGATCATGCAAGGTGACTGTTGATTTTGAGCACCACATGGACCGTGAATCATAAGCGAAGACACAATTTCAAACAACCTAGGCTCGTTGTCTTTATCAGGAATTTCAGCAGATATTATTTTATCAATCTCCCTACCATGATTGTACCGATGCCCTGGCTACAGAAATACCAATATATGTGCATGTGGAAGTCCACGCTTCTGAAACTCAATGGTATAGATAACTGAAAAAAAAATGTAACCTTCCATAAAGTTAAAGTAACAACACAAACCTAATAAGAATTGCTCAAATAATAGACAAATTTAAGTTATAAAACCTGACTCCAACAATGTTTACCTGATTTCACTTTCCCAAATACATGACCTTTCTTTATTTCTTTGAGCAAGTCATTAAGTTTAATCTTGAACAACCGAGTAACCAAGTCAGGCCTATCTTCAGGCCTTAGGCGATATCTCTTTAAAAAATCAACCAATTCAGGCCATTTGTGGTTGCATGTAAATATGATAAACAAATTCGGATACCCTGCCCAGGCACAAATTGCCATCGCATCTTGGTAATTTTGTATCATGTATCTCGCACCACCCACGAAAGTTGATGGCAAGACTATTCGTTTCCCGGATGTTGTTGGGTCAGTGTCCCCTCTCAAAATTGCCTCGGACAAACCTTTGTACATCGACGCTCTAAGTTCTTTTTGGTGAAATCTAATATATTGTAGCCGCGAAGACTCAATGGTGCTAAAAGAATCCACCAGAAATTGTTGGAACAACCTCTTGGAAAAAACAATGGTAGATTAATCTGTAGATCGTTGCTGAATTTTGTAAGCAACCCACTCCTTCTGGGAAAGAAATTCTCTTTTTGTCGAATTTGGTCCACGCTCTTCATTGAATGGGATGTCTTTTCGAAACCCATCCTCACCTCTAGGAAAAGAAGTGGATACTGTAACGGAAAATATGATGGCTCAAACACTGATATGCGCTGCAATATTCCAAATTGGGTCTCGACAACAATATCTCGGTCAAAGTCCGCAGCATCAAAATCACCTACAATTAACGCTGCAACTTCTGAAGCTGTTGGAAGATTATACCTTCGACCATCGCGACCTCTCTTACCTAGAATCCTCAATCTAACTTCTGGATGTGAAGGGCCTTGCATAATTGTGTCTCAAATTGTTCGATTGTTGGAACAAAATGTATGAACAACTCTCTTTTGGGTTTTGATGATAACAAAGTGTTAAAAAGAAAATTGGATATGCTAATACTTGATTCTAGTGTGCAGAACCATGTACTTAAAGTTTGGTATCTAACATTGGTTATGAAAGAACAAGTTAAGAGCAAGAAGGAAAGCATAGAAGCTTGTGTTGCAAGTATGAAGCAAATCAGTGTCTGAAGCAGCGTCTGAAGGTGCGTCTGAAGGCAGCGTCTGAAGACTGCGTCTGAAGGGTGCGTCTGATGAACAGTGCATCTGAAGGGTGTGTCTGAAGATCAGCTTCTGAAGGCAGCGTCTGATGAACAGTGCGTCTGATGAACAATGCGTCTGAAGACCAGCTTCTGAAGAAGTGCGTCTGATGAACAGTGCGTCTGAAGACCAGCTTCTGAAGAAGTGCGTCTGATGAACAGTATCTGAAGACCAGCTTCTGAAGCCTTGGAGTCTGAAGTGTGTTGTTACTGTCATCAGTACAAAGTGCTCTGCAACATTCTCAGAAGTCAGAACTGCTGTCTGCACCTCTGTTTCCTAGGACGAAACACTCAATCCTTTTTAAGGAAACCTTTCAAACGTTTCTCTTCAACTTCACATACCATTTCAAGGATGAAATTCACGTGATTGAAGCTTCAACTCCAACGACTCTATTGATGACCTGGTATCTTCTCAACAGCTCTTTTCTCCTCAATAAAGGACACAAGATTTGAAGAAGAAAAATTAAGACTCAAGAAACTCAAAGACTGAAACTCTGTGCTCTGTTTTACTGAACACAAAACTGTCAAATTCGAAAGTCACCAAAAACAACTTAGAAATTCTTACAATCTTCTTACCTTAGAATTTCTTAAGTTTAGAGTCTTAAATTTGTGTTGTATTTTGTGAACACCACTGATTGTATATCAAGTGTTCAAACTCACTCTCATTTCTTTGTAAAATCTGTTTGAACCAAAGTCTCTGGCCTGCGTGCTTGAGCAACCAGAGGTCTCATAACTTTGTGTATTGAGCATAGAAAGTCTTAGACTGTGTGTCTAAGCAGGGAAGTCTCTTACTTTGTGTTTGAGCAATAGGAAGTCTCTTGCTTTGTGCTTGAGCAATTGTAATCGTTTGATTATAGTGGAAAATCTCTTGTTAGTAACAAGGGGACTGAACTAGTTCCGGATTGTGGAAGGAACCAAGATAAACCATTGTGTCTCTCTTTCTCTCTCTCTCTCTCTCTCTCTCTCTCTCTCTCTCTCTCTCATTTACCTTTTATATCCGCTGCTAAATAACTCTGAAGAAGTTTCAGAATCTGATCAATATCAGAATCTGAACTTAACCAAAGTTTTCTGAGATAGAAAAAAGGCCCACACAATTCAAGCCCCCCTCTTGTGTGTTTTTCTCACCTTCATCGATATGTCTGAACATATGGATTATAATCATCGAGCATGTTCCTTAAGCTGAGAATAATGCTTGATTTCAACTCAAGGTTTCCTTCATCCATGCTACATCACCATATACATAAACATCAAAAATAAATATACTTTGTAGATGTGCTACATAATAACATAGACATATATATTCATAGACATATAAATATACATAGATAATTACAATTAACTGACCTGACAGCCGACATTCTATTCACTATTTCATTGTATGTATCATATATGCATAGTTGAGCAAATTTGGGCCGATTTCCAGTTAAAGGCAAGAGACTTCCAATTTGATGATAATTTTCACCATTCATCACAAACATGGGTGGTGCGTTCCCATTATTTATTGCATTGTCAACCTTCCCTCCCATAGATGTGAATGCAAACATACTATTGAACGATCTGATGTAATCTAAAAAGAATTTACCAATCCTGTCATGTTTGTGGTACATATCATGAAAAGGCTGAGGAAGGCGACGATATGGAGCAATAACAACCCTTCCGTTCAAGCAACACATAGAAAAATTTGGTACCCTTGGTCTGCAATGCTTTGATGTACGCTCTTCATACCACATCATCGCACCACACTTTTGACAATTATATAAAGGCTCTCCAATATCAAGATATTCAGAATCTTCGATTCCTATGAAGCAATTAATCATATATATATATATATATATATATATATATATATACTCCCTCCATAACTTATTATAAGCAAAATTGACAAATTCACATTTTTTAAGAAATGTGGTTTGTGTTATTTAATTTAGGGGAAATAACCTATTTTGCCCTTATGACAATTCCAATTGTTGCCTAGCCTATTCATTTTCTTTTATTAAATAATACTGAAAGCACATTGTTGCAACTCTTCAATTGTGATGCAGTCACGCGGCACTATTCAATTTTGTGTAAATTCCAATCTCCATAAAATTAATTTTTCATGCAGCATTTTTATAATACCAATTGAGTGCAGACTAGGGAGTTTAAAGGCCACCTTGGGTTCATGTTTTCATATTAATTGTGGTACAGTATTTTCAAGGTGAGTTTAAAGGCATTATGCAGCATTTTCTTGAGTTTAAAGGCTACCGTGAGTTTAAAGGCCACCTGTCATATTTTCAAGGTGTTGTTTTTAAATGTGTGTGCATTTGAAAAATTAAAGTAAGGGTATTTCAGGTATATTATGCTTAAATATGATAAAAAAAGTCAATTTTGCTTATAATTAGTTACAACTGAAATGGTTGAATTTTGCTTATATTTTGTTATGGAGGGAGTATATATATATATATATATATATATATATATATATATATATATATATAACTATTAAATACATCATTATAGTTTGCAATCAAACTACCAAAACATAGACCACAAACAATGCCATACCAGGCAAGAGTGTATCAGATGACTCACTGCCAACTTCGCTTTCAACATCTATTTAAGGATCAATACAGTAATCAATACATTTATTGTATAAATATAGTTGAATGCATGAAATTTTTTCGATATAAAAAGACATGGTTTGCAATTTATTCATAAGGATATGACAACTATAAACTTGCCTGAATTTGACGGAACATCAGATTGTTCGAAATTGTCTTGACATGACTGTCTACTATCAATGGCAGGAACATATAAATTATCACCACCCCCTACATACACAGTACATAGTAAATTTAGAAAATGAAGTCTGACTACTAAGACCTATCATGTATACCCCTTTAATATCTGCTATGAACATAAATAAAATCGTGGTAGTTAGTAAGGAGATCAATATTTGATGCGTAAACAGCTATATAAAAATTATATATATACAAATTTTAATCTGAAGATGAGACAAATTCATTTCAAGCAAGTTATAGAAAAAAAACTATAACTCAAGATAAATGACAATGTTGGGAATTTGTAAATTATCAAGACTCGCTATGTCTACAATATATAAGAAATATATAAAATTTCATTTAACTAATAATATCCAATATAAGGGGCTGCATCGCCTGAGTCGCAACTTTTAAAAGTAATTTCTATACACAAATATGTAATTATGAATTTTGTATGACATTTTACATATAAAGACATATTTTGTATTTTGATGTACTTAAATGTATGTATTATAAACACGCCACACCTACCTGGCACATCCGAGTCTTCACAATTAATTGCACAGTTTATAGCTTCCGTGGTCACATTACACTCGACACGTACACCATATAAATCTATCTAGTTACTCCATAAATTACTAACAAAAAAAAAAGCGTACATAATACCTTCAAATGACACCGCATGCAAATCAACGGGAACCACGTCTGTGGCCCTTGCTGCAAACTGTTTTACTCTATAATAATGGGTAGTGAGCCTATTGTTTTCGAGTGTGTATTTCCCAGGAACCAAATGACCTTGCAGCCTAACACTTTGATTAGTCTCATGTCGAGGTTCTGAGCTTAGCGAATAAACTGCATACACTTTGTTTTCGAGGTTCTGAGATTGTTAGAATAAGACTTCAGACTCAGAACCTAACTGGTTCAGAAGCAGAACCTCAGACGCAGGTTCAGAAGCAGAATCTCAGACTCTGCTTTCAGAGGAGATGACAACCACTTATGTTGCCCAATTAGCACAGTAGTAGATGGCAATATAGTGGCTAGGTTAGGTCTGGTTATGGCCAAGTTAACTAAGAGACTCCTCAAAAATAGCTCTGCTCATTATTGCCTAACATTAACACAGCATTAGCAAACAAATTTGGAGACTATTAGTTTAAGCCAAGTGGAAAAAGGGAGACCATACTCACTTGACATGAACCAAGGGTAACAGCAGCCATTAAAACACACAAGCTTTATATAGAAGCTAACCTAAGAATATGATTACCTTGACAAATTGCAAGCTAACAATCCAAATTAAGATATCAATGACTGTGGCTCAAGAAATTTAATGTATGAAAATATATTTTCCCCACTCACACAATCATTACAGCTGATTTTGTGTTAAGTTATTATTTATAGGAAGGGTTGATTCTTATAAATAATAAATTTTAAAACCAAATACAAAGGTTCATTAATTGTTTTCTTGATTTGCTCTCTTTTTTTATTCTTAAAAGCGAGAGTCATGGTTTCAAAAGGAAAACTGATCCAAAGGAGATTGTTAGAATAAGACTTCAGACTCAGAACCTAAATGGTTCAGAAGCAGAACCTCAGACGCAGGTTCAGAAGCAGAACCTCAGACGCAGAATCTCAGACTCTGCCTTCAGAAGCAAAACCTCAGACGCAGGTTCAGAAGCAGAACCTCAGACGCAGGTTCAGAAGTAGAACATCAGACTCTGCCTTCAGACCTGCCTTCAGAGGAGATGACAACCACTTCTGTTGCCCAATTAACACAGCAGTAGATGGCAATATAGTGGCTAGGTTAGGTCTGATTATGGCCAAGTTAACTAAGAGACTCATCAAAAATAGCTCTGCTCATTATTGTCTAACACTAACACAGCATTAGCAAACAAATTTGGAGACTGTTAGTTTAAGCCAAGTGGAAAAAGGGAGACCATACTCACTTGACATGAACCAAGGGTAACAACAGCCATTAAAACACGCAAGCTTTATATAGAAGCTAACCTAAGAATATGATTACCTTGACAAATTGCAAGCTAACAATCCAAATTAAGATATCAATAACTATGGGTCAAGAAGTTTAATGTATGGAAATAGATTTTCCCAACTCACACAACCATTACAGTTGATTTTGTGTTAAATTATTATTTATAGGAAGGGTTGATTCTTATAAATAATAATTTTTAAAACCAAATACAAAGGTTCATTACTTGTTATCTTGATTTGCCCTCTTTTTTTTATTCTTAAAAGCTAACCTAAGAATATGATTACCTTGACAAATTGCAAGCTAACAATCCAAATTAAGATATCGATGACCGTGAACAAATCAAGAAGTTTAATGTATGGAAATATATTTTCCCAAACTCACACAATCATTACAGTTGATTTTTGTTAAGTTATTATTTATAGGAAGGGTTGATTCTTATAAATAATAAATTTTAAAACCAAATACAAAGGTTCATTACTTGTTTTCTTGATTTGATCTCTTTTTTAATTCTTAAAAGCGAGAGTCATGGCTTCAAAAGGAAAACTGAATCAAAGGAGACTGTTAGAATAAGACTTCAGACTCAGAACCTAACTGGTTCAGAAGCAGAACCTCAGACGCAGGTTCAGAAGCAGAACCTCAGACTCTGCCTTCAGAACCAGAACCTCAGACGCAGGTTCATAAGCAGAACCTCAAACTCTGCCTTTAGAAGCAGAACCTATGTCTTCGTATTGCACTACTTAAAAAATTGCGTGTAAGAGGAAAACTATACTCACCATTAGTAATAGTAGACAAAGGTGTCTTGTCTAACATTTGCACATACGAAGGTTGGCATCCAACAAATGGATCGGTGGTTGGTGTCGTACGGAAGATCCTTTTTGTGGAAGGTTGTATTCGCGATGATGACAAAGAAACTGGGGAGACTGTTCAAAAACCAACCATAAACAGCCATGACACAGACCATAAAACAAAGCATGATGAAAAAAATTAAACTGCACTTGCCGTTGGTGACGTTAGACAAAGTAGTTCTCTGTACATCATGTAAAGAATGGCATTCATGCTTAGTATAGTCATTAGTTGCTGTTGTTCGACCCCTTTTCGGAGCCTTTTTCATGATGGAGTGTTAAACACAATATACGAAAAATATGTGCGACAGTGGTACAAATAACAACATTATATAAACCAGTGGTGTGAAGATTTATATAGTGGGGTGGAGGAGATCAGATAAATGATTACATATTACATATAGTATGACATTTAAGAGGGTATAAAAAGAAAAACCATAAGATTTGCCAAGTAATTATTAATGGATGTTTTGGAGGTATAGATACTACAATCATTCACATGGCATGAAATCTTTTTGCTTCCAAGTATGGTTATTACCTACACACCTTACAAATACTCTAGTCTGAAAAACATGCATTTTCATTGACTTGAAACACAAAATCAATCTTTGTGTGGAGACTATAATCATGATCATTGTAGTAAATCCAATTGCTTGCAAATATAGGTCATCTATACATAATACAATGATTGAAATCCTAAGAAACGTCCTTGCTTGCAAGCATGGGTTTCCTTGGATTGATGGCACAACAGTTGTCCATTTTAGAAGCATTGTTTACCCAAATCCATGGACTTTATTATAAGGAATTGGTGTCTTGGAGGACTAAACCCACATGGCTTCCCTGACACGCACAATGGTATTTATCCTTGTGTATAGATATGACAATCATTCACATGGTATGTAACGTTTGTGGTTGGCAATATGGTTTTCTTATAGTGAGTTGCATTCCATGTGTGGTAAATACTTGTACACCTTAAGAATTCCCAACTCATGGCCTTTAGAGTAAATCTAATTGCTTGAAAACACAACCCTTGTATGGATATAATAATGATTACAATCCAATTAGATATCATTCACATGGCATGAAATCTTTTTGCTTGCAAGTATGGTTAATACCTACACATCTTACAGATACTCTAGTCCGAAAACCATGAATTTTCATTCATTTGATACACAAATTGGATCCTTGTGTGTAGAGACTATAATCATGACCATTGTAGTAAATCTAATTGGTTGCAAATATAGCTCATCTATAGATATTACAATGATTGCAATCCTAAGAAATGTCCTTGCTTGCACGTATGGCTTTGCTTGGATTGATGGCACAATAGTTGTCCATTTTAGAAGCATTGTTAACCCAAATCCATGGAATTTATTGAAAGGAATTGGTGTCTTGGAGGACTAAACCCATAGGGCTTCCCTCACACGCACAATGGTGATGGCCTTGTGTATAGAGATGACAATCATTCACATGGTATGTAACCTTTATGCCTGGAAATGTGGCTTTCTTATAGTGAGTTGCATTCCTTGTGTAGTAAATACTTGTACACCTTAAGAATTCCCAACTCATGGCCTTTACAGTAAATGTAATTGCTTGAAAACACAACCCTTGTATGGATATAATAATGATTACAATCCAATTAGATATCATTGCTTGGAAATATGAGTTTCCTCAATATTTGCACATTTTGGAAGAATTTTTCACAGAGGTATGGAATTTCTTCTGCAGAATTCGTGTTTTAGAGGACTGAAATTAGCATGGTTCATATGAAGTGTACACTACATACAAACCTGTTGGTAGATATTATAATCACCGTCATGGAATGAATTCTTTCTCGTCGAGATTTACGGGTTCCTTAAAATCAATTTCCTTCCAATTTTATTGCCTGCAACTATGATTGTCCTCGAAACGACGGCATTCACTCGTGGCATTAATATTTACACGGTCAGAATACAAAAAACGCGTCTATACATCCTGCACTATATTCAGGTTTTTTTTACTAACAACCAGCATATAATATTTCATAATTGGAACTTACAATTCAATCAATACCAAGAACACTCCATTTCCTGCCAATATTTGCACATTTTACAGCTTGTCTAGACGTAAAACAATATCATTTCTTTCCTGGACCTAAATTATATTCATGTACGGTGGCTTTAACAAACATAAATCTGCACCAAATTCATAACACACACAAACAGAAATCATAATTCGCAGGAATTCCAAAATATAGGCTCAAGGATAAAGGTTTCGAATATAAACTCATCACACAAAGACTGACTATTCTTTGATGTCACATACAAATACAGAGGTCATGCAAAACATACATCAATGTGCATAGGAAGCCAACAAAAGCACTTCATAGTTCATATTACACATGAAAACCCAAACAGACGTAATTAAAAGACATAGACATATAAAGGAGTAAAACATTGACATCGCATATATCACAACACCCCAAACGGTTGGATTGGTTCACTTCAAATATTTAGTTTTAATGCAAATCATCTTTGGTTGTTTAGTTGCAGACAATTCTCCGCTCTCAATAGTAATCGCATCCAGCTCTTCCAAACCTGCAGATGGCCTTTTTCCCGATTGTTTGCTTGTTGGGGTCTCGGTAGCCTCAAGAGCTTCGTCTTTATTGTTTGAATCACCTCCTTCAAGGACCTCCTAAATGAAAATAAACCATTGAAGTTAAATTCATTTCTGCAAAGTAAGCTCAGTGCAAATATGCGGCTATAAATAAATTAAACCATCAAATAGATTACTTGGACGGGTAGGAAAAAAAAAAAAAAAACATGAATTAATATCTACCACAGTAGTGTTATCAACCATCTCAGTCGACGCACCCACACATATTGCTTGGTCTTCCTCGCTGACCACCTGCGGAAGATGTCGGACAAACTGTAAACAACAAAATAGTGAGAATAATTCTTCAAAAATGGCTATCCATTGGCAAGACATGCGTCTTACATTAAGACCAAGTAACCTCAGGAAACTGTTGATGATCTCATTATCATCGTTTAATTTCTTCACAGTATAACTGCGCCAATTGCGGAACAAATTAGCATCACTAACTTCCACCTTAAAAAGCATCCGTTTGTCAACGAAGACATCAAGTTCAGTAGGATAGGCAGCTGAATCTTTCCTCTAAACAAAAATGAATACAATACATTCCGTAATGAAATAGAAGTCCTTTAATTCATATTTGAAGTATATCAAATAATTTGGATAAGGTCAGAAGACACTTCATACATTTGACATCGCATCGAGCAATTGTTGAACGTTTTTGCCCAAAATCTGTGAAACAACTCGGTCGAACATAATAAATGTCGTTGACCCACTATTGTCCATAACTTGGAGGTGAACCTTGAACCTGAAAAAAGCTTCAGACTCTGTTAACAAAGACACCAAACACAAAAATGATCCAAAAAATGCAATCCATCAGCAAAGTCAATTGAACATTGCTTGCCTAGGAACGACGGTTCTTGGCATCCTGCATTTATCGCAGTATATACTCCCTGCAGCAAAAGTTACTCTTGATGCACACTTAGTGCACGCCTGATAATACTAGCCCAGATCTATCTCAAGTTCACATGTCCTTGCCAGCACAGACCCAAAGCATTTCTATAAACACATTAACAGTTTAATGTTGGTTAGCGATACATTGCTCATCTTGAACTCTCATCATAGTTATTGGATATGAGCATTCATATATAACAATGGAACTACCTCCGTTGATTCAATGAGATCCTGAATTGTCATCCTGTGAGTCTGTAGTAAATCCTCAGACAGACTGAGCACGCTTGGAGCAGTAATTTGACTCACAACTTGAGTGAGTGCAACATCAGCCTCATTCAACCTGTAAATACATTGAAGTTAGCAGTCTAATGCAAATCAACATTGAACAAAACTAAATAAGCAATGCTGGCGTAAAATGGAAAATATACTTTGTCTTGTACTCATCGATGGCCGGCAAATCAGCATTCAGCAATAACTTTGTTCCGTAAAAAGAATTAGACACTCGCATAGCACCTACATAACACGGATATGGGTTAAGACTATATACACACATACAAATTACCAATAGATTGCAAACCAAATAACCGATAACAAAGTATCTATCCAATGTGGACATCATAACGTACCAAAGAACTTCTTCAACTTGCAGAGTTGAAGTATCATGATCACAGGCTGAGACGAATCATGTGAATCAAGAAACTGCTGCATCCTTTCAACATAACTATCCCACAAAGTGCAATGCACTCTATTACTCCTACAATTAAGCAAGAACATAAAACATGTCACTCATTTATAGAATACAATCACATTAAAATGCTGAGAGATTGACGGCAGAAAGTTCATTGTACTCTAAATCTTCTAGAGTGATATCCATGACTTTGCTCTTTTTCCCATTTTTCTCTGTTTCCTTGACCACATCTTTCTCGGCTACATGACCAATGACATCTACATTGCACAACATCATATTTGAGAAAAAACAACATCAGAAAATATCATGGCTAAGGTTAATATGACTGCATTGACAATGTTGTCTTACCAAGCAACCTGTCCTCCCGAGGGGCAGACAAAATTTCCAAAAATGGAACAAAGCTGAAATGAGATGCAGGAATGTTGCCAGAAGTTACTTTAACCCTCCCATAAAATTTAGCTAATACTTGTGGTTGGTGCTCTTGTAAGCATGATCATTGGAACAAACCATAAACTGCTCAAAGACATAAGTTGAACCCTCCTTTATGTCCTCCTTGAAGAGTGAGATCAAATTCTTCCTTATGCTGGCATGAATTTTCCCACACTATATCATATAAAATAAGGATACTGTATTTAGAACCTGATCTAGATCCACACATAAATGAGGACCACATAAAACAGATACACCATATGACAGGAACACAATATCTATAACCATACAAATAACTTAGGATATCATTCACATGACATTGCTTGACACACATTGGCACAACATTGCTTCAAACTAAAGAAATAGTCTCAACAGTAACTTACCAAAAATATACAAATGCTCTAATCATTTCTCGGATGTAGGTATTATACACTTTTCAAACTCAAATACATTTGTTAAAACTGTATACAAAATTCCATCAAGGATCTATTACACAAAATCACTGTTACATAACTATAGCTATGATACTGCAACCAAAGGAAAACGAAAAACACAGGACTTTGATACACAATGAGACATGTTGTCCATGGTTATACACATTGAAGCCAGTAACATTAATTACTTCATACTAAGGTCAGTGGTACGGAGAAATTCATGAAAATTGCGGTATGTGCGATAAAAGTATTCAACTATTAGCAATGTATAAGCTTTATGACTGTGGAGTATTTTTAGCACAACAACAGAAAGATCACTATAAGCAATGGGCAAAGAAAACAATATATGAGGAAGAGAAAAAACCTTCTCATCGAGCAATAGCATGTGAATACTGCCATCTTCTGCAAGATTCAATCGATCAGGAATAGTCCATAAGTGTATGACCCTAGCTTTCAACGCCAAATCAATTTTGCCGCACTTGATATCAGAAACAGCAGTCATCCTTGGAGCCACAACTGAAAGAGCTAGGTAAACATGCACAGTTAGAAAAAAAGTCAATAAATTACTAAAAAAAATCTACCATATCAGTTTGCAGTTTGTTTAAAAACTCAGATTGAGATGTTCATACCCCTGTGAGACATGATGATCAATAGTAAATATCCAAGAATGGGTATAAGAGAATTTCTAAGGTCTGAATAAAAAATGGGGAGGCTGCATTTATAATAAAGTCTATATGGATGGCTAAGATAAAGCCGATGCACCAGGCAGCATGGCCAACACATGTAGCCATATCAACTAAGACACTCCAATGGCAATGATATCTTCTACCATAAGCCAAATCAAGGTCTACTGCAAGAGTAATGATTATACCTTCATTGGTTGAGCCAATAAGTTGAAGACATAAGTATTAGGTACAACATGCATGGACAATAGGACTAATGATGAGCAATAGCTTCTGATATGGTCATTGCACGCCAAAGAGGTTGCTTGTAAGATGGTTAAAGAAGATCTTGGTTATATTTTACTCCCTAGACACGTTTAATCTAGGTTTGTGCATACAATTAGGCATAACCTATGCATGCAATTGTGAACACGTGACATCAACATATAATGTACATATTTCAAACACACGGAATCTGAATCATGTGTAAGAAGATCCTGATAATCATGAAGCTAAAAAATGTACACAGAGGTATGAAGTTCACTGCTTTGAGGATTATAATCTCATCCCATATTGTGTTGAGTTAATCTTTGCAAAAAACTTGGACATTATTTATTATGAGTAAGCCGCACCCAAAGTGGCTACAATGAACCTGATGACAAAAAAGAGTTGCTTATTTAACACTTTTTGCATAGCTTGATTGTATTTTCCTTGCCCTGCATTATATCCATTCAACTTAAACATGATTAAGTTTTATTATGTCAGTTCCCCTCTCTCTGAATTCACTGTTTAATGGTTATTTCTGAATCCTCATCAGTACCTTCTGTAACATTATTGTAAACTTGTCTAGTTTTGAGACTTTAGCCAAAATGTACATCAACACTTGTTTTATTTGGATGTCAACCGATCTTTGTTAGTGCATAATGGGATCTATATCAGATTGCCGTGTCTGTGAGTTCTACAAATCAGAAAATGAAAATTGAATCGTAGAAAGTTATGATTGCGGATAGTTGAAGGTAGGAATAGGGAGGTAAAAGATAGAACAACTTACTTCACACAAACATGAAATTTAACATTACATGGAGTTATACAAATCAGAACATGAAATTTAACATTAACTGGAGTGTACCATCAAATTCGATAAAAAACATTAACCAGTGCTAAATTATAATACCAAAAGACCCTGGATAGTATATGTTGTTTTTGGATTTCCAAACTGTTGTATTTGGATTTCCAAATTCTATTTTGAAATAGAATATCTACCGAAGTTGTTACTAGGTTGAGTCACGACCAGGTCGCTCTCTTTAAGACGTTTCGTGGCACTGCCCAAAATTGTGCAAGGCAGACTATCAACCACGCCGCCTCCAGGATAAAACAAGCCCAGCTACAACTGTGCGGTTAACTACTGCACTGTAGAAAACCGTTCGAGATTTACACCTCCAATATAGTACTAAGACCACTCTTTAATATTGAAACCACTTTCTAATATGATACTGTGACCACTCTAATATGGTGCTAAAACCACTCAAATATGGTGTTATCACCATTCTAACCTTTAAGTTCTCCAAAATATCAATATGGTACTACGACCACTCAAATATGGTGATACCACCATTTTGATTTTTTAACTTCTCCAAGAGTAGAAAAATATCGAAAGAATATTTATATACCGTTAAGATCATTCTTAATTCCGACGGGACATTATTATTTCAAAAGGGACTATGATCTTAAAAGTACTCTTTATTCCGAAGGGACAATATTATCGAAGGGACTATGTTCTTAAGACCTTTCTTAATTTCGAAGGGACATTATACCGAATAGGGACTAAAGTCTTAAGAACACTCTTAAATCCGAAGGGACAGAAAAAGGAGACAAGGAGAAGAATAGCTCGTTAACACAAGTTGGGGGAGAAGAGAGAAAGAGTTCTCGACAACTCAATAGAACTCTTTGGTGTGATTTTTGAACTGAGTGGAGTCCTCTATTTATATAGAGATTTTGTAACTGTTTTAGCTAAAATTGCGGCAGCAGTTACTCTAATGGATAAGATCAAAAAGAAACTTAATCACTAATCAGTTCAACAACATTTGTGGATAAGATCAAAAAGAAACAAATCCACAAAAGTGGAGGAGACAAATTCATTGGATATGAATGAAGGAAATATAAGAAACTCAATTGAATTCTTATTCTTATCACAACCTACATAAGCTAAAATTATGGGAAGTGATATTCATGAATAAAAATAATAATTACTATTATTTTTATCATTATCAAGTATTTAAAATTAAATACCTCAATTTAAACACTACTAATGTGTGTGTTCTATTTTATGTGGGACCCACACTATTTTTTCAATTCACATCACACTAGCTCAAAGTATTATTACTTGGTGTTTAATCTTCCAATTTCCTTCAAACTTCACACCAATGTTCCAACAATCCCCCACTTGAATTTAAAAAATGGTTTCAATAGTAACGTCAAAACGTTTCTATAAGGTTGCTAATAAGCAAAGGTGTCGCCTACAACTTGAACCTTTGCATAGCGGAAACTATTCCGATTCAACAAGAGTTGCTTACAGCATTGAACTCTATCTCAGACATAGAGTCCGCACACAAACCTTTTCCTAAGGTGTATTCTAAAAGCCCGTGCGTTTATGACCATGCACGTTTATCCCAGTTTTAACGAACGCTCTAGGTATTCTGCCTCAAAATTCCATAGGAACCGGCCTCTATTTCACATTCGTATAGGTGAGTCTATCAAGAGTACTCCTGTAGCTATGTACTCCACTCAACATAGAGTATAGATCTCATTAAGAGTTTCTATTGTCTCATCCTTCTGTCGCTGCAGGATTCATGCTTTCTTAATTTTCTCATAGCATGTTCTTTCACTCATGACTTGTTATTACCCATTGAACCTATTTCTTGGGATCTCCAGTCATTTAGGTCGGGTTACCATCACTTGTGATCTTTAGGCATTAGTCCCATCCTATTGGATGTGTTTATGACTTTCTTTCTAGTAATTCCTTTCGTCAAAGGATTGACTAATTCTTTATCAGTACGTACATGATCTACTTTAACCGTTTCTTTTGAGAGTAGCTAGCTCTCTAATTTGTTATGTGTTCGTGCCTTAATTATCGTCTCTTACTATTGTAGTAACGATTCTCAATTTTGTAATAGCTGCAGTACTATCACAATGAATTAACACTCCTGGCAACGGTTTTACCCACTAGGGGATCTCAACTAGCAAGCATTTTCTCAACTTGCTTCTTCACTAGTTTTCTCTAGTGTTCTCATCTCAGATCATTCCAGTGTGGATTGAGTCAATATCATATGTTTCAACAAACAAATCCTCCAGTGATGCTCAATGTGCAGCCACTGGTCGCTTAAGACTCATATGAAGGATGTTCTATTTTGTATCTTGTACCATTCAAGTACAACAGGATACTCCTCATAATGTAATCCTAGAGTCATAGTCTTCTTAAGGCACCTTATGACTCTTTCAATAGCATGTCAATGATTCTCACTTGGTCTACTAGTAAAATTGCACAAGAGTTCCGCACGACATAGGCAATGTCGGGTCTAATACATTCAGTGACATATCTAAGGACTGCCAATGATGCTCGCATATTCTATTTGTCTAACACCACCTCAAGTGTTCTTGAAGAGTTTTACACTTGGATCATAAGGCGTGCTTGCAAGTTTACAGTCAAATAATTACATTTCTTAAGATCATCTCAACATTGTGAGATTAATTAAAAAATTCTTTTTTTTGATATAGTAATCTTGAAACCAAGAATTACTTCAACTTTGCCTAGGTCTTTCTTATCAATGTTGTTGATAAACAATGATTTCTCATAATTTATAGCATGAATCTTTGAACCAAATATGAGCAAGTCGTCTACATAGAGACATATGATCGTGCAAATGTTATTTACATATTTGTAGTGAATACATTTGTCACTTTCATTCACTTTATACTCATTCGATATCTTTTGGTTGTCAAATTTTTCATGCCATTTCTTAGGAGTTTAATTTTAGACCATGCAAAGATTTTTCTAACTTACTGACCTTGTTTTCTTGTCCATGAATCACAAAAACCTTCGGGTTGTTCTATATATAAATTTCTTCTTCTAATTCACCATTTAAAGAGGCAGCGTTCACATTCATTTGGAGTACTATGAGTTATGTACATCGGCTAAAGGGACTAGTATCTCTCATGAATATGATTCAAGTGACTGGTGAATGAGTTCGAAGAAATCTATATTTTTTTTCTTTGCCTAAAACCTTTTTCTACAAGGTGAGCCTTGTATTTAGCAACCGAACCATCAGGTTTTAGTTTTCCATTTCCAAAATTCAAATACAACCGATTCGTTTGCATCCAGGAGGCAAGTCACTAAGAGTCGTGTTTCGTTAGACTCTAGAGAATCCATTTCATCGTTTACTGTTTTTTTTCTTTTCAAAAGTTAGCATCCAATGAAGACAAAGCTTCTTGAAGGCCAGATGGATCCTCTTCCAATATACAAACCATATAATTAGGTTTATACTCTTTAGCAATTATAGTTTTCTTACCTCTTTGAGGTTCTATAACATCTCGTACGATGTTTTCATAACTGTTTCTGATTACTGGAATGTGATCAGATGCAGTGCCCCCACTAGCTCTCAATTTAAAAGGGAAATTATTTTGCCCCCACTAATGGCGTGCTTTCACTAGCGCCCCCACTAGTGCCCCCACTATTCTCTGTTTAAAGGGGTATTTATTTACATAGAAATCAGTATCGTTTAATTCTATGCTCACTTTAGCATTTAGGTCATAAAACTTATATGCTTCGCTATTTATAGCATACCCAATGAATACACATTCATAGGCTCTACTAGTGAGTTCAACTTTCTTGGGGTCCAGAATCCAAATATAGTCCAGACAATCCCAAGCTCAAAAATAAGACAAGTTGGGTTGTCTTTTCTTCAAAACTTCTTAATTAGAAATTCTGTTCTTAGACTTTGGTACTCTATTCAACATAAATTTCAATTTTTGTTATAAAAATTGAACGTATCAAGCGTATCAATTTTATTTTTCAAAATTTACAGTCATCAATAAATATGATAAAATATATTTTTATCATTTCTAGTTTATGTGTCATCAAGTTCGCACATTTCATAATTTATTAAGTTTAGAGGTTCAAATTCTCTAAACACTGATTTATATGAACTTTTGGTTCCTTTATCTTGACTGTAAAAAATAAAATTTTCTAATATAACTTTGGAATTAAGTCCAAGTTACTCAAGTTTAAAATTAAACGCTTGTTCATATGATAAATTTTGACATGTCAAATATTAAAATCACACAACTTATAAAATAGAGGGAGAATTTAATTTTGAGCATATCATCAAAGGTGCAGTCTTTTCCCCACAAGAATGCATGGTGCACAAGTCTCTCTTTAAGTCCGAGTTAACTCAGTCTTATTCAGTAGAAATCTGAAATTCAGATTCTTTCTTATTTTGGAGCATGCATCACGTCCTAGAGAATAATTTTCTTTTCGGATGTGATTTTCAACTTCATATTTCCAATGCCAATGACTTTAATGGTGTTATAATATTATAACAACACTTTCTTATTTACAGCAGTAGCATATGTTTTTGAACATAGCATAATCATAGCAAACACGGCGCGAGACGCTAATGTTTATCCACCATTCACTTAATTCACCAACTAGATTGATTTAACTAGTCATATCAGTGAATTTCTTTTTAGTTAGGTTAGGCAGCGGGCTCTTTTTAGTTAGGTTAGGCAGCGGGCAACAATTTACTTGCGGGACATATGACATGGTTTCTCACAATTGTATTAAAACTAAATTGTGAACCAGTGTCATTTCTTGATGGTGGCTGCTGATTTTTATTTAGGACCATTTTGGGTTCCTATTCTGTTGGCAGTTAGAGTTACTTATTCACAGTGCGGTTCTGATTTTTGAAAATAAATTTCAAACATATTCAAAGTCGCATATGTGAATTTCTTAGTGTTTTTGTTATAACAGCAAACACTTCATTGTGTTCAATATATAGATGTATTTCTATAGCCTGATTTATCCTTCTTTTATTTTTGGGACAACGAAATCTCAATAAGTAATTTCTTCGGTAGACATGGCAGATCGAAACGTCTTAAAATTGTTGTTTTTGGATTTCCAAACTGTTGTATTTGGATTTCCAAATTCTATTTTGAAATAGAATATCTACCGAAGTTGTTACTAGGTTGAGTCACGACCAGGTCGCTCTCTTTAAGACGTTTCGTGGCACTGCCCAAAATTGTGCAAGGCAGACTATCAACCACGCCGCCTCCAGGATAAAACAAGCCCAGCTACAACTGTGCGGTTAACTACTGCACTGTAGAAAACCGTTCGAGATTTACACCTCCAATATAGTACTAAGACCACTCTTTAATACTGAAACCACTTTCTAATATGGTACTGTGACCACTCTAATATGGTGCTAAAACCACTCAAATATGGTGTTATCACCATTCTAACCTTTAAGTTCTCCAAAATATCAATATGGTACTACGACCACTCAAATATGGTGATACCACCATTCTGATTTTTTAACTTCTCCAAGAGTAGAAAAATATCGAAAGAATATTTATATACCGTTAAGATCATTCTTAATTCCGACGGGACATTATTATTTCAAAAGGGACTATGATCTTAAAAGTACTCTTTATTCCGAAGGGACAATATTATCGAAGGGACTATGTTCTTAAGACCTTTCTTAATTTCGAAGGGACATTATACCGAATAGGGACTAAGGTCTTAAGAACACTCTTAAATCCGAAGGGACAGAAAAAGGAGACAAGGAGAAGAATAGCTCGTTAACACAAGCTGGGGGGGGAGAAGAGAGAAAGAGTTCTCGACAACTCAATAGAACTCTTTGGTGTGATTTTTGAACTGAGTGGAGTCCTCTATTTATATAGAGATTTTGTAACTGTTTTAGCTAAAATTGCGGCAGCAGTTACTCTAATGGATAAGATCAAAAAGAAACTTAATCACTAATCAGTTCAACAACATTTGTGGATAAGATCAAAAAGAAACAAATCCACAAAAGTGGAGGAGACAAACTCATTGGATATGAATGAAGGAAATATAAGAAACTCAATTGAATTCTTATTCTTTTCACAACCTACATAAGCTAAAATTATGGGAAGTGATATTCATGAATAAAAATAATAATTACTATTATTTTTATCATTATCAAGTATTTAAAATTAAATACCTCAATTTAAACACTACTAATGTGTGTGTTCTATTTTATGTGGGACCCACACTCTATTTTTTCAATTCACATCACACTAGCTCAAAGTATTATTACTTGGTGTTTAATCTTCCAATTTCCTTCAAACTTCACACCAATGTTCCAACAGTATACAACAAAGAAATACATCCCACGAGCATTAATCAAAAGTACTACAAAGCATAACACATCTCCCAGCAATTTTCCCACCATAACCATCAACACAATCAATGATCAGCCTCTGTTCCTCTTTAGAGGGCACCTCATAAAATAGTGATTAACCTGATAGACATATCTCTCGTTAATAGTTGCGCTCGGAGGCCGAATATAGCTTCTATGTGTGCACTGCAGAGGAACATGTCTTAAGTACACAATACCACCTCCACTCTCCTCACAGACCCCAAGCTTTATGGCATCGCCAACAGCAAACTTACGCATCGCGCAAACAACCTTCCAGTCACCACCAATTTTGCAAACCATACGGTTGTCTTCCTGACCAAACTGTATTGTGCACTTCCAATGAAACCTGCTCTGATCCACAATGGTTATGCCGGAGTTATTTTGCACAAATGCATCCCGACAAAAGCTAGACCATGACAGCACCTGCGTTAAGAGCAAAGAAAATCAACATTCTGAATAATATGTTGGAGTTGGGCATTTAGATATACGTATGAAGTATGAGGCACTACTTACCAAAAATCCAGACTCTATATCAGCAACACTCAATACATGCACAGTACTACAACGAAATCTCATTAAATTTCTTTCATTGGTCGACTAATGAGTCTTGTTATAGTCGGCGGATTGTTGGTAGGATACTCAATCACCACTCGAGACCTGTTGTGTATAGTCATGAGCATAAGATTTGGTTCTGCATAAGTAAGCCTGATCCATGCACCAAGATCAATATTGTAGTAACCCCTCAACTCAATCCAACCGTCAGTCAAATAAACCTTCCCATTTCTCTTCTCTACCCGGACCTCAAACATATTTTTGTTTGGGTCGCGTAGCATAACAAAATCATCAATATGTACCCCATATTCCTTCGCAAAACAGGATGGCATCCTTACCTTCGCCTGTCAAAATTAACAATACAAACATATCATACTTATGCACAATGGATATATAACAATTTAACACCCGGATTAAATACACGCAAGATGTATAAACCATGCAACACTTTGATAACTTGCTTTCCAAGGCAGTACAACTTAACAACCTAATCCAAGAAAATATAAGTAGTAACACTCAGATTGCAAAATTATAATCTTGCTGAAATTCTGGCCAGGCAATAACACAGAGTTAATTGGTTCTGAACCAAACAGGTTCTGAACACTAACTTAGCACAATTAAAAACAAATAATCAGCAGAAATTAAAAGTGCAGGAAAGCTAAAGAACACAAGGTTTGTTAACCCAGTTCGGAGTAAACACCTCCTACTCTGGGGGATACCAATCCAGGAAGGAATTCCACTATAGGAATTAATCCTTATGACTCAAGACACTGACTCCCAGTTCCCAGCCTAAGCAATTAACTTCCTCCTAGTCTTGAATTCTACCCAACACGTTGAGTATTAGAGACCACTAACTTCCTATTCAAGTAACAAACCTGCTACTGAACCCCTTAACAAAAACTACTCTGTTTTGAAGAACAACTTCAATAAAAAACCTTCATTCGTACCTACAGGCTTAGAATGAATTTACAACTCAATAAAAACTCTAAACCAACTCAAACAATGAGTGGTGCACAAATAGAACTCTAAGTTAAACACACAGACTCAATCTCTGAATTATAACTCTAAATTCGCCAGTCTTGAAAGCAGCAGCACTCCTCTTTTTATAACCTTCAACACGCAGCATAAAACCCAATCCAATCTTCCAAATTGATTTGTTTCTGAATTATGATTGGTCCAATAAGGAAACAAATAAGCCAAGATACCAGGAAAAATATCTTCATAAGATTGCAACAGAAAAATACGAGTTTTCATAAAACTGAACCAAATCTTCATTATATCTTCTCCAAAACAAACAACATTCTAGAAGCAATATGCGAGGATAATTCCTTGTTAAATCTCCACAAGATTCGCACAAGAATAACTAGAAAATATCCAGCTTCTGATGAAGTCAACAAAAGTCAACGCGGACTTCAGACTCACATTTCAGCTTCTGAAGTGCTACAGTGCGTCTGAAGGTGCATTCAGCTTCTGATGTAGATTTCAGCTTCTGAGCAGCTTTAAATGGAAAAACTTGCAACTGAAGATTTGTTTTAGACATGGAGATGCTACTATTCAACACATTGGATTTGCCAAAATATGCAGCCAACACCAAAATACTCAACAATCTCCCCCTTTGGCAAATTTTTGGCTAAAACCAATGTTCACACAGTCAAGCTCTTCAATCTCCCATAAGACTATCTCAGCAATGAAGAACTCCACAAGTATATAACATAGCAAACAGATTATCACAGATCAGCAGCGGATTTAAGCTATGTTTATACTAAAAACCAAACAGTTTCAGTATCAGACCACTGAAACACACATTGCAGCTTCTGAACAAGCTCAGCACCACTTCAGGATAACTAAACAACATAGAATACTCCCCCTGAAGCTTAACAAATGTGCAAACACATAAAATAACATTCCAGCATCTGGACTCTCCCCCTGCAACTCACTAAAACATAAAAACTCCCCCTTACTTCTGAAACACTTTTGAAACTTGAAGCAACACTACACACTCAGGTATTTTAAAACAAATACACTCCCCCTGAGACACACATTCTCCTTTAAACACATGTGCACTGCATTGGTTCTGAATTCTGAACAACATACTTGTCGCGGTGATTTTTGGATATCAAGCTATTAATTAGCGTTGACTCGCAATTTAAGTTCACCACCGATCTTTTATTTTTTCGAGGAAAAGGGAGAAAGTTCGAAAACCCTATTTATTAGAGAGATCAAAGGTCCGGGGGTTGGTTACGCAAAGGGAAGGTATTAGCACCCTAAACGTCTATAGTACTCTATAGGAACCTCTTGCTTATTTTATCTTTATGCTAAATTAATTATTTATTTGTAAAATAAAAGCTTAAGTGTGAAAAGATTAAAGTGATGAAAAAGAAAGAAAGAAAATATTTGTGTTATTTTTATTGATTTGGAAAGACAAAGTCTTTTGCCTACGTACCCGAGCGGGATCAAAATCACGTAGTTCGGGGTAAAAAGCTGAGTGATTGGTTTTGGTTGATTTTAAAGTTTGAAAAAAATTTGAGAAAGATAAGAGGCCGTAAAGGCATAGAAGGATAAAAAGAGAAGTGAGTTTGATTGATTTTAAATTGAAGAAAAAGTTTTGATTGATTAAAGATTGATTAAAATTTGATTAAGAAAGAAATGACAAAGATAAATTTTTTTGAAATTTTTGATTATAAAATATTTTTAGATTTTGACTTTTTGACTTTTTTTTGAAAATTTTGATTAAGTCCTAAGGTCCAGAGACTAAGTTAAGCTGAGAAAGGTCTGACGCGTCGGATCCCTCAAAATGACGTTGGATCAAGTGAGGGTCCTTTTCCTCGGATACGGTCCAAATTACATTATCGTCCTCGACATAAAGCATAAAAAATAAATGTGGTGTCGGTGCATATTCTCATTTATATTTTTATTTACATTGAACCTAGATACATTCTAATGGCAAGAAAATAAATGACAAAAATGAAATAAAATAAAATTGCAATTGCATTAAAGTAAATATGCTAAAAAGAAATAAAAAAATGCATAAAATGTAAGACAAATAAATAAATATGGTGCTTAAAGTAAATAAAAAAATAAAAATGCAAGGCATAAAATAAATATGATGCTGAAAATAAAATAAAAATGCGAGACAATAAAAATAAACATGATGCTAAAAGAAAATAAAAATGCAAGACAATAAAATAAATATGATGCGTAAAATAAAAGAAAATAAAAATGCAAGGCAAAAAATAAATATGGAGCCGGAAAATAAAATGCAAGACTGAATATTAAATATGGTGCTGGAAAATAAATAAAGAAAATAAAAAAATGCAAGGCATAAAATTAAATATGATGCATAAAATAAAAGAAAATAGAAAATGCAAGACAAAAAAATAAATATGATGCAATAAAATAAAAATAAAAAATGCATGGGTACTGGAAATTAAAGATAACAAAATAAAATGCATAAAAAATAAAAGAATTAAAAAAATGCAAGAAGAATAAGATAAAAATATAAAAAGAATAGAGAAAGAGAAGAGGGGGTGTAGTGAGTAATAGGGGGATGCAGAGTAGAAATCAGAAATGAGGAGAGGGAGAAGAAATAAATGGGCCGCATGCAAGCTTGTGGTTTGGGCCGAAAATGGGTTAGGCTCAAAGGCAATTATATAAAGCTTCTTTTCTTAAAATTTGTTCATTTTCTTTCCTCTTCCCTCTCTCTTCCTCACTCTTGCTCTCTCTCTCTCTAGAACAAAAGAACCAGTCCGGCCAGAACATCTCCTCCGGCGCGGCGGTCGCCGGCGGCGCCACCGTGCCGGAGCGAATCCCTCACATTTTTTTTAAAAAAAATACGTATTCGGAATTCCTTTTCACTCCTCTTTACGAATCCACAACCCAAATCAACAAAAACCTCCTATAACAACCTAGATCTAGGTTTTCAGTTTCGGTTTATTACCTCTTTCTCGTTTCAGTTTCGAATCCTATTTAGTTTTGGCTTGTGATTTGTTGCGATCTGGGTTTCGGTGATGTTCGGTTGTGTTCGTTGAGGGTGAGGGTTACGGTTTTCGGTTCAGATTCGTGGATGGGTGTTGGATTTGGTTAAGTGTTGAGTTGTGTTGCTAGCTTTGGTTCTTGTTACTGGGTTATGGTTACCCCTTTTAAAGCCTGGCCGATTTAGTTTTTGAAAGAGTTTGTGATGGATTTAGTGTTTTGGATTCACAGTGGGAATTGTGGGTTTTGATATCTGATGATTATTGATAACTTTTTTTGTTTTGTGATATGTGGACTTGAGAAAAAGAAAAGAAAATTTTATGGGTTTTTACTGTTTTTTCAGTGGTGGTCGGAATTGGGTCAGTGGTGGTGGTGTTGGTGGCTTATGGTGGTTTGATGGTTTATGATCTGTACTATTCTGACTGGTTCCCTGAACAGTGCATTAATTGCACTATTTATAGTAAAAAACTAGGGTAAAAACGAAAATGACGAAACTGCCCCTCTGGGCTTGGACTGAAATGGACTAAAATTGGACTTTTAAAAAAACTAAAATAAAAACCAGTAAAATAAAATAAAATAAAAACGAAAATGAAAAGAAAAAACCAATAAAAAGATTTTTAAAAAGAATAAACAAAAAAGAAATTGAAAAAAGGAATAAATGAAATAAATAATAATAATAAAAAAAAAAATAATAATAAAATGAAAATGGTTGCCTTCGGAACAAAATGAGGTATTTTAAAATACCTCCCTGCCGAAATTTCGTCTGAAGCGACGAAAATTTCCGGCTTAAAAGACGAGACAGGTGAATTAAAAAAGGGTCAAAAATGGGGTATGACAGATGCCCCTATTTAAGTTTCTTCGTTACGGAGATTTAAAAGTGAAATTTTTAAAACGACGGGTCGAAGAGACTTAAATACAGAATACACCATTTTTGACCGAATTCAACTGCAAAATGCTATGAATGCAATGTTATGCATGTGATGCTATGCATGTAATGTTGTGCATGTAATGTTGTGAATGCTCGCGATGCAAGTATGAATGCAAGACGGCGAGGATGACTCGACTGGGGGTAAAACAAGAGGATACCCGAGTCTGTTAAAGAACGGGGTCCGACTCCACTGGGGATAACATGGTTTCACTGGGGATAAATGTAAGTTGTCTACTATCGCACTAATTCAGAACGATAGCCTAACAAAGACAAAAACCGATGTTACCTACTATCATGTAAATGATAGCTTAAAAAAGGTGAAAGAAGGAGACACTGCCTACTATCAACAAAGATGATAGCTTAAAGAAGACATATGACATCACAGGGGAATATGACATGTATTACCTACTATCGTGCACTGATAGCTTGAAAAAGGTAATATAAAAGGAGACATCGTCTACTATCGTTGTATGGATAGCTTGAAAAAGACAGATGACATGTATTACCTACTATCGTGAACTGATAGCTTGAAAAAGGTAATATAAAAGGAGACATCGTCTACTATCGTTGTATGGATAGCTTGAAAAAGACAGATGACATGTATTACCTACTATCGCGAACTGATAGCTTGAAAAAGGTAATATAAAAGGAGACATCGTCTACTATCGTTGTATGGATAGCTTGAAAAAGACAGATGACATGTATTACCTACTATCGTGCACTGATAGCTTGAAAAAGGTAATAGAAAAAGACATTGACCTTGCCTACTATCGGTGTGCGGATAGCTTAAAAAAGGTGAACAAAAATTTTTTTTTTTTACCTACTACCATTGTGAGGGTAGCTTAAAGAAGGTAGAATGTAAATGTCAACTGTTCGGGATGTTGCCGAACTGCCACTGACGACAAGAAACAAAGGTAAGAAACAAAGATGAATGTCAACCGTCCGGGTTGTTGCCGAACTGCCACTGACGACAAGAAACAAAGGTAAGAAACAAAGATGAATGTCAACCGTCCGGGTTGTTGCCGAACTGCCATTGACGACAAGAAACAAAGATGAAACAAAGATGAATGTCAACCGTCCGGGTTGTTGCCGAACTGCCATTGACGACAAGAAATAGGGTAAATGTCAACTGTCCGGGTTATTGCCGAACTGCCGTTGACGAAGAAGGAGTGACATCTCGGGACCAGACACACTGGGGATGACACTTGGGGAAAGAGAAAGCTACAAATTTTCATGATTGATTGATATGGAAAAGATAATTGAGGCAAGACTCGTGGTGGTTAGTGCACCCATGTATGAATGATATTGTTTTTATTGTATATGCATGACTGTGTGTATGCATGAATGTATGAATGCATGAATGACGACACGACTTGTATGACCGTGTGACTGATTAACTTGTGATTGTATGAGGTTTTGACTTGTACGATTGTATGAAAGACTGACTTGATGAGACAAGATTGGATGGAAAGTGACCCGATGTCGCATCACGAACACTCGGCAATCTTCAATGTGGATGATGCCACTGGGGACATATCAAAACGTTGATGGGGTAAAGCCCGGCATGTGCAACAACTGATGAGGAGTAAACACTTCTTGGGGAGAGCGTGCTAATCCAAAAACCCGGTAGAGGAATTGGTGCTTCTGTGGTCATGCTTATTTTTGTTTTGTCTTGTTGTTTTTTGAGTCCCTAATTTTTGCCTGGACCGCCTTTTCAGGTTTTCAGCCCACCGGGAAATATATTCTTTTGTATGCCCCTAATTTTTGCCTGGACCGCCCTTTCGGGTTTTCGATCCACCGGGACGCTCATTTTTGCCTAAGCCGCCCTTTCGGGTTTTCGACTTATCGAGCTCATTTCTTTTCTTTTTCTTTTTTCATATATATATTTCTTTTTTGTTCTTTTTTTTTTGTATATTTTTTTTTAAGCAATTGACCAAGTTCAGCCTGCAGAGTTTATCCGTTCTCAGGATGGCTGTTGACGCACCCTTCACTTATTCATGAGTTCAAAGAAAATGTGTATTGTTGTTCGTGCTTTTCAAAAAGACATGAAAAATATTTATGATTTTGAAGAATATTTTGTTTCAAGCACTACCATCAAAAATAGAAGAAAAATTTTTTTTATAAACTGAATAAATAGGAATTCCAAATGAAAGGCAATAGGCTCAAATTTATTTAAAAGAGTGGCGACCCGCCAATGGCATGGCTCCACGGATCTTAAAAAGTTTGGAAAATGGTAAATATAAGGGGAAGGTACATTGAACACAATAACCGCTATTCTCCCTGACAACTTTGAATTCCACTGTTTGGATGCTTCAGATTCAGAGTCTCTTTGACATTTAATGTGCCCCAAGTGAGTAGAGATCAGACCAATGCAGTTACTTCGTCTTTTGATCCTTAACTTTTGCATAGATCATCCTTTCGGGTTTTCGACCTATCAGGATGATTATTTTCTGTTTTATGTCTCTAATTTTTGCCTGGACCGCCCTTTCGGGTTTTCGATCCACCGAGACGCTCTTTTTTGCCTAAGCCGCCCTTTCGGGTTTTCGACTTACCGAGCTGTTCTTTTATTTTTTAGACAAAGTATTTCTTGACTGCATCGGCGTTCACGGGACGAGGGAGCTCATCACAATCCATAGTCATAAGAGTTAATGCGCCGCCAGAGAAAGCTCTCTTGACGACATATGGGCCTTCATAATTTGGCGTCCATTTGCCCCTAGAATCGGGTTGGAGAGATAAAACCTTCTTGAGCACCAGATCTCTTTCTTGAAACACACGGGGATGAACCTTCCTGTCAAAAGCTTGCTTCATCCTCTTTTGATATAACTGCTCATGGCACAGGGCCTTCATGCGTTTCTTTTCAAGCAAGTTCAACTGATCATATTTATTTTGACATCATTTAGCCTCTGATAATTTGGCTTCCATTAGACTCTCATTGATGGAATCTCAACCTCTACAGGGAGTACTGCCTCCATGCCATACACTAAAGAAAAAGGGGGGTTGCCCCTGTTAAGGTACGCACTGAAGTACGATATCCATGTAAAGCATACGGTAACATCTCATACAAGTCCTTGTAGGTGGTTACCATCTTCTGCACCATCTTTTGATATATTTTTTCTTTTTTCTCTTTCTCTTTTTGTTTTCTTTTTCTTTTGATTTTTTGTCTGATTTTTTTTTGCTTTTGATTTTTTTTTTGTTTGATTTTCTTTTTTTTGCTTTTGATTTTTTGCTTTTGCTATTGTTTTTTGTTTGTTTTTTTTATGCAGCCTAGATGGCACCATTCATCTGGGATTTGATCAGGAATACTGTAGTGTCCACGTTAATCACTTTCAGTGCTTCTTCATGCGGCTGAATGATGTTCTTTTTCATATTTCTGTAGCAGAGAGATCTTTTCGAAGAATCCCTTCATCCTCCTCCTCTTCAGCTTCGTAAGCAGGGAACTCAAAGTCGGGAGGGAGCATAGGGTTACAGTGTTCAACGGGTTTATTGATGCTTAGTCTGCATATGATTGATGATTGATTTTAGAAGATGAGTGAACAATGCAGACTTTTTGAAATTGATTGAAAACAAAAAATAAAATATTTTTTTGGGTTTTTTGTGTTACCATTTTCCAGAAAAAGCTAAGAATAATAAAGACATAGTCAGGAACGAAACAACTTCTTATTTGATGATGGGAATGCATGAAACAAAAGCCCTAAAAGTTCACTTTCATCTCGGGCGGAACGAAAGGATTTTTTTGAAAAGACAAGACAACAAAACACATTACTTGGACCTATGAGTAACTTGAGGGAATGTCAACAACGACCTAGTTGCGGTAAACTATGCCATGTGTTACAAAATTAACTGCCACCTTCTTCAACAGGGTGAGCTTCTGAACAATCTTGCACCAAATTAACAGATGGAGTCCCATGGCCAGGTAGTAAGATTAGCTTGCACACTGGAGTTCGACTCTTTGAAAGACAAGATGTTAGCCTAGATCAACTTCTGGACTTCGGCTTTCAAGGCATAACAATGCTCAACGTCATGACCGGGTGCCCCTTGATGGAAAGCACAAGAAAGATGAGGTTTATACCCCCTTGGCAATCTTTCAGGTACCTTGGGAGGTGCCTTAGTTTGAACAAGATTTTTATCAAGCAAAGCGGGGAGCAACTCTGCATATGCCATGGGGATTGGATCAAACTGGGATATCCGCTGAACCCGATTCTGTTGTCGAGGCTGTCTATGGGCCACCATACTTGCCTCTTGCTCTTTCTTTCCTGAAAAGCCATTCCCAAGCCCCTTTGTACTGCTGGCAGCAAAAGCACTTTCCATGACTAAACGTCCTTCTCGGATTCCTTCTTCCAGACGCATTCCCATGTTAACCATCTCGGTGAAATCTGTCGGCGCACTGGCAACCATCTTCTCATAATAGAATTGACCGAGGGTCTTCAAGAAGATTTTGGTCATCTCTTTTTCTTCTAAAGGCGGGACAACCTGAGCTGCCACTTCCCTCCAGCGTTGGGCATACTCCTTGAATGTTTCTTTATCCTTCTGAGTCATAGCACGAAGTTGGTCACGATCTGGGGCCATATCCAGATTATACTTATATTGGCGAATGAAAGCCTCGCCAAGATCATTGAAAGTACGGATGCTAGCACTGTCCAGGTTCATGTACCATTTCAAAACAGCACCACTCAGACTGTCCTGAAAGAAGTGGATAAGAAGCTTGTGATTATCAGTGTGCATAGACATCTTCCTCACGTACATCACCAGATGGCTACGTGGACACGAATTCCCCTTGTATTTTTCAAAGTCAGGGACCTTGAACTTAGGCGGTATTACAACGTCAGGAACCAAACAGAGTTCTCGAACATCTTTGCCAAACAAGTCTTTTTCACGGAGGGCTTCAATTTCTTGTTGCATCCCATCAAATTTCTCTTGAAGCTCATCTATCTTATCGAAGGCTCCAACACTTTCGGCATGAAAGACAGGCTCTGCCTCTTGCTGAGCAGTGTGGATAAGAGGAGCTGAATTAGGAAAGGTGAAGCAATGGTAAAGTGGCTGTTCAATAGTAGTGACGAAAGGCTGAGGAACTGACGCCTGGGCTTGGGAAGCTAACAAAGCATTCATCATGGAGGTCAACTTCTCCATCCCCTCCCTGAGACTAGCTACCTCTTCCCGGAGGTTTTGGTTTTCTTGCTCTAACAGATCCATTCTTTTTCTTTGATGTGCTCGAGTGTTGTGAATGCGAGTAGGCTTGCAATGAACACGCCGGGCCACTTTCTTTGACGGCGACAGATTAACCTTTTATTGGTGAACAAAATGTAAGACTCGGTTTGGAAACTATAAATGCAGTATGATGCATGATTATGCCTATGCAAAAAGAGAAAGATTTGTCATCGAAGGACTTGTCGAAATAATTGTAAACATCATAGTTTGAACGTTTCGTTTAAAATGTTACAAACAATCCCCTTTTTTGGAACAAAGCCAAGGGATATGCTCAGAAGTTCAACAGTGGAAATCTTGAAAAAGTCCCGATATTTCAAACTTGAGGATGCCAAGCGATCTCTCATAACGAGCTTGAAAAATCCTCTGAACTAGTCACTAAAGATCCTAGCTTCCATAAGTTTGTCAAATCTGAGCTTTTGAGTTGTACTTCTGAGTGTTCCTCTTTGTGAAGTTCATCCCTATGATGTTTACAACAAAACTTGTCTAAGTCCTTTGATACTTGATGAAAAAAAATGTTTATGAATGAATGCATGTATGCATGATAATGCTAAAGAGCGGAGAAAACATGGTGAGGTTGAGTCCACAATGTTGGAGTCGAGGGTAAACACGCCATTTGGTAAGGACTATGGTTTCATATGTACCTGTATCACGGGTTCTACCAAGTTCCCAAAGTCCTCAACCCCTTCCAAATATCGTCGGGTTACGAGATTGACTCCCGATCCAATAATATTTGTAAGAAAGTCTCGTTTGAGTGTAGTATCGCGTATCAACTAATTCAAGA